>OZ012644.1:5830650-6448554 GCA_963942575.1 Priocnemis perturbator
CGCGACTTTGGAATTCCTCTTCGCGCTTCAACTCCTCTTGGTACATTTGTTTCTCTGCCATCGACTCTCGGAACAAATGCTGAAGCTGCTTCTTTCGCTTGATCGCCTGTAAAATAAGTCAGACATTGTATCGCATAGTCCAGAGATTAGAAAAGCAATTCGCAAATCGTTCACCTCCTCCGTTTCGCACTCCTTAATCAGCATCAGCTCTTTGCTCATGTTCTCTTGATCCCGTCTTCCTGCTTCAAGTTCTTTCTCGATTTGCTTCCTGGCGAAGGCCTCCGCCTCGTCGATGCTGTTCAATTAACAGCCCCCGTTAAGAATGCTCTTCTACGCCGGAAAGCAACAAAACACGTGAAGCGCACTTACTGTTTTTTTAGCTCTTCTCCAAATTTCAGCTGCTTTTCCCGTAGCTTTTCATTCTTCAGTCGTTCTTCCACCTCGAACTTTGCAACGTCCTCTTTCATCGTTCTGGCATACTCTTCTTCATTCCTTATGTCCATTTCCTTCAAAGTACTTTGAAATGCTATCTGAGCGTCCCGTTCCTTGTAACACTGGCGGTACAAACGGCGAGCTACATTAAAACGTCGAATCGCATAACTTGGGAAAGTCTACCTCAGACGCTCGAAGTGCTGATATCATTTTCCTGCACGGGGCCCGATTATATAAAAGTATTTCTCTCGCCCGTGCCAGTACTTTGGCATGCTCGGCCATCCTTTTCTCCCTACATTCTTCATCGAAAATCCTCCGTTCTTCCTCCCTTTCCTTCCTCTTCTCCAGCAATTCCTGTCGTCTACGTCGCGCAATGTTCTACTGCGAAACGAAACTATGTCATCCGTGACCTCTTTTCGCACGCTTTGAGGTCGAATTTCGTTCATTGATCTTGCCCGAAGGACAAGTGTACATACCTTCGTTGTGTCGTCCCAGTTCTTCGAAATCTCATACGACGCCTTTTTGATGGACTCGAGTTTTGCAGCCTCGCGATTTCGTTCAGCTGCTAGTCTCTCGTCTTCGTTCGCATAATCGACGAAGCGTTGGTAAGTATTCTTTGAAACGAGCAACGCTAGGGATTTCTCAGGATCCTGGTCGAGGGAAAGAGGATATTCTTGATTCTTTCACATTTTTTAACACGCAGCGTACAGTACATTAGGAAACGTTTCAATGTTACAGTTTGCAAGAACTATGATGCTTATAGTGTAATTGTTTTGAGTGTAAAATGCAAAAAAAAGCGTTGGAAATTGAGGAACAGAAGAGGTTGAAGCTAATAAGGTCTTCGTCTGATATGCCCCAACACAATGATGTCCAACACTTTTGTATCGCATCAAATATACATACACATTCTTATAAAACATACGTAACGTTCAAAAGAAAGGACAAATGTAGTTTTTATTGGAGCAGATATTCTGTGCGCCACGTTGTCGTTAGTGTTACATGATCTGAATGTAATAATTTCAGGGTTAAAATACCGATACATACCTTAGTTGTCTCTACGACATCTCCAGACTTTGTACGATACGCTGAACGCATTTCCCGCTTCGCAAACCCAGCTCGCACCATTTTTAAACTAACAAATCAATTTCAGATACAACGTGTACAATTTTTGACAGTCTTAAATACGTCGCACTGAGAGCATACGAATGCCAAGACTGGACATTGAGATTTTAAGTACTGTCTCCTTAGATTTTATCGTTGACATGGAAATGAGAGTGTTATATCAATACGAATCGTGCGTTCATGTACCGTCGCAACACATTGCAAAAGCTATAGTGGGCAGACGAGTGTGCAATACAAGCACCGTGTTGTTCGAGGGTTGAGTATACAGTAGACACCCTTATCTGCGGGGGATACGTTCCAAAACCACCCGTGGATAGCACCAAACCCTATACATTTACTATGTGTTTTACTATAGATATCTATAATAAATCATGATTTTTAATTTAGCTGTAGTAAGCGATTAACGAAAATATCCAATAATAAAATATACAGTTGCTCCTGGATTGTCGATGGTTTTTGCGAAAACTCCTAGAGCGCATTGTCATCAGAAATTGCGCGCTACTCGAAACTTGGCGTAATTTAAAACTTACCATTTATTTATTTCTACAATATTATCCACGTCATATTTTCACACCACGCATCGCTGCCGCCGTAAACGACAGACTCACCGATTACTTTCTGCGAAATCGTTCCTCGTCAGGGCGAACAGTCTCAAACGGCGTGCACGAAATGGTCGTTTAAAAAAAATCCATCCTGTTCCCGAGATTGCAGGGAACGACGTTATCTCCCGACAAAGTCACATCGATCGAGCCGTTCCCTCGCAGGCCGACGGTTTTGAGGACTCGTCGCAAGATGGCCGCGTAGCGTGATCGTACACCTGTAGTGACAGCACGTGCTACAGCTGGGTGGCGGTTTTGTTGTCGGAAAAGTGAGTATAATTGAGTTTCAACGGGATTTTCCGCACTCCCGAGCGACCCTGCTCGTCGTCACCTGTCGCCGAAGGACCGCGCTGGCCACGGGACGCTCGGCTTCATCCAAATATCGATCTATTTCGGCGGCAGAAAAGCGTGTTTACGTGACGCTACACGTGTGCATCGCCGACGATCTCGTAATAACTTTTCCTAGATCGGCGGTCAAGCTTACCAAGTGATATCCTCCGTTGATAAAAGATCCCATAGCGGCCGATCGAAAGAGCCCGTTATCAGTTCGCCGCGGAAGCAGTGATTGGTCGGCTGGCGCGGGCCGCATTCTCGCCTATTAGCGACGCGCAGTGAAGTGCATCTAACGAACTCCCGATACTAACCTAAATAAAATTTCAATGATCTACCGCGGCGCGAGGTGGGTGCTGCGGTAATAGAAAAGTAAGCCGTGAACTAGGCATTAGACGGGAAACCTTGGACGAGGGCGTGTGAGAGAAACCCGTTCGGCTAGTTACGCTGAATCAATAAGTTATCGCTCCGTGAGGCGACGGTTAGCGTTACGTGCGCTTGCGAAAATTTAACGAGGTTAGTAGCGTCGCGAGTCTTCCTTTTTCCCTGTAGCGCGCGAGAGCCACTCGTGAGGCTACGTGCATTTCGCTGCTGTGCACGAGGGAGTCGGACGGTTCGTCGGAAAGTGTCCTGTGCAGGAACGTTCGTGCGCTCGTTCCTTGCCTTTTCGGCGTGTTCGAAATGGGATCGTGGAAATTTATGCGCTCGTTTAGCATCGATGCACGTCGGAGGATATTGATTTTGCACGACGCCTCCGAATGAACGTGCTGCTGCATTCGATGTGTTCGATGGCACAGGCTCCAATCAATTATTCCGCATTGTCGAGATAGTGCGTGCCGGTTGTGTGCAACGATATGTGTTAAATTATCGGACGGTGATATTAACCGCGTTCGATTCGACGATCTCACTGGGAGAAACTGATATCAATTGTTACGAAATTCATGAGACCGCGACGATATTTTCATACTGAAATGCCAGCGTGCATATCCTACCTAACCAATTCGCGCGTTTTTCTTCCATTGACCACAGCGACGTGACGTGAGTCCGTTTAAGAATGCTTAATCGTTTTGGAACAGGTTAAATCTTTCGTTTCCTCTTGCATATTCGGAGCCAACCGTCTTGGCATAGAAACGGGAAAGAATGCGTTTGCGTGTACTCTCGTTCGTATAAACTGCACAGTGACATTATTCTGCCATTCGGAGTAATGAGAAATATAACCTGAAATATATCGTTGAGTCGGGCGATCACTCCGATTCGGAAAAATAAGACTTTTACGGAACGTTACTTCCTGACGATATAAGACCGATTGGATTAAACGTTTATATGCAGTGTATGTTTTGTTGGTTATAATTTCGCGTAACTGATATACGCTTCCACGAAACTAATATGAGTCCATATGTATTATTTCAGGTGGTCAGTGAGTCGTGGCCGAGGATGTTCGATTCGAAATTACGAAGCGTGCATTAAAGTGAGTAACTTATAATTTATAAATAACTTATAATTATTCTCGCTGATGAGGCTTGATTTTTTTTTCGGAGCTTTCAAATTATCAAATAGTCGAACCTGACTTGAATGAAGGTGCTTAGTTATAGGCAAATACTTAAGTGGTAAGGGATATAGGTAGACAGGTTCAGAGGAGAGGGAAGAAAGTCGTTATCTATTGATGAAACATGTTTATTAAAAATCTAGCATCGTTCTACTATGTTCACTACAGTAAATATCACAGGTACACGTTTCTCTATCACAAGATTCTCCGTTCGGCCATTCTGCCGTTCTCCGCAAATGGAAATTCGGAGAGCGGATACATTTCGAACTGTCGAATCGTGCTTGTTATCAATAACGTTAATGCGCTTGATTTGACCGCGGAGACATGTATATAACAACGATTTTAGCGCGAGAAAATTGTCTGCCGTTCTCGCTCCGGGTCGATTCTCGTTGACAAAATTGAGTTGGCGACAGAGAGCGAGAATGAAAGACGCCGGACGCGGCGAGAAGGCGTTCTCGCGCTAAAATGGACAAAATAAAAAATCCTCGATAAAAGTATGAAATAAACAATAGAAAATTCTAACTGATGAGTAAATTAAAGCTTGCGCCGCGCGCAGCGCGCGGCCCTTACGTTACATCGAGATCCTACCGCTTCTGACAATTACTCGTTCGCTCTGACGTAGCGTTATTTCATACGTAAAAAGGAAGAACCGGCGTCGTTATCGAACAGAGAAGATCTCAATTCGATTCGATTCCCTTTCGCCGATCGCCGCCTCTTCACTGTGCGCAGTGTTTTGAGCAAAAAAAACGGAACGATACAATAATATACTCCTGTCGCACTTGTCGCGAAATACAATGGAAGATGATTGCTCGCGGGCAGTGTCGAGAGTCCTTAAACGCGGAAGGGAAGGCAGAGGGTGTGTTTCTCTTTACCGCAGCTTCTTCTCGCCTTCGTTATCATCCTGAGACCACAGGTGAGATCGACTGCAACACAAACACTTCGCATCTACCTCGAATCTCACGGTTCCGCTACCTTCTTCCAGGCATTGGCTATCTTCTCCTCTTCCGATGAGCCTCGCTCATTGTCCCTGACGACCGACGGGGTTCCTTCTTCGTCAACGTTCCCCTCCGAACCCCTCGATGCGTTCGTTTCGCAAGAGCTTCTTGCCAAATCTGATTGCACGTTCGTCGTTGAAGCGCGCTGGCAAACTTAGATCTTCATCTAATCTCATCCATCAGCAGCACGTCTCGTGGGAGCCTTTTACCAAGGTCTCCAGATAGGCTCGTTCGGCTTGGCGACCTGCAGGAGTCCCTGATGACTTTGAGAAATGGCCTCGATGTCGGTCCTGACGGGCGATGGTTGGCTGGACGCGGGCGTCAGCGGCATGGAGTATTCGTCGCAACTGAGCTCACTGGAGGAGGACGGCGACGGTTGCGGCGGCGCGGTCACGTGGATGGTGAGCGGGCCAGTCTTGTCCATTGAGTTGAGCTTGTGTCCGAGATGGGTCATCAGCTTGGTGCCCAGCGCGACGTCCACGCCCGGCGTCGCGGCCAGGCAGCGGCTCACTTCGTTCGCGCAATGCGTGTAGCCGGCGCGAAAACGATCGGCGTCGATCACCGGATTCGCCGAGAGCCGCTGTTGACGCTGGAGCTTGTGCAGGTGGCGCACGGTTAACTCGAGGATGTCGGCCTTCTCCAGCTTCGCTACGTTCTCGCCGTCGCCGGCCAAAGCTGTCACCATTAGGTCCTTCAGCTCGTCCAGGCAACGGTTGATGCGCGCTCTACGCTTCCGTTCAAGCATGGGTTTCATCACCTATAAATTAAGGGAAACATTGTCTTAGTATGCGATTCTAGAGACTGTCTTCGACGAATGACAGATATCGGACGAAGTTTGTCTTGGACTACTCGAATGTTTTGACATTTTTTTTCAGTGAAAATCGGAGAGAGTTAAGGAAAAGATGTTTCACGTTTTACGGGAACGTTCGTTGACCGCGGTGATAGTCGCGAGTGGAGATACTGTGATCGTGCAAAAGACGCTTACCTTTCTGTACTGATAAGTCCTCGAGATGGGCTGTTCCTGCCCATCGACGATCATGATTTGCTCGTGCATCTGCATGGTATATCCTTTGCTTTTCTGGCGGCACACAGTCGATGACGAAGATTTCACTGATAAACGTCCGGCACACTGATATACCGGTTTCGTGATAGCACACCGAATTCGTCGAACTGATATGTCGCGATGCTCGGAACGTTTTCACTTTCTTCGACGAGAGTACGAAAGAGCGTGCTCGTCTCTGCGCTTCGAAGTTGAACTTGCGTTTGTATCCCGAGTCTCTAACGTGTCTCGTCGTGAACGACCTTCGTGAACGATCAGCGTGATTGTGGTGGCTGCCGGGCGAGGCCGGAGCTTATATAGGCAGGGGCCCTCGGCACGGTGGGGCAGGGGGACACCGTAGGGGCGCATGGGGGGGACAGGCCTTCCGTGGGAACGGTCCGTAGAGGTTGGTTCCCAAGCAAGCACACCACCTGTAAGCGGCAGCTGCCAGACACGCGCCCACACCAAGCCATCGTCACCGTTCCTTCGTCCTCTTTGCACCTACTCCGCCTGCGGATGCGTCGTACATTGTCTGATCTCGTCGTGCAGCCATGCCACGGCATGCGCTCTCCTTCTCTCGTCTTCTCTCCTTCCGTCTTTCATTCTCTTTCTCTCCCTCGCCCCTTCAATCGGTCGCACTATCTCTCATTCTGACTCCATCAGTCTTTTCACTCGCTTACTCTTTCGTGAGCGTGCGCTCATACAGAAGGACCCGGTCGTGTCGTTGTCGTCGTCCTCTCGGCTAGAGGTAAAAGAAGTTTGAAGGGAGTGAGAAAGAGAGAGAGAAGGAAACGGTGTGATCTCTCCCCGCAATACTAGTTCTTCCATCTTTCTCTCTCGCAGCACTACTTGACCACTCATACTGGTCTCCTTATCGAGATTTTGTGTCTCCGTTCCTTTCTAACCAGTCCCCCTACTATTCGGTTTCGCCTTCTCTTGCTTCCTGACCATTTCCTTTTTTTACCCGACAACCCAACCGGCTCCGTCGTGGAGCGTGCTGGGCACAAGTCCAGCGTCCTCCCTCTCATTCGCTCATGATTGCAATCCGGACTACACACAACTAAGTCGTAATACATGTGCATATAAGTCGCAGCAACCTGAGGGCATTAGCGACAGTCGCTGTCCTGACCGTCCTATATTATTCAATTCAGGAGTAATTAACCGATTACTTTGCTAACGTCTTAATAAAGCACGTGAATTGATTTTAAGGAATTGCTTTCCATTGATCATTTATATCGTTCGTCGCTGTTTTTTTCTGTTTCTTAGCATGCTTGCTTGCACACGGACGAAACGTATTCGGAGACTTTTTGCGAAAATCGGGCCCGAGCGCGAATGTTTGCCGGCAAAAATTCGTTTAATGGCAACGCCTGTGCCGTCCACGGCCGTGCAAATTACTTTGTACAGACGTTCCTCGGAAGGTGACTATCGTCAATGTGTTTTACGCGAACGACCCGGTCCCTTCGACATAGTAATTTTGAAGAGGCGGTGGCTGAATTATATCCTCCGCTCACTCGTCTTCATCTTCATCTCCGTGGCGTTGCCGTTGTTGCCGTTCCCGCTGCATCCCCATCTCCGACCTCCCTCTCATTTTCTTTGCACAACTACGTCTTCCATCCCGCCTCCTCCTCGCTGGCCATCTTCCTCGTTTCGCAGCCAGCGAGGTACTTAAACGTCGTTCGCACCGAATAATTATGTACGCTCGTTTCACTCTTCCTGCCTCGTTCCTCTTACCCAGCCGTATTCCTTGGCTATTTACTCGGGCTACCGCAACTTTATGAGGCATCTCCTCGATCCGGTACACTTCTCTCTCTCTCTCTCTCTTCTTCAGCTCCTCTCCCTTTTCGTCTCCTTTCCTTTTTTTTCCTTTATTACCCCTTTTTTCCTTTATCAGTTCCCTTATACATATACCTTGCACGTGTCCTTAACGAGTGGCCGGCACATCGACGTCTAGAATCTGACGCGATCGCGAGATAGTAACTTTGAGCACAACTCGTCCCCCCCCCCCCCAACTGTCGGCCTCAATCAAACTTCTTCGATCAACCTTTTGCTTTATTCCCCCGTTCTTTCCCGTCACCTTCCTCCTTCCTTCCGTTCTTCCTAATTAGCGTGACGTCGTAGGATTTAACGAGTTAAGATGAGCTGAGAGTGTGGATGCAACGCTCGCTCCGCTCTCGCGGTGAAAGTAAATTGAGTCGTGTGTTCGGGGAAAATGCTTAATTGAATACATCCTGTGCGCCGGGGAGACGATCGATCTCATTAGCATGCTGTAGCCGCAACCACGAAATCTGTTGCTTTTTTCTGTTTTTTTTTTGTCCTTCATTCGAGCACACGTTCTTGATTTTCAGGGGCTGGTTTCTTTTTCCATTTCGCCGCAGAGTGGTTTACGACGAGACTTATCTTTCTTTCGTCAGGCGTTGGCATAAATTATTCGTTTTAATCATTGCGCCGTACTCCGCTGGCTCGATGGCGTATGAACTCCGGACCGATCATCTTAGCGGGTTTTGTACTCATGAATTCTGGCTCGAAACAAGCGACGGCCCAAACGTCAAGTGTTTGCGCTGCTTTAATGGGAAACCACTAATTTAATATAACCCCCCTGCCAGTAATCGTGCTGTTAATAGACAAAACTATAATACGCGCATAATTAGCATTGTAATTAAGCAGGGGTCAAAATGACTTGTTTGGTAATTTGACGCCTCGGTAGCTTTAGTGTTAATAATCCGGATGAAAGTGTGGCGCTTTGAAAGTAGGTCTAGATTAGCGAACTGCAACGCAACCAAGCTTCGACCTTTCCACATTTAGATGAACTTATTCGTACCACATATTTCACGACCAACGACCAATTATTCAGCCCACAACAATTATTACTAAAACATGACAGTCAATAATTGCGTTTCAGTAATCTTCAGACTAAATGGCGTCACTTTCGTCGTTGAAACGTTCAACGCGACCTGTTCATCGTTCGCACGGATACGTTTTAGTAACTTGTAACCACTATGACTGTACATTTCGTCCCTTCTTGTTGAACACGTTCCTCCGATATTGTAATGATAGTCTCAGCGTTACAACGGGAATGCATCGAAGGCGCACGTGGACCGCATTACAAATGACACTTCATTAAAACGATACGATACCGGGGGCGGAAAACTCGATATCAGCCACGTGCGAGGAGCGTGCTGTGAGCTGCGTTAGCATGGTGTCAGCTTGCATTTGGATTCGCCTCTTTCATTGTTCGTTGTCGCGTGTTGCCATTGGGGGTACATTGCAGCTCATTAGACATGTTGGCGGGAAATTTCCAGGCCGATCGAGTGATCAATGCAGAACTTAATTCCGGTCTGGGATCAGTCCACGTGCGTGTACATGGACACACCCTTCGCGGGAGGCTTGCACGTGCTGTGGAATAACACGTGTCGTCGGGTAAAACTCCGAGACAAACGAAAGGTATGAGAATGGGTGATTCAAGTCATTTGGCGCACGTATCCGTAACAGAAATAGCTGTCGTTCGTAACGCTTTTTGATCGTCAATGCTTTCGTCTCTGTGATCGCACATTATTAGAAATTAACATAGCGACCCCCACGCTGCAGGAAGTATTTTATATGTATTAGGCTTCTAACATAATTTTGGTCTACCTTCATGGTCATGTTATTTTATTTAATCACAATAATGCTGTAAGTTTAATTGTTTCTTAGATTACGATCATTCTGCTCATTGTTCATCGGTATCAAATACAGACAGCTGTTGGCATGTCCAGAAATATCGACAAAGTGAATTTGATATCTCTTCAACGAACGCCTCAGTAGATTTACTAGCAGATTATTTATGAAAATCATTCGGTATATTGATACTTTGTGCGCTCGCTTCACTGACCCATGTTTTCCAAGTCCGCGAGTTTTTGTTTATTCGCACGTTATTTCGGCACGTGTGGCAGATGGAAAGGCAAGCGAATTTTCTCACACATGGCCTCGCCGTTTTTACTTTCCCAGGTTTTAGCGCATACGCGGGGGTCGTATATGCGCTCACGTGTTCGGAGGGAACGGGAACCGCGGAGGGCGCGTTGTGTTGTAGGACTTATTAGTGAGTGGATCAGCTGTCTAGTAACATATGTCGTAAGCCGCCTGGCTCGTGCCGATCATATCGTGATGCTCCTTTTCCCTTATACGCACAACATACACGGTGTACCGACCCCCGTGACATAGATTCGCACGCATCGATTTAGAGTGCACGCGTGTATAATGTCGCGGAACAGAAGTCTTTATATAGACTGCCGATAGGGGACGAGGGTCTGCCGTGACTCCGAATTAACATAATTGTCGCTGCCTTCGCTGTTCGTACTTTGCGAATCATTTTGAAACTCGAGTCTAACCGTCTCACTCCGTCGCGTATTTCCGTCGAATACGAGCACTGCTTATCTCACTCTACGTAAATACAATTGCGTAGTTTGATTGCGTAATCGTATTTGCCACTCTGACACATGTCTCCTGCACGGTTTATTGAATTTTCGTTCACTTTGTAGTTAATAGAAACGTAACGTGTCAGCGTCGTGTGCGTGCGAGTGATAAATGCTATCGCGTTTCCGTTCGACTTGCTAATGGCAAATATCAGGCATGTGCAAACATCCGTGAAATAGTGACAAAAAGGAAAGGAAAGAGGTAGTGGAGGTAAGAGCGGAACATTCTCACGGAGTGCCGAGTTCACCTGGCACCGTGAGCACATGCCAAGGCGCTCTCTGCGCTTCACCCTATTTAAATGGCCTTTTCTCCTCCTCCTTTTTTTTTAATTGAACAGTGCTCCCCGTTACGGCACGTGCTCACAGTACTCACACATGCCGTTACTTCCGTACACACGATCATCTGTCTCATTCTTTTTCTCGCCCGTTTTCTGTTCCACTTGTTTTCTTTCTCTCTCTCTCTCTCTCTCTCTCTCTCTCTCTCTCTGTCTCTCGTACACGAACACACTCTTCCACGTTATTAGTCATATGATTTTTGCCCCCTGAAATCTGAAATTGATAATTTACATATAATTAAAAGGTCGAGTTTATTTTTTTGTTGAAGAACACTTTGTATCGCTAAAAGATGCATAATAGTGCCCGTACACTTTTGACACTTTATTAATAACGTACTGTTTATTATCGGAAGAGCAGGTACCAAACAGTAAAAAGTGAAGCCGACACACAAAATCTACGACTCTCATTCATACGTTATCCATGTAACGTTTATTGTTCATAAATTACAATTTGACTCTGCCTGTCGCTGGTTATGCACGCATTTTTTCACATCAATTAACTCCGCACTCGCCCACGTTTCGGTTGCGTATTTCGGAGTAGTCAATTTTCGAAAATGAATATTCCGTGAGAAACACACGCGGGCCCAGTGTCGGAGGTTAAAATCGATTTAGGGAGTCCTCCATTCTGCGGACTGACCCAAGCTCGCCCAAGGGGAAGCCGATTCGATAGGGCGTCCTTTGTGGGTCGCCTGCGGGCCCTAAGATTGCGCACGTGCTCAGTGTTCCCACGTGTATAGTAGTTCGCAGCCGACCAGCGCCTCAAGAAGCTGGGACAATTTGAAACGGTATAAAGGATGAGACGCGTCAGTTGGGGTCCATTGTTATGAGCACGGGCCTAAGACATTGGAAATTAAGGCCCTTCCTGTCCGTTCCTTGCTGCATCCTCGTAATTCGAGACTGTGCTGCGGTCGTCGTAAAACTCTTTTCAAAACGACTGGAACCTTTTCCCTAATCTTGAACGACGGAACGCACGATCCACTTGTAGCAAGTAATTCCGAACCGAAGGAGCAAATATTGAAATAGGTAGCATCTCCCGAGTGTCAGTCGTTTGTACACATCGATATAGATGAGAATACACTGATAGAGGAGAAGGATTGGCGTATTATTTTTTTTAATCGCGACAAAGCAGCTGCGTCATAAATTTCTAAATTTCTAATCACACAAACTCCGATTGTAATTTGCAATTATATATCCTCGGTGAAAAATGAAAAACTGCAGGGTATAACCGGTTACACCTCTCCCGTGCAAACTGTTAACAGAAGCAACGTATTTCTTACTATGCGAGGCACGGAGAGGTGTCTTCCCGCGTCGAGTGCGCACGTACGTACATTACCAGGCTCCGGTTTATTAAGAACGATATTTTTGCGAAATTCCCCTCGATCGGCGAGGCCGATCGGGCCATAGACACGCGATGCATCCTCGGCTACCCCCGTGCGCGCTTATAAAATCGCGAGAGGCGCGTAAAAAGGCGTCGTCGAGGCGCTCATGGTTTCGCTTTAATCGAGCCGGAAGCCCTCGTTAAGGGGTATCCGTTAATTAGTCCCGTCTTGATCGTCGAACGAAAATATGTACCTGCTGCGGCTTATCACGCACACGCACACACGTGGGCCGAGGCGTGCAAGTACGCGCTGCCGCGGTGCGATCGTGTATGCGTATACGGGCACGCATACGTGCGCACCACTACTACGGCGCACACAGATGCGCCCGGTATAATATACCCGCACGAATGAATGGCGATGCTGCCGGGCGGAGAGGAGGCACATCTCTCGTTCTTCGGGTTCTCCGAGATCTAACTACCACCTGCCTCATTTTCCCACGAGCCCCGAGCAAACCTCTCGAATACCGATGAGATAGACGAGGACGAACCGCGGAGGAAAGAGCAGAGGAGGCAGGGATGAGAAGGACAAGGAGAAGGAGTCAAAGAAAGTGAGAAAGGGAGCATGAAGGGGGGCCAGAGTGACGGAGGGAGACGAGAGAAGAGGAAGAGGTAGAGAAAGAGAGAGAGAGAGAGAGAGAGATCGAACGACTGGAAGACAGACAGGAAAGGGAACGTGGCCTCCGACAGTGAAAAGGGACGTGTGTTCTGCGTGTGTGCGTGCACGCGTATAAGCTGGAGCACGCGTGCGCGTGAGTATCCGCGAAAGAAATGCAGAGCAAGGAAGAGGAGAGAAGACGCGGTAAAATCTCTCGACGGTAAGCAGGTAGAACACGTGCTGGCACGAGGTGAGTCAGACGTGCGGGAATGTACCGAAACGTAATCGTTAGGTCCTTAGCTATCGATCCCTCGCCAATCATCTTCCGCAATCATACGTTCGGCTCGGCTCTCTTGGCGAATTTCGGCTATTATGTTGTAGGAGAGAATACGGCTACGCCCACCGAAAGTAGTGCATCGATGCCAATGCGGAAAGTCACAGTTTCATTATCAATTGATTGCCGACTTTGGCAGTTTTATTACGTGTACGGTTATGGGACGCTTTCTGTGGGAAAATAATTTTATCCGGCTAGGCAGATTAAGTTGCTTGCCTTTCGGATTAGACGATACGGGATTGGTCGGTTTTGAAGTGGTAATGTTTGGATTCGGTTTTCTAAATATGTTTTTAGGACCTTTTATTTGTAATACATTTCCAACTTTATTTCGTAAAACGGTCATCGAGATTTCGTGAGGTTTGTTTGCTGCGATAGAGCCGAAAACGGGGGAGAACGTGAAGACGTGTGCAACGAGGCAACATTTTGATATGTATCAATCGTATCATTAAACCCGGACTTGGAAATACAGTTATTACCACATCGTCTAGACACCTTTTAACTATAGAACTTCGCTGTCAGTTCTACTCTTTAATTCTACTCTGAATATTTACTCACATATTCGAATATTTGATTTTTTTTTCTTTTTTGTATCTATCATTTTATATATCCCGTCATTGTCATTCGTACGGTGTATTTTGTTACAAAAGTTTCAGTCGCTTGACGAATCACCGTTTCACATGATGTTCCTTGTAGATTGAATGATGGCTGGATATGGTTTCAATGACACCGAACGCTCGGCTGAGTTGAGAGCCATTTGTAACAGATGTGACAGTAATTAATTGGCCTCATACACTATATATGCCCAGGCTAATTATTTTCGGTCGAATGAAAAACTCGTCTTATGGTATGCGACAAGTTGTGGTTCGACAAGATGTTCGCGCACGAGTGCGAGGAAAGACGCGGTACTTCTTTGAACTTCGGCACGAGAGACCTTGATTGGCATAGCTTCAGCCCGAATTTCCAAGGACCCCTCGCACATAACGACATGCTTAGGGATAGAGTGTCACGAGCTGGAAGAGGACGATTCATCATACAAAATTGTTGAATAATGAGAAATTTAAAGAACAATCGTAAAATAACGAAACACAAGGTGTCGTTAACACGACTAAATAACATCGACGTACCGTTCTTCCGGGTCGGTGTCATTGCCGAGCCGCAGCGAGACCCCCCCGAGCGTCAGCGAGCGATACGGCCCAAGAATAAAGGAACCCGTGTACTGCACGTGGTCAGCACACGTCAGAGGAGGGTGGTGACAGACGGGTCAGCCGTGCGGTAGGTCAATAAACGTGCCCCCGACGCGTAAGCCTCCGACACATTGAAGAAGACAAGTCGACTTCCGTGATCCAGCGAGAAGTGCCAATACGGCTGAGCGGAGGGTAAATTTGGGGGGGGGGGGGGGAATGAGGAGAAAAGCGGGTAGGTGAGATTAAGGGAGGAAGGTGCGCGATATGTCTGGCGGAGCATTAAAAATCAGCGCGCTCGAGAGGAGATCGCCCGCGGCGATTGTAGAGCGCCACACTTTGCACACCTAGTCGCGAAATATAAGTGTACATGGACGGGCATTTAGCGCCCGGGGCTCTTTCATGATGCACGCTTGTGCGCCAAGATATCGGCAGCTGGCCTGGAATCGTGAGAGACTGGGGCAGATGGCCTGCCCTGAAAGTCCTCTCTCGACGGCGCTCGCGTGTACGTGCACACGACCACTAAGGATACCCACACGCCTTCTCTAAGGAAGGAACCACCGAGGATGTTTCCCACGGACTCCTGCAGCCTCTCATCTGCCGTATTACTCAGCGGCTCGCGAATATGTGTCCTCGATTCTTCGCCGCGTCGTCGTCCTCTTAACGTACGGCGGCTTCTATTCTGCGTTTCTGTTTGTCTATTTACCCACTTCTTCGTCTTTGTATGCACACCGTGGCGGGGGGCTGGATGGGTACCCCCTCGATAGCTGTGATCTCTTCTGTTTCGTCCTGGTAAGACTTAAGTGTCGACGGAGTCTTATCTTTTATATATCATTTGATGGTTGTACAGTTGTCGGTAGATTATAATATGTGATGATAATATTGGCGAGTGAAAGTAGTTGAAAATATTGTCATTATGTTATATACTTAGGGACATTGCTTATTTTGTTAAAAAAGGGTACATATACACACACAGTGTCTTGCTTTGATGCGCACATGTTTCGTCTACAAAGAATCTGATTGGAGTGTAACCTGTTGCTTGTATATACAAGCGCACGGCTGACTAGCTGCAGGTCCCATTGAGCGAGTCTGACACGTGCGTTCCATACTTACTTGAGTGCGAAAACGTGACATTTAACTTATAGACCCTTGGGTCCGCGTGAACGAAAAGTACACTATCACGACGCGTGTTACATTTGCCTTTTGATTTTTTTCTTCCGCCTTTCGACACATCTTTATTTCCCGCCATTCTATTCCCTGCTACTGTTCTTCACTTTCTCTGAAGCAGTAATTTTCTTCCCCCCGTTTTTACTCTGTCGCGTTGCGAGGCGTTTAACTTATTGTCACTGACTCGCAATAAGTGGGCGAAAGTGAACGACAGTTGAGAAAAATGGCACACGCATTGAGGAAGAAACTAACGGAGGAACGAGCATGATACACTGTCGGTTGCTACTGTGACGAACGGCCCACACACATGTTACGCTCATGTTTAATCGATCTCATAACAGTACCCGTTACAATCCATCAATCCGCGGAGGACGGATGCGTGCACGTACGAAGTCGTATAATTATGCGCGTGAAACTTAATGTAGTACGTCCGTTCGTCAGAGTAAACGTGAACGATCGTATCAAAATAAACCTATAATACCTACATTTAACAAAAAAAAAGCATAGAAATGAACAAGAACGTGCTTACCCTTCTTCCGCATCCCAAATAAACGACACGGTGAAGGGAGAAAAATGTGCATTACGTCGATCGTATCACGTCGCATATTCTGACGCACTATAACAATACATTTTGCTGTCACCGTGTAAAACATATCGCAATTACGCGCAGCGCCTTGGTCTACGTCTACAAAATTTGCATGCCGCCTATTCCCACACCTGCCTCATTGAATCGGCAACGTACATATGCCTGCGACATTAGCGTATATGACAGGACGCGGTGCAATTAATAGCGAAAAATCATTCGTGGCAATCGTGGCCATTCGTAAGGATACACTTTCACAGCTGAGAATAGCGCGCCAAAGTGCGGGCACGTGAGTACACGTGGCCGTTCTTTGACGTTGAGCGTGTGTCGTGCGTGCGGCCGCGGGTTCGCTCGTAAGCGGAGAGAGGGGCCTATGACGCACATCCTTCGTCCTTTCTCGTGCTTCTCCCACAAGGTGACGGCGATGCCTTGGGACTGTGGGAATTCGGGACATGTGCGTGCCTACACACTTCGTGCCTCGTGGTCCGCACACGAAGGGGAAATCTTAGGGTGTTTGGAAGGAGTGAGAGAGGGAAAGGCGGAGTGAGTTGGAGGAGAAAGGGATGGAAGGGGAGAAGACCGGACCTATACGCTGTCCGCAGCACGACGGCCGCCATAAGGCAAAGAATCCATGGGAATATCGGGCATGTGCATCGGCTCGCTCGTGTGCTGCACGAGTTATGGGGTGGCTCCCTCTTTCTCCGCTTCCCTTTTTCATTCCTCGCGAGGGATTCCGTGATCCGGCGCGTTTGTGCGTTTCTTCACCACGTGTCAGCGTTACAAACAGGGATGCGGGCAAAGGAAACAGTATTTCATGAGTCCGGTCTATTGCTTCTCCGTTCCGCGCATGTAACCCTCGTACGTGTCTGTTTCGAGAGATGTAGTAGGTTGCATGTTGGGATAGGTCTGGATTAGGTGGGGGGTGTCATAATCGAACTATGTACATAAGATATTTTACACTTCACACTGTCTTGTACGAAACTTAACATTGGAAACAATAGTTTTGACATTTGGGGCATGTATTATTGCCGAATTCCGACCAGTCGATAGAAAAGGTCACGTTTCCGGTTACGCGTGCCTTCGCGATCGTCGCTTTCGTTCGGCAAACCGCGCGAGCACGTCGCTCGCCACTGAACAGTACGTGATCTTGAATTCCTTCCAACATACTCCTCGTCTCGGCGCTCCGATTATCTTGGCAACGACCCCGCGATCCATTCGTTCTCGTTATTCCTACGCATACGTAACGCTGACACGATTTCAGCCGACACCTTCGCTCGCCCGAAGCTTTCGACGGCTTAAAAATAATCGCGAATGCATTAGTACCGCGCGGAATAAATTGGCCGCGGCTTCTCGCTTCTACCGAAAAAAGGCCGATAAATACTAACGGGACATTCTCCCGCGTACTAAGAGATCGTGTCATTTTGCACGAAATATGGGAACGCGGGATTGCGCCTCGAAAAATTACACGTTGCCAAAGTGCAATACACGTGACGGTCGCCGGAGGAGTGGATGTTATTTATGAGGGGTGCATTTTTCGTGGTCACTTCGCCTCTGTGCCGTCCCCGGAGCAACAAATCCATCAATGATACGGGTACGGGTAGGGCTTGTAATATGTTTTTAAAATGTACGCTCGTGTCGCCGTTACAACATCATTTTCATCTGCTCTTGAAGTATGGAGTCGTGATCCCTCAATTTTCAGACATTCATTTCGGAATGGTTACTCATAGATGAAGTGATACGCTTGAACTATATGAAGTTAATTACGTCGAAGAAGCCCGTACCTTTATGAAGCACGAATAAAAACAATCAATGACACCGAGACGAAGAACCGCCCTTAGGACTGGAGAAACCGGTAGTCGTTATTAAAATCAGGTGCACACTGTAATTATGCGAACCGTGCCTCAGGATTTATAGTTTGCGACTGACTTAATTCGCCGTGCTCTTCTCATCTTTCTATTATTTCTATTACACACGCACACTCCGTTGGCGCGGATTGCTACCAATCGGCACTTTCTTCTCTCTTCACGGGACGTTTCATTCCGATACGAATGAGAATGTCTACCCTGCAACAACGTTGCTGATTTACGAATAATGTTATTTCGCATATTATATTAGATTGAAATAAATGGAAAATAAGCTAGAGTTTATTAGAAGGATATTGAGAACTCTAAATCGTAATTCAACGACATTTCTTGTGCACAGCCGCAAATACAAAAGTATCAATCAAGGCACCACGCCGTATTTGAATGCAGCGCATGTGGTGGTTTCACAAAAGTGAAATTTACGAGGGGTCCGACCTTAGCGACCGTAGTGTTTTACTTCGCCTATGGCCAAACGGAGGCAATGGCATTGAAACAGGGACAAAAAGGAGAATAACGGGTTATGAAAAATCAATCTACAAGATGATCTTAGCAATTTGCTCGATACACCTTCGCGAACCGAGAGGCACGGTAGCCTTATTCGGATACTTGAATGCTCCCTGAAGGAATACTCGTTACCCGGCTGCTTTGTTCGGTTCTACCTTGCGGTGAACGTTCGGTTTTAAAGATTGCCGTTTTTCGGCGATCATAACCGCCCAGATACTTCGGCGATTAACTTTTATGTGATTATGTTATGTTAATAAAGTTATGTTTTACGGCGGTGTCCGTAGGTTCACCGCGGCACTGCGTGATGTCTTATTTTGCTGTTTGACATGTAAACGAGAATATATGCAGAATAGATAATTGGAAGGAGAAAAAGATAGATATGACAACAATGCTGTTCACTTAAATAAATTTCTTAATTTACACCTGACGTACATCGACCACTAGTAGATATCGATATAAATGTACTATTGCTTTAACATCAATGACTTTATTCTCTCAATTCAAAAGAACTTGTAAACACGTAATAATGACTCGATAATGTGAACACGTGTATTGGGCGCGAAATTCAGTCAGGCTTAATCCGACATGCCAAAAGTTCATTTAATCTGATGCACGTTCGTTTTGATTGCCGATCCACACCAACTTTGTTCGCCTCCGCACGGCACTGCCATTTATTATCGTAATAATCGTAATCCGTTGTCTACTTTCGCGCTCGTTACGAGTCAATATGGTCTCGCCACGCCAGACAATAAAGTGTTTGGAAGATTATCGGCGTGTCGGTGCCCAACATACTTCTTTCCATGAAAGCAGGTCACTTGAGGACCCTGAGCGGCTCATAAACTCAGTGCGGCATACCGCCGGCAGTTTCTCCCGCTTGTCGTTGATACTTCTGTTTGCGACGATCTTATATTTAATAGTGTAATATATCAGATACGCGCATGTGTGTTCTTCGGCAGTACCTCCCGCTGTAATGACACTTCGGGTCGCTGGTAAACGATGGTACCGATTTGACAAATGATACCGGGTAATTATCTCTGGCGTACGAGTGAGGTTGTTGCCCGTCTGGTTTCGCATGCAGGAGGATTTTGTCGATGAACACGCAGCACGCCTTGAGTCTAGCAAATGCAAAGTTTGAAAAAATGGGATTTTGTTTATAATTACGTGTTTTCATATGATTTTGTGTATAGCCATGTGTTGGGTAAATGTGTCAGACACACCAGGCTATGCTTCATACTATATAATATAATGTGTTTTCCACGAAATATGGCTTTATAATGTCTTTGAAATGAGATACTTATTTAATCGTTGATTTGTATGAATATATAAGAAGATAAATGTAGAAGCAGTAAAGAACTATCACGCGATCGTTTGTCCGGCACCTTTCCAAGATTTATTGGCTTTCGTCAGACTATATACCTACAGTCGTGCAATCGTTCCCCCTTCGCTAGCTTGTATGGCAGGTCGTTAAAAAGTTATGAATTTAAATTCTACATATTGTTATCTTTGAAAGTTCGGTCTATACGTCTTGTCACTCTTCGTAGTACAATTCTCGCTGAGTACTATCCATATCCATATAAAGTGAAAAGGATATTAATCGAGATATTCTTACTTTAGAAAAAAAAAAGTGCACTTTCACGTTTTCTCCAACTACAACACGGGTGCCTCGAAACAATCAGAATCTGTCGATCGCGGAGGAGGATTAACGCACATTTCCCCGTATTCAGACGCAAACAATTCCTACGCCGTCGCGACGAGGAAAGCGCCGGCGCCAATTAGACGTGGAACGACGGACAATCGCAGCGATCGATTAAACGATACCCAGGGCAGCGTGTCGCTTCGGCGTCGGCTTTGGCGTGGGTGTCCGCGCCACTCCGCGACTCCGAGCCGGAGACTTTGCGCCCACGGTCAACGATATACGGCCGCCGCAGGGCGGGAGCGGGGGGAAGGAAACGATAGAAGAAGAAAAGGCAACACGAAGAAAAGAGCCACGTTCCGCACACGTTCCGTGCACACGCCTCGCGCGCGGCGGCGAGCCTATATTACAATCACGACGCGCGCGCGTAGATGGGAGGAGAAACCGTGGAGCGAGAGGGGCCGAGAGGGAGAGTGTGGCGCGAGCAGGACGACGGGCAAAGACGGAGGAGAGAAAGAGAGGAGTGTTCGTAAGCGGGTTAAGGCTCAGGCATATAATACGCGCTGGTATGTCCGACACGTACGGGCCGCGCGCATGTGTACGTCTTATAAATACGAGGCAGTGCGTGGCGCACTCGAGAAGGTGCGTAAGTCCGCATCTGCCCGAGATTCTCACGCGCGACGCATCTGTCTCAAGTTCCCACGAGAACGGCCGAGGAGAAGCCGTGTGCCGGGAGAGGTGCAGCCGAGAAAGTTTCGTCCTGCTATTCCGAGCCGGCTCGAGCGCACACGTGGCCGCGGCCTAGACCCACCAGTGCCACACTCCCCTACCTCCTCCCCTATCAGCTCGTGTGCTCGTTAATGCTGTGGCAGATTAGGCGACGAACGTACGTAGAATTCACCCTTCATTCAAAACGGTCCCTTTAAATGCTCTTTTTGACTTCGGCACCCACCCCTCGCGCCCCGCTTCGGCCGCCACTTTTGGCGGGACCGCTTTGATAGGCGACCGCCCGACACGCACCTCCTGCCGCTGACAGACCGGCCATTCCTATGTATGAATTCCTATATATGACCGTTGCGCTTACTGATCCGCTTACGCTTACGTCACACGCGCATTTCTCTTCCAACGATTTCGGCTGCGCTCACGTACGCGCGCGCGCGCGCGCTCGTCGCTTAAACGCGCCCGGTCGATCTTGTACCATTATGCAAATCCATCGGGTATTTCTGTCTCGCATGGATTATATCTCGGCTGAGTTATCAGGAATTGATTTCTTTATGAACCATCGCCGCATTGCCGCGGTTACTTCAGGTGTTGAGAGCGTGTCAGTAATAATGCAACGGAGTTGAGTTATTGTTGAAGATCAAAAGGAGAAGGTGTTTTCTCAGACGGCTGGTTTTCTATGTAATGGCAGCAGTTTTGCTTCGGTAGTAAAGATTTGTTGGGTCGATGTGTAGTGTGCATTGTAATGCGCGTTTTAATTGATCTATATTCTATGCAATTGCATCTAGCGCTACTGTTGTGTGCTCAGGTATCAATCTGTGTCTCCATTCATTGCGTTGTGTAGTTTGAAAAATGACACTTATTTATTTTCTATGTCACTCAACAATCGCTCCTATTAATAATACCTAGTATGCCACGAGTTATCTAACCGCATTGCTAGATGAGTGAATCATTGGCGCCTGCTACCGAATGCGTTCTGAATACAGGTGTGTGCATAATTGTATTTGAGCTCGTATCTCTTTCGGAACGCGTGGAAATTGATTTACTTAGACAGTTTTATGGACTAATGACCGTTTGATTGTTGAGCAAAGAGTGACACTTATAATTCGGAATTTATGGCATGAAATATGGGATCGGATCATATTAAGGTGCTTGACGTATACTGATCATATTCGGGAATAAAATGAGTAGTTGACGGTATGTGAATATCAATAAGATGTTTGGGTATGTTTATAACTTTACGCAAAATTTAACTGTTCGTTTTTGCTTTATGATTTGCCGATTAAACCTGTGACTGCGCATCTAATTTATTTTGGAATATCAGAATTTTTTTACGCAAGTAAGGACTGACTTCGTTAAGGGTGACTTTCTTGTCGAGTTACCGTTGTTAAGCGTTGATTCGCATCTTCTTTATAGCAAACGCATAACTGCGCTTAAGCCTCGTGCTGTGGGAAGCGGATGTCAGCAGCTATAATGTTTATGGCCTGTCGATGCGGGAAGTGGTTTTATGCTGTCACCTTGCAAAAAAGTTTCGCCTAGATTACTCGTTAGAGCAGATGATAAACTTTCAGACAGACGATACGACGAACGGATAGAATAGCAATTTGATCGAACGCGTAACAGTATTGACCGACAGGTGATAAGCGATTTTTTTTAAATTCTCCTCCCTAACGGGATTGTATTTTACGGGTAGTCTTTTGTTGAAATTTAATTCTATTAATCGGACAGGGTTTACGACGAACACGAATTATGAAATAAGCGAAAGACAGTGATTAAGGACGAGGAATGCTTAAAGATGGCAGGGAACGATAAAATAGCGTAAAATAAACGAGTACATACAACAAAATAATGCTGCCAAAAAAAGAAAAAACGAAATGTTACTTTACACTTATTTCGTATACTCAACAATTCCACTAAACCTTGTTTATCCGACGTAAAAAACGACCGAAAGTAATAATCGTTTATAATAAAACATATTTCTTCATTTTCAAATAATACTGTGTTAACAGTTACGCAAACATAACATGTGGAATATTCGAAAGAGTGAAAATATATAGAGATCAAGAAGCTAGCGGTTATCATCAAATAGACGTTCATTTGTGAATAAGACGTTGAACGGCCTACGCAACCATCAATGTAACTCCACATACGTAAGTGTATAGCCTAAGACGTCTCTATCGCTCGTTGATCTCTCTTCCATTCATCTTGCATAGTTAGTCAGCGTTGCTTCGTTCTCTGTAGGCTCGTTCGCACGAGCTAGGCACGAGCATGACGCGAATGAACACGTGCGCACAGAGAGCAGGATGGAAGAAGAGTGGGAAGGAGAAAGAAAAGCTCTCGCGGCAGTTCACGGTAATCCACATTAATCGCTTGTAACGACGAGCCGCGTCCATTCTCTATTCCTATGGCGCATGAGTAGATACTACTTACGGAATATATAGTATCAGAACATGGATTTTTCACACTTTCCTACCTATGACGAAGTAAAGGGAAAATGATTTGAAAAAAACTGGTTAAGATAGAAAAATGTACTGGGAGACTTTTGACGACAAATATTTGTGATTTTCAATGTTTGTTGATGAAAAATTGAGTGACTCAAGGTAGTTTCAGAAAACATTTGTAAACACAAAGGTTGGTCACCTATATTTCTTTAAAGAAGATGTATATAATTGTCTTTCGAAACTGTACCAGTTGTGTAAATATTCTCTATAATTATCTTCTGAAAACACGATTGGGTGAGACGACATTCCGTGCGATCGTGTTTCTTCTCTGCACTCTTCTGGTCTGCGAGCTCCCGTTTTCTCGCGTCACTCGATGACAACTTCTCTCTCTCGGCACTACCCGCTTGCGGGAGACAATGACGTGCCTAGTTCTTAATCTGAAACCTCTTCTGCTTCGGGGAAGTGAATTATTTTTGTCGCGAGTTCATCACTATTCACGGATTGTTATTATTAGGTCGGCGAAAGGAAAACGTCGTTAATCAAAACCTATCAGTTGGCTATGGCCGTGTGATATGTATACTTGAAATACAAAATACGTTGTACTTCACATTTTGTTCATAAGCAAGAGAACTCGGTATATTTTAGATTCAATTCATTGCAGGTGATCGTGTTTTTTTAAAGTTGATGTTTCAGTGAGTCAAGGAAATGTTACTTGCAAAAAGCAGATATACGAAGTTTAAAAGTTGGTATTACTATTAACAGTGTCAATGTCAAAGTAAGGCTGACATTTTTCGGATATTTTGGTAACTTGATACGCCCGTACGTTTGTCCTATTTTTCGGAGCCGCTCTCTCGCGAAGACAGAATATTTTCAATATCTCCGCAGCGCATGGGGATTCTCAACTCCAAAATTAATATCCACTGGCACATAAAAATACAAAACACAAAGAGAATCGAAACGGTTACATTCAGTGAATTACAAAATACTTTGCAACGCATCAGATGAAACATTTCCCAAAAATGCAAAAAAAGAAAGGAATAAAATTCCGTCTTACGATACACTCACTCAACATCGCACATCAGTGACGTGAGAAACGCAGAAGTCGTGAAAGGCTCAGGGTCCATAACGAAGCACGAAATAATTCTGAATATTCAGCTTCCGTCAAAGCGCGCTCGCAAAAACGCGAAGAATTTAATAACTCACGATATATCATACATCGGGAATCAGCGACGTGTAAGACCGCGGCAGAAGAGAAGAAGCAGAGAGCCTCTGAAAGGGGTTGAATCTATATAACGAAGCACGGGAACATTCTCCGATATACAAGTTCCGTGGAAGGTTGGCGCCAATGAAAAAACTGGCGCGCAACACGTGGCTTGCGCGCGTGCGTGCGCGCGTCGCGCCAGTTTGACCGGCTTCGTCGGCGGCTCCGACTCGCTCTCACCTACGAGCGTACGGCCTCACGCTTACGCTTATGCGATAGGGGCGTGCGGGCGTGCGCGCGCGCGCACACACACACGCGCCGGGTCGAACACGAGTCCACGGATGTATTTATACGTGGCGACAGGGGCCGTGGGAATGAACGAGCGCTGCGAGAGTACTCTGGCACGAGCTGGCCGACGAGGACGGAGTTACCTGCTGAAGCGTATGCGGCAAAGGACGCCACTACACTCCACAGTCACTCGTCGCTCGATCGCTTACTGTCTCTTCTCGGCACTGAGGAAGTGGAAGCCGCGAACCCTGATTCCGTGACACGTGCTTTTCCACGAGCCCGGCGTATTGCCGTATCCGCGCTCGCGCGCGCGCGCGCGTCCCTGAGCGGTCGTGCGTGCGAGCGCGCGCGCCAATCGTGGCGATTTAGATACTTCGACTGGAAACATTTTGCTAGCAAGTCGCTTTGAAATTTCTGTATCGTACTGATTTAGCACAGACAGTTTAATTAGTGGAAACGTTTTGTTTCGTCTGGACGATGGAGTTATGGGGCGTTATTGGTTGATACACTTGCGCGAGGACTGTATTGCTGTGTACGGTGTGCATGGCTGGTTAGTGGATATTTTATAGTTTTTTTGCTTTTTGTAGGTTTATGTAGGCTTATGGCTTATGTAAACGGTGCGGGAAGTGTTCGTAAGGAGTTGTGTTGATGGAATGATTCAGATATCCTGATCCTGTAGCTTATTGTCTTATTTGAATTAAATATTCTTATGAAAGAGTTATGTATTTAATAATTGTTTTATTGTTTAACAGCTTTTGGTTGTTTTATAGATTCTGGTAGAGATTCGAAAAGCCCTACGCAAGGTCAGAGTGTAGAAGGCATATAGAAGGAATAAACAATCTGTTCGAAAAAAACCACAATGTAATAATTGAATAATTAATTTAATCGGTCTATGGACTCAGAAGACGCAACGGCACATTGCATGTATATCGTCGCTTCGTCTTTACAAGCTGTTTTCATAAAGATGACTGCCCCTTCAATGTAAATATTGGAACGTCTAAGGCAGGGTTGTACGAAGGGTTGCCGGCCCTTCAGGCTCCAAGTCTATCTCTGCACCACGTGCAATAATACTCCACAACCATAACATGGAGCGAGAAGTGAATTCTATATTTTGATGTACAGAATGCAACATAACCGTGTTGCAGGAAAAAATCATAATTAATAAATGTTCGCTATTGCATGTATTGGACAATTCATGGTGTATCATAGATTATTGTTCAGTCAAACGTTCCAGCCTGTACTACATTGCATGCTACAGTTTCACGATGAACGTATGTTGTCTTATCTATATTATGCAGCCAGAAAGTTTCCTTTATTTGTTTAGAACGATACTGACCATTGAATAAATGAGCATTGAATTAACCCCATCGACGTAGCGTCCTTAATGTATTCACCCCTTTGCCATTCCACGGTGTCTTTTGTTATTTTTCGAGTTTGTAGGGTCGCTCACCCTTGGCGGTCATGGAAAATCATGTGAATTCATACACCCCACTTACCCCATTGTCAGCATGTGCCTGTCACATATGGGTAGCACGTGTGCACATTTTCCTAACATTGTGTCTGGCAAATGCTAGCGATTTTTTCCTATTTGGTATCACATGTCTTTTTTCGGTTACGAACGTGCACCAGAGATTGCTTTTTGACATTACGCTCTGGCAAATAAAAAATAAAAAGCTGATTGTATTGGTCTGTTCAAGATAACAAAAAACAATTAATTTACATAGAAATACTGATCATAATCGTTGGAGTGGATTGGCTAAAAAATATTTGTACAAACACACAATTAGCAATTTAATTATCTGTAAAGCATTAAGGATGTATGTCCTAAAATGCATTCTAATTTCACTGAATTAAATCTTATCAATGTGCAGTCTATAGATTTTCTAGTCGCTGACGAGATTCTTAAAAGTTGCAATATAATTGGCGGCACTACTTACAATCAGATTACCTTTGAATAAGGTATAATGATGAATAGAATTTCTTTTAAGGCCATTTAATACTGTCACCAGATACTTTCAAGATATTTTGTTAGAAATTTGGTCAGGTTTGAATCTAAGAGCTTTGTCAGAAATTTGGTCAGGTTGAAAGCGTTAGTCCTTTTCAAAGGTAGCAGGTATATATCCGGGCGTACAATAAAGCATTTTCCATTGAGGCTCTGGGCGTATATCTCTGTACGGAAGAATGCTTTACCTGCCACGAGGTAACCGAAGTTTGTTTTCAGACAACAGATAGCGACCAATATCGAGGAAATATATTTCGCATCTCGTAAACTCAAGTATAGTATTACTGAAGTAGTGGGTGTAGTTAAGTGATGGCACACAGGGATTTGTTCGTATCGGCAATATTTATTTTCTTTTTAAATTGGAAGACATTAGGAAGATCGTGTCGGCTTAAACCGATCATATTAAAGCCAATATCACAATATAAACGTCGTCTTAAATTCTATACATACATCTAGTAGTAGGTACCAATATCACAAGTGCGATCGAAACAATCGCGGATCGAAACAAAACAAAATAAACGTTTCCTATAACTATCGCGCTCTCGTTTATCTCGAAGCCGGGCACAGATTTGTACAATAAGTCTGGCATGCCGGAGGAAAGCCTCTGTCAATTTACCATTCCCGGCGACAGCCGGAGAAACATTCAGTCATGGTTATAAATTAAAATCTATCTATCCCCTAATCTATCGATCACAGTTTGAATGAATCTTATCTATAAAGGCTCGACCCTTCTCGATCGCGTCGGAGGCACCCTGGAGGCTGGTGGGTTTGCGCGCGATCATCGAAGTCGGCGAATTCGTTCGGACGGAGAGAGTGCCGTGGCGATGACACACTCTCTCACTCCGCGTCGTCTCCAGGTACGACGTGAGGCTGTCCAGGCGTCGGTCCGGGACATCGGCAGGAACGTTCGTCCTTCGACACTTGAGGTAGACAGTGTTGTCCGTTCTCTCGAAGTTATTGAATCTTCGATCGAACTCTTCATGCGACCTGCATCTCCGGCGTTTGATGCTGAGAGAAGGCACGCTCTTTGTAGCACAAGTCACTGTCAGCCAGACTCAGGGTCGTCCAGTAGAAGTCGCCGGCGTGGGTGTGCGCGAAGTGTACCGGCACGTAGCACTGTCCGGGTACGACAGGCACGACGGTCATCTGGCCGTCGAGGCAGACTGTGATCGCTGCTCCTTCTTCCGCGTCCTCAAGATCTGCCAGAAGCCTGCGCTCCAGCGCCTCGTTCGCGTTGTTCTGATTGTCGACTTCCTCGGTGAACACCTCGGACTGCGGCACCGCCTTCTGTCCCTTGCCGTACTTGCCGCTGCTCGTCCGCTTCTTCAACAAACGCAGCAACGGCTTCAGCATCTTCCTGACGCGTCTGCTGCTCTTGCCGGCCGCCGGCTTGCCGGACATCTTCAGATTGTACAGGTTGTCGTTCAGCTCGTTCTCGCACTCGAACACGTGGTTCATGCTAGTGTCGGCCATCTTCGTTTTATCTTCGGTCTGGTCTCTCTTTCTGCTCTGCCCGCTTTCCTTGTCTGCTGCTCCACTCCTTCCACTTTTTGCTCGATCCTTCCTTTCCGCGGAACTTGCACTGAACCGGTTTTATCAAGGCTCGTACTACTCTTCCCGGATAAACTCGGAACACGTGATACGATGCGAAATCACGAGGAAGCTTATGGAATCTGCGAGACGTCGTGCTCGGACGTGACTGTTCTCGGGAGACGATAGAGGTTTTGGAGATGCTTTGGAACGGAGCGCTAGCGAGCGAATGATGCCGTAGACGACCAACCCCGGTCCTTATATAGCGCGGTGCCGGTACGACGGGGTGCTAGAGTGGGGAGGGCAGGTGCACTCTGGCTGTGGGAACTTGGAGAATTCGGAGCTTCCCACGTCGGGGTCCACGCCGACCATCTGCCGGGTCTCTTCTCTCCTCCGCCACCCTCCGCCACCCTTCGCCCTCGCCCTCCAAGCACCCCGGCAAACTACGACACGTCCTAAGACCCACCCCCGCGCACCGTCCTCGGCTCGGCACCCTTCAATGCGCCGTGGATCCTTCCTTTCCGTAAAGGGCCTCTCCAATTTCCACTATCTTCGACTTTCAGTTCGTATTCTCTCTCTCTCTCTCTCTCTCTCTCGCCTTCCTCGCAAGAAAAGCAACTCTCCATCCGAGCTAAGGACCCTCACTGGAGTTCGACTGTGGCCAAGAAAACGCATAGGGGGTGGCTGCCGAGAGTTCTCCCTCGAACAGGATCGAACCTGTTGCAACGTGCTCTTAACTTGTCACGTGAGGTTGCGTGACGGCAGTCTTGACGCTCTCCATCGCGGCGCTCCGCTACGAACTGTTTGTCAACCGGGCGATGTAATCAATGTAATCACGCGATAATACCTTCAAATTTGCACGCGACGTCTTATGATGCCTTTTGCGCTTTCTCCGTGAATGGCCGCGTCAATCGTATCCTTCTCGGCGACACTCCTTTATGCGACGTCGCACTTGTTATTTGCGAACTATGTGTATCGAGTGGACACGTGAATAACTTATAGAACTGAACATTCTTTTGAATGATCCTTCGATGCTTGCGGAAAATTAGAGTGAACGTGGATAATGTACTTCAATCGTCAGTAGATGCATTTACGTTCGCTGGTGGGGAGGGTATGTTGCCCCATGGCGCGTCACAAAGATATCGTGTCGAGCATTTAGCCACGCTGAAATAGGACGGCACCCGTCACGGTCATTAAGCGTATCTTCGACTCGCTTTTTTGTTACACCAGAGTACGGAACCTGTCTGCATCCCCACAAGCATCACCGATTTTCATCACACCCGCACATAGACCTTAAAGGCTATTACCATTGTGCGTAAAAAATCTACCCCTCCTCTTTTTTCCCTCTCCGACGTATATAAGAACATTCTTTTTTATCTCGTCTTCCTACCTCCGACGGCACAAACGACCGCTTTTTTCACGACGCACGTTTTTTTTCCTTTCTCCAAGTTATGCGTCGTCTCAGGGTCAGGTGGATGAAATTAGAAAAAGTACAAAATGCAGCTCGTCCGAATAGCGCCAATTATAGGGGCCGATTCGAGACTACTGCATCCTCTATGTTCAAATTTGTAATAACTAATGTAACCGCTGTAATTGAAGGTATAATTATGAGCGTGGCGTTAATTAATAACGCACTAACGACGAGGAGTGTAACGAAAGCCCCATGAGACTCATTCTGCCCGATACCTTACACGCTGCTTACATGAATGAAGGGCGGTTTGTTGGTTTCGCCGAAATATTTAGTAAATAGCATCCGAGATGCAAGTGCAGCGATGGGGAATCTTGCGAGGTCGAAGCCGAGTCTCGGAGGGTCGTGCCGATCCCGTAGGGCCGAGGGACATGCCACCATGAATGTATCACGGGCAAGCCCTGTCTGCCCCCCTCCGTGGACAGGTACGCATTCATGGTATTTGTTTTCACTTGCACTTCCGAGCCACAGTTTCGGGGACAGGTGAGCTTTGACCGTGAGCGCGCAACCTGTAAAAACGGTTATTTACCTGCTGCGAAAAGTAGTGTTACTCTTGCGACGACGACGACGACGCTTCACTTGCTCATTCCGACTCGAAGATATTTTCCGAGCAGGTTCGTTGTTGTTTCGTGCCAGAGGAAACCTTCGGGCTGCAAGTCTCGAGACTGAATCTGGAAGACTTTTGCGACTGTCAAGTGGGTCGGTCGGCTGAGCTTTGTCAGGTGCCGTTTGGAAGGTTGGTTAAATATTTTTTCGGAGTTTTGGCTCCATTGCGGGTCAGGTTAGTCTAGTCAGACTTTTAGATGGAAATGCGTATACGTTGCCGAATGAACGTATTTCATCGAGTCGATTCGTATATCTGTAGGACATGTGCTTTTATGTGACTCGATGAATTTTGATTGGTCTGTACCCATACGATAGTTGGAAGAATTTGATTTGAGACCACACTACTAAAATCGTATTGTTCAGTTCTGCATGGGTATTGGCAGTATAGTACGAATACGAGACCGATTATTAATTGAGAACAAAAATGGCTACTAACATTTTCTCCATCTAACACAATCATTGATCTGCACAAACGTACTGATCGACTGCTAAATTACTATCGAATAATCTTGTCTCCGGCGGCGGGAATGTGACGTCGCAAGATACGCTCAGATTAATAAACTCGTTTTCGCATGTTCGAAGGTAATGAATAAGAATGAGCATGATCGGCCTATGATATTTCCCTTGCGGGGACGATCGTTTTGAAAGGGTCGATTTTATGACGTGCTTCTCGAGCTAGCCTCGAAAGGTATATAAAAAAGCGAGACATGAGATACGCCTGTATACACATGTGTCTGCCTGCGTGCGTAAACGCATTAATACGCATATTAATGCGCGAAGTGTCGGCATAAGTTATATCTGATTGAAAATATCAGATTATGCAAATCTCCCACTGGAAAATGTGTCCCGCGATGTGCCGGTTATAGTATTGGCCTCTGCACGTGTGCTTTTGACACTTGTCCGTAGCAAAGTATTGAGGTCGATTCGAGTATAAGAGAAATGTCAATGCAGATCAACGCGATCTTGATTAAAATGTCTCCTTCGGTATTCCCGACTATTAAGGACAGCGTCACGCTTGACTGAGAAGTAGCGGTGGCTCACTCGGCAAAATGCGGAATGGGCACATGACGCTTTTCATCTTTTTAGTTATTCAAACATTTTCAGCCTTACCTTGCGCTGACTACGAAACCTGCTATCTGCGCGTTATCAACGTAACTCAAGCAATTGTTTAACAGTTTAAATGATTCTCGTGACCGACATTCGTAACATCTTTTTTCGTTTGACCGCAAGGAAAGCGTTGCACACGTTTCTTTAATAATAACATATGAACCACCTCGCACTCTTCTTTTACCGCACACATTCCCTCGTCCGCTCATTTCACAATCTCGATCGAACCCTTCCTTCTGATCCGACGACTAATGTATTCGCAACGACAGTATTTATTTTCCGATTATGCTATGCCGTACACGACGTACCGTGCACGTCGACCGTACCTACTTACATGAAGGGCGGAGAGACGAGATTGCACACGAAGCGGTAGAGGTAGAGGTGGCCGAAAGAAAGCAAAAGAAGCACGGACCGACCTAAAACAGTAGTAGTGACCCCCGGGGCTGCGCAGGTCCAAACAAGAAATCCGCTGTGACGTCACCGGCAGGTGCAAATCGTCGTCCGTCCTTCTTACTCCAGCCGTCACTCCTTCTCGTTCTCGCCCCACGAGAGTTCCCCCTCGTGCGCTTCGTTCTCTTCTTACCTCAACCCACGTCTTCGCCCGCTCCGTCCTCTTCCCTCCTGCCTGCTCTTCCTGCTTTTTTCTCCCGCCTCCTCGCACTCATGCGTGTACTGATTTCAAAATCGAGATACGTTCGAGGGCTCTCGGCGCTTCCACACTCGTTCGCCGAGCCTTCCATGTGGAACGATAGAAAACAAATATATAGACGGTGATCGGCGTACAAAGCGGCAGGGAATACTCGATATCGAACAGGAGCTTTGAAAGTATCGTGACTGCTTGAAGATTGCCGGTGATCGCTATTAGATCGGAACGATACTTCGGAAGACACGTTGCCGTAATGTGTTATGAATTAAACGGTCTGTGGGGAATCGTTTGATTATTATGAATATATCTTAATAAAAATGATGTTGCGAGCATGTCATATATTGGTTATTCGACATACATATGCATCAGTGTAAATATGACAAGCTTCGTCCAAGGTAGGACACGTAATACTTAATTCGGCAATTTTCCGCCCAAGTCCGCCGTTAACGATGGATTCACGTAAGACAACTCGCACAGGAGTGTTGCTTTTTTTCTTTCATCCGTGGCAACTAATGAGCAGCGAGACGGGAATTGAGTGTTAAAAAGAGGGTAGTAAAAATTGGAAGGGGGCTCGTTCGGCTACGGGCGAAAAATAGTCCACCGACTACTGTATTCGTTTTTTGTTTCTCGCTTCTACGGCGCTGGTAATCGTTTTCGGCAGGTAGGCACCAGATTCAGATAGAGATCTCCGTAATTGGAATTTTATCTCTCGCTCTCTCGGGGCCCGACTCTCGCCTGCCTTCTCGAATGCTCGAACGGGGTGAATTTATAGCGGCCCTCAGACTATTACGCTTTTTTCGTGCTTATTAAATATTTTTTAGGGGCACCGCTACGGCGTCGATACGAATTTCGGTTATTAGGGCGGTACCGTGTGTAATCGGCCCGAATTACTTCTCGAATTACCGGGAAAAGGGTGCCTCGAGGATCTAACGAGCATTTTTTACGGTTCGTTGATGTAATCCGCGAAAAGTCGATCGGCCGGTCAACGCGATGTTTTCTTTCCGTAGAGTCGGAAGGTGTATATAATAAAAATGTTTTCTATTGCAGATAAAATAGCGAGGATCAGTGAGTGACACCCCGCAAGAAGGAAGGCCAGCCACTCAGCCCTCCCGTTATCATTGTACCGGTGAGTGCTTCAAGCTTTTCCCGCGACTTTCGCTCGGTACCGCGAACATTGTGTCTTTTGTGCGCGGACGAACACGTGTGCGACGTACAAGTGGCACCGCGTATCGGTACGCGTAAAACTTTTTTTTAACGATTGTCCCCCCACCTCCACTCCACACTTCATCCTTACCTTCACGCATGCATCTCATCGATGGTCTTGAGCGCAGATATATCCTTTACAAGGTTCGGCTCGGTTGTCCATCATCGAAATGTACGCAGAATCCTTTGTCCCCCGGACCGGTCCGGGGAATTTTTCGAGGGCACAATAAAAAGAGCCGTCCGTAAAGGCTCTCTACGGACCCTTTCGATCCCTTTTGAAACGTCCAAGCGGAGCCAGAAAAAGGGGAGACGAAAACTGAGCGGCAAGGGTGACGGCAGGGGATGGAGGGCGAAGGGGAAGGCGGAGACCGGTGGCATGCAATATTATTCAAAATCACGAAAATCTCCGGTGGAATTTTTGTTATTTTCACCCCATTCAGGGTACGTAGATGCATATCTTACGCGACCTGAATAGCTTCGCCGTACGGGGTAAGGAGAGGGGAACCGTGTTTGTTCGTCGGATCCGTTCGTCGCAGTCATCGCGCGGGAGTGGAAAGCAGGTAGAAAGGGTCAGAACGGGGTGCACAAAGGGCGCGCACTCGGGTGCGTGCACGTGTGGTGTCCCTCTACACCCTCCTCGGCCCGCTCTTTCTCCCGTCCTCGAACGTAATCATAATAGAGATGCGGGACATTTCTCGATCGAATGGATCGAGTCGAGCGATCGGTGGCATTCAAGCGGACCGACGAGTTGTCGCTTCAATCGAATCCTTTGCGTCGAAAGATCCACTCCGCGGCGCTCCACCAGAATTCCCTTTCGATAAACCTGCCGGACGCCGTCGGCGTGTTATATGCGCTCGCGATCGGCTGGTGCATGGAAAATGTGCACTTGGCAGCTGTGCGTTCGATTCGTGTCAGCAGCTCTTTTCCCGATTTCAGACAAAAGGGCCAGGTGGAACTTGTACTCGTGCGATTCGGTCTTTGGCGTATGACGCGTTTGTCAATCCTTTTTCTCTATTTTTCTAAGATATTTGTTTTTTTTTTTGTTTCACTCATTTTTCATGCTCCAACTGCACTTGCCGCGCAGTAGCGTTACTTGACGCGGATCCGCAGACTCTCAGCGTGACGTTAACCCTTTCACAGGTGAATCTTTCAGTGCAGCAACCCTTTTCCCTCATTGTTGTCCGGTTTCCGCTAACCCTTTCACGCGGGCGAATGGGTAGGCAGGTAAAGGGTTGGATTTCTGGGTCAAAAGATCCGACGATCCGGTCCAGATAAAGTTGCCCGATTAGCGGTAACGATGTGAATGCGTCATTATTGTACTTTCAATTTATCTTGGTGGGTCGATCTCGAAGTACTCTGCAGTAGTACGCTCAGGGATACAATATGAAATAACGATTCTGATTGTAGGAAAAAGCTTTTCTGCGTTTCTTATGTCTTTACCAAAAATCGTCGTTCTGTTGGTCAGTATCATGAATGAAAGGATACTCTTTACACATTATCAGTCGCATGTGAGGACAGTATATGCCACGGTATGGGAGCACGGACTAGATAATACTACGATATCACAATCAGTTAAGTAGACTAGGATTCAAAGTTGACTTCGAAAGGAAGCACGAAAAAATGCAACCACCTCCCGAGAAGATCCGTGCAAGTTCAGACAGGCTTTGCCGTTTGAAAGGATCCTTTTGCACGGCAGATTACGTGAATTCAAAACGTCCAGGGACTTCTTTCTTCAATTGACCTGGTTCACTGCGGTGCAAGTTTGAACCTGTATACGGCGTACAATTCGTCGCAGGCAAGTTCTTCTCGCGTCGACAAGGAAACGACGAAACGTGTTCGAACTTGTTCGGGCCCGTGGTAAATAGATCACTATTCGGAACTCGTCCTAAAGTCTTGCGCAAGGAGAGAAACTGCCGGATGTACCTGCCGCAGCGTTTCAATAGGAAACCTCGCGTGGGCGGATGGAAAAAGATTTCCAAGGGATGAATCGTTCGCAGAGCGGAGTATAACTCGCTCGTCGGATGCAAAGACACGTATCGTTGAATAGCGAATCTCGGCTTAATGAATGTGCCGTAGAGAAGGGGAAAGATCCATTCAGTTACGGTCACACCAACGATTTCTCTGTGTTTGTACTTGGCGCAAACAAAGACCGAGCTGATTGTTTGAACCGATGCTTTTTCAAAAGCTTTATTGTACATTTTCAAAGCTTCCCTTTTGACTTGCTCGCAGCCACCGACAAAGACGCGTACATATCTACATATATGGAAACATCTCCCGACGTCTGCCGAATAACCAGGACGATGCAAACTATGAAACGATATTTGCACCGGCCCGACTGAACGCGCGCAATTACGAAAATCACATTACACAGACTCTTGGCCAGAAAGGTCGACACTTCAGCGCGGATAATCGTTCGGAATGTCTAAGCAGCGCGTCCTCGAGGAAACCAAGAGTCAATATATTCGCTAAAGCAACGTTATTGACATCGTCGCCGGCATCCTAATATCAAACATTCGACTGGAGAGCGTCGACAAACGTTCCTGAGAGACCACCGCCGGAATGCATGCAAGCCGTAGAAACTTTATCCGCAGACCTAACACCAGGGCCGGTCGGAAGGGGGTGGCTGGGTCTAAGAAAATCGGAGCTAACGGGAAGCCGTGCGTACATTTTGCCGGAATGCGGAGGACGACGATTCGTGTCCGCCTACGAATCGCGCCATTATGGTCCTAAATAAACACGGGGGGTGGCCTCGGTCCTATCTCATGAAACGGCACCTATGTAAACATCGGCTCCTCACGGAACTCCTCCGGGTGAAGCGATTGATCCGAGATTCATTCGGTATAGTTGGAAAGAAAAAGCGGAGGCCGAGGCATTGGGGTCTCGCTGAATGCGTTGTGGGGGAGGGAGTCGGAAGAGCAGAGAGAAATCGTGACGGTAAGAAGACTGGACAAGGGCGCGGGGGGGAGGTGAGGGCCCAGTCGCAGCAGAAATCTCATTGAAGGTCAGACGAACGTGAATCTGTGCTGCGGGGCACGGATCCATTCTTAAAGGATTATCGTTATAAATTATACATTCCCTTCTTCCTTTTTGCCGCGCGTCGCTGGAATGACTGGTAGCGGGCGAGCGGAGATTTCTATCGCGAGATTAGTGCGGACCGTGTCATCGCGGTATCCTGTCTGCTTGATTCGTTGTCCTCCGTCGGATATCGGGAGAATAGGGACTGCGTGCGGAGCGGACCCTTTTGCGCTCCACGCTTTTTTCCATCGTGTCTTTCCGGTCTTTCCGATTTTCTGTCTTTTTGCTTCCTTCGATTCTTGGTCCGGTTAACTTGGCACCCGGGCGCGACGATGTGTGCCGCTGATCTGCGAATGTGGCGCAAGTGGAAAATGTAGAAAATTTACTCTTTTACTCACAATGAGGTAGTGTTGCAGCGAATTGCGTTGTAATAATTTAAAATCATTTTTGTGGAAAAATTGGAAGTTATGATGTTGATTGGAGTTGGTAGTTGCACACCGCAGTAACGAATTTCGTTGAATACATTTTATATGATTATTGATCCACAGAACACATTGAGCAGAAGAAGGCTACTATCAAAGAATCGTATCTATCGTACGTGACGTCTGTATCGTATATACACAACAATACGCGAAACTTAGACCAATGTTCTCTGACAATGACTTTTTGCGAGCACGGCGAGCGCAAAAATGCGACAGCACTGGCCCACTACTTTTCCTTCCTCCTTCCTTTATTACACACATTCTCGGGCGAGAGGCAGTTTGATGGGTCTTTCTTGACTCTCGATCCTTTTCTCGAACGCGAAAGGTCCTGTGGGCGGAGCGGTCGACCAAGAAAGAGCCCCGTTCTGGTCCGGCAAACTAGAATCCTAGAGGATCCTGACCAGCGGGATAAGGAACGAGCTTTCAAAGGGGCTGAAATTGAACACGTGCAAGGGTGAGTCAGAAACAGAGAAGGACCGACCGTGGCGGGCAGGAGGGAGAAGCGAGAGGACCGGATTCTGGGTGTGACAGAGTGCATGAGGGATACGGAGGGACGAGTGGAAGGACCCCTCCAAGATTTCTCCTTTCGATAACGATGCCCATCCAGGGCTGTAGCCGTTCACTTTTCGAAACTTCGGACCGCATATGCGGGAATCTCGGCTCTCCTATAACAAACCTTGATCTTCTTCTCTTCTGACACATAAAAAAAAAAAGAAAGGGACATCGTATGAAGCCGAAGTAAAGCATCGACGTGGACAGCTTTCATTCTTAGCGTGTTTTATACATTTTTTTTGTAGTAAACTAGATTCTTCGGGTTTAGCGTGACATTGCGCCTGCCGCGGTATCCGTGGTGTGCAACGCGATCTTCGTTTGTTTCACGCCACTTACTCGCGCAGGAGAACGAATGCGGCCCTGGATGCCTCGAGCTCATCATACATCTCATCTATCCTCCTGAGCCGACTTCTAGATGCCTCCTAACCTAACCTCCACCTAGAGAAGGCTCGCTGTGCCTTGTTCTTTCTCTTACGCGCCTCTCCGTCACACCGGACCCTAGCGTGTCCATTAGAACACGTGCATCTACCGACATAACAAGTGCCTCATCGGCGATATAAACCCCCGGAGGGTACAAAAAATCGTCGGCCATTCAGATGAGCGAGGAGCGGGAGGGAGGGGGGAAGGCTCTATCGTATATTCGAAATGGCCTAATGATTCCCGTACACTTCCCGAAAGCTAGTGGCACTATTTCTGCCGCACTATCGTGGTACCCCCGTGCGTTCGGATTGGTAGGAACGGAGAAAGAGTGAATATCCGTGCGTGTTATTACAGGGGGGCGCAGAACGGCGTCCGACAGAAAGCTTCTTCCGTGTTATTATATAGACGCCCTGTATACTGGCCGCCCGCGGCGATTAGTTTCGAAGCGTCTCGTTTTCTCGATTTTGTTCGTCTCGACCAAAAGTACGATTTTCAGGGAGCATTTGGGTCTTTGCGGCATGACTCGGAAGAAGTCGGAAGATCCTTCCTGTGCGTTATTGTTTCACATTTGCGCAGGACGTGTCGGAATTTAAGAATTTTAAAAAAATACGTTAAACTTTTTCGGTAACTCGACTAAATGGCCAGTTGCGTCACATAAATTGAAGCGGTCTTCTTTACACATCCTATTACTACCTATCTACAATCTTATCATATTTTGTTAAAAAACATTCCATACTGCTTTTTATTTGACTTCTAAACACATTTTCTGATGCAGACAAGTTTACTGCCGTCTTATTAATGCGGCAAAAGTTCAGTATTTACCGATTTACTTGTCTTCAACAAAGAAGGCAACCTCATTTTATATATATTCATCATACAAGGCAGAAGTGTCACGCCCTCGCTTGAAACGTTTTATAAATTCTCACGTTTTCGCATAGCTCTCGTCAAGTCGGACAACGCCTACTACAAACATTTTTACTTCCTTCTTCAATCTTAAAACAAATCCGCGACAAAAAGTGTTCTCCATCAGATTCGTCGAACTCACCGTCTATGAATAGTGACCGAATCGGGCAATTACTTCTTCAAACTCAAACTCTCATCCCACAATCAGTCTGAAAGGCCGACCGTAAACGCCGTTACCGACAACGTCTCTTCCCTCGAAATTCGACGTGACGTCACGGCAATACGAAGCAATTGCTCGTGCTGTTTCCTTCTCCGCGTCTCTGCCGCACACTCTCACATTCCTCGTTGCACCGTCGTCGTCCGAGCCCGCCAGAGCTCTGCAGCCGCCCTTAACGACATTGACGCCGCTGTAAATAACGTTTAACCGAGCACAAAAGAGGGCAACGTCGACGTGGACGGCTATGGCGGTAGGTCGTAGTTAGCTACAAGAGACGGGAGTGACCTGTCGTCACGGAATATTAGAGCGGCGATCTGAAGGAGCGAAAGAACGAAAGACAGAGAGAGAGAGAGACAGAGAGAGGCTGCACAACAAAGGTGCGCGCCGCCTTATACATAATCCGGAATAAGAGGACGGGCAGGCGGTGCGAGGGAGACGGACGTGGCCAAAGAAGAAGAAAAAAAGGGAGAGAAGAAAGAGAAAAAGAAGAACCGAAAGAGCGGAGGAGAAATGAAAGAAGGAGCCCCGGAGGAGACTCGAAAAATCGGCGTATCGGTTCGCGTGAAAGGCAGAAACGAGAGAGAGTGACCGCGTCGGCGGCGTCGGCGTCGGCGTCGGCGTCGGCGGTGTCGACTAACGCGGCGGAACGGGTGGTCCCATTCGTGGGCCTTCACGCAGTAGCCACCGCTCCTCTCCACCTTTATGCCCTCTTTCACGCGAACGTTCACGGGACACACTGATCCTTGGCGACGCGAAAATCGCCGTGACGCGATCTCGTCCCTTCCTCGCGGATTCTATAACGCAGCCTTGTTGCATCGCGGCCGACACCTTTGGCTGTCTGTCTTCTGCGCCCAGTACCCCCTTGTGTCGGACAATGAGACGCGCTCCCCTCCGGATAAATCCTTCAACGGACAACCCCGTCCGACTTTCGGCAGCGTGAAAATCGGCACGACGAACAATGGCCGCGGCGGACGATTCTTGCTGGCCATGCTTACTCGCCCTCAAGACCGCGGAAAAGTGGCGCGAAAATTCTGCGGTCGGGAGCGTGCTAACGCTGCGTAGAGAATTATTTCGATCTAGAACGAACCTCGTGTAATTCCCGTATTCGAGGAGCGTTCCACGGTACTTGCGTACGGACGCGTCGCGAGGTTGTCAAGTGCCAGAGAGAATGGGGTCCAACAGGAGAGGTTCACGGATCGGTGGGTCGTCACGGACACTTCGTTCCTCTCGTTCGAGTCTTATTGAGTATTTGTTTGCGTTGCCTGTTGATCGGGAGGCAACGCTTGTCGTTAACGTCGAATCGAGGGATGCTTTGATACCAATCGACCCTTCAGTATTGAGAATTATTTGGTATCACGAGTCAGTGTGTTTGGTGTTAGGTGGGAAGAGTATAATGTGTTGTTTTAAGGAAATATAATGCGTACAAACCTATAATATACGTACAACGATCTTATATAAAAAACAAGTTATAAAAATAAGGTTACGTTCATTGTCATAGTAACAGGATACAATTCCGTCGACGTTATCAACGTTGTACATCAATATACTTGTAAATGTATCTTCTTTAAAGTTCAGAATATTTGTAACTCCATTATAAAATGATATACAGCAGATGAAAGACGTCGTAAGAAATGTCATCTATACTTTATCATGATGTTAACAGCGGTAATAAATTCGGTTCGCTTATCTGAACGTCGAAGCATAGAGCTGAAGAAAAGTACAGTTTGAAGAGCCGACGTTTTATCGTTCAACGGTACATCGGACGAATTTACCGATGTTTTCCTTTCGGCTGCGTGCCTGCGCCAAGTGCGTCCCGTCGATCGATCCAGTGCACTTGTATGTGTAAATCCGCAGCTAATGCGTCGGGGATAAGGTCGCCTTTGGAAATCGTATCGTTAAATATCGCCATTGATCCGTGAAGATACCCAAGGCGAACTCGTGTTTTCCAAATACCCATTTTGTCGCGCCCGGCTTACCGGAATAGGTCGCTTTGGATAAACCAGGGGGCGAAGTAAAGGGAACGGTCTAATCAGGCCCGATCTCTCAGGTCGTCGCCAAAAAGGGAGCAAGAATAAGAGATCGTCTTTGCGAGGTCACAGAGCATGCATTACGCATGAGTTGCGTTCTTTCGGCTCGCGAGTCATCGAAGCGTACGCTCATAGTAAGTTGTAAGTTGTGATGCCGAACGTGCAAGAACTTTGAATTCGGTGTCGTCTGTATACTGAATAGGGAGTTACATCGTGCGAAGGACATAGAATGGCGCGCGGCCTCATCCGAAAATCACACGGAATTTGCACGATGCCTTGCACAATAGATGCATTCTAGTTCGACGTGCGCTACGCCATGGTTTACGTGCCAGAAAAAATATTACTGATTTCGTCTATTAACGCTTACCCGCTAACGGACGTCTGAAGCGTGGGCATATTAGTGAGACGAGGTGGCATACACAACAAATACAAGGTTTCCTACAAATAACGTTGAAAATTACCGCGTACGAGTACAGTATTGCTCCTTTTGTCTTGCCGAATAAGTTCCGACAAGTACGTAGTCGTATTGACTCACGGCGATGGGCTACTGTTGAAGAAAAAAAAATGAACCATCTCCGTGACCTTTTCATCCGCGAATCTTCTGCTCTCGAACGAGCACGGCATCGGGGTACGACGCTGGGGGATCTTTGGAAAACTCGGAACACCTGCACCCCCTCGTCGTACTTAGTTAGCCGTGATCTCATAGTTGGTCCCTGATCTCTGGGTTGCCGGGGGCAGGTCCCCGCCCACAATCCCTTGGGTCTCCCATAGAAATCGTTCAGCGGTCCCAATTTACGGTCTCTCGTTTATTTTTTCCTCTCTCTCTCTCTTTCTCTCTCTCTCTCTCTCTCTCTCTCTCTCTCTCTTACTCCTTCTCTGCGCTCGCTGTGTTTCTCCGCACTCTCGACTCCCCTGGCCACCGCTGAGAAAGGACAAGGGTACCGTTCCGAACTAATTTCACTCGTTTCAGGACCCGTTCTTCTCCTCTTTATCCTCTCCGGTATCCTCGCCGGAAGTAAAATTCTACAGCTTCGAGGGATGACTAATCGATAATGGACTGGTCCGGTGAAACGGTTACCGATTTGGCAATTGCTCCGACGACGTAACATTAGGCCGCGTATTGGCGGAGCGGATTGTGCGAATTTTGTGGAGATGCTGGAGTCTGGCTTAACCACCTGTTGGCGTTTATCTGTTTTGCAAATGTTACAGGTATAAAGTTTCGATCACGGTCGGGCCAGTCCGATGTATATCGATTATAGGGATCGTGTAAGAGAGACATAAACCACTTTGGAATCTTCAGAAAAGTAACCTCGAGAATGATATTCTGTCGTATGTACGTTTGCGTCAGTGATTACAAATGTGCTCCAAGTGGAAAATCTGAAAAATTTGTTCGTCACTTTGTAATCTTTCATCGATACAACGCGAACTAAGGGACAAATTACAATTTTTCGAAGTAATACTCGGACCACTCGTAATTACCCGCAAATTTGTCTGCTTCGAGGCGACAATTTTGTTTTTTAAACGTTCTCTCGTACCATCGAAAGCGACGGAGATATTTAAGACGTTTAAGTTTAGTGCGACACCCTGTATACCCTGCACTTATAGAGGATCGAAACACTTCTTGCCCGTTTTTCTCGCCATGACTATCAAAGCAGATACCGAGCAAGCAGTTACTTCAGATTGCTTAGCAATGATTCGTTCGGGAGATGCCTCCCCAAGAAAAGTGTCGCACTAATGACATTGTCCAGATCAGGGCCCTCACAGACCTTCTTTCACGCTTTCTGTGATGCAACCAACCTACTGCGGCTCACTCTCTTCACGTAAGTGGTGGCTTTTTGGGAAGCACAGCACGATCTGTTTTCGCTATCTTCTCTCAGCGAGGACACAAGTATCCTTCTTAGCGCGGCGGCATTAACAGCTGAAGCTTTTTTTTTTTTTTTTTGTGCGCTCGTTCACTCGACAGATGAAAACTTACGATGGGTTCGCGGCCCTGATCTATGCGACAAATAAAAAGGGGACAAAATGAATTTGTACCTTAAAGAAAATTATTTCTTCATTTAAATACACCCATCTCATTTTCTTCGCAACACTTCGCTCTTTCCCGTTTGCTGCCAGTCGGCATACAAAAAATCAAGCAGGTTCGTTTTATTTATGTATTTTAGATTTTCTGTGATAGACAACGTCGTGGCGTGGAATATTAATTTAAAAACATCAATTAATTTGACGTCACGAATCTTCTAAACTCTCTAGAGTGATGCTGAACATCCATCTGCGAATAGGAGTCCAAGACAAGTCCTATCTCACACCTAGCTTCATTCGAGTTACGTCTCACATCACTATCCGAGAGTACAGCAATCGTCGACTGGTCTCGAGTGGTCAGACACACCATTAGATAATACTCTCGAGAACAACTATCGCAAAGGACACTCAGGTGTCGACGGTAGCCTTCGTCAACGCTACACTTTCGTTCGGCCAAGATCCGTAAGCGACGCTCGTCGAGTCTTATCGGAGTTTTCGGCAAGAGCCTTCTTATTCGTCGTCGTCCTGCTCGAAACGTAATTGAGGCGAGGCGACGCGGCAGAGAAGAAGCAGAGCAGAATACGCTTTCACTGGCTCCATTCGGGCGCGAGATCCTCCTCCTCTTTGGCACCCTGGCAACGATCCTTGGCCTCCTTATCCCTGCGTCGCTCGGGGGCACTTTTACTAATGTCAGCGGAACCCGATGGGCAGGGAAAGGTATCGTGTCGTTGGAAGGGCGGCCTGTTTTTGCCTCTCTGAAAAGGGATACTCGGCCTCGCGAAGTGTGCCCACGAGGAGAGGTGTGGAAGCTGTTTATGCTTTACCGAGAATCGGGATGGCGAAAATGGGCTTTGCCGCCTTTCGGAGGCGTCGAAAGTGACACCGCGGCCGTTGTGTCGATGATGATCGCTGGGTACACTCTGGATTGAGGTGTCCTTGGATCACTGGGCGGTGGAAAACGTGCATCGCGAATGGTGGATCCGAAATACGCCGAATTTTGCTGCCTCAGTAATCGAGCTTGGAGTAATCGACCTTTTTTCTTGCAGAAATTCATGAGTAATCGTGTGATTATTGTAGAAATGTCTGGGCTATCGGGGAATTATTTTAGATACGCATACTCGGAATGTGGAGTGATTCTTGTAGAAACGTTTAAGCACATTTTGTAATTATTTTAGTGATACGCGGCTGTTCGTGTAATGCTTGCAGAAATACTCGGGTAATCGAGTAATTGTAAAGATCACTTTCTCACTTCGTATAATGGCGAAAAAGTTGCAGATTTCTTTGAACATGTATTCTCAATATACAGCTCGTCACCATTGACATACGAATGACACAGAGACAGCGAGGAGAGCGAGCACTACTTTCACATTCTCCGTTCCCCGTTACCAATAATTTCTAATAAAGAACCCGGAATACAGCCAATTTCATATTCCTCCTTAAGCCATACCATTACCTCAATGACGTTGGCATATATTTCAATGAAACCTACAACTGCCATTACGCCCAACAATGCGAGACACGTAATGCAGCGTTTCGTCGATTCGGTTCGACAAGCAAAATTACAACCTCGTCAATTGGCCCACTGCGCGAAGGAACGGACTGGCGTGTCACGACACGAGCGTTAACCATTCCGAAGCTTCGTCTTCGAAGACGCATCTGCCCAACGTAGGTGGCGGAAACGCCGGACGACTTCCTCCCGACCACCACTTTCGACAAAGGACCTCAAGCGGCGCGAGACAGCATTTAAATAATACGTAACAACTCCGTGAATCGTGAGCGACGAGGACGTGAAAGGATCGCCGTGGGCAAACTTTGGCCAAGAAAACAGCGTGTCGCTTGGCCAATATATACGTGGCCGCGACTCGTGAAAATCCTGCGTCTCGGGGCGCGCAAAGCGTCGGGATCGGCACGCCGGACAATGGTTCAATTTTCGGACGGACAGGCCGTCGTGTCACTTTCATGCCGCCTCCGAGGGGCGTCTAGGACAATGCGTGCTGTTGTTAAATATTTTCTTCGGCGCGTATCCTCTTTTGTCGGGGTGGTCACCTACTGGCCTGCTAGCCCCCCGATTCGCCTCGAACGACGCGAAGAAAAGGACCGAGAGTGCTTCATTACTTCGAACGGTCTTTTGCGCAATCTTCATTGATAGAAATATCCCATCCGACGGTTGACCGTTTCATGCTCGAGTCTTCCCGCTCGACGAAGAATCGGTCGCGAAGACTCGCTGTTGACTTCATTGTGTTTTTCCGTTGCAGTCTGCACTTTGACTCGTAGGCGCTACCAATGCTCGTTCTCGCACACACTGAGGTCTCGTGCGGTTCACATTTTGCCCTGCGGGGGCGAGGACTCGTATCGCGGGAGGCCTTCGCGTTCAATTTGGAACTAGGGTGACAACAAAACGCGCACTCGGTTATAGAAGTTGCGCGTCGGTGCCGGAAGCGCTACTGACACGACGTTGTAAAATTTCTAAGCGCACTTTCGGGACTCTAAGCTTTGCGAAAGAAAGAGGCGTAGAAGTCAGTATTTCTTGCTGACGGAGCCGACATGCTTCTTGATCGTTATAAATAGTTGAATGTGACTGCCGATTTTGTATCGATGTCGCACAAAAGTTCTGTAAATTATCGAAACATTTGTGTATCTAAAAAAGATGAAATCAAGACTCAATCATAATAAATCTATTTTTAGAGCGATTGTGCTAATTAACCGTTTGAGTCCCAGAGGTATTTTGAAAAACACTGTCTAAGAATCCCAAGCAGCGCAACCGCGCTTTTTCTAAATGAGTATGAAAAGACCCAAGCAGCGCGATAGCGCTTGTTCTGTTTTATGTCCAAAAATACCAAGCAGCGCGATAGCGCTTGTTTTGTTTTATGTCCAAAAATACCAAGCGGCACGATAGCGCTTTGTTTATTTGTTTATAAACATTTTTATTTTGTAATGTATTATTGCATTATTATAGTATTATTCAAACAATTGTAAAATGTACTATTTACATTAAAAGAGCTATGTGATGTACTTGCTTCAGTAAATCTGAGCGCGCGACTTCGACAATCGGTAACGCACCGTCAGTGGTCGACAATGTTCGAAATGTGCTGGGTTTTCTCGACATGAAATCTCAACAGCGCGATCGCGCTGCTTGGGACTCAAACGGTTAAAGACTTGAGCGTTTTGCCGTTCAGTCTCGTCTTCGTAGAATCGTAAAACGCAGGGACCAATGACGGAGGGAGTGGCATCATCAAACGCCATGCAGTGGTCGACATTGAAGTTAACCGTATGTGTATGCAATAAAAGCAGCAAGCAGGTTCGTCTTAACGATCCGTAATACGCATTTTAGTAATCAGACTTTACCTTTAAAAATCGTTGGTTGGCGACCTCACTTATACAGCAATTGGCGTAAGCTTATACAGATCGATTCATGTTTTATAGTACATCCCTGATTGACTGTCACCAAGAAGCTTTAATGCTTGCGGATTATCCTAATCGACCTGAGACTCTCCCAGCAAAAAACCTAACCTTGAATATCTGCGTTAAAAAGGATTTTATTTTTCCGTGAAATAAATTCCTAACGTCGACAAACCGATCTCCCGCACGAAACGAACGACATCTTTCAATCTTCCCGCGAAGCCATCGAGTTTAATCAGTTCCCCGCATCTCCCTCTCTTTAATTCAGTTCTAATGCCCTTGATTGATAGTCGCGAAGTAGTGTCAATGCTCACGGCTCGCCCTAATCGATCTGAAGCGCTGGCAGGAAGAAAGACAAGCTCGCATACCTGCGCCCTAAAGGACTTTACCCTCCTGCGAAATAAATTCCTAACGACGACAAAGAGACGTCAGAGGTGGCTGGAAGATCGGTGGATTTGACTGCGCCTCCATCGAGCCCCGTTTACACCCTCGCCGCACCCCAAACAAGAGACAAGGACGGGCCCATATCCTCCGGGTAACCATAACAACGCTGTGGGCTGCCACAATGGTGGCCATGCAGTACTGTTGGACCATCGGCTCAATGGATTTTCCGCGGGAGCGCGCAAACACAAGCAAACGTGGAAGGCGTCGTCTCTTTCTCTCCTCCGCCTATGCCCACCCCTCGTACAGACCCGACAAAACCGTGGCGCAGCCCCGCTTTTTCAACCTTTCTTTCTTCAACACGCGCCCGTTTTTCTTGCCGTCCTTGCAAAGAGTCACCCATTGTGTCCGCCTACACGAGACGCTGACAACTATTTCACTCGCGAACATATGTATGGCAAGGGTCCGCTTAACGTTTCTCTGTTACGGGATGACGGATAAAGTGGTGATTCAGAACGAAACGGTAAAGGTAAGAGTGAACTTCTTGCCTGCTCGACACTGGAACTGCCGAGAGCATGAAGATGAGTTATCTGTCATTTTTTGCTTTGTAGAAATATTGATATGGACGTTCCTACGTTTGTGTCTGTATAACATACGTATGTAGGTATGTAGATGGTGATGATTAATTTTGCCCCTCGCCGAGTGATTATTTTCGTGGTTAAACGAGTCATCGCGACGCTTCCGAAGACGAGTATCGAGTGACACCGTTAGTTTCACCGTCAGCGCAACTCTGTCCCAAAGTTCGCGCACCAGCGCAACTGCAGGAGGTCGTCGAGTCATTTGTGAGGAGCGCTCATGCGTGCGCCGCAATGCATAGAAATGTCCGGCGTCAGGTTCTCTCCTACGTGGAAACGTGAAACCGGATGCTGGGATTACAGATTTGTGCGAGATTTCGAAGGGAACGTCGTGGAGGGTAGGAGACGGGGAAGAAAAAAGTATTGTGAGCATTTCCTGTCCGGCACTATTCAATTGGCCTCGCCGGACGGCTCAAAACGGTGTGCCGGGCATCGGGGGGGAGGGGAGAGTGAGATTAAGAAAAAAAATTACAGTAATTTGAGTGCCACGTTAAAATGGTCGCGCCACTTAGGGAGACCTTTTCTCATCGGTTATCTCGCCCGTTGGTCTCTTCCGTTTCTTGTGTCATAAGAGAGGAGCTGTGACCTGGCCGCGCAGGTGCGCGAGCGTATAATGTTACGGGAAAAAAACGTCGGGCTCCCGATACGCGTGTAATGGTGGTAGCAATAGGCTAATGCGCGAATCTACACAGCTTCTGCTGTCTTTCGGCTCTCCTCGTTCCTCTAATGTTTGAAGCGGGTGGGATGTTGGGAAAGGGGGATAATGGCCTGGAAGCAACAAGTGGCCCAATTTTCTTCAAGCCGCGGCTAACGACACCTAGCGCATGGGGTCGGCAGTTTGTTTCGCGGAAGATAATTCGCGCCGTGTATCGAATTTTGTTCCTGTTGGAAATATACAATTTGCTCGTATTATGAATATTTCATAGACCGTATACCGTATCGTAAAAATGATAGGATTTTTAATTTAGGATTAGTGGCATCTAACCGTGGTTTATTGGTCTCCGCTTGACTCTCTCGGATGCAGATTTCGAGCCGCAAAAAATGTCTGCATTGGCGATAAGCTGGTAACATAGCTGACGCTCTCGCAAGAGTTGCGATTCCTTCGCACATAGTCCTCCGCATTTCGATTTACGCGGATAGCAGTAAGGGCGAGCATCAACTGAGGACGATATGAGATACATCTTTCCGTGGCGCGCTACAATCTATTACGGGCTTCCCAGTTAAATCGTCCTCGACGTTACGCACTGTCCGCCGCAGGTTGTAATTCGAACGCAATCAGGCCCGCCCGTAAATTCATCTGGAATATCCAGTTTCATCGTTAAAAACTTAAATTGGGAGAAACCTTTCCGTTCTCATGTTGCGATAGGTAGGTAAAGATCACGTTTCAGGCCCCCCTGCGCACGCCATACTACCGGTTCTGGCCGCGTTATTAATCAAACAAAAGATCGCGCTTGTAACCTTATGAAATTTAACTCGCGATTTATTGCGACGAATCAGTCGCGTGACCGCTGGTGAATTCCGTGCGACATGCTATAGGGATGGAATGCTTAAGGGTACGTTTGTAATGGTTTCATGGTTCGCGAGATCCAGTCCTCGTCACGGCGTGAGTTGGGAACGAATTAATTCGAAGCTTGGTGAACCTTATGTTAATTCTATTCAGTATTACGGGATGTGGAAGAAATAAATTTGTGAGACGACTTTGAATGTAAGGATATGACAATCTCTGTCTTTAGGCGGAGTTGGTGTCAATAGCAAAAGTAAAAATGCGACTACGCTCTCTAGCCGTTAATAAAAAGATTCGTTCAGAAACATTATATGTGCCTCAGTCTATGACAGCATAGACACTTATCGTCAGTGTATCCAGCACTCTATCTCAATACACCTGTAGTTAGCTGTTCCTCGGTTCTTTGCGGTACCTGAGCGAGGAGGGAAAAAAAATTACCGAAAAAAAGAAGGGGGACGATCAGATTTTAATTCCAAGATTCAGGTCACGCCGATGTTTATGGCGGCGCCTAACAAATCCCCGACATCGGAATTTTCTTCCTGCTCGTCCCCTATCTCCTTTTTTTCTCTCCCTTCTTTTTGACTTTTTTGCTCTATCATAGTCTCGCCTTTCCCACGGCGTCACGTGTGCCGCTGCACGTGGTCAGCCGCCCCCTTTTTTAGACGTAAGGTTTCTTCCGAGAGACTGTTTTTTTGCCAACCACGTCGCTCGAAGGCATTATCTATTAATAGTCGTGAGCATACTTCAGTTTCGCTCGATAATCACTCGTGCCGTGGTGTCTTTTTTTTTTTTTTAATTTCGGCAAAGTGCACAAGTCGTAAGAATGACAGGGTGTAGTGGATAGGAAATGAGATTCTTTTCTCGAGCAGGTAATTCTATGATTTTGGGCGATATAAAGTGCGCTTTGCGTACATTCGTAATGACTTTGTACGGCGACGTCGATCGATCGAGATCTACGTTGGGACACGTGAGCGGAGGCAAACTTCCGCGTGCAACTAAACGGGCGACAGGTATTGAATCACTAGCGTTACCGTAAAAAGATCCTTCCAGGGAAAAAACGTGCGAACGCGATCGCATTTCGATCGGACGGTCACTCGATCACGTATACGCACGGTTATAAAGCGAGCGGAAGCGGTCACTCGAGACCAATAATAATTGGGTTCGAGTACGACGGCGCGACCACCATGAGTCAATGGGAGAGTGCACCGGCATGTGCGCAAAATTTGGGGTTCCTCTGTCGCGCTCGAAAAAAGTGCTTCACGTCCGTAATGGGAGCCACACGTGACTGAAAGCCAAAACGAGACTTCTCTCTCTCTCTTTTTGTCCTCATCTTGCCCGCTCGTCGTCTCTATCTCTCAGTATCTTTTCCCTTTTCGCCCTTGACAAATATACCGTCGACGAGCGGATAGCTGCTTATGTTACCACGGAAGAGCAGACGTCTCGGGCCGACGGAACGGCGCGAAAAGCTTTTCGTCTTGTAGAGGCATATATTTGGAACGGTCATTGAAAACATTTGGACGACAGGTCTTAGCGGAAGGTCGAATTTCTTGGCACGGCCGGCATCTCTCCTTCCGTCGTCAGCTAGACTGGCAGTTAGCGTACATTTCTCGCTCGTTCTGTTGCATTTTGTCCGACGACCCCCTGTACTGTCGTGAGATTAACGACGGGCGGTTCGGTGTCTCCTGCTCTATGTCAGCGTATCGACTTCCATGAGTCGCCACACATGCTCGGCTGGCAGCCATCGGTCTGGTTCTTTGAAAACGTAATGACAGAATTAGATATTTCACTCATTTCGTAACGTGGCCCGATGCAGCGCAAAATAAGGTACATTTTTTTCATTCAGAAAAGACTTTGATTTACATACTGAAAAAAGATGCGATCACGATTAAGTCCTCGGATGTATATCGAGAGGGCAAAGATAAGCAAAGCGACATTTTCTCAATACTTCTCAAACTGCTCTCCGGACCCCGTCGAGGACCGTGGTGCGCGGAGATACAAATATTTCTATCATCCAACCGTTTGTGACAATGAAGCACAGGCAGACAATGCACCCTTACCCGTGGAGAGTTTAGTGGTCCTCCGTTTCCTGCATATCCACGCACAGTCGTAGTCGTTCGAAACCGTTTTCGGCCTCCTCTTCCACTGAGATTCTGTGCACGAGGCAGGCCTTACGCCACTGATCCATTATCCACTTAGTATAGATTTCTTCGAGCCCTCCGTGTATACGGCTCCGCCGTAAGTACCCCAGCGGTCTCCTTTTCGTTTCTTTCTTCTCTCTTTTTCTCTCCTCCTCCTTTCTCTCTCTTGCTCTCTGTCCGTCCATCTCGTTCCCTTTCATTTCCTGCGAAGATTTTCTTTAGTTAGATTTACGATTTCTCGTGCACGTGTTCACAAAGGAACATCGGACCACGTCTCGCCTCAAAAAGCGAGTCGACTCGAAGGAGCAGAAAGGGAGGAAAGCTATTCGTATAGAGCGTGTGTAGTCGGGCGAGCGAGAAGGGATCGATTCTTTCTCGTTTTCTTTTTTTCTCTCGCCCATACGAATTGGCCAAATACGTGGGAGGATGGCTGTAAGGAAAAGGGCTTGTCCCGGTTCCACACGAAACGATTGACGGAAAACGCAGGAAAAATTGATACCTAAGTGGTGGAAGGAGGGAACCTTTTTTTCCGTCAACGTAACGATCCTGAAGGTGGGACTTGTATTCTGAAGAGTTGAGTGTCATCGTATATCTCAAGGCCTGCTTGTAAAATTGCAACGAAATCTATCGAGTGGCTTTCTATTGTAGCATCACGTCTCGTTGCTTTGCTCGATATCGACGATAAATAATGTTAAATACTTTTCTATATGCAATTGAAGTGTTACAACGGATGTCATAGTTTATTGCGATGTTATTTTTGAATTTTTAATTATTTATTAATATAAAAGTCAGCGTTAAATTGTAATCAAATTAAGTTTATACTTATTTTTTTCAACAGAATGAGTTAATGTGAAGGCATCAGTTTCATAATAACTCTTTAATTTAATTTCATGCAGAGCGTAATTTGTTCTGTGTGCCCCTATGGCGTACAAATAAGCGCCCCTCTTAGCGCTTTTCTGTCATCTATACCGTTCTTGCAGTTCTTATGTTGCTTTGTCAGAGGCAAATGTCGAAATTTCGCGAGCAGCCGAGTTGGCATAACGCATTTTTCAGTTAGTGCATTCAGCTGGAGGTCGACTAAAGAAAACTAAACCTTGACGTTGAATATGACTTAATATGTCTATTATTAAAGCCAATAAGTTAGATGGCCACCTGGTTCCGTCGAGACGCGCTCCTTTCGATCCTTTATTTCGAAAATATTTCCATTGCCCCGCGCAAGAATAACATTTTGGCGTTAGTTCACTGATCCCTCGTGGAATTATTTTTCGTCCGACCGCCAGAGTCTCTTTGAACGTGTGATCCGATCCGTGCTGAGTCTTTAAGTTCGCCTTTCGAGGTCTAAACTGCGTCAAATAATACAATAATTGTCCCTTTTAAGAGTCGAAAAGGTACATTTTTAAGAAATTTGTCACTTCATAACCTTCTGTGTCGGATTGGCTCGTGAAGTCCAAGTCAGTTTGTCCCGCAGCTGAATCCCGCAAGGATTGCATTGGCGTAAAAGGAAGTAAGTTTGCTGAAGTTTATCAGTTGATCTTAACGGGATAGCAGGAATAAGAGTTACAATGATATAAATATCAATAAACTCTTTCTAACGTAGACTGCCATTATCTTGAAAATATTGACCGTTTAATGATCATCGAGTAGAACTTATTTAGGAGTGCTTATTCGTGAAGTACGATTTCTGCAAATGGTACGCCACTGGCTGCGAGGTCGCTCAATGGAGATCTGTGCCGTCTAGCCGAGTTTTTGTGAAGAATAAGTTGGAATAACTCGAAAATCTCCCCATAACACTGGACCGACTGACAAAGAAAGGGTCCTTTGAGGATTTGGTTGACGGAGTTGAAAGTTAACCGATTTTGTACTGAAATACGTAGTTCACATAATTGAAAATTTTACAAGTGCACTTATCGCACGTTGAACGTAAGATATCTATTACTTGCATTTCCAGATTTGAGACGAATTTTATTAATATATTTAAGAGAAATGAGATGATTGCAATCGATTTATGAGAAGATCTGGTCTGTCTAATATGCCGATCTATTTAGTTTGCCCGATTTATTTGTTACAGTAATGCAATGTCACTGGCATCGGGAATTCAATAATTGGCACAATGCTCAAACGGATACGTTGATATCGAGTTACAGGGACACAAATGTGAGAATTTCGGTGAAAACCGTTCCTTGCGTGAGGGGACCAAATATTTAAGAATGTTTTCAAAAGTTTCAAAACAGAACCCAATACTCTGCCACTTTAGGTCATGATTAGAGGGTCCTATAGAAACGTGAAATTCTTTTATGCGGTGTAAAATCCGGGCTTTCTAAGGACGTTTCTCTGTGTGTGACCATAGTAGTATCATGTTGCACTACCTCAGGGTGCCTCGAGAACAGCGTTTGATCGCATTAAGCTAGATTTGCAGTAGAGTAGACCAGTTTGAATACAAAATGTATTGCAGTATCCGGCATATAATAAAATGCTTCAGGCAATTCTTGTTTCAGTGTGATGGTAGTTATCACATTTAATTTGATTTTAGGTAATTATGTTTTTAATAAGAGCTTATAGGGTTTAGATAACAGTTATTAAGTTCGGCAATCGTCATACACGTGGACAGTGGAAAGGTAAAACTTTAATTTTCGGAGAGTAATGGTATTGCGAAAAGCTCAATTATTGAAGTACCGTGATTTCGTGGATTCTAGCTGTTAGTTTATTGCTACGTTCCGATAATCGTAACTAATTTCCAATATTCGCATAAGATACAAAATTTACCTAAAACGTCCCACCCGCTAGTATCTGTACAATAAGCTTCTAAAGTGTACAAACAATTCGAACAAGATTATAAGGCTGGAAGGGTCTTATGACCCTTTTGGGAACCGCCATCTGCCGCACAAGGGTGCAACTATGCAGTGCAGGAGAGTTAGGAAATCTTATAATAGATGGTGCAACGAACTCTCTCGAAAAAAATGCGGGAAGTTAACCTCGACTTGAAGTGTAAGGAAAGAGGAACAGTAGATTGTTGCTTGGTTCTTTACGTGCAATTCGAGGTCAATTAAATTTCTTGTTCTTATTCAACGTCTGTGCATCAAATTTCATGCTTACTAAACATTACTATTAACGAAACATGTTGCATAAATCGTTTATTAATAATTGCATAGGTAAATTTCAGTTGCCCATGCGGTTGAGATCCCTTCCTACACCATTTCGCAATTACTTCTGTTTTCGTATTTTTAGAATGGCCAATTTGATAGTTAAAATATATGCTTTTTTTTATTTCCTAATTGCACTTGTCGGTACTTCAGTGTAAAATCGTGTATTATGAATTACCTTTTGCAATAATTGATCAAAATTATATTAACTTTGCTCTTTAATAGCAACACTACTTTCTGACGTGGTTTTCAAATATTTTTTGTTGCCTATCATATTAATTGATAACAATACTATATGCCTTTATTGGACTTATTTGCCACAGATTATTTTCTTTATTGCATGGGATTTTGTGATGGTGCAGCTAGAGGTTGATGGAACTTACAAAAAAATAAGTACATTTGTTTATATTCACACAAATCGTTTATTAATTGTAGTTACAATAGTAAATTAAACACAAGATTACCGCTGGATCATGCAATTCAAGAACGCAAGGAGATGAGAGATTAAACAAACAACACAAGATAAGTGGATACAAGTGCGATTAATACAACTTAGGATATAAACGAAAGTAAAATATGTGCAGAAAAAGTGATATCGCAAAAGTATACATAACTGTATCAGAATAAATGAAGAAAACAAAATTAAATTTTGACACACAAAACTTGAGTTAAAAAAAAGAGAAAAGTTTACGTGAGCTTGCCGATCGGAATGAACCGAATCGACTGGACTCTGACAAAAAAAGAAATTACAAATGTATCACAAATTATCGCTCGAGCTCTGATTTCATTATCTTAAGGTAGCTTACGACTATCTACGATCTATTGCTACGAACGTATTATCACAGTTTCAATATCATCCTTTCTTATAAAATCCTTCGCGGTTGTCTTATTGCTACGTCTACGTCTAAAGTTACGATATACGGAAGACACGTGGTGAGATCAGTAACGATTGATTAAATGTTTCTATCTTAAAGCATATTGGATCACAGACGGTGCACTAAAATTATCGTGGCGAATCCACAACTATCCTCTATTATCACGGTTTGTAAGAGACACACGGACAGTAACAACGCATTCGTCGCGCACGTGTGCTATTGCCACCAAATTATACGAACTTATCATATCGGATCTATACACCTTATCTAATTCATATAAAAATTCTCGTCGCATCGCGTATCACAGATTTTCATATTATGAAATATGCACTGGGCGGCCTATGTTCTCGAACGTCGTTCGACATTACTTAACTACAACGTACACTATCTATACATCCTACATTCCAATACGTATCACTTACTACTTACAATTACTATCACAGTTTCAATGAAGAACTACGCGCATTCGTTAATCTAGCATGACATACATCTAACAAGTAACGTTACGCTATGTACTAAGTTACGCGGATAGAAAACTATTGCATCAACGATTGCTTCTGAAATCACTTAATCCAGTTAAAGCTCCAAACCAGGAGTTAATTGGCAAGCCGAGTTACAACCTCGAGGTATACGCGAATATAACTGCTTACTGTCTGGCTAAGATGAATTAAAGCTATGCTTAAAGTTGTCGGTATATGAAAGACCTTACAATTCGTTCCTTCCGTCCCTCGGATCGTTGACTCGTCCAGCGAAGGATGCGGAAACTTGAAGTCTGCAGCCACGATGCTTCCCAGTCTTCGCCGACGGTTGACAGAATGCTGCGTTTCACTATGACGACACGTCGTCCACGCGAGAACTCCTCCGGCTCTCGTGGTCGAACGTTGTCGGAGACTTCGCTGCCAGCTCTCTCAGTTCGTTCTCCAAATTTTCATTCACGAAGTCCCATGCGTCCCTCACGTCCTCGACGGCCTTCCTCGTTGACAACGCTCCCGTCAGCTTCCTCTCATTCATCCGATTCTGGCAATGGCACTCGATGACGTCATGCTCATTGCTGCAGTGAACTTTTCGATGGAACTTGCCGTACCATCTCTTCAGTGTCAACAGCACACCCTTGACAGTTGGTCGGGTCGACTGATTCGCGCTGTCTACGATGTCCTTGGTCGTCCGTCTCGATGATGTTAAAGGGTACAGTTGTTGGTCCCCAGCGAGCACGGCCGCGTCGGAGTTCTTCTCGAACTTCATGTTGGCACCTTGCCAAGATATACTGGGCGACGAGAACCGGTCGCGTTTCTCTGACGACTCTCAAGCAGATTGGTGACTTCGATGTCGTGGATTATTGGCGAGTACGTGCCTTACGAACTGCGTGCCCACGTGCCTAGCAGTGTTCGTATCTGTTTGTCTGTGTGTGTGAGTGTGTTTTAAAGCACACGATCACGGGGTGGTAAGTGGCCGAGTGCAAATGCGAGGTGGTACTTGCGCGTACTCGTGTGTACACGCGGAGTAGGAGCAAGAAATAGAGATGACAGCGTGCGCGTCCACACACGATTGCGGCACACGAGGTTGTCGAATGTAAATATCGGTATATGCTGTATCGTAAACTATCGTGCCGTGGCGTTATATAGCTCGACCCTTTCGTTTTTGCGTCTCGGGCGAGCACACGTTTGAGTGGGTGTGATTGAATGTGAGCTGGGATGGGAACTGCGCGTCTTATATACCCTCGAGAGTCGCGCATGCGCCGTTCCGGACGCAGAACTCGGAGGGTGGAGGCGCCGTTTTGCGCACACAGGTACGCACACGCGTGGGGTGCCTCTGTGTAAGCATATCAGTGGCACGGAAGGTGTACACAGGTAGCCCTTACCTCCCCCGAATTCATTTTGGGCGGGTCATGGTGCACGCTTAAATGCCGTCCGACGGCATAATGCGTTTCGTTAATTATAGACGTTTACGAAAGCATAAGACAGTATCGTCGCGACGCCTCATTCCTAAAGTCAAAGTCACCGATTTACTAACTTCGTTCATTCATCAGCAGGAGAAACATTAACTTTACGTCGCACGCTTCCTGCTTCGCAGATTAAAATTAATCACTTTATTCGGCCAGCATATCGCAAATATCTAAGCTCTGCAATAAAAAAAAAAATTCCTCCTCCCAGTAAGTGACGTGCCTCGCAATCGCACACACGTTCGGGCGTCGGACATAAGTTAGAATTCGACAATATCGCGCCGTCCTTTGCCCTCCCGACGAAGGGAGACGCGACGCTACCGTTTTACACTGCAAGAAGCCGGGCACACGCACGCACACTCCTTGGCCACACAATACGTACACGTGACCCGCGCGATGGTATTACGGTTTACCTGGAGCGACTTCGAAGCGCCACACGTGCGTGAAAGGCGGTGGCGTGGGGGGCGCTAAGTGAGAGGGATAGCGGACGGAAGAGGAGGACACGCGGATCACGCGCGCCGTGCTTCAGGCTGGCTTGAGGCTTGAGGGTAGCAGCGGACGACGGCGCGAAGAGAGGGAGAGGGAGACGCTGGCAAAAGCTCGGCGGAACGGAGAGAGCGGAAACACGGGGCAAGGAGGAAAGGGAGAAAAAGAGAGGAGAGCGGTCGGATCGTGCGAGGGACCGGGACGCGGTTGAGGAGGAAGTAAGGTAGGAGCGGAGAGCGAAAAGGAAGAGAAAAATATAAAGGCGCGCGCGCGCGCAGCACGAGCTGCGCACGGTACGAGCGGCCGGGGCGGGAGGGAGGAAGGAAGGAAGAGAGCGAGCGAGCGTGCAGCGGCGCTCCTCGTCGAACCAGGAAGAACCGAAGCCGCGGGAGGGAGACGAAAGAGTGGCCGCGCCGGCTGAAGAACAGAGAGCGAGGACGAAGCTTGACAGTGAGCAGTTCTCGCGGAGGGGGCGCACGGAGGGAAAGAGAGCTGGCTCGAGCAGGGCGCACGCGCAGCACGAGCTGCGCACGGTAGCAGCAGAGCGCATGCGTGGCACATGCCTGCCGAGATGAGAGAGGCGAGTGCGAGAGAAGCACGTGGAGAGCTCGTGCTGGATAGAGAAGGAGTCATCGGCCGAGAGAGAAGAGAGAAGAAAGAAGAGAGAAAGGAGGAAGGAGGAGGACAGGAAGAGCGCGCGGACCCGTACGTCCGAGAGACCAGCAAGTGAATCGAATCGGGACTGTTAAAGGGAGGGTGGGAGGGAGGGTGCCCTGACGGTGTTAAAGGGGGCCGGGGGTGGGGCTGGGGGTGTGTGACGCACTGATACATCGACGCAGGAGAAGCGGAGAGAGCTAAACCGCGATTTTGAAAGGGGGTGGCTGGAAGAAGTTGGAACTCTAGCGGTGAGTAAATGGATAACCTGTTGCGCAGCGGCACGTAATGCCACTGGTGTTTTTCTTTGTTGCCTTTCTTTTCTTTTTTTTGTTCTGTGCTTGTTTTGTTTTTTGTTGTTGTTTTTTTGGCTCGCGGATTCGAGAGAGCTAATGTCATAATCCTTCGGAGACATTTCGGAAATTCGACTTGTACGGTGCGTGCGATGGATGTACGCGGATTTGGAGTACTGGTTAAAGAGAAATATTGTCAAGTTTATTTATTATTATTATTTATTCCGCAAATTACAGACCATTAATCAGAACATCTTACTGTGTTTCTGTCAGAGTATTTACTGACAGAGGGGGTAAGATGAGGGAATATACAAGTAAACTAAACATTTCTATCAATTGGGTATTAACCTCTTCCTCCACTCAATTATTTCTACAGCATTATTATAATTGAATTTGGAACATTGACAATCGACAAGTGAATTTTAAAAGTTTCGTTTAAACACGATAGGAAACAATTACAAAAGCAATTAGAGTGTCGTCGCAACACTTTATCAAAGTACGTTTCACACATTTTAATTAGCAATATATTATAACGTCGTATTATTAAGAACCAATTATCGACTAATGACCAGAATAGCATTTGATCGTTAGCAGAGGGCGTCCGTCACGCGCCACACGCTAAATCAGTGAAGTCATAAATTCGACCACTCCAGTGTGCCTCGAATCCCCATAATCATGCGCAGGAGCAATTAACGTTGAACGAATTATCGCGAAGCCAGCTAGAGGGGGGTCGAAGAGGCGAGACGAGCGATTTGGGCCGGTATCTAAGCTCTTATCGAAAACGCACGCATCTGTCGACGCGGCCGCGCCAGATACGCGCCTTTCTCCGTTATCCTCTTTCCACATTCATAATGGTGACCTATCGAAGTTGCGGGTGCGCGCGGGCAAATGCGTTTTTCGAGGGTGCGTTCATCGGCTTGTCTGGCATCAGGCCCGTCCGAGAGTGGCAGCGTATGTATATCTTTCTGGTGGCAGCTGGAGGTTTCGCGCGTGAGAACTCGGTGGCTCTGCGGTTCCCTGGTTCCCGTCGCCACCTGTCCTCGTGCTGCTCTCTGGAGGCGACTGCCAACCCTCTTTCCCCGTCGTTTACCCTCCCTATTCCCCCTCGCGTGGCCTCCTTCCTCCTACGGCTCTTTCCTCTTATTGCGACGACGATGAGGACGAATCTTTCTCCGTGCACGCACCCTTCGCGAGGTAATCACGCCTTTCCCTCCGCATACCGGTCACAGCAGGACGGATAACATCAGCGAGTTAACTTGATCGATTATTTAATGACAGTACCGGGAGGATCGTGGCCCCCGTTATTGATTATGTAGCAATTTTAGCCGTCTATCGATAAGTAGACCGTGCCCCTGATAGCCGTGCAACATTTTGTAGCGGGTCAGATCGAATTATGAATTTCCGCCGGTCAATTAGGCGACTTATTATTTGACGCCCCGTTTACGAGGTTGTTCAGACGATAGTGTTATTACGGCTATATCGGCGGACGCTTTAACGAGGCTGCGCTTTAATAAGGGCAGTCGGTGTAAGGGAGATTAATCTCGTGTAATCCGACGTCTCGCGTTTATTGTCGCGCCGGCGCGCACGATTTCCCGATTGGCCCTGATTTAATAAGGCGCACACTCGTTTCGCCCGACGTCGTAATGAACTAGCAGATTAGACGCCGCGAATTCTCTCTTATTTCTCGCGCGCAGTTTTATGAGAAATAGCCGCAAAACCGACCGCCTCCTTCATGCCGTTCGAAAGGGATCGAGATCGCAGGGCGTTCCGACCTGAATTTTTTCCTTTTCCAAGGCTTGCACTCGGCCGCCGCCGCTGCTTCTGTTCTCTGCAACCCCGCATGAAAGGAGGATAGTAAGCGTGCAGGGAACGTGGTGGTCGTGTGCGAGAAACGTGCGTGGCCCTTTTCAGTTCCGTCCCTCTTTTATACCTCTCTCTCTTTCTCTCGCATACGACCCACTGCGATTCTCCCTCTCGCCTCTCTTCCCTTTTTTTTTCGACACTCCTCTCGCGTCGGATGAGTTGGCCCACGTTGACACGGCACGTTCGTACGCATCGAGAACAATCGCGCGGAGGGAAAAAAAAATTAGGTCTTATAACGGTCAGTTCGGCGTAGATGCACTGGCTCGCGAGATGAAAAAGAGGTCGTACCTTCGAAAACCGGCAATGAACCTGTCGCTCCGCGCCAGGAGACGGAAATTGCGTTAATTTGCACGATCTTGCACGTGGCCCGATACGGAGACGCGCCACTGTAATTTCAAATGAGAGTCGGGCATTATCCGCAAATGGAGCAATTTCGAAAGGGAAGGCAGGAGGACGGATGCGTCGGGGACGGTAAATCCGTCGGCGTCGCGCATGTTATTAAGGTTAATGTAGAAAATCGTAAAATCGAGAGAGTCGTCGGATTATTGATTATCTCTTTTTCAAAGGAGGCACGCACCAAGCGCATATCCCTCGAAACGATTGTCATTTTTGCATCGTTCCGTGAACGTACCCTCGTAATCGTGCAGTTAGAATTGCGTAGTCAGACTTAATCAGTGCAGCTGCGCAAGAGGGCGTGGCTGAAGATATTATTGTTTTATATTCGTCTGGATTCTGTTTTGATAGGTTCAAGCTCGTGCGCATTTAACGTCCATTATACGATCTTTTTCTTGTTACAGATTTCACACACCGGAGGGTTGGTTCTTATCATAAGGTATGTGCCATTTTCCTATGCTTCATTTTTAGTCCAGCACTACCGCCACCCTTTTCACGCAACAATGACTACATTGCTATTCTCGTAGAATTTATCATTGATTTCCAGTATGACATACATGTATTATAACTTCTTATCCGCAACGATTTTATCGGGTGACATTTTATCACCTTATCTATAACCGTTATGAACTATTATTATGCAGTAATGCATTTTTTACAAGAACGTTTGCTTCTAATCAGGATTGAGTACGTCAGTTTTCCAGTAGAGGAACAACATTATTCAACATTACATACAATATTGATCGAATTATTACACACGACTCGTCGCCCACGCTTTTACCTGACCGTTACGTTTGTCTACAGACGGAATGCAAATGAGTCATAGAATTGCAAAGCGGGTGACAGGATTGAATCGGTAATATTCGTCATATTTATTGACGCTCATAACGTATAGAACATTACGCAGTATGTTCGCGTAACCCTCGCGATCATTCGATGCACGCAACGCGTAAGAATATCGACGTGCACCTGGAAGCATTTTGTCATACTCACAATACCTAAGCATTCATACGTGCATTCGTGTATGCGCGCTATTATGGCGAGAATTCTCTACAGCAAAAGTATGATCGCTCTTAGGCGGGCGTCTAAGCGGGGCGGCGGTTGCGCACGAACACGGCATCATTCGTCCATTGCAACCTCCGTTTACCCTCTGCTAGGGCATAATTGAGCTAGCAAGGCGCGTAAATACCCTTAATTTACGATTAAATACGTATTCATGAAGCGTTAACCTGTTGCGCGCTATAAATAGCGAGGAGGCGGCCGAACGTACTATTAAATCATTCAAACGATATCCGATAGGCCCCTCGCCTGCGACCACTTCATGCTCCACCTATCCCGCTCCCTACTGTCGCTTCGCGTCAGTACATATCGATTTCGTTATTAAGAGGGTGAGTTTAAATGAAATCATCTGTGAATGTCATTCGTACGTCGGTCGATGTATAACGCTAATTTGCAGGAAGATTTTTGTACGACTATCATTTTTAACCGTCTCAGACAACAACTCGGGTATCAAACAGAACGTTTGCCGTTTAAAACGTTGACGATTGCATACGCGTGAGAAAGTCCACACTTATCTAATTGCAGCGCGTCATTTTCTTAATTGCGACGTTCTGGCGAGTCAGAGGAACGAGAGAGAGAGAGAGAGAGAGATCAGACAAATTGAGGTTACAGTTACTCTGACATTACCAGGGCTGAGCAAACAAAAAATGGGCCGGCGCTGAAGGCGTTCGGAGTCGTCGGATTAATTAAGGAGTGAGGAAATAAAGGTAAAATTAATTTAAAACAGTCCTAAAAATAATCAAGACCGACTACCTTGGCCGGATCGGTCGGACGCCGGACGTCGGGCGAACGCGGGCCGGTGCTACAATTTTGGGACGGATAATTCCGGCGAGAAATTACAACCTCGGCGTAAACAGACCGAGCGTACGTGTGCGCCGCGCCGGCTTAATCTGTATCGGGGCGCAATTATTGGAACTGCGTGAAATCGCGGCACGGTTCGAATGATCCATCGATGATGACCGATAATTACCTCCGTGCGTGGTTCTTTTGGGAGACAAGCAACCCTCTCCTTTTTATCCGCTCGCGATCACCCCGCAGCCTGGTACCCCTTGCACAGAGTCGGCGAGGCCCGTTTTTCTGCCTCCTCCCCGATTCATCCCGCTCTCCCTTCCTTTCACTTCGTCTCTTTTCCCGTATCTATCTATTTATCTCCATCCTCTTCCTGCACGCGACTCTCGTCGCACTGACCTTTTTTCCCTTTCGATCGGCCTTTCCCTTCGTGCCCCTCCTCGCACTTCCTCCCTCTCGGGGCCCTCTCTCACGCACGCCCACCGCGGCGTGACCACGTGTTCCACACGCGCTCGGATCGTGTGCGTGCGTGCGTGCGTGCGTGCGTGCGAGCGAGCGTGCCTGCGCGCATCCGTACGTGTGCGTGCCCGCTCGTCTCTCGTCTTTCCTCTCGTGGCCTCCGTTAAAGGTTCCGAGACTCTCCACGGAGTCTCTTGGTCGAGTCACACCTGCTCCTTTTTCCCACGAGATTGCTTTGCCCCCAGCTTCTACGTATGCCTCGGCGCGGCTCGGTTATTTCCGCCGTGAATCGCACGGACATCGCGCAGGATCACTGAACACCGACCGACGGATAGGACTGGTCCCCTCAGCCGTGATCGTCGGATTTCCGTCGATCCGCGATTATCTTTCACGCATCACCGCCGGCCCTGCCCTGCACACGCGCGTATCTCGCGTCAATGCTTCGCGAGATCGTTTCTCAGAAAGTTATCGGCGATCGGGAAGGCGAATGTGCGAAGCGTATCACGTTCGGCTTTATTGCCCGCGCGCGCGCCCGCCTCTCGTATTCCGGCCAATAGTTCTTACTGTACATCCTGCAATCAGAGGTCGCGGAATAGTCAATAAAATGAATCGAATAGCGAATCGTATTTAGGCTGTGTAGAGTGCAGAGTAACACAGATATGTGGATGTCGTAATGAGATTGAATCTTAGGTGTCGCGACTTCAAGTTGTTGTCAGCGTTACGCTCGGTGCGACGCAGACTTTTTTATTCGATGCTTTTCATGCTTTTCGGTCTCACGTGTGCTCGAATTTCTTGCCCGTTCCATCGCGAAATATGTCGGTCAGTGTATTTCTTCTTTCCCCCGCGTCAATTTTATCGTCTTTACGAGAATCAAATAGTGTCCACTTTTTTTTTTGTTTCTCTTCAATTGTCTTAACGATACATGCGTACATATACGCGATTGTGGAAGTCGCACTGAGTTGTTCTGTTTTTTATGCGCTCGATGTATAAAAACTGGTATGACGAAACGAGAGCGTTCCAGAATTGCACTGTACGCCGAACTACTTAACGAACCCTCGGTGTGCACCATTTGCATTTTCAAGCACACGATGTCATTTACTTTTCCGTGCAACCAATTTTGCATATGCTCGGCACACCTGGGTTGAATTTATAAACACCGTAGACATGATAGAAACGAAACGGCAGACGTCGCATGTGCAACACACGCGGGTAGGTATCTTGCACGTGTAAACATGGAAATGTTGGACAAAAATATCCTACGTAAAAATGGCAGGTGTCACGCAGGCGTCCTGTCTCGCAAACATTATTTTCCTATCGCCACACAATGGTAGTTGCGCAAATACATTCTTTACGCCGCCATCTTCCAACAAAACAATAGATCGTTTCCCTGTACACTTGGTTAAAAGTAAAAAAACAGAGTCGTCCGCGTTGTCGCGAGTTCCTCGTATCGAGAGAAACCAGCATGTTACGATGTATATTACGAACGCGTCGGTCAGCCAATCGGAGCGATCGGTTGGATATCGATGACGATAGAAAGTATCGAGCTTAACTTTTTTCTTTCCCACAACGTGCAACGAGATACCGCCATTAAGCGGCGTAGTCTGATCGAGTAACGAAGACGGTCCTTAATCGTCATACCGAGAAACGCACGGACGGGACCGAAAATATTCTCGGAAGAGTGTGCGTGCCGCACGACATGATTTCCATGTCACGTCATTTTTCACATCCCTTCGATATCTCGTTTGTCCCCCTTCCCTTCGGCAGACGGTCCGTTGTCATGATCGGCGGCGCAAAAAATGTGCTGATCGGAGGACGGAGTAAAAAAGTCGACATTGTTGCTCGTGGACGCGTTCGCAGACGCAAATTGGCCGTCCCCGGCGCCCCGTCGCTTCTAATTATAGCTAGTTACGCCGTTTTACTACCGCCGCGATCAACGCTATTCCCACCCCGGCCGCAGGACGTTTCACAATTTTAATTACGGATCGCGCGCATTGATTGATAGGACGCATCGGGGCACCCAGGGGCATAATCTTCTTTCAGGCCGGGTTAATGAGGATCTCGTAAATCATTTGCCCGCCTCGTTGCTCGCGCATCACAGCGAATGCCGGCGCGCTCGAACCGGCGGACAAGCCTGAAGCGAGCGTTTCGCTAAAACGCGTGACCTTGGAAACGGATTTTCAGAATCGGGTGGAAGGCGACCGATATTATATTGCAGCCACGCTCGGCGATCGCCGATTCAATCGAACATTGCGACTACCTCGGTACAGCGAGAGCCACGGCGCCGTTCCTTCAATGCCGACCTTGACGGTTCGGCGGTGGAAGCGTATGGATGCGTCCTTGACTGCGAAATTTACGTCAACAATTAAATTCCACCTTGAGCGGAGAGAACGCGTCCTGCACCTGATGCCCCTTTTTAAAAGGCCCTCGTGTACCCTCAACATCCTTGACCTCCCGCCTTCGTCCTTGTCCGCCTTGCTTTGGAGTGCTCGCGCTCTTTGTACGGCGCTTGCGAAAGAAATCAAGAGAATTCGCGCCCGCATCGCATTATATGCCGACGAACAAAGTGTACCGGATACACACTTGTGCATGAAACTGGTCGTTTACAAGATCAGCGCCGTGCCGACGATAATTTCGCGCCTTCGGGCATGTCCCGAGCAGGGATCGTATCAAGGTCATGCCTCGCGTTATCGTCTCTCGCTGACGTGACAACGACGATCAAACATCATTTTTCGATTATGCCATCGCTTCGACCGAGTGCCCGTCGCGTATTATGCAGACTAGTGAGCGAGGGATCTTTACTAGAATCTTCTTCGAGACTTATGTCAGTTTAATTCAGCGTCCGCCATTTGATATTCATGTATTCCACCTAGGATTCCATCGAAATTTCTCCATCGCTTTTCTATCCGACAATATCCTCGATCCTCCGAGGAAGCATCAGGGCCAGAGGTCTACGAAAACAATACAGTGACACGGTAGCACCACCTCGCATGCATCTCGTGCATTGGCCCTCTCGCCGGAATTTAATGAAACCGTCCTCATACAGTGACACCGATTCACGTTTGACCTGGAAACGCGTATTTTCGGCTTAAAACTCGTCGTTCGCCCTTAAGCGATCGCTCGCGAATCGCTTCCTCGTAGCCGGTCGATTGTTATCACATTGCCGTCGACGACAGCGAAGGCTGCGACACGCCGCGTGTAAATCGCCTCGGAGGCTCACGACCGCGAGGTTATCGACCGGATCACGTTCTCGATCGAAAGATCGATTTTACGCGTGCAATACTTTTTGATTACTTTATGAAACACACTCTCGGGCCGCGTTTCGGTGGCTGGCGGGAGGCGACGGGGGGTGGAAAGGGATGTACGCGAGAGGGATCGCCGATGAGGACTCGGGTGGATGGACTGAAAGGGAGACACCAGGGTCGCGGGACGGGTGTCGAAGGGGCCCAGAGGTGGGGCCCCTGGGGGGACTTTGCCCCCACAAGTGGCTCCCCGGTAGCGCCGTCGCGCACCTGCCGCTTATTCCCACGCCGAGGCTCACGTTCGCCTCATCTTTCCTCTGTTCGCCTTCTCTCCCTCTCCCTCTCCTCCTTCTTTTTTCCTTTCTCCCTCGGTCCTCGGTCCTCGGTCCTCGGTCCTCCTCTCACTCCCTGTCTTTTTTCGGTACTTCTCTCCGTCTTTCCCTCTTTGCGCGTCTTCTCTTTTTAACCTGCCCTCCTCTCGCCACCGCGCGAGCAGCACACGTGTGCACGGCCGTCGTGAAACGGCTAGCGCGGCAAGGGAGGGACGTACCGGGGGTGGGAGAGGGGGAGATCAAGCACGCTTATTTATTTTTAGATATTTTCGGGCCGTCACGAGATACACACCCCGTGTGCACACGTTCGCTCTGTCGAGAGTGAGAGACACTCGTTTGTACGCGGGGTATAGCATTATCTGAAGAAAGCTGGAGGGAGAGAGGAAGAGAACGAGCGAGGGAGGGTGGGGGGTAACAAAGTACGTGTGCATATAAGTGCGTATATATACGGTAAATGGAAGGAGAAAGGGGGGGAGAGAGAGAGAGAGAGAAGTACGCGGAGGAAAAATAAAATAAGAAAATGTTGCACCGCGTATTGCTTGACAAGGGGGCTGAGAAACGATATGGGGAGACAAACTTGTCGAAGATATCTTCTGGTTAAGAATGCAATCTGGTTCTTCGGCGTGTGGGAAATGGAACGTCAAAGGCATATTTCTTGGCGGTTGCGCCGGAGAAAAAAAAAGGCTTGTTTACAATGTTCGGCGAGGGAAGTAAAAATGGCCGTCGAGAATCTTTCATGCGTCGTCGATATATGTGAGTAGACAGAGATGCTGTCAACTTTCGTTCACTACTAGAAACCGACGTGAGGCCAACGGTTAGTTAAATTATTAACTGTTCTTAATAGATATACGATCTACCGTGCAAAAATCATAAACAATAAAAATTGTACGAAATGTCTTAGAAAATCATTTTCGATATTAAGAATAATTTCTTACGCAATTTCGTTCTCTACCTCTCCAAAACGCACGCCGTTCAATTCAAGTGACCCTTCTAAACGCTATCGTACACGTATTGATCATTCTATCTTTATTCACTTTTGCAGCGCGTGTTATTAACCGTTTACTTTCCGACATATCCGCGGCGTGTTATGTGAAACGGTGCATTGAAATCACCGACTAAGGTGAATTGTGGAATCTCGCTTGTTCTCCCCCCTTCCACCGGCTCTCCTCTTTTCACTGTCATTGTTGTTCAACCCCACTGGAGGGGCTGTACGATGGAACAAGTGCCATTGTGTGTTTTGGGGACCCACAGTGCACAGGTGCGCGGCACTGTGTAAAGTGTATAATGAAAAAAGGTGAATGGAGAGCAACTGAGGGGTCGGGTGGGTCGGGTGGATCGGGAGGGTGGGTAGGGAAGGGGTGGGGTGGGGGAGGGGGGTTCAGAAGGGGGAAGGAGGAGTGAAAGTGTTTCACGGTGGACAGAGGAGACTCATGTGTACAAGAAAATTAGGACCCTTTTAGATGGAGAAGAGAGAAGAAGCACAGAGGGACGGCATCGAGCCCCGGGGGCGAGACACATTTTTCGACTTACCCTGGAATCACTGATACAAAAGAGGCCAGCCTGAAGCTTCTCCTCCTACTTTACCTTTTTTTTCTCTCCATACGCGACGACCATTACGAGGGAACGCAGGCCCTCGATCGAGTCGCTCCGTTTTTCGTATGAATTCATTTCTTTACGTCGATTTATATGTACCATGGAAAATGCGCCGTGAACGTTGCATTCGTCGCTGGCGAAGGCAAAGCTCGAGAAGCTTGCGTATCCTAGCGAATGACGGCACGCGAAGTCGTATTGCGCATCGTGCCCGCAGTTTATACGTTCGATCGTATCTTATCCATATTATTAGCGTTGGTTTACGTCGGTCGCTTAACGGGCGGCCCTGTTACTTTCCATTCTTAGAGGCCGGGCCGGTATGATAGAATATTTATTCGAAGAAATGGCAGTGAGCTATTGTGACACACCGCAAAGTGCGCCGCGCGCAGTAATTGGGGCCTCACGGGAGCGGGCCCCGCTCGCCATTGGCCGGCCTGAAACAAGAGAGGATCCGTCCGAAGGATTTCACCACACCTCCGCGATCGTCGCCTCGACCGGATTGGTCCGTCGCCCGGCCCGTTTCAGGCCCCTCGATAATCTTTTTCCCCTCTCCTTTTTTCCCCCTTTTGTCCATCTCAGGCCCCTTCTCCCTTCCAGCGACCTCTCGCACTTTTGTTTCTGTTTGTACGACTTTGAAATACGTTGGGGCTTTGCCCTCGCTCTCCGCAGCCTTTCTTCTCTCCTCCTTTTGTCCACGTCATCGTCATTATTATCGCGATTGTCATCGTCGATTAATTTTGTCCTACCACGCCGGCGTGATTATGTCGTTATCGTCGTCATCGTTTTCGTTGTAGATCCCCTGACGAACATTATGCCCCCCCTTCATTATAGGTCTATTACCTACCGTTTGTCGCACGCTTCAAAGGAACGTGCAGTTGCGTTGATTAATGCGGCACTGCTTCTCATTACGAATACCGGCTTTATTAAAGTTGAGCAGAGAGCCGCGACCCGAGAGAAGTAATAATTGATAACTTTCCTGGATTCAGCATTTAAGTTCTCTTCTACGGACGTTTCACTGCTCCCTCTCTTCTTCTCGTATATCGATATTTGAGCTCTGTCGCTCTATGCCTCCTCATTTTTCTCCGTCTCCTTCTGCCGGCACGATCGCTTTGCAGGTATGCCTCTCCTTAGCCAGACAGTCTCGACTCCGATTTTTTATTCGTGCAAATTCACCTTGCGGCGACCGTGCAAGAGTCGTTGCGCCCATAAATTTTTAAAAAGAAAACATCGCACTCCGCGAATAACATGCGCCCCGGGAATTATTGCGCAGCTTGAAATGCACGCCGCCGTTAATTTTTTTCTCCTCCCCACCTCCTCTCCACCTTCTTTCAGCGGTTTTTATTTCTACGCTGCTGGCGGCGCATGAAGCACGTCTCTCACGTTCGTTTTTCTTTCGAAGCGAAAATCTCGCCGACATTGACAACGACGGCGCTTTTATGCGTTAAACGTTGAACTGTCGGAATCTACTGAAAGTGTCTCTTTGTTGTAAGGACTTTTTGAAAATATCTATGGCGACTTTCTGGATGACGTACACCGTGCACATGAGCCATGATCAGAATAATGCCAGATATATGTTTGACAGTCACTCAGAGACCTACAACAAATTCATGTTACGCGTTATAATACAAGAACGTTAACATTGTATATGGATAAGTATATATATTATCCGCGAGATTAAATTAAAGGATAAATTAAATCGTGACATTCGAGTGATACATGTAATTTACTTTCGCTTTTACTCCACTTTCGGCCGCAGAATGTTGCACCGCTATTTCGTTGATTGAAAGCCAATGGACACGTATTTATAACAAGACGTTTTCACGTTGCGCGTGCGCATGCGGTAACAGAGGTAATCAGCGTCTTGTATTTTATTTGTCGCGTAAGTGCTTGTTTAAGATCGCGCGCTGATCCTTACAAGCTGGGAATTAAAGCGCATTAAACTGATTTATGTTGCCATTAATCAGCTGCGCCTTTCGGTCCCGGGTACTCGTGTTGCACACTTGTCAATGGCAAGAACGTGTGAAATGGTCCGGTCTGGTAAATTTCGTTGCATCGAGCATTGAATGAAAACGTACAAGACGCGTCGCTCTTAAATGATTTCAAGACTACGAATAGATCCATTTAAATGGATTATAAGCTTTTAACACAGTATTCGAAAACAACTTGTTGCATGCATTGATAGATAGACTTCACAAAGCACAGAACAAATATGTACACCCTAAGAAAAGTTTTTCAACAATTCTGACATAAGTTTCCGTACATTTGAAAAATATTCTAAAACGCGTATCCTACGTCTTACGATCGATGGGCTTCGCGGAACTTTCAATTCGATGATCATGTAATGTAATTATTAACATTGACGCGCAGTGGAGCACGCAAAAAATTACGTAATGGAGTTGGTTTTGACATTGCGAATGTTTACTACTGATCTCTATGTGACTACAGGATGTGGGATGAATGGCAGGTCCAATGAGAACGTGCAGAAAATAGATGCGTCGGCCGATGTGCACACGCCAGTATTGGGTGTGACTTGGCGCAATGAGAAGATAAAGAGAAAAAACCTTTGCGAAACGGCCGTGTCTAATGCGTTGACAAGTGGGAGTAACTTCCGACTGAACTAATTTCCGGTCGAGCAGCGTGAGTTGCGTGTTAGGTTTACTTTTGTCATACGATACTACGACAGTAGATACAGTCGGCACAGGTGTACCAAGTAGTAAAGGTCTGTACGCTACCGACGACGGAATGCAGTAGTCTTCATCATTCAAGATTCGAGAGAGATTAATGGAGGAATTATAAAACTGTAAATCATATTGGTTGAAAACTATTATTATGAATTATTGTAGGAGCTTCTATTCTCGGTGCAAGGAACGAATTTTAATGACACATTGGTACGAAAACTACGGTTCGGGAAAGTCCGCCCACACTCTAATTAACATGCTATCCTGTTATACAACCGCGACATTTCCGACCGCTAAATCAGTGTTCATAAATTAATTGAACATGCCGATCACAGGGCTAAACAATTTGTCATGTTTTCTTCGGAATCTTTATACCTAGCATAGCGTCTAAATTGACGCCCACGCATACTGCCCTGCTAGAGCGTCGCGACGCTGACCCATCGTAAGCTCTGAAAGTTCGTAAGTTTCGGCAGATACTTTCACCCGGTCTCCATGATTATTCGTCATGCTATCCTAATACTGTGGAACCGGTGAAAAGCTCTCCTAAGTTTTGGAATGGGGATGTTCGATAGGACAGCTTGTAGCGTCGACTTCACAAATGTATCATCGTTACGTTCTATCGCAGGCATATACTCTGTTGTCGCACTCTAAACGTAAGGTAAGGTAACCAACCTTGGACCACTCTATATAGATCTGTTAGTCGGCCTGTTTTTAATGGTTTAATTACATTATTGCATCTACTCTATTGTATGCATAATCACACGTGATCCGGAGCCATTTTAATTCATATTAGGAAAAAAATGAAAATAGTGCCACTGTCAAAGGTAAACAGGATAGCCCAACCTGGGAGTCAGTTCATGATTGGTTACTCTTCGTTACCAGCTATACCTACTGTCCTCTACCTTTAACACTTCAAGCCTGCTGCAAAAATTCTGACTGGTACGTCAACAAAAATTGTCGCCTAGGACCATCAACCACGGATCGCTGACGGTTTAATTAACATAAGTAACAAGAATGTCGTGACGCCTCATTTCGAAACATTATTGGCATGCTCCCGAACGAGCAAAGCCACAAAACTCGAGCTGCACGCTTTCTCGATGTACTTCCCAAACACTACTAACCATCAGACTTCGATCACCCTTGAGCCCTTTACTCAAGGGCACAACACACCTTACAAGTCCCATCTATTAATTGAACCATATCTACGCGACTGCATCCGTCCAATATACAATACTGAAGACCCGCGTGCGCGATGGCCCAACGTGGCATCCGCTATCGTCGACTTGACGAAAAACTTTCCGAGAGTGAAATCGATTTGGCGGGTGTAGGTGCACGTCTCCCTAGCAACCCGATAGCGGGGAGCGTCGACAAATCGAGATTCATCGTGCAAAGCGACGCGTGCGCACGTTGCCCTCGAGGGCGTAACCGAATCTATTTCCATCCCCCGCACACATGAAAAGGGGGGAGTTCTAAAATTACGGCGCCGCGACGCCGGCCAATTCCTCCTCGATCCTGATCCCCTACTCGGATTTCTCTCCGTAACGACGCCCGTCGTGACGCTTCGCTCGAGACGGTTCGCGCGCTCAATCCTTCCGACGCTATTGTTCTCCTGGCCGCGGAGGACGTCAAGGCGCAGCCTCTGACGTTGTCCATCCGCCCCCTGAGAGCGTCGGAGAGCGTCGAAGAGCGCGACCCTCAAAATCTCTGACCACTTCCCGCGCCGCACGATTCTCCCGAAAGCTCACAGCTTCTTTACGGTTCATGGGACCCTGCGACGCTGGTACGTCAGACGACGTCTTCAGTTTGACGGGCAGTTCCGTCAAACGTCGACCGACGCCGACGCCGACGCCGACGCCGACGCCGGGCGTCGTCGGCCGCCGCGCAGCTTCATGTTCGCCGGATATGACGCCGCGACGCTAGGGCGCCGCAGAGCTTTATCAGGGGCGATTCTTTCGAGCGATTCTCGCAGCCGTCGGATGTCGTGTCTATTTTGCGCTACTTATGTATTTTCTACGGAATTCGTTTCGGATCTTTCGGACGCGGTGGGGGAAGAAATTGGGAGAATCGGCGATGTTTGAGGAGAAAGTAGAATTGTTGAGATTTAGACGAACGATGATGGCGCTGACAATGATTGTGGCGCTTGCAATCCTATCGCACGGCTCTGATAGATGCTTTCAACAGTGTCAGTGCTGAACACTGACGTTGTTTCCGATTCAACTCGATACGACTAACGTCTCCCACACAAACGTATCCTGAACATTCATCAAATTATGACTCAAGTTAAATACATCATAGCGTACCTCAAAATCACCATCATCACTCTTTATCCAAGATAAATTCTCTACGCCACATCACTACTCAACGTCGTCTTATCGCTGGCACCAATTTCGCTCCATGACAAAAAAATCAGTGTGAATACCGTTATATTTTAAGTTACACATAGCCGATGCCTTAATTTCGACCATTTTTCCCGCATCAGCTGCTCGCCGAAAGCTTTGTTCCGCGCGTCTGACAGAGCGTCTGGAAAGCACAAGTGATACGACACGGTGCTCGGCCAGCCAGCCGGCGCCAGCCACCTCCCTACCTGCTCTCCTGCTAGAGCGTCGGGACGCGCGAGGACTGGCACCGGCGCCGACGTCCGATCCGACCCCTTCGGCGTCCCGACGCCGCGCGCCTCCACCTCCTCGAGTGACTTGTTTGCCGCGTACGGAGGCTCGTCGCGACCGAACCGCGACAGGCGGTGAGCGACAGGTGGCTAGTTCTCGTCGGGATCACAGGCTTGTCGACCCTCGCGAACGCCGTGACGTCGGGACGCCGTCGGTCATTCGACGTGTCCCCGACGCCCGGCGTCGGAGCTTTTGTCATGTGGAAGACCCTCGCGGCACACCTGTGCGACGATAGCAGTCGCAGGTCGGGAGACAAGCTGGCGCCGCACCAGGCGCCTATCAGGCCACGTTGGACGTCGCGACGCCGACGCGTACAGGGCCGTGCTGTGTGGGTGTGGGTGCGGCGCTGGGTACGTGTGTGAGAGGAATAGGAGAAGAGTTGCAAGGAGATAGCTTATTGCTGGTGTTAAATGTTTGCGCTCTAGGTTTATACGTTGTGTGACTGAGTGGATTAATCATATTTCTAGGATAAGTGTTTTATATACCTTTGTGGAAAGAACATTTTATTCAGTTTTAAAAGCGACTCCGCGTGAATGTTTATTGGAGAACTTTGTATACGACAGCTTTTATTTTTGAAAGCTCTCCGTGTCACAAAAATGTATTTAGATAATTTAGAATGAACCCAAACGAATTACTAAGAATTGAATGATGTGAAAGACCCTTCGTTAATCTTCGGGTTCCAAACTAAATCGCGAAATTTTTCGTTATAAAAGAAAAACGGGGTCTACACCGTTGCACACTTATCACAGCGTCCCCCACCCTCGCCCGCTATTTCTCTTTCTCCAAACATTATACCGTTACTTCCCGTGTCATCCTTCACAAAATTCATCCGCTTACCCCAGCGCACAATTTCTCACACACCGACGCCTGACAATCTCGCAACGACAATTCGTGCTAATCGAGTCTGATCGACTCAAGGGCGTCGGCCGGTCGGCGTCGCGGCGCTCTATCAGGAGAGCACGCACAGTAAATATCGGGCTGACTGCCAATAATAAAACGTAACGACAGAACGGCGGGCCGTTCGCGAGTGCACGTGCGATCGCTCGTGATCCATGCTCGCGCACATAGACGCCAAGACGCGGAACGTGTGCGCTCGTCGCACGCTCTCACACGTATCGCTTGTTTCGACCTGGCGCGATTGGACGGGGGAGGGGGTGGCAGCGAACCGTTTCTCTTTTTTTTTTTCCCCCCTCGTCATCGTCAGACGCAGGGTGGTCGGGGGCTCGCTTTCTTTTCTTGGCCCGGCCGCGTACGGCGGTCGAAGATTTCTTTGCGACGCGCAGGAAAAAGGGAGGAATAAAGCTCCAGACCCGGGGAGCTTTCGGTAAGACGAAGCATCCAGGCGGTTGCTTGCGAGCAGCCCCCGTTATCCGGATAACAGGAACCGCGGTAAGGTCGGGCTTGCGGCGTCGTTGGGGGCCGCGTACCGAAAAAGCGCGGACGTCGCGACGCCCGAACCGGAGAGCAGGATCGCGAGAGACGACCAGCGTCGGCGCGGATTCTGCGTGGCCGCGCTGCCCATGACGCTGGTCCTCATTTTAGACGGAAGAGATGCCAGAAGTAGATACTGATGATCCATTGATTAGCACTGTTTGTTCGTAATTCAGTTCACATAATGCCTCCGTAATGTCGTGCAATGACAGAGTACGAGATAACATTCCGGGAAAAAACAAAAGCAGAAGGTACGCTCGCAAGGTCATAGATTGTTCATTCGACGCACGGTTTGTTCGAAGAAACAACTGCGAGACCTCTTTTCTATGGTTTATCGTTACACGATTTTCGGAAAACTTTTAGACGTTAACGAAAAGAACGGTTCGATATAGTGAGTGCTGCCTGGGAAACGGCGTCTTGTCCGCAACAAAAATCTGAATCTCTTTTTGCTGAGTTACTCTTTCATCAAGATTCATCCCATTGCGGGTCGTACCGCGTAATTACAGGATGCTCCTTGCACGTTATTCATTAGCATCGGGGTAGAAAGATTGCGCACGATCGGGCGGGGAAAAATAAAAAAAAGTGAAGCGAGGCAAAGGTCCAAGGTATTCGACGAATTTCTGGAATTTCTGAACCGCATCCGCGGCGTCGCTCGCGAACAGCCGTGCCGATCGACGGCGCATTCGCATAACAGGAATGCCGCGTGTCCTTAATTGGACGCAGTTATGCGAAAGAATAACAGCACCGCGCCAAATGCGACGCCGGTTAGCGATACCTGTACGCGCTAACTGCTTTCAATTATGTCGTTCTTTCGCCGATCAGAGTAACGATTCATCGACCGCGTAATTTATCGTTTTTTTTTTAGTGGAACGAGAGAAGACTGACGTGTCCTAAACGGCGGGAACGGTTATTAAACTGTCTGCGCTGGACGATGAACTGATTCGGGTGGTCTTACAATTTATTCAAAAATTTATAATATTTTTGCATTGTAACGACGGGGAAGATCTATTGAATGGACTGTTTCAATGAATTTCGTGCAAGCGTTCTATGGTAAATTTTCAAGACAACAAATGTTTGTAACTGAAATGTTCCGCGGCGCGCCCACCCGAACGTTAATACAAGGTACCGGGAATGTGGCAGTAACCAGGAACATGATTGTTGCACCTGATAAGATAAGTAAAAAATGTAGAATAACATGTTGTGATTCAAAGCAAGATTTCCAGACAGTACCGTATCAAAGATCGCTACATTCTCTGGATTACAGGAAATAATCTGAAGAACATCATAGAGTATCTAAGTGCAGGAGAGGCTTCACACGACGTCTGATCTAAAAATTAAAAACAAACTCTCCTCACACAACGCTTTGTTTTATAACTCATAGAAAGACGCCGTTCCATATCGCCGACTACTGTTATCAACGAGCCATTAATGCAAATACAGACTGAGAACGAAAGTGAAAGAATTTAACAAAGCCAACACGAACAGAATTGCACAACAAAGAGTGAAATAATAATAAGACCAATAATACTAAACACTTGGAACGACGAATGAGCGATTATTCGATCGAACATTTCTGTCCCACCACCTCGCACACAGTCTTGTCTCGCACGCGCGCGGGCCTCTTCTCCGCTGTCTGCTTTCCGGCAGCAATGAAAAGGGTTAACACGTCTGTCGCGATGTCGCGGCAATTAGTTGACGTTCCTCGCGAGGTGGGAACAATCGGCGGCGAGAAGAGCGTCAGCGTGTCACGTAGCTCATCAAACGACATCCGGCGTCGACGGGACACGACCGCTCGCGGCCGCGTAGAATTTTCTGGCGTGCCGCGTGAGCAATTACCGGCCCAGGAAGAGGAGACGGAGGATGAATAATACGCGCGCTGCCTCCGCGAGGGCCGTTTGCGCGAGGAAACGCGGAAAGAGGGTCCCGAGAGAATACTGGAAGGCGCCAGTCCAGGAAAGCGCGCTCATTAAAGGGCCCCGGCGCAGTTCGAGCAAATTGCAGCGAAATTGCAGCGAAATTCGTTATGTTCGCCTCCATGACTCTGCGGTACCGTACCTTTAGATTGTATATAATACACGAACGCGCGCGCGCGCGCGCACACGCTCGGAAACACGTGCACGTTCACGCCTGGCTTTTCGTCCCCCCCTCCCTCGTTCCCGTCTTTCGATTTCGTGTCTTCTCTTTACCGTTTCCCTCCACAGATTTCTCATTCTCTGCATCCTGCTCATCTTCGCCGTTGCCGTTGCCGTTGCCGTTTTCGACCTCTCCTTCCTTTTTCACATCCTCGTTGTCTTTCCTTTCTTCTGCTGCTGGTGCTGCTGGCGCTGCTGCCCTTCCCCTCTTCCTTCAACCTCGCGAATCTGCAGGAACCATTGCGTAATTGCGGCGAGAGCCCTTCCAGGGAGGAGGGAAAAAAGATGGGGAAAAAGGAGGAGAGGAACCGTGCGTGCATCACTCACGAACGCACTCCGAAAGATCCACTGTCGAAGTAACGAGTGTGTGATTGCAGGCTGCCTCGCCTGACTAACGACGGCGAGTCCTTATGAAAGAGGCCTCGCGTAGGTAGCGAACGTAGAGAGGCGCTCACGGATCGTCCTTTGTCAGGTGTAAATTGATGATGCGCTGCCATGTCATTTTCATTAATTGTCGCTGCTCGGATAAGTGACGCATTTCGACGTATCATCGCTGCTTGAGAAGGCTCACTACTTATGTACTCGTTACTTACATATTACGCGGACCCTACTTTCATGTAAGGTCACAATAATCTTTTACGTTGACAGGGGAGGGGCAGAAATGAAATGAATGTGTATATCAATGTACGGGCTCGCTTCTCATGATATCTAAACGCTTATCTGCGTATTATATTGCACTCATATGCAAAACGCGGCAAATATGGACAGGGAGCATGGGCCTGAAAAGCAGTATGTACGCTTAAAACCACGTACACAGTCCGCGGCTGGACTCTTCGGCGCGCTAGTCCTGTGAACACGTTTCTTCGGCGAGAAATTTATGAGTACGAGTAAGAGCAAATACAGGATTGCCGGTCCGTGATTATTCGAAGCGTCAGTATATCCTCGACGTCGCGGCTACGTACTCTCGCAACGGAGTAAAACGCAAATGCGATCGACTTTGAAGATACGGCCAATTGCCGGTACTGCGCAGGTAGCTCCTAATTGTCATGCAATTTATTGAGATCGTTCTGCGACGATAAACGCTTTCGCGGCACATAAATATCGCCGGTAAGTGGGCGCCTATTGCTCCGCCGCCGAGTGAGCCCTAACATCCAGAGCTAATGAAGTGAAGCCTCGGTGCAAGATGTTGTCAGTAAGTGAACGTTCACAAACTGTCACTGTATACACATTACCCGTGTCCATTTGAACGCTGCACGAGGGCCGGTCAATTACGCTCACGTACGTACATACGTCGTACACCTTCATAAGCGCTTATTGTCATCGAAGTCAGAAGGTCGCGAGCACGGCTTTCTGCATGCAAAGCTATTGAAGTTCGTCGGTCACGACGCGTGGATGGGTGCGCAAACAAGACGCCGTCCTATTGTTCGAATTCGCCATCACTCTATTCTCTCGTCGCACAATTATTAGCATTGTCACGAGCCAGTGGAACGAACCGTTCCGTTCATGTCGCTTTATGTTTTCGTTATACGTCCGCAGCGTGCACAAAGCGACCACGACACCTATGTATGCAATGTACATATATGTACATATACGTACATACTCCTCGATGTCCCGCATGTCCGACGTGGCACGCATCATCGTGCGCCGCGCTGCACGTGCGTGTCGAACTCTTAAAGCCCGGGCCCTGTCTTGTAATTGATGCCGAGCTGCAATTAGAATGCCAATATAGCGAACGTTCGTGAACCCTCGCCGGATATTCCAGCGTGTTGTACCTTTTCTGTCCTGACATTTCTTTTCGCTCCGCGTCCTTCTCCTTCGTGCCCCGTCTTCCATGCCTCTTCTTCATCGCCGTCATCATAATTTCCTTCCTTTTTTTCCCACCCTCCCCACCTCCCTCTCCCACCCCGTCCCAGCCTCCCGTTCACCGCGCTCATTTCCATTTTTCCTTCAGCCTCGATTTGTACTCTTTGCTCGTGGATGTCGACACGTAGACACCTCGAGTAATTCGTGGCGATAGACGTCATGAATGAACGTGGCGCACGAAGTGTCCGTGCGTGAGCGGCTATCAAGTGTCGGTTATCGAATTAAAGAATTACCTTTATGCGCCCGAGCGAGCCCTTCGCCGTAATTGCGTATTTATAACATAACGCTGAGTGGTACGCGGTGCAGGTATACTTGTTTCGTTCTATCGCTGTCATCATAACGACGGTTTTATGAATATTTCTACCGAAAAAGGAACACGTTTCTATGGAGCGCGTCGGGAGTAAATTGTAGAAGCTAATATTTTCGAGCGACTATCGTAATTAATGCTCCAGCCCTTGATTATAATCCGTCGGTTATAGTACGCGTGCATTATTGGCACTTATAAAAGAGCTACATCATACTCTTGATCGGAACCTGTAAGCAGAGCTTCGAGTGGCCGTCTCACGCTGCTGGGTGGTATGCGGATAGTGTGACAGGATGCTGGTATTGTGCTCATGATTGCATCTTCAAATAAAATAATTGCCTGCTTTGGATAACGCCACTAATTTTATACTTATCGCGCCGGCAATATTATGCTCAGGCTTCGTCGTCGCTAACTAGGATGAATAACCTGTGCCTTCTCTCTCTTTCTTTCTCGTCCTCCGTCCTTCCTTGTTCCGTTTCCCTCCTGACAGCGCATCGGAAAAATTTAATAAGCATGACCGCTAAACATCGAGGACGCGGCTGTGGACGCTGTCACTCGTAATGGGTGAAAAATTCTATCCGCAGTAAACTGCAGCGTCAAACGAGGCGTACGACTGTTTTCGCGAAGGAAAGTGTGGAATGGTTCATGACAGGTGCGTGCGCCTGGCATTTACGGTCGCGCCGCTCTGAGTATAAAATTGATATTGCTTATAATTCCAGGTCGTTACAGTCGAGCACCGGGAGCGAAGACACTAGATTATTATAAGTTCCATGATTACATACCGTGACGTAATGCGAGTGGGCCAACATTAGCTATTGCATCCGTTGTCGAGCTTGTTTACGATCGATAAAGAGCAATGGACGCTGCTTCACGCGCTAAACTTTTGTCTTTTCAGCGACGCCATTCACGATGATTCGTCGGTCGAAATTGAACGCTGAGCATTGATTTTCACTTTTGCGACGAACGAACCTGGGAACCGGTGTTTCCGTCTGAGTGTAGAAAACTGAACGAGGATATTCAGATGGACGCGACGGTCTCACGCGAGACCTCTCATGACTAAATATTAATTACGACGAACAATTTTCGTCGAGATGAATTAATGGGATTAGCATTAAAGAGCGAGCAACGGAAATGGGCTGTGCATAGTGGACTGAATAAAATCACGGCGCCGGCGTCGAAAGGGGATCGAGTAAACAGGATGAGCCCCAAAGACTAGTAAAGGTCGGCAAAAAGCGAAAATCCTAGTAGCAGCGGACCACCCGGTGGACCACCCAAAAGATAGCACATAAAAGCTAGAGAGGTCCACATGACAAGAGACTTTAGAAGCAGATCGAGGAGGAGGAGGGCAGTGTCCTAGAAAAAGAGGACGGATAAAAAGGCGAGCTCCTTCCAACCTGCCGCGTCTTCCGCTCCTGCCTCCCTTTTTGCCCGGCGTGCGTAACGAGATAGCATGCCATAATTCTCAGGCGTAGAAACGCGATTACATGCGCGCGCGGTCGACGCGCTGAATTCGGGACGGCCGTCGCGGCGGAGAAAAATAAAATGTCTCGGGCTTAATTGCGCGAGCTCGCGGCGTGTTGTGACAGGTGCGCGGCGATGCGGTTATCAGGGCTTATCTCAAAGGGGTCGGCCAGGAAGAACCGCGTCGAATCGGAACAATAAATAAGTATATTCGCGCGGTGCGCAAACGAGCCCGAACGACTCTGATCGTCGAGGCCGTATAAACAGGGGGGGAGAGGAGGGGGGGCACAACGATGATCGCCGAATTTCGCGCTGCCGACTGAAATAATACACTTTTGGTCTGCGCGACGCGACGACGTTGCCGCTTCATTGACTCGGGAGATGGAAGTCGGTTCGGTGCACCGCCGACTCGGATGCTTTCGGAGCAAATAAGAGAACAAGGTGCGCGTGCGGCGGCCAAGTTCCTCCCGGCATTAGTAAGAGCCTGCGAAAGGAGAGAAGAAAGGAACGGGGGCAGTGTTAACGAAAAGCGGCGCGCGCAATGTTTCGTTTGCGAAACCTCGCTGCCGAGAGCACGCCGAGCGTGCTCGGAGGGGAGGCACGCGAGAGAATAAGCGTTGACCATGGATATGTAAATTGCGAGATGGCAAGGTTGCTCGGGAAAGGAGATTCTTGCGTATTGAAACGAGGGCGTCGGGGCACGCTATCCTTCCTGCCTCTTTTTATTTTCGCCCCCCTCACTTCACCTCTCGACAAGGTAGTCTCGTTCGCTTAACCGAAAAGGAATGACGCTCTTCAATGAGGCTGCGTAAACGAAGGCAGGCAGCTCTTTGTCTCACCCGGGTGCCGAGGGATTCGGTTCAAACAAGGGCAACGAGTTGTGTTGCACGCCACGCTTAGTCTGTCGGACGGCGAAAAATTGGGCCGAACAAATAAGGTGGCTGGCAACGCTGGAAAGTCGAGGAGCAACAACGATCGGTAAGAGCAACAACAACGACAACGGCGCACACGTGCGGCGGCCGATCGCATGAGAGTGCGAGAATGGGCATAATGGGAGGCGGAGTTAATGTTCGGGATTTAACTCGCACGCCGCGGCGGAGCGCGCTCGAGCGCGCACGCCATCGTCTCTCTGTCGCCCGGGGTCCTGCGATCCTAGATATTTACCTGAAAAGTAACGAGGCGCAATGAATCACGCGGGCCCCGTACAATTTCCATATAAATCAGTGCGCATGTGCAGCTCACAATCAGCGCAGATGCGATACACGCCGTGGCCGTCGTGCATTGCCGCACAATTCGCTGGCACGCAGATCCGTGCGGTTCATTCAAGAAGCACCGTGTCCTCTCGGTGCCCCTGAAACGTGCCGCGAAGGAGGACGGAAAACTGGTATCCCAGCACGCTCTCGGGCAGATAGCGCAACACGCGAGTACCCGTTCGCCGTGCTCAAAGAATGTTGCCCGAGGTATTGCTAGTTTCGCGTGATCTTTTAACGCTCCTCTTTCTTCGTTCTTGCTTCCTCCTTTTTTATCCTTCGCCCGCCCCGATGTGCGGACCAAACGACCCGGCTCGTTTTCACGGTTTTACATATGTAAGGCACTCATTTTGGCGTTTCGCTTGCAGCGGGCACAATCCGGCTGCATAATATTCGATCTAGTTACAGCACCGTATGCAGTTCGCGGTTGCTGTTTTTGTCCTTACGAAGGACTCCTCTCGGAGCGCACCGTATACGCCGGGATGCTCGTTAACATGTCGTATTTCTTCTTTATTCCACTTATCCCTGCTGGCGTTTATTTCATTCTATAGCGTTCGATCTGGCCGACGATATTCATAAAACTTCCTCACTACCGCGAGCTGTACGAACCACGCTTCCATCCTAGCGAATTTTCAGCACCAGCATCAATAATGTCACCGTGCGAGACACAATGGCAAGACGTGCGTGTACGAGAAGAAGGACGTCCAAGCAGGCTCTGCCCCGCACAATATACACCCACTCGCATGACAAACTCCTCCAGCCAGAGTGGCGCGCGACACTCTCAGTTACTTACAAGAGAGCCATGCGGGTTCGCCAACGTGCGTGCATGTCATATTCGTGCGTCCGACACGTCAGTGTGTTCTCCGCACATCTCACTCATCCTGTTGAACGCTCGCATTTAGTGTAGCTACACGTTAGCCATGCTTCTTCGTCACTGTCCCTATCTAGCGTCTCATGTACATGGCCGTGCGCACGACGTACGTAACATTGGCGCGATGCGTAGGTGCGATAGCCAGCCGTGGATGTACGTAGCACGTACATATATCGTTGGCTTCGCGGTGCGAAAAAATCGTGGCCTACAGGCCGATCGGGCGGGTTTCTGCGGGATCGCAAATATACGTACTTCATCCCCGCGCCCCTCATGCTGGTACGACGAAAGACGTGACCGACGCAGCTCTCGGAGTGACGGCGGATCGGTAAATAAGTTTAGCAGAAATTTATCAGAGGCGCGCCCCTATGCTCGTGGCGCGCTGTGTGTTATTAGATACGTCTCGTATATACCTACATACAGGACCGTTGGTCCGCGGCGGAGTGCGGACGGTCGTGTGCGTGGTGCGTGGCTCTCGCTGGTGGGCTCTCAATCCTGCCTGGTGTAGGTGTCACGCGCGTGTGCCTCGCTGTGTGCGTGACCGGCTCGTGTGGAGGACGCGTCCGTGTAAGTGGCGTGCGCGAAGAGCGTGGCGGCATGCGGTGTGGGTTCCACTTTTTGCCCTTCCAGGGTGCCCCTCCCGTCTCCCTCGGCTAGAAGAGGACGAGGGAGCCACCCTGCCGTCGATCTCGTCACCCTCGGTCCACCTCGCCCCTTGCCGGCCTCCTCTTCCTTCTCTTCCTTCTCTTCTGCTTCGTCTCTTCTCTCGCTCCCCACTTCGCTCCCCCTGCCCCGCCGACTTCCCTGCTTCCATCGTACGAGCTACTCCACTCTCTGGCTGACTCTCGGACGCACCTGCCGCCGGTTCCCACACTCGTTGCCCTCGCGCCGGACGTGACGTCACGGCTCCTCGCGCTCCTCTCCTCTCCTCGCTCTACCTCTCGCACGTTGTTTGCCTGATCCGCCGTGCCTTCGTGTGCGTGCCCGCTCGCGGCCGCTAGTCGTGCCAGAGAGTCGTCGATGACGCCGAACTTTTCTGCTCCACGCATCGGAACGTGACCTTTTTTTAAATCCTCGTCCTTCCGAATTCCACGGTGTACGCTGGAAATGAAGGCGGAAAAGAAAGACTTGTTCCTCTCTTCCGATTTCTGCGAATAGCGATGTATGTATTGATGGGTCGAGCGAAATTCGTCGGCACCGGGCGAATTGCAGGCACGTCATATCAAGAGTCGACCGGTCCTCTAAGTAGAATGACATTGAGCGCGACTCATTTCTTGAAACTCGAATTTCCGTGGCCGGGCCGACGGGACGCAGGGGAAAAAGGGTCCTGCTCCCAAGGTTGTTACGAAGTTGCGCTCAACAATTCAATCACTGAATGAGACCGATTGTTCCGCCGGCCGTATCTCATCTTTTCCCGCGCGCCGTGCATCGTTTCGTGCGTGCACACGCGATGCACCTGCTTCATCCTTCGATACGTACGATTCGCCCGTTCAACTTCCTCCTCCTCTTCTCCTTGGATCCTCACTTTTCTGTGATCGTCCGTAACGATCAAGCTGAAAGAAACCGGCAGGACTGGTCAGTGTATAGTGCGACCGATAGTAATTTTCTCTCCCCCAACTCCTCGTGCGCAATCCTCCTTTCCTCTTCCTCCCCTGGACCCCACCTTCGGCCATATAACCACATTCTCATTCTCTGTGCCATATCGGCGTTAATGACCCGACGCGCGCGTTACAATTATTCCCGTAGACGGCGCGGACGTTCGGAACAACACGTTTGGAAGGCCGCTTCTTCTTCGATTCCGCGCACTCTACCATCATTCCTCGCTTCCTCCCCTCTCGCTCTATCCGTACATCTCTCCGCCGCTCTCCGATATCTTCCATCTGCAGGACTTCTGCACTGAGATTCTCAGGACGGACAACGTGAGGATGCGAACGTGTCGTGTGGGCGCGTCCTACGGGCGCCACAAAGTGCTGCTGCTCTGACCAGTTGCCATTGGGAGCGCGCATCGAAACGATATGCGTGAAATTGCAGTAGCGGAGGGCCGCTCATCAGGCGCATCGATGACTCTCGTGACGCTCCGGAACGATGATTATTGGGTTTTACGGGCTGTACTTTGTTGCGAGCTACGGTCCATCGCGTGTCTTTTCGCCGGCTCAAACGTCGCGGACGTTTTCTTTTGCAAACGATACGTGAGACCGAGCGAATCATAGTAAAGTCTGCGACGAGTGTGCATACGTGCGCGCCCGCGCGCGCTGCTGCGTTATGTCAACGCGAAGGTGGCACGTGTGAATGAGCCATTTTTCCGTCCGCGGCTGAATACGACGCGTCGATATATTGCGCAGTGCGCGATGCGAATTGCCGGTAAATTATGTGCATAAATAGAGACGCATGAAAAGCATGCAGCGTTTACGTGCCGCAGGCAAGTAGGGCTGAATGTGTTTTTGGTTCCGCGGAACACTTGAGGAATGGTGCTAATTGCAGAATAGTTTTGCGTTCGTTGAGAAACGCGTGAGGCGAGTCTACAATAATGTCGCGTGGGTAGGGAATTAAAAAAAAAAAACTGTAGATTACTTATAACCGCATTTTTATACGAAAAACGTGATAACGCGCGAAAGAAGATTAAACGTCGAAAGAAAACAGGAAATTCCAATTTGTCCAAAAAGTGAGTTAAAAATATCTGACCCGACGGTAAAACAAACTAAGTATATTTAAACCAGCGAAAAGATAACATGAACGCCGATAACGTATCTTACTGCCTCGAACTGGATTGTGAACTTTGAAAAAACATTATCCCGTTTCCTCCTTGAACGTTCCAATGATTTTTAAACTGTTCTAGTAACGTTTTCATAAGTTCTGCCGGGTTAAAATTCTGCCGTCTAAGATTCGTATAAAATCGTCCGCCTGTTACGCGCCACGCACACCCTGGCACATTAAATCGTCGTGTTAATGATACCTGCGCGTGCAAAAAAATACTGTACAGTAATGAAGACCGTGTCTGCCGCACTCACTCATTTGTAAATTTTAAATTAATTCCCATGACAACGAGCCATATTCGCCGATAATGATCAACGAATCGCAGGGTGGAACCGGTTTCGCTTTCGAATCTTGCATTGCGGGAGGGATTCGAACAAATTAAATCGAAACATTTCGTTAATGAGGAGCCTCGCCGACGATGTTAACGCTTCTGTGTGAGATTTTTCAAGCGCTTGCCGAGAAATACTCCGCAGTAATCTCACTTCGCGAACATGCTATGCGTTTACACTCTCGTTCGTCGAATGAGACACTCGGGCATTTTGCATGAACGTATACTAGTTGGTACAGCGTCGTAACATTTTTCTGCCATCGAACATCAAATACGGGTTGCACAAGTTGTCAGCCTATCGTAATTAATACGTTCACGCCGGCGCATTTTTGATACATAGTATTTTGCACTAGCGGTGAGCCACCGATGGTACGCATAACTTTATTTTTGGTAACAAGAAGCGTATACGAATTCGTACGCTCACGAACCGATTTGTCGAAAAATTGAGTATCTAACGAGCGGCGGCCGGTCGGGGCAACGAGGAAGTGCTCGCAAGCAGCTGATAGAAATTTTCAACTCGCGTGCTACGTGATTGGCGTCCAGATCGCGTCGACGTCGACGTTGCGGCATAACGTATGCCGACGACGACGAACGTCGACTTGTTGAGTTGCGCATGACACGTGACGCGCGGCGGTCATCCTGAAAATCACGGCCTCCAACGACCTTCTGCACCACTTTTCAACAGGTGCCACTTTAGTGCGGCCTCGTGCGCCAACACTTTTATGCGACACTCACGATGCGCGAGAGGCTAACCAAGCTCCCTTCTAGATGGATGTGATAAAACTTCAATTGCGAGTGTCGCGGCGATCTGTCTGGCTAAATCGAGCGACAGATATGACGTTAGGGTAATTAGATCCAATGGTACATTGCGTAGGATCATCCGGGAAATGTCGCATTTCGTATAATGTGGTGGCCTGGATGTAAGCTAGTTTTATTTATGTCTGAGTATGTTATTATAGCAGAGAAATGATACGGCTCGGATCTGATGATCGAGATGTCTAATGATTCGAGATTAAAATTGATCGGTGACATCTACTTAATCGGCACTCTTAACGAACAAGGATCGATCAATAATCATTCATGTGCACTGCGAAAATGTTACCCAATTTATGAGGTGTGGACTGATTCGTGTCGTCAAATCGTCGGCTCAACGACCGTGCGCTTTACATTACTCGATTCCTCCGCAAACTCGTTAGAGATCCTTTAAAATTCCGAGGCTGCAGTGTACACGAAGTGCGACCGGAGCAGTTGTAGCAATCATTCGCGGCCGCCCACTTTTACAAGTCCGTACCTGTCCCGAAATCGTTCTCACGAATTTCGCAGACTCGTTGTACCGGGAATGTCAATTAGCCACTCGCTCGGGCTCGACGGGCGCAAGCTCGTTCACGTACGCGTTCATTGTGCATGCTTAAATTGCTTACGATTCGTGGAAAGGTCGGCTAAACTCTCACACGATCAGGATGCGCTTCACGAAATCGATGCGACACCCTTTAGATACGATATCCGTAATTACACGGTAGGCCCTGCTTTACGATTTAATAGGCCCATCGCTCTTGACGTGTCCATTCGCCCCAAAAAGGCACGTTAGAATGTTGCTCACTTCTGCCCTCTTGCAGTCTGCTAAATCGGCCGAAATTACGTGTCCACCCATTCACAATTTCACACCGTTATTTCGACTTTCTGCACAGAACGTTCGGGTCGATGATTTGAGACACGGCGCATTCTTGTTTTTTTTTCTTGCTCCTATTATGCTTTTTGTTTCAGTTCTTTGGTAAACTGTTTATTGAATGATAATTGCGATCTTCCCAGTTTTACCACGATTTACGGAAGACACTGTACGTATATTATAAACGGGCATATTTTATATGCGCCGCATTTAAAACGGCACGGCTGGTAATCTGCGATGCTTGTACATCGTTTATTGAGCCCGCATGGGAATTAAGAACTGTATAGTAGCATTACTGTATGTTTTCAATATATGGACCGTAATTATATATTTCAGACTTACACATCCTGACGGGTGATAGCTATTAAAATATTTTTCTCCGACAAAGTTTAATACTTTGTTTTCATACTATAAATCGTGACCCGCTGTCTTCGTCGTTTTTTGTTTTTTCTTGCGGATGGGCAGCTGCGCGACCAAAAGCACTATACTTTTCACATTTCTTATCAATAAGTCTCGTGTAAACAGTGTCAGTATTAGTGTAAAACTCACATTACAACTTTTATAGTTTAAAAACGTACTTTGTTTAAAAAAAACTCAATATGCAATGAACATTTAAATGGCTATTGCATTAGGTTGATGACGAAAAAGTATACGTATCGACCGTATCCGGGGTCGATGTGCCGAAAGAGTCAGTTTTAGTCGAACAGAAGGCAAAGTGTGGGAGCACACGAAAACAGTCGAGTGTGACTTACTCCTAATCGACAGCGTGTTCTTCGTTTTGCAACGAAACGACCGTAAGTCGTTACGATTGGTAGGTATCTATTTCTGATCTTCGATTCGAAAGACATCGGAAAAAACGTTCGCGGTGTAAGGGAACGAAAAGGGATCGTCGGACTACATAAAGGCGTAACAAAAGAAGGCGCGACAAAGCGCGATTAGCCGCTCGTTTTTTCGCTCCAGATCGACAGATCGAAAGCCAAACATCCAGAGACTCTCCTCCTACCTTCATCTCTCTCTCTCTCACTCGCTCTGTGGGAACGGATGGCTACCGTGCATAAACATGTTTTCCGCGTTCGGGAAGAAATTGTTGAATCAACAAGAAGTTTGTTGGTTCTACTGGCAAGCGAGACGAGAAACGTAACACCGTGTCGTGCCCGCTCACTGTGGCGACTTGAACCCTACGCGCCGGCAGTTATTCCTGACTCATCGGCACCCTTCATCCTTACTTTATCTCGACCCTCGTTTCGTCGCAAGCACGTCGCCTTCTTCGGTCCTTCGTAAGTGACGAAGACTTTTTATCATCAGTCCAATTCGACATACAATCGAGTCCGAAGATTCGTCATTTGCTTCGAGAATCACTCGCTAGTCGAATCAGTAGTAATGGCCGTCTGGTCGGACGTGACGAAACATTCGACGAGCGTTTCGCGTTGCGTTCACCGGGCAGCTTCGCATCGGCGCGGCACCGGAATCGTTGAGCACGCACGACACGTCCGCGCGGCCGTCCGAGGTGGCGCACGGCGAACGTGAGTCGCCGCTTATCGGGGAAGAAGTGCGGGCCGCGCGCGGCAGGAGAAAGCGTCGCGGCCGAAAACGATCAAAGCGACGACAGGGGCGACGGTCATTGGACAGAACGTAGTAGCCCTCGCGGCGAGGCAGCGGAATACAAAAGAAAGGGTGGCGAGGAAGGCGAGGAAGGCGGAAAGGCACGAGCTCGATATGGCCAATGGTACAGGTATCACGGGGACGACGGGACGACGGGACTATGGGAACGCGCGGTGTGATGGCATGTGTTGTTCTCTCGAGGCCGTTAGAGGACGTGTCGCGGCTCGCATCGACAATTTGCCTGACAAAAGGAAACCACCGTGCCGCGGACAGGATGCGTGACCAACCGGATCTCGTCGGTGGCGTGCGTGCATGCATGCATGCCTGTCCTATCTGTCTGTCTGTCTGTCTGTCTGTTCGTCTGTCCGTTCCCTCTGTCTCCTTACCTGTGTGTGACTGCCATTCGCTCCAAGATATCGGCGCCCCGATGGAATTTCGACCGCGAGACTTCGGTCATCCTCCGATCAGGCCTGTATGCCGCTTAATTTAATGCTCGGAAAGTTCCTTTACGACACCTGGGACGGACGCAGGACGTCTGCGCTGAGCGAAGGGCTCGAGTGCCTGTATCAACGTCGCGGTTCACTCTCACTAATCAGATTACGCCCACCTTTTTTCGCTCTTCATTCTATTCGTCATCTTCTGCGACGTCGGGTTACGTGGGATCTTTCTTCGAGACATCAGGCCCGCACTCTTTGACAAGCAGTAGGCACTCGTGCCGGGGTTTATTTGCGCACATTCTTGAGGCGGCTTCTCAGGAAAAGATTCCCGGTTACGCGGCGGAGAACTTGTTTCCTATTAATAGAGGCAGGTGTACATCTGGGTTGCGATTCCATTGGTCATTATCTGGGTAGCTACTAATCGATAAAAATGGACAGGGTTTGCCCTACTGATAGCAGGTTGCGCACAATGTAAACAGGTTGAAAACAACTGGTACCATCTCGCTTACGGATCGTTTTATCGGTTATAGCGGCAGTTAGCTATTTACGTGCGCGCTTTAATCTGTGAAAATGATTTCGGTTCTTAGCTGCGCTGACAACGTTTCAGGTACAGGCATCCGATGTACCAAGGTAAAATCAGACGCGGACACAGATGCGTATCGAAGTAACGAATAAGGTGCCATCTCCTTTCCTACTCTTTTTACAACGTCACAGCCAGCGAGCCGGTTCTACAAACTGTCCAATCTACGTGACCTCGTGAAATTCAAATCGTCATGACTGCGCACGGACGACGTTAGCCTCGTTTGCTGCGCGTGCATTCAATGAACATTATAATCGCGCCTTTCAACAGGTCCGACATACGTGCGACCACGGTTCTGTTTCCAGCGTTATCAGTTTTATTACGACTTCCAATATGCGCGCGCTCCGGCAAGACTCTGATTAGAGACTCAACCCGGTTTATCTGGTACCATTTCGAGCATAATGATGTTTTACAGAGTACGTGACCGTACAGGTGATCAGGAAACTGTTCATAAAGGTGAAAAACACAGGCTCGCGGAGTTAAGGCATCTAGAATAAGTAGAAAATTTAATCGTACATGTGAATAATTATCAACTGTCGCGAGTGGTGCTGTACAGCCATCCTATGGAGCTGTGCTCCGAAATGAATTGTCACTAGCCCGACTCGCCTGGCTTGTACGCGAGTTCTTCGTCGGCCACGCTTTAACGTCTCGTACAATCATCCCCACGCTCGAACAAGGTTAACGAACACCAACGGCGCAGGCAGCTCATTGGAAGATTTGATCGCTCGGCGGGTTCCGGACGAGAGAGACGCAGCGAAGTGAATTCCTGGCGAGAAGTTTTGCGGAGAGGCAAGAAAGCACAGGTGCGACGATCGGCAAGACAGTGCGCGTCGCGTCGCGTCGGCCTTCCTCCCGCCTTCCGACCTCCAGAGCGATAGCACGAGCTCGCGTATATATCAAAGGGGACGATACAATGACGGACAACGGCGGACAATAACTCGTACGCGCTCGTGCGAACGCGTCCACCTCTCCCCCTTTCTCTCCTCCCCTCCCTCCTGCCCTCCTCCTCTCAACCTTCACATCCATGAAATCGGTGCAAACGGGTTTACCGCATGCCGTAACTTCTTTTCCCGCTTTATTTCGCGACGCGCGGCCGAAGGTGCAGCTACCTTTTGTAGGAAGCGTCGCCGGTCGCGAAGAAAATTGTCCATTCTGCCCGGCTTCATTGTGCGGCCCATTGAGCGTCGCCGAAGGAGTCGCTCGTGAAAGGAGCATCGAGGCGATAAACGTTATTGAGGCGCGCGGCGGCGTTCTTTTATCGGCCGCGGCCGCGGCCGCGGCAAATCCTCGTGCCGTGGCCAGTGCGAATTGCAAATGAGGCCTCTCGGGATATGCTGGCCGACGTCCACGGCCACGCTGACGTGACTTACGCCGCGTGCGCGCGCGCTCGGCTATGTTCAATTAACGTAAACTTCGTACTAATAGAATTGGACGGTCTCGTACGGAGGCGCGAAGAACCGGCCCTGCCGAGCGATTAACGAGCCCGTCTCACCTGTTATCGCGAGCGTGTATGTACCCTGCCCGACGAAATTGCGCCTTCCGCGAAGGGCAGAGAGGCGAAATTATCGAACCGCGAACCGCCCATTCGCTAAAACGGGCCTCGCCGCGCACGAGGAATCCGCAATCGCGCGGCGGCGATCGGAGAGAAGTCGCGGGCATCGGCACCTTCCAAATTTCATGTTATTCTCTCGCCCGTTCCGCGCGACAAGAGCGTTAATTTGACTTAATCAGCCGCGAATCAGAGTAATTGGCATGACCCTTCGGCGCGACAGGCACGAGCTCCCAAAGCGCTCTTCTGGCCGGCAAAAGTGACACTGTCGGATAATTACGACACGAGCCTCGTGCCGATTTCGCGAACGTACTCATTTGACGCGTCCGATCTCACGGGCGCAGTTATTTTAACGAGCGCTTTCCGCGAAGAGTGCGAAACGGGAGGGGCGCGAAATTATTGACTCGCGCGCCGTATCTCCCCGCAGCACGAGCGCGCAACAGGTAGCCGGCTGATCGGAATATCTTTGTGCCTGCGTATCGATCGATACGGCCCGTAACGAGCCGTTTCTTTCGTTCTCCTTTTTGCATGCCTAATATGCGCCGTTTTCTAGCGTAATTGTTTCGTAAGACTGGTCTAATCGGTATGAGGCCGGCGCGCGGCGTTCTAACGCAACTGCGCTCGAATCATGTTAACGCGACGATACGGAATCGGGGTAGTGGGGCTCGTTTCGTGAGATTGAGATCGTCTGGAAAGATTGTGCTTGAGGCTTTTTTCACGGCCTGTGCCTTATGCGCTCGTGGAGCTTATCTTGCTGAAGATAGTCCGCTTCTTGTCCCATGCGTGCGTGCGTACACTCACACTGCATCTACTATCAGGTTAGGAGGGAGACTGCTAACGAAAATTATCGACCCCTGTGTCGGTCTTCGATATTTTCTGAGAAACGATAACACCTTGTACGGCGAAAGAATCGGTTGGTTAAAGGAAATAAGAGGGATCGAGAGGAGAGTGCACCGTCTTCGATGCGATCCATCGATTATTCGCATGCGAACAACACTCGGTATCATCGTCAGAGCATGCACCGTTTAATGGAGAGCGCGTTTTCACAAGGACAGGACGTGCCGGTACAGGGTGTGCGAAAAGTTGCTGACAGCGAAAGTAGGCTGCTAATGGATCGCAAAAATCGCTCAATTACGGATCGCCTTGCGCGCGAATTAATCTCGATTATTAATTACAAGGATGACGGATATTGCGTCAAGATTGCTGACCAATCATTATGCCAAGTAAGAAACGATCGGTCGTGTCGCGTTTACTCGTACTTTATACTTAGATACTCGTCCGTGTTATTAATTAACTTTGTACGCAATTAAGATTCCGCGTTAACGCTAAGAGAGTCATGATAAAATTGAACCACCACGACGGTGCCAGGCTGTCGCGACATGCATGTTTGAGTACACCCTGTATACGCGTATGCATTTACGCGTCCGGCAGCGTTCTATTTTCTCCGACCGATAAAACCGGCACATTTTTGAGCTCGAAAGAGCGAAGTGACGCGTTCCTCATCCTTTTCTAGAAAGTTGCGCATTGAGATGATATCGAGACGTTAAGCCGGAGACGAGCCACTATGAAATAATGAGATCGAGCGAATAAATAATTTAGATGTTTCGTATGACGAATGAGTCTCGCTACCGCCATCCGACGAGAACTAGCAAAATTAATGGTCAGAATCACAATTAGATTGCGACATTGAGTAACGGAGTCGAATTTAAATCGAATAAATCTCACCACATGCTCCCAATCGACATCGCAGTCAAAAGAATCCGCGTTCTGTCTGCATCGGAAGTTCTGAATTGCATCGCGATGTACGCAGACTGGCGTATAAATAGTTTGCCTCGCACTGTGACGGGACATAATATTTATCCAGAACGGTGACATTAGACGGACACAATCGCGCGACTCGATAGATATCGAGTATATTTTCTTAACCGGATAAAGCAGTCCTTTCGACGTGATATGATTGGCGGACAGCTTTGACGTCTTGCTTTGTGCATTAATGCGCAGCTCCGCGTTAAACCGAGGATCGATGAGGCTTCGATCCTCTCTCCCGGAAGTGCACACTCGGAATCCGTCCGCGCCAGAAGCCGTGCGAGTTCGATTAAGATAATGATGCCACGAGAGACCACCAGGAGACTCTCCTGCATCAGTTTGGTTCTTGAACGTTCGATGACAGAAGTGAGTCGATCAGTAATTCTGCCTCGCCAAACCGGAAGCTTAAAGAAGTCGGAGAGGTGGAGCAGGATTTTAAAGTTAACAAAGAGCCATCTGGATCTTAAGCGGTGTCGAGAGTATCAGCCACAATCATGTTACAGGTAACTGTCTCCAATATGTTGATGCAGGTAAACGATACTAGTATCGTTCATATGAAATTAACACCTGGTTTAATATTGAACATAGAATTTTTAATATTTTAATATAAAACTGATTATCCACAAAGAAACATTCTTACGCAGTAGAGAGTAGAGTATATAAATAGAAAAGTGGATGAAGTTCTCAATAATGTGTCTTAGGCAATGTATGAAGTAAAAGGGTGTGTAGTTGTTATACCACGGGAAACAGTCTGTATACATTCTTGTTTGATACTATCTTATGAGCATATAGAAATACTTATTCTTACTTAAAACATGCACGGAGCGGATGTAAAATTTTTCAAGCGTCGTCGCTGAAACATCGCGTAATAAGTTTGGCATTGAAAGCAAAATAACCCCCGACGGCATGTAAATGCATAAGCGCGCATGCATTCGGATAAAAAGAGACAGTTCTTAAACTGCAAAGTATTTTCCATCTCATTAAATATGAGCGTCAGACCTTTTCAGTCTGTCGTGCGGAATCATGCATAAGCGTGCGACGCTCTTATTGAAACGGGCCTACATCTCTCCGTTTGCTTGTGCATGTGCCATAATGAGAAGCGATTATTCTACTTCAAAGTTGAAACCCGACTCAGCGCAGCGCTCTCTTATCTCCTCCTTCCGATCGGAATAATAAGAGCAATTGAAAAGTTTACACTTAAAATCCGATCTAGATATTTGCACCCCATTTCTGTCCTCGCACCTGCCGCCTCTAAGATTCGCTTTCTTGATTACATCGGACCTCGAGTTCCGCAGAAATCGTCAATATGGCGCGGTGCAGTTAACGCTCTCCTGCCGTACGATTCCATGATTCGATGATTCCGTGTGACGAGCCATTACGGTTAACAAGGACCGGGCGCTAGCGAATGTAAAAGCTACACCACACAGGATCGGGAGCTTGTGACCAGCACACGAGCAGCACACTCCGACGGCACGCAGCCCTCGAGTCTCAATATGCGTGGCTCGAATCGCAAGCGGGCGGGCAGACGGGTGGGCACGGCTTATTGTGCGTGCGTGTGTCGCAGGGGAAAGAAATCGGTTCGGTGTGAGGGCCAAACGAGCCGACCAGGTACCCTATTTACTGACACCCACCAGAATAGCCCAATCTTGGGGTGGCCTATACGGGACACACTTGCACGGCTTTTGAGACTCCTTATAGTATTGGGGTGGCTCGGAAAGAGCGGTCGACGGGGAGAATGGCCCCTCGAAGGGGGAGAGGAAAGAGCCTCCTGCAAACGGGGCCCCTTGTAACACGGGAAGACTCCGTTCGACGAGTTCCCACGAGGAGAAGCACCACCTGTGCGTCGGAACGAAGATGGGCAACCCCGTGAAAGAGGGGAGAGAAGAAGAAAGAAGACGGAGGGAGGAGCGGCATGATTTTCGACCCTAATTTCGATCGGGGAAAGGAGAGAAGGAGAGAGGGAGAGAATACGGGCCATAGCACCGGTCCCGGGGGTGGGTGTTAAACGATTCAGGGGTTAAGGCATGCCGTTGCTCTGTGACAAGAGGTCCGCTTCCCGGATTAATAGACGGCCCAGTGTCAAATCATGTATCTGCCAGTTAAGTATCGCTTCCTCCCTGCCTCTTTCTACTCCCTTACGCGCGCATGTATTTTCTCGCTCGCCCTGGCATAACCACCCACAATTTTCTTCCCTCATGCTGTACGTCTTATACACTTACGGGAGGGTTCAATTAAGCGGGCCGAACACGCTCGCTCAAGGGGAGGGTAAGTGAAGAGAGGAATGTTTGATGTCGTTCGAGTAAATAAACTTTTCGGAGATCCGAGGAAGACGTGACACTACGTTGTAATGTGGTATTCGAAACATTATATAGTACCCTATCGAGTGCCAGACATAATAAAAGCAATGGAAGTTTCTGTAGGAATTGATATTTCCTTTTTTCTCTCTCTCTCTCTCTCTCTCTCTCAACGAGGTGGACGGTATTAAGTATACCCAGAACAGAGGCATATTACCATCTTGCGAGCCGAGTGCCTCTCGAAATACGCGTTAATTGGTGGTGCTTGTTAATTAGTGTGCCTCCGACGTTTAAGATCAGTTGACGAAGGCCGCCTGTGTGCTAGGAGGAAACGACACGCTGTCGGGCGTTCGAGTACTGGCGGTCCTTTTCGTTCGGAGTTAATTTTAGACGGCCCTTGATAGTCGTGAAGGACAACTCGTGTGGCACGGTCTGGACGCTCTCTGACGCCTAATGATCTTTTTTGCTTCATTTCCCACGACACTCCTCATAGAGTTCGGTGAATCCGCAAACAACGGAACAACGAATAAAACAAAATTAAGCAATAGGACCGAGGCAGTGATGCGACGTACGTGCGACGAGAGGACCGTTGCTCGACTGACCTTTTTCACTCGGTATCGGAGTCATTCGACATCGCATACATGTAGGAAGAAGAAGGAGAAGCAGGTGGTGGTTTGGCGAAGGAACCAGGACTCTCGAACGATGAAGCACGATTACCGGGAAGTAACGGTACGCCGGCGATGGCGAAAAATGCCAACCGCGAAAATTGCAGCCCCGCGACCTCCTCGGCTTTTTTTCGATACCCAGCGCATCTCGCCGCGGATGGCATTTTGGAGTTTCGAGGCGCGTCGCGCGTCTGACTCACCGATCGCTCGCGTATCGGCGCGTCCTATCTCTTGGGACGCGGGATCGCGAGCGGCAGGTGCAATTTTTCTCGTGCACGCCACTGCGCGTAATTGAGCGTTGCTAAACGGGTCACGCGGTCACATCGGACGCTCACATCGGCAGACTCGCTGCCCTCGGAACATTTTAATCCCGCGGCCACGCCGCGCCCGACCCTTTATCGTAAACGGGTCAATAATTAAAATCCTCGCGCACGATGGAATTATCGGCGAGCGATTAATCATCGACAGCGGAACATCGGCCGAAGCACGTTATGCCTTGTTACTGTCGTCGTCGTCGTCGTGGTTAGCCGCGTTCACGTGTAATTACGATCATCTTATATTTCGCAAAGCTCGCTGCATTTTTGCTCGCGTCCGATCGCTGCACCGCCCACGGGAAGTTCTAATGAAAACGGAGTGCCGATAGGCGAGGAGAGCTCTCGTAACGAGAAAGCAGGTGGCTCGGCAATATATACGTGCCTCGTGTACGTGTATGCGAGATAGGCAGCGCTTCACTGGTGGTGGCGCACAGGTAGGTCCTAATTAAGGCATTCATTGCCTCTATACTCGTAGGAACGGCGACCTAAAAGCAAATAAAAGGATTGGTTATCGCCGCGGTGCCGAGAGTTACCGCGCGCGCCTCGCTCAATGGCTTCATGGTAATAAAAAGTTTCGCCTGCCACCAGAAATTCATTGCGATTCCGTGACTTCTTCGTACTTTTCCGCACCTCGCGCACGGCAGCTCGCCGCGAAACGGTTCGCAGTGTGTTCCGAATATTTGAGCAAAACATTTTCGGCATTTAACGATTGCCAAGCGCACGGCTCCGCATGTAGGAATGCGCACCAGGCAAAACGTGCACGTCGATATTCCTTGCCAAATAGCTTTTACTTATTACAGATGTTTTCTAATTGTCGCTAGGAAATATATAAAAAATTGAAACTTCTATGCAATAGTGGTCCTATTTTATACAAATGTACTACTAACTACCGCATGCTTCTGAAAGCAAGGTCAATGCTTTTAATTAAAAGCATTATTTTATTGACGGCTGAAATATCTGTCCGAGCCACGTGTTGCTTTAATTTCTATTACTAGCTGTTACTTTGATAAATCGTACCTGGCCGGCTTGGTTTTCGTATTCATTGGAACGCAGGCAACTCGGCCGTATTCCTCTCTCCTCGTTTGGCACGCGGATTAATGCTCACAAAGAAGCCGCCTTGGAGATCGATGCCCTGATTCATTCGTGCCACGTATAATCGGGCATTAAGTTGAACGGGTCTTCTTCCTCTCAAGACGTCGGACGACTTCGGGACGTGCCGCCGCTGAATTTCTTGTAATATCAGGCTCGATCGTCCGCTCGTCGACCGAGAAAAAAAAGGAGCAAAAAGATCGTAGCGATGTGGATGGGCCGGTGCCTTCGCATTGTTAATGGTTATTTATCTTCGAGCCCGTGACGTTTCCGTCCGAACTCGCGGACGCTTTCTGATTTTTCCGCCAGCGTACGCCCAGATACGGGCAATTCATCGATTCGACCGTTTCAATCCCCTCCTGCTACATGGGCGACCATCAAATTCGAGTAACTACAGTTCGTTCTGTGACGATTCAAGAATCGAAGTTTCCGGTACGAGTCGTATTTCAGCATATCGAAATATTTCGTAGAACGCGGTACAGTGAACGGATTCTTTAGTTTCGGTAATCTTATTTCTGGCAACCGGAACATCGAACTAAAGAAGTATAGTCAGGACTATCGATGTTTTCCCGAGAATCAAACTCGTCCGCTGTGGTACTTCGAATCACGAGCTACCTTATACTCTTCTGAACTCTGGCATTATCTACGTGCCTTCCGCACAGCGCGTATCGATCATCCACGAGCGTTTCTTCCAGTTTCGGTGCAATTACTGCCCACTGTACGACCGTTCGATTTTCGAAGCCTCATTTCTTCGGTAGCATCTTCTGTTAAACTTTCACCGTCATGCTCAGATTGAGCAGTAAAGCCTCCGCTGGCTTACGTAAGCCGAGTGCACGGAAAGCCAGTCGGTCCCATCCGCACGAGCCCAATTAATCACCGCTCCCTGTTCTTCTGTAAATCGTCGTTCTACTCGCGACACAGCGAACGAACGCACCAACACGCACACGCGTAATGGCACTTATGTAACGACGCCTAATGCCACTACCGCGTGCATAACCCGTCCATAGAGCAGCACACTGCTCGAGATCGAAATACGCGTACAGCGACAGTCGTTTCAACGAGCAGAATCAATGTTCCGCAGTAACTAATTGTACGTTTACCAGAAATTAATTTTGAGCGTTAAGCGGGCTTGTTCGTTGCATCAATTGTGCCAGAAATGAGCGCGCGGAATTAGGGGCAGGTTAATAACGGAAATGTGTATCGATTCGATGCTATATCGGGCTTCCTCGTTTTTCTTTAAAGGTTAGCACATCGAAGACGAGAGCGAACGAGCGTGATACACCAGAAGCGTTTTTAATAAATTTACACCGACAACGAGTTCCAGTTGTATGGGTTCGCATAATCGACGACTGCGCAAACAGCGCCGATGGTGTATCGATGCCTCTGTTATTTATTTGATATTATTCCACGTGCTCGGCAGGAAGCGACGTGAACCTCTTTCATTAAAAACGCGTGATCGCCGTGTGTGATATCTCGCGCGCTGAATTAAGTGTTTTGAAACACGATAAAGGCAGTCGAAAGGCTGGCAAAATATTTTGGCAAAAATTTCTCTCCGTCGGGTCAAACATACTTTGCATTTTCAATGACCATTTCCGACGACGGGGCTTTTGTTTAACCGTAAGTGCGTATGCTCTTTCTCTTCAGTTCAATTGGTGACTCATTTTCAGGATTTCTCATAGTTTATGTTAATCTTATTTGTTTGATCACATTTTCTTTCGAACTTTGTTTATTAAATATTTTTCTTTTCTACCTTTGTCTTTTAACATCGCACGATTTTCATTCTCAGCAATATAGCTTACTTATTGAAGAATCTGATTGGTCTATTTTTTAAATCGGAAAGTCGATATTACCGATTTTTGACATCCGACAACATTAATTTCCGGGTCAGAAAGTATGACAGGGACTAGATGATCGGGTACTTTCAATTTAATTAGTTTCATTTAAATTGTGTAGTTAACTTGATTGGATTAATTATACATTCATAATTAATTGCACGGACTACTTCGTGTCATGGGGAGAAGTGAACCATGTGTTTTGCAGGTGACACAAGTTGTATGCATTATTAATACTTCGTCATTTAGTTAAAGCGGTGTATAATTAATTAAATATCTACCGTAATTATCTATACAATTAACTGTATGGTCATGTAACGGAAGTATTAAAAATTGATGATCCACATACCCTTTACCCGGACCCGCAGATACGCCAGCCTTAGAGGCATCAAGTAATAGTCTCAACTTTTCAATCTCCCCGCATCGAACCAACGCGTATCTGCGCAACTTTCGCACATTCTCCTTCGAACGCTACGTACATACAACCGTGTCAGACTTATAAACAATCTTTCCACAAATATTGTCTTCCCCCGAGTGTCATAGACCTGACCCTCGTTCAGACTCAAACCACCGTCAATGCAGCAATGCTAACTAACGTAGCCACAATACCAAACCCTCCTAACTAATATCTAAAACTCTTCGAGTTCTACCTAGAACGAAGAACACCGACTATCACATTCACGATAATCACGCAAGAAAGTGCGGCTATCGGGCGTGTGCACGTCTGGCGAAAGAACAAAAGACGCTGTTTGCATGGAAGCCGTCAGAAAGCGAGACGAGATGCGCGGTAGCGGGAAGAAAAGGAAAGGAGTGTGGAGTGAAAAAGGAAGAAAGAGGTTCCGTCGGCAGGAGGAGGCAAGGAGTTCTGCTACCGGCATCGGCGAGCGAAGCAGCAGGGAAGAGAGAAGCGGCAGGCAGGGGCACGCCGAGGGTGACGGCGAGATGCAGGCAACAATATGGCCCGTGCCCTGGTACAATAGCCTCGCATTATGTGCACAACACTGGCGACGGTGCTGCACTAAGGTTACAGTACCGCCCGGTTGCCTCTCGGCGCGCACAAAGAGAAGAGATTCACGGCTTCGGCGCACAATATGATAGCGAAGAAAGAGCTGCCGTGCCACTGTGGCGCGATCGCGAACATACGTGCACGCGTTCCGTCCACCATCCTGTCTCGTATACCATATTCATCCCGCTCCGTGACCTTCTCGCGGACCAATCTCGTTCTTTACGCGCGAAGCAAATGTGGCTTATGCCAATCTGGAGCACGTACGAACGGTGGCGTAACGATGCTAAATATTAGATTCGGTGTGTGCGGCTGGCAGAGGGCAGGATGCGGCCTCTGTGTCGGCGATGCTCCGTGAACGATTGGAAGTGAGATAAGAGAACGTCGCGGAAGGCTTCGATAGGGACAGTTGGCGTTATGAACTTGACACCGTCGAAGGTGGATATGTTGTACGTGCTGTACTTTAGCGGCCCTCTTTCACCAACTCCTCCGTGTGCCTCTGTCTAACACGCGATGCGCACGGGCGTGCGTCCGTTCGTGCGTTCGTCGTGCGTTCGTGCGTGCGTGCGTGCGTGCGTGCACGCGTATACACACACTTGTGCGGGAACAGCGGGCGTTCGCCGTTACGATAAAAGGTAGCCGAGCCAGGAGGGTTTTTGTGGGAAGGGGCTCGGGACTCTGGCAGGAGGGAGCGCGGCATCCAATGCGCCTGAGAATATTCCCACGTTCCGTAGCACGAGCCAACGAGAGTATACACCCGAGGAATTTCGGTGGCGAGCGGCGGCAGCCTACCAATTCTGCGGGCGAGAAGGAGAGACTTATGCAACGAAGAAGTGAGCTGGGTGACTGGGAAGAAAATAGATGAGGGAAGAAACGGGGGAGAGAGAGAGAGTGAGGCAGGGTAGAGAAACCTGTCAAGGAGGACAAGGAAGACAGGAGGGAAGTAACAGTAGGAAGTGCTTCGTGTAGCAGCACGTTCCGAATTAGCATTGCGATGTCCACCCTCCCTTCTCTCCCTTTCTTCTTCTGGTCGAACTTCTCTCTGTCTCTCTCTTTCTGTCCTTCTTTCACTCTACCTCTGTCGCATTTTCCCTCTTCTTTTCTTTATCAATATACCGGTCACTACCATGAACTTTATCGCCTACGGCCTACGGCGATAAAACGATTCGCTCCTTAGAGAAAATCTAAGTGAATATTTGTGGATAAATATTTTCCAACACAATCAGCCGACGTCTTCAGATAACTATGAGTTCAGACCAAGACCGTGTAACAAATGTCTCATTTTCTCCTACATCGTGACGAACTCAAGCAACGTTTGGTAACATCTCATAACAATTCAATCTGCTCTTTTGAGTCACGTTGAAATTGCTCAAATTTGCTTCGGTGCCGGACAAGAGAACGTAATTGTGATATCGTCGACGCTCTCCTCAGTGGCGAATATTCTCGGTCTTTTCACTCGATCGCCGGGCGAAGGATTCGTGCGGATTATAACGAGTTGTTAACCCAGAGTAATAACGTGCGCACCGCTTGCCGTCGTGTCGGCACGGATAAAGCTCGTTTTGTTGGGCTTAACCAGCGCACGCGAGGGAGAGAGAACGGGAAGGAGTGTGACGGAGAAAGAGAGCGCGCGCGAGAGAGAGAGAGAGAACGTACGACAACGCGTGCGCCATCGGGCCAACTTACATCCGGCTCGGATGACCAATCAGTGTAATTATCTTGCTGGTTCTGCTACCGTAGCACGGCTATCACCTCGTTTTCGTATCCTAGTACGAAACCCGCTACGATTGCTCCGGATAAAACGTTCCAACGGACGGATAAGCCGCTGGACGTGCCGAAAATATTTCAGCGAAACATGTAAGATTTTATGACGAGGCAGAAAAACACATCGTTACTTGACGTGTCATTGATCAAAGGCAGTCTCGACCGGCCAAATTGGTCAGTGACTTGTTCGAATGCTATGTTCGAGGATTCTGCGCTTAGACACTGTGCTGGCCAAACAAAGTCATGTGTAGTAAGTGGCAGCCTAATTATAATACGATTGGGAGGCTACTTTATTAAAAGGGATTATTAATAATATGTGACACATCGATAGGTAGCTAACGAAATGATTCTAGCACGAGTGACGAGCGCGGGCACGTTGCCAAAGGCAACGCGAAAATATATAATTGTCCGAGCAGAGCGGAAGGGCCTGTGTGTCAGTGTTAGCACTCGCTGCGGAACGGTATGGTGCTCGGGTGGGATATTAAGGTTCAGCGGGAATTAAGCGTCGAAAAGTGTTGGCCGATTTCTTGCAGTCATCTGGAACGGTGAAAGTGCACCTGGAGCGAGCATACGTGTCGCTGGTGCGAGACCTTTAATGAAAAGAGTTCTCACAGTTCGGTGTGTTAACGAAGTTAATCGATGACGGGAGAACTACTCGTTCGGCGTCGAGAAGTTCATCGCTGAAAAGATCATCGACAATTTTACCGTGAGTGGTACGTTCGCGCAAAGCTCGATCGGTTCGAGGAATGAACGAGATTGATTGTGCACGAAAGCGAAGAAAGTTCTGCAGAAACGCGGACGCGAGGCAGTCGTAAATACTTTCGGAACTTATTTCAATCCGTGATTCGGTTGCTGGCAACTGAAAAGGGCGAAACACTGTGCACGAAACCTGTCTCTCAGTGGCAGACACGGCTGGAAACACGAAGGCGGGTCGCTGAGATCGTACGTTTAATTCGAAAAATCGGCTGTCGACCTGGCCGATCGCAAATCGAGAAACCGGTTGCTGATCATCATAAAGGCGTGTGATGCATGCGCTTATATCTCACATTGCCGTTGCTCCCCGGTAAGTATTGGATGCAAAATATTATCGATGAAGTTGTGCTGGACGGCACGTGTTGGAAAAAGAAAAGCGGCGCGTGTGCGTCTTGTTTCTTTTAGGGAGCGCATTAAATTGTCGCGCGATAAGACTCTGAGCGGTCGAGGAATGATTCTCAAATTATACGGTAATACCTGCGAGAGGCGGAATCGTATCGGATCGTGCGAAATTAACGGCGTAGGGGAAGGTTAGGCACCTTAGACGCGTTAGAAGAGAGAACGTGCGGTGCAGACGGTAGTGCCGCAAAGATTTTCATATTCGCACGTATTCTTCGTTTCACGCGCATTATCGCGCTACGGTCGAATGAGCAGTAAGTTAAAGGTGACAAACTTTTTTGGCACTCGGTAGAAAACGGCGAGTGCGAGGTGCCGCGATACTCGAGTGCGCCGCTAAGCCGAGTCGTGATTCACCGGAGGCAAGTGCCAGGAGGAGGAGTGTTGTCGACACGCGCGTGCACGTGCACCACCGTCGGTGGTATTCCGGTGAATCGACAAGTGTCGAAGGCGCTCCGCGGCACGCGGCGTCGTAGCAGGAATCGAGAATAGGTAGCTGGATACCTACGGAAACCGGTCAAACGAAAACGTCATCGCACTCGTGTCGCGGCGAGAAGGATTCGGAGAAAATGTCCAACTGCGCAAACAGGCCGCGATGTTGATGAAACTACGCGAGAGCGATCCGCGCGCCCGGCTAATTAAGTATCGGAAGTACTTTGATATGCTAATTACCGAGTGTCGACGAGACGGAGATTGGCAAATCGGCTCGCCGTACGTCGGAGGGGAGTTTGTAAATAATTTACCGGTCGACACGAGCGTCCTTTTTGACCATCGAGATTTGATTGTAGAGAGACGAGCGAGCGCGCGGCAAAAGGAAGCGCACGACATTTGATCCTAACGAGCGTCGTGCCGCGCTCTCGATCGCGGAGAGGGAAGCCGCGAAGATCTGAGTTGAGTAACGCGCGAGCGCGAGCGCGAGTCGTCCTCGTGCTGGTCGCGCGTCGTGGCGTGTGCTCGCCAGCTCTTTTTCCCCTGTCCCGGGCGGATCGGGTCGCTCTCTCGCTCCGTCGACGCGAGGCTTGTTCGCCTCCTTTCCTTCGTCCGGTGACTGCCGTGAGCCGTGAGGAGCGAGCGTAGCGTGCAGGTGTGCTGCTCGAAGGTCCCCTCGTGCCCTTCCCCTGCGTCTCGGCACGGACGCGGGGGCCCCCCTTGAGTCAGGGAGCGAGCGAGTCGGAGCGAGCGGAGTAGGAGCGTGCGCGAGGAAGAGAGGAAGAACGGTATACAGAACCTGTGCAGGTCCCAGCAGGCCCCTGGTCTGTGGGAACGCTCCGGCCCGCGAGCTTCCCACGATACGCTCCGGCTGCTGGCTGGCTGCGCCGCTGGCCTGGCAGGGTTCACCCATGCCTGCCTCTCCTTCCTCACCGCTGCTCGCTCGCTCTCTCACTCTGTGTCGATCGTCGGACGGTCCCCACGCTCGACACGAAGGGGGGGACACGTGGAGGGAACCTGGCCCGCCTGGTGGGGACCGGAGAAGTTCCAGGGTATAAGTATCGCGCCGATCCCCACCAGAACTTCAGAACTGTCTGCGAAACCGTCTCAGACGCACTAGCTCGGCACTCCGAGACTAAACACGTTCTACGTTCACTGAGCGAGTATACGCACGATTCTCGCACACCTCCACGGGGAACAGTTTCCCCACGAGAGGATATCCCAGAGTTCACCGCTGACGTCCTCCTCGTTATCGGATAATAATCGGTGGTGATATAAAAGTGACACAGTGTGACGAGGAAGTATATCGGCTCGCTCTTGCATCCGCTATGGCGCCGCACACCAGTTACACACCTGTCAGTGGTATGGAGTACGAGGAGCCGGTCTCGAGGACCTATCAGTACCGCAAGGTAATGAAGCCGATGCTGGAGAGGAAGAGGCGAGCGCGCATCAATCGCTGCCTCGACGAGCTGAAGGATTTGATGGTGACCGCGCTGCAGGCCGAAGGTGAAAACGTCGCGAAGCTGGAGAAGGCTGACATCCTCGAGCTGACAGTGCGTCATCTGCATACGCTGCGGGCCGCGCGAAGGCTCACCCTCACGCCGGAGAATAGTTATGCGGACAGATTCCGGGAGGGATTCACGCAGTGCGCACAGGAGGTCTCGACGTTCCTCTCGACGCCAGTGGCCGCGGCTGTTCATCCCGCCGCCGGAGCGCAGCTCATGAGACATCTTGGCGGCTGCCTGCGAAGACTCGAGGGACCTGCCACTGGCACCCTGGCAAGCGGCACCACCGGCACCGCCTGTACCACCGCCGCGACGCCTACCGCTAGTCCCGTCACGGCCAAGGTCACAGTGCCGCAGAACGTCTACACCCCACCGCAAAGCCCGGTCAGCGTGGCCAGCTCATCCGGCGACTCCACGGACTCGCCGAACGCCGTCTGGAGACCCTGGTGATCGTCTCCTTGCCAATCCTCCAGAGAGTCCAAGTGAAGAACTCAAGCCGACGACGTGTTCCGGCCACGCGACAGATTCCTGCTGATACGCAGTGGGGTGGGACCAAGGGAAGCGTGCATACGGCTAGAGAGGGGAAAAACGACAAATCACTGTCTTCCAAACGTTGAAATTATCAATCCCACGGAACTTCGAGAAGGACGCGAAGCTGTTCTCGCAATTCATTCGGACCGTCGAGTTCACGTCCGTCTCTCTTTCTTCTTTCTTGCTCTTTAACTTCTTCCGATTGTACATAGGTGATAAAGCTTTAAGTGATGTCTGTGATAGGGTTTCATTTTGTACCTGAGATGACTATTTTCTCATAAAGTATAGCGATTATTATATAGATGTTAACTTGTTATGTTTAAGAATCTCTCTTTTTTTGAAGATGTAAGAGAAAGCTGAACAGTTTGTTAGCGCTGGCTGAGACCGGTGCGAAGGATTCAATAAATACCTTCTTTTAACGAGAACCTGTTGTCACAATGTCAATTACTCGTACCGCCAGAACCTCCTACCTAAATCCCTGTCATACACACAAAACTAAGCAATCGATTTATTCAACTTGACTTATAGATAGACTTAGCAGCGATCAATTATCAACTATCTACTAAAATAACGAGAAAATCGAAATAAAGTATTCTTCTGCATTACAGAAAAAAAAATCATAAAATTCAATATAGATATACGACAATCAATTAAAATGCATTCTTTCTAACCGGTATCGTCATCCGCCGTCTTGTTTATATTACTGTCACCCGTCTAAATAGATCAAGCAAACGTTGTATACCGAAAGGTGTCCCATCCGCTGTGCGCATAGAATTTAAAAACTGAAGGTTATACGTTCAACGGTCATACGTAAATGAACGCCGAAATATCTCTTTTATCGTGTGCGTGGCTTTAAATTGTAATTAAATCAATTCCTTCCGTCGTTACCATCGACTGACCCGCGGATAAGGCGGGCTAAAGGCTTCGTCTTGAAGCGCATGACTCGACACCGGCCTTTCGGCGAACACCGCGGTGATAACGTTTCTCGATCGACGAAGAGGAAGATGAAAGCACGACGACAGCGACAATGATCGATGCGTCCTACCTGCGAAAGGTTACTTTGCTGCAACTTTCTCACGACACCCAATTATATGCCATCGTAATTGCTCACGACAGATGTTTCTCGTTAATCGATTCAACAAAATACTGCCGCCGGAACTCGGCGCGGAACAATCCAGAACGGGTCAGGGACTACTTGTCGGGGCGCCTTTATTAATGGCTATTTATTAATCTCTGGCGAGAATCGAACGGAACGCTTTCACGCTTTTTTGAGCGACGCCAACGGTGACACTCTCTTTTCTTTTGACGACGATTTAGAGCAGCTGACGTTGATTACATTTTACGTAAGTGGAACAAACGGCCTGATTGCCATGTGGCGAAACACCGTGATCAATGAAAATTACGTTTAACTGCTGCAACTTTCTTTCGATCGATAATGAGATTTAAGCATTGTTGCCGTTGCGGGTCGTTAACTCGGCGCGACGTTTTGTGCAGCTGCACTGATTGTCATTATTTTCTGAGCAAGCTTTTCGAGAAAAAGAAATATTAGGTCCCGCTTTGCTTATCGTATTTCTATGAGTTGAAACGGCACCCCGGGGTATATGGTAGATTACAAGAAAAAAAAAAAACACAAATGTTGTTAACGATAATGTTGGATCAGAATGGAAATGGTGGTGGTTTACCAATGTTTCGTAATCGATTTGACAGGTGAGCAATTGGCGTATAGACTAGAGGCGGCAAATATGAAGGGGTTGCTTGCTAAAATAAAATAACTTATTATGATCCACATCATTTATAAACACGCTCATATAAATCAGTATTCACGGCTTTTAAATCCGTCAATGAAAAAAAAAAACACGTTTTATGTCCTTTTTTTGTTTCTCATTGTGCCACGTCCTAACAAACATTTCTACTTGCAATATTCAGTACTCATGCGGTAGTTATCTACTTTTGCCGGAAGTGCATTATTTTTTGCAAGGCGTTTGCAGGCTAAAATATTGCACAATTCGCATGCAAGATAAATATGTGCCGTGCATTGATTTCTCATTCAAGTGCAACGTACAACTGACAGAGTCATGCCAGTCACATGCGAGCGATTGCGTTCACAATACATACATCGCGTCAGGATATGCAGAGAGGTCATTGACTACCGAAGCAAACTTTTTCAAATAACAACATAATTTGCAGCTCAGTCGAGCGATTAGAAAGTAGCGACGCGTTCGCGTGAAAATACCGTGTGAAAAGTTCTGCGCGACCTCAGCGATTCTGGAAAACCAATTGATCTTTTGAAGCAACTCAATACTTCGTTCGCTCGTTACGCAATCGGTGCGAAATCGGCATACAACGGCGTGACGTGCGTAGTCGCATCGACGTCAAATCCGAATTTGGCAATGCTACTTGACCCAACGCATCGGTCGACATTGCGACAGAGTGTTTTGAATAACAACATTGTGGCTACTTTTGGTTGCTTTTTTTCTTCTTTTTTTTTTTTCTCTCATCGTAATAACGCTCCTGTAATTTCTCTTTCAGGTGCCGGCAATCGCGTCGCCATAATGCTGACAGCTGACGGAATTTAAATAGGATAGGTATAATTTTCATACTCAAATTATTTCCGCAGCGGCGGCACGTGCGTCAAGAATGAAATGTATTTAAAACGCGCACGGCCGAGCGCTGCTCGATTTGCATAAGCGATAAGCTACTTTCTCGTTTCAATGTACATCGTTACATCAACGTATTTAATTTTAAACCCTCATCGATAAACACTGTATCGGACGACAGGAACTTCACGGCGGAATAATGATCGCCGGCGTTGGCGCGCCGAAACGTAGACTGGCCGAATGCAACGGTGTAAATCGAACGTTCGCGATGGACACCGCGTGTGATTTCCCCCGCTACCTTTATTATTTTCTCCTTTTCACGCAATTCGCCGACATCTGGCGGCTAATTAATCATGACGAATCGTTCGAGATTACGAGGAGTCGCGGGCCGTCCGATTAACGGGGTGCCTTCCATAGAACGGCAAATGTTGTCGATTTTGTTGGCGAAACGATCGAAGAGAAGGCAGCCCGGAACGAAAGACGTTATGTCGCACGGCGCGTAACTCATGCTCCCAATTAAGCCGAGAATCCTGTATGCCAATTAGCGTGGCACATTATGAAGCATTCGCGTTTCACTTAATTACACGCGCCGTCGCCACGTCGGGTTTCACATAATGTCGCATGTGCGCACAAAGTGTCATATGCGGCCGGCAGAATTCCGATCGATATCTGAGACGTCGTCGCTCGTGTCCCGTCGAAGAATGATAATTCCTAAGATTCGCCGCTCTCTTAATTAGGATGACGATTGGGAACAGGAAGGACACACTCTGAGACTGATCGTGAGATCGGGAAGAGAGTCGGGTGCGACGATTAAACGCGTGCATGTCTTATCGTAGATGTTACAGGTCTGCTAAGATGGACGTAATCGCTTCATACAACCATCATCACGAGATCGCGAGCATCGCGAGCAGCATCGACGGTGGCGACATCGAGACACAGTACGAGGATGAGTCCGAGGAGATAGTGCCTTACATCGACATCGATCGCGGCCTGCTGACGATCGACGAGTCGATCGGCGCCAGCGGCGACAAAAGAGGCAAACTCCCGTTCCGAGCGAGTCTCTTCGCTCACGTGCCGCCCTACATAGCCTTCCAGTCGTTCGACCGCAAGGGACCGATCCTGCCTGGCGATGTCACGAGACACCTCAAGTGGCGCCTTAGCACGATCACGCCGCTGATCGTGCGCCGCACTCTGGCCAACTCGGGCTACAGACTGATGAAGAAGAGTCAAGACTGGTGCGGCACCTGGGGCAAGCACATGAAGTCGGTCTGCTTCAAGAGTCTGAAGGAGTCGCAGAAGATCAACCACTTCCCCGGGACCTTCCAGATCGGCCGGAAGGATAGACTCTGGCGCAATCTGAGCAGGATGATGCTGAAGTATGGCAAGCGGGAGTTCAACTTCGTCCCGCGGACCTACGTGCTGCCGCAGGACCTTCGATGCTTCCGGCAGGTCTGGGAGAAGACCGGCGGCAAGGAGAAGTGGATCATCAAGCCGCCGGCTTCAGCTCGCGGCACCGGCATCAAAGTCGTTCATCGCTGGTCGCAGATACCGAAGAAGCGCGCTGTCGTTGTGCAGCAGTATCTCTCCAGGCCCAGACTGATACGCGGCGCAAAGTTCGATCTCCGTCTCTACGTTCTCGTGACGAACTTCAACCCCTTGAAGATCTACATCTATCCGGACGGCTTGGTGCGCTTCGCCTCCGTCAAATACGTCGACGACATAAACTACCTCAGCGATCGCTTTATGCACTTGACGAATTATAGCATCAACAAGACGAGCGCGACGTACACGAGCAACGAGTGCGCCGATTCCTGCACCGGTCATAAGTGGACACTAAAGACACTTTGGTCGTATCTCGAGCGCGAGCACGTTAACGTCACGAAGCTCTGGAGCTCGATGAAAGATATCGTGGTGAAGACGATGATCGCCGGCGAGTCGTCGATCAACACTCTTACCAGGGCCAACACCACGTCGCGATACTGCTGCTACGAGCTTTTCGGCGTCGATATTCTTTTGGACGAGAACCTTAAGCCATGGCTGCTAGAAGTAAACATATCTCCGTCGTTGCAGTCCTCGTCCAAGCTCGACATTGACGTCAAGGGACCGCTCATCAGGAACGTCTTCAACATAGCCGGATACCAGCTGCCCGCCGCACTGCCCAACGAAGAAGCTGAGAAACTGGCGCAAAGGTATCAGTTAGACTCGATATGCCAGGACTTTAGATTGCATCGATCGAACGTCAGCTACCAAGAGAGACATAAGCAATCGATATACGCGAATCTTAGGAACCGTGAGGACTATCTCGATGAGATCATCGAAGACCTCACGCCCGACGACGTTCGTCATCTGATAGCGTACGAGGACGAGCTCACGCAGCTTGATAGGTTCGAGAAAATATTTCCCACTACCACTAGCCACGAGTATCTGCAGTATTTCGACGTGCCGAGGTACTACAATATGTTGTTCGATGCCTGGGAGACGAAGTACGGTGACGATCGTTCCAAAGGAATAGACAGACTGCAGAAACTGTGCAAGACGAAATATCATCTTGAGCAACATGTGGTTTTTTAGCTAGTAGTATTCGAGTATGTATCCCGATATACACATATGCGCTGTAGATAGCTGCATTGAGCGTCGCGAAAGTACGTGTTGCAAATTTCGATGTGTGAAACTTTTTTTTTTATCAGCAACGTCCACGTGCACTTGATCCTATACGGGTGATCGTACGATTTCCAATTGTACCGTAACGCACGAAATCGATTGGCGCGATGACGCCGCGTCACGTTGAAGCCGTGTCTGACTCCATTATGTGCCTTTATCACGGTTGTGCGAATTGATTACATTGTAATGAAATTTTCGCTTCAATAAATCATTTTCCATGAACCCTACATTAATGTTCCGTCGACTGGCCGCTTTCCTGCGAACCTTCCCCTTGCCGTCGCCTATTATAGTTTGCATGCTTTTCGGCCAGGTGAAAGAAAGAGTCTGGACGATTGTAATTGATGACGTGTTACGTATGCTTGAAATGGACATGTGCCGCGATCGCAGAAAGGATTTGCAAAGAATCGATTACTTACCCGGTGATATTTAACTATTTATTTCTTATGAATGAGTATCGCACGTATAATGCGAGTTGCGGCAGTTTTGTAGAGTCGCACGAACGAACTTCAATTACATACTGCTGACCTACGCTTCTTCGGACCAGGTAAGTCGCCTTAGGCAACTGATGAAGAAACTGAATGTTGCCTGGATCTTCGGGCTGCCGTTCGTATACACCGGATAAAACATATTTCTCATTATCCGACGTTACATCGCTTCGTTGCGGTTGATTAACCCCATTAATTCTGAATTTTTCTTCAACGTGTCGTTCACGAACGTTAGCAAATATCAATGATAAAAAACAATGATTTTCTCGATGCGTGTCTTCAAGAATTATCGTACCATGCGTACTATTAAGTATTATACAATAATTCTTGGAGACATGCATCGAGAAAATATATATATATATATATATATATTGCTGTTGATATATTAATTTCTAATTTTAATTTCTTCCTAGGAACCCTCTTCCGAACATCGAGAGTTTATTGCATAAGTATTTTGATGAGTTTAGAAGGGGGAACACGACGATAAATATATCCCATTACTGCTTGACTTTCGAAATATTGCGATGCTGGCATAAGGATTTCGATACGTTGAAACTTGCCGAAAAATATCACGATCACATAACGCGTACTCGCTATGAGGTCGTGGTTAAACCGTGCGAATGAAATCACACGGATCCGTGACCGAGTTCATTCATCATCGCCAAGTTCGTTCGTCGCTGCGGCGGAGCAGACCTTCGGGGAGTTAAACGGTTTCACGGTTATAACAGCGCCGGGTTTAATAAATCCGTACTGACAATTTAATGTCTCTATTGTGACCGCGACGGCCGACGGTGCCCAACAACTGAACTTGATTAGGTTAATGCGAAAGGGGACCAGATTTCTTCGCTTCCGCCCTTTAAATTCAATTACTGGATAGTGCTCCACCACTTAAAACATCATATATCAGTTTTGTCTGGAGGATACGGAAAAAGGGATGGAATCAGTCGCTGTCAAATCTAATCTGTGAACGCTGTCTAGCACGAGATATAAAATAGTTTTCCTTACGATCGGCTGCCGAACGGTGGACGCAGGTGCATGCAGATGCGCGAGGTGAAATAGTCGATCCGGAATAGTGGAAACTAGGGATTCGTTCGAGTCAGTAATGGCTGATTATGTCGTGCATCAAATATAGCACCAAACAGTCGTTTGAAGACAATGGGCTCGCACAGTGGCACGACAGTCAATGAATTGATATCGTTATTGTAACAACATAATAAGACATATTTTCTTATTGAGATTGCAGCCCGACGTGCATGTGTGCGACGTTTGCGCCACATAGGATGGCTTTTATGAATGTATTCATTCATACGGGCCGGGCTACAAGTGTATTATGTAACCAATACAAAGTCGGCGCGTAAGGCTAAAGACCCCATCTTTGTCGTGGCTATGAAGCTTGAGTGAGATCGAGCGAGACGAAGTGGAAGGTAACGTGACTTGCATACGTGACTTCAATACATACAAGTGACAAGGTGCACGCACGAGCTGGTGAAGCTGGAACGAGTTTTAACAATGCATGCGAAGATCGCTATAATCTTGAGGCTGCCGAAAATCGTATTAACATTCAAAGTGGTGCACTTCTCTCGGAAGTGCTGTCGATTTAGTGCTCATTAAACTGCCCCATACCCAAGCATTTAAGAGATTTGATCGTCTTACTCGGCAAATTCCTGCGGCAAGCCGGATGTTCGAAATCAGATACGCGGGCTGTTTAATTGATGGGCCGAATCTGACCGCGATTACGCTTTGTCACTTGTTCAAATTGATTCCACGGAAGGCCACTAATGAAAACTCTCGCTTCGTGGAAGCGGCTATCCGAAAGTTAAGCTTCAGTCTGGGACTCCGGGACTGATCCGTCGCACTGAAATTACACGTCGTTAGATGATAATAACAAGGTATGCTGGGTACACCTAACGACTGCCTCTTACGGCGACGAGGCTAAAGCAAAAGGGACCACCGAGTGTGTCAAAATCCGACATGTCGACGTGTACAAAATAGATTGTCGTACATTCGTTTACTGCACTTCAAATTAACAAGCATGTTAAACTGTTCCAGTAGAACAGAAATTACATTTTTCGCGCACAGAAGCACATTCAGTCTTTCCTTGGATTTAATGTTTTCAACATCAAAGTGTTCTGAAGAAATTGAAAGTTGTAGGTCGGAGTAAGACAATGTTCTGAACAAAATTTGCAGAACGCACTGCTCAAATAACTTTTGTCTAGGAACGCTATTTAGCAAACAACTTTCGAGCGACACAACCTAGACGCTACCTATGAAACCATTTGCGATATACCCGTGACTAGTGAGGCACTCGCTTAAACCGGAAAAAAACGGGCTGTGCGGTTTCGTTATCATCACATCCGACAACCATGTTCAAACTTAACCATGCATTCATTACCGGTGCTGTTTATGTATCATATTATGTATCCATCTTTTGTGCACCTAAATATATAGCGATCACGTAACACGTAACGTTCACATGATGCCTGAAAGAATGTACATGGAAGTGCGCACATGTACGTTCATATAAGCTACTCAATAAGTATCGCGTGCTATTTATTATGCCTATTCAATGTTATATGGTTCTTCTATGATCAACCTTTACAATTATGCATTTATGTATATCGTTTAAGTGTATCGTATTGTTAAACATAAAGGATTTCCCATAATTTGCACTAAAACAAAAACTCAGGTTATTCTCCCTGGAATATATATATATATATATTATAAAATAAAACTACATTTTAAGTAGCAAAATCGATAATATTTGTAGCAGATTTGTTTGTCGCGAGCAACATTTTTTTGCTCGTCTAAACGTTTTTGGTTTGTGTTCTATGGCCTTGCAGTACATCGTCCGTGCGCGACGGTTTTTACATTCGAGCTCGCACAGGTTTTGCTTTATAACCGGCTGAAATCGGGGGCCGATCGGCGAATATCCGTTAGTAAAGTCGGTGTAACCATGAACAACCTCAGACCTTTTCACGACTTTTTACGACCTTCTACTCTTTCCCCATACAGAAGGTAGAGACCAATGTATCTTATAACAGACGGTGCTACTTCGCTTGCCCATGGGACTGATGGATCGGGCAACATGGATATCAATTCTAAGACGCGTCATTTTCCAAGATCCTATGATAAACTGAGTAACGCGCAGCGATACGAATCTACACGCTTTCGCCACTCACGGGGAGCAGCGTTATTCATGGACACTGATTGCTGCAGTCGCGAGAAATGTGTGAATGCACACTCTTTATTACATGGATCGCTTGGTGCTATTACACTCGCACCGTCGAGATAGAAGATCGTGGATATATCACGACGAATGAATTAACTGAAGTAGTTAGTGACACCTGAATAAGCAATGTAACGTACGTTGCGAATCCTTCGAAACTCTAACACGGTATTAACACATTGAACATTTCGTATCACTAGGATTCTGATTGATCGGTCAAAGTCGTTGTATTAGTCGGAAGTAATTTGTGACGACGATAAATCATTTTCCGTGTGCGCATAAAATTGCATTACAGATTTATTTCATAGACCAAATACGCGCGACTGTTAACCTCATTAGCCATTATTGACCATGAACGCGGAAACAAATGAATCGTCTTACGATCACTCGTTTCAAGAATTGACCTGTTTCGTCCGTACAAACAGCGCAGCTTCGCCGCCGGTCGGACGCGTAAAGGTGCTCCTACATCTGAGCACGAACGCGCACGAGGCAGCCTGAGCATGACGTCATCACAGGCGCGTGAGCAAGCCGAGGCGAACTGATTCAATGGTTTCACGTTGTACTCATCGATGAATCGGTTCGCCGCCGTACGAGAAAAAATTCAGTGTGTTGGAGATTTATTCTAATGTTGGAGAATCGGTGTAGCTTGCTCGGACCGATCCGCAACTGTCTGAGCGCGTGAACGAAAAATCATTGGTGTGTTGGAGATTCATTCTAGTATTGGAGAATCGGTGTAGCTTGTGCGGCCCGATCCAGGACAGTCGCGGATCGGCCACATATGCTCACTGGCCGATCCGACAGTCTCGGATCGGCCCGAGCAAGCTACACCGATTCTCCAATACTAGAATGAATCTCCAATACACCAATGATTTCTCGTTCACGCGCTCAGACAGTTGCGGATCGGTCCGAGCAAGCTACACCGATTCTCCAACATTAGAATAAATCTCGAACACACTGAATTTTTTCTCGTACGGCGGCGAACCGATCGATCGATGAATGCAACGTGAAACCATTGAATCGGTATGCCTCAGCTTATTCACGCGCCTGTGATGACGTCATGCTCAGGCTGCCTCGTGCGCGTTCGTGCTCAGATGTAGGAGCACCTTAACGTACACATAACAAGCGCGCCAAATCGAAAGAACTGAATTCATAATGCAACCAGAAGGCGCGCGCGCCGTCGGGCAATAATTTGCCTTCGCTCCAAATCGTACATCTAAACGAGAATGAATCGTTCTCTGACCAAGACGAAGATAGCCCAACGGCGGCACTCGAGAACAAGATTGTGAAAGAGATGAGGAGAGCGAAAGGGAAGGAGACGGAGCATAAATAGAGAATGCACGAGAAAGAAAGAAGTATAGAAGGTTTGGGGAGGGAGGAGAGATGGAGCGAAGTAGCGAAAGAAGGACGGAAAGAGTGAGAGAGAAAAAGAAGAAGAGAGAGAGAGAGAGAGAGAGATATGTAGACGCGCGCGGAATTCGGCGGCGTGCGGGGGCGTGCTCGACCCTGGGTAACGACTTAATAAACCGTTGAGGGGGCCTGAGAGAGGGCGGGCGGGCTCGAGAGGGGCTCGAGAGGGGGCAAGGGCACGTGGAGTGTGGGGGCGGGGGTTCAGTGGTAGTCAGGTGCGTCGCGTGCCCCCCTCCCCCGACCTCTTCGTTAGCTCGTGTTTTGTTTTGAGAAGACTCAAGAGCGCCCGTTCCCACGCTTCTGTCGCGCGTTCGTTCAACGGCCAAAATTCGAATTCGAGAAATATTCTAGATTCGTGTAGCCGGCTATGCCGGCTGAATAGCAGAACGGGTGACATCGAAATGTCGCGGACATGCCGGGAGTGGACGGGTCAAAAACGGGAAGAAGTCGAACGAGGCGAGAGTCCGACTTCGAGAGTCGGCCGCGACTTTCGGTGAATGACCTTTCTGTGGTCAAAGGTTTTTACGCGAAACATTTGTATTTTTAGCAATGCGATCCTTTGTTTTTGTTGGCCTCGTCAGCCGTGCTGATTATAGTTTGTTCATACTGTTTCAACGCTACCGACGCATTATGCGCGAAATGGGTTGTGCGTTTAGGTACTATCAGGTTGCGGATATTTATGGAAACGCATACTTTCGCGTGGGATAGATAAAGAAGTGCGACTTGGGCAGAAAATTTGTTGTGTCATGAGAAGGACCTAAGTATTTTTTATTTTGCATATTTTGCACGTTGCGTTAGGTTTACATGTTTACGTAAATGACTTATGCGCGTATGCACATATGTCGCATATTTTATGAATATCTATCCCACTGCATTGCTGTTTTATTGTTAAATTTTGTTTTCTTTCAGAGTTTATTTTTTATCGTTATTCTCGTAAATAGGTAGTTGAAACTATTTCAGGTAATGTCCTATATTTGACGCGCACATTCATCATATATGTTCCTTGCATATGCATGTACATAAATGCATAAATATTCGCAGTCCATGTATTCCTTGCGAAATAGGCCTCGTTGCAATTCTAATTCTGAGTTTATTATATTCCAAATGTAGGTACTTATTCATACATTTGGCGATTCACGAGTTCAATAATAACAATAAATTAAATATTGTCAACGTAATATAGTAAACAGCTTTAAACGTCACCGCCACTAGAACACGCGTCTAGGTCAGACACTGCAACCAGCATGAAGCATCCGTTGATAATTAGGCGCGTACAGCCCTCAAATTACATTTTTCCAACGCACCACTGTACCCGAACACAAGATTACAAAGACCCTCAATTTATTACCGAGCCGTGCGTCTCGTTCCACCATTACCAACAAGTCGCTTCCGAACGGTCCTGCCGCGGGCGCACAGTCGATCGGCAATAAACTTTTGCAATCGAATGTACGCGAGAGTCGCGCACGCGGCGCTCGTGCGACGCCGCGGCACGCTCTTCTCCGCAACAGTACGGTGTGCTCATACATACAGAGTGGCCCATTGTTTCAGCATTACAATAATCTTGGCTGGCGAGCTCTTCCTTCCCCTCCCACAATTGCTTCTCTCTCTCCTCTTCCACACGCTCTCTCTCTCTCTCTCTCTCTCTCTCTCGTTTTTCTGCACCTTCTATTTCTCCTTCGATCTCATCTCTTTCCACGCGATCCCGGGACAACTCTCCTTCCCCTTTACCCCCTTTCTTTCCACCTCCTGTACGTGTACGTGCGCGATTACGAGGCTGCGTCGGGGCCGGACGCTCCCTCGAATCGCAATTGACTTCCCACATACTTTCACGCCGTCTGTCCGCTCGTAAACCGCCTCCTTTCCTCGGCCGGAGCGATGAATATTGTCACGCACCTTATTCCCATGCACACGTACCGTCACCTCCGACACACAGGAGACACGCGCGGGACAAACGATACGCGTGCGCACCAGCCGACCGACCGGTCGAACGAGGCATCGGGTAACCGTCGATCGATGCGCCGTTCAGCCCTCCCATTGCATGTATCGCGTGGATATGAATGAATGAATGTTCTTCGTCTAGCGACGCGGGGATAAGGATCGAAGTTCTGATACTGGCAAGGGAAGGCAGGCAAGAGTCCGGATCCTATCTCATTCTCCTTGAAGTATGTCGTGTTGTGCGGGGAAACTTGAAAGACATGTCTTTTTTTATATTGTTCCAATTTTGGATTTGTGAGTTGTGCTACCGGAGATCAAATTCACTCTATTACACGTAGTAAAGTGTTCACCTGCATTTCGTGTTCGTATATTTATTTTATTATGATGTAAAATTTATTTTAACGGAAAGAATGTTTTTCCATATCGATGTTGATATTTTTATTATAGAGATCGCTGCGGTTACTAGTGCGCGATTTATGAGAGGGTGAGCGATAACCGGACGCAACTGCCGCAGAACATATTAATCTTACTGATCAATTTATGGTATCAAAAAAGGTTAAACTGCCAGACGCAATTTCGGAAAGTATGTACCTAGACCATCGGTTAGCCGAACTAGGATCAGCCTCCAATCATACGAAATCCCTTTTGTCAGGAAATTAAACCGTTTCCTCCGGCACCATCCGGGTCCGATCGGTATCTCTAGGCGTGCCGACCCTCGAACGCGTGAAAATCGCTCTATCCATCACGCAAAAGTGCAGGAGCGTCGAGATAATTGCACGCAAAACTCCAGCCCCTCCCGCTTCCGTCCTCCGTCCCTCTCGCACGCCGGCAACCTAACGCTTACCGAGCAAACTAACGCCTACTCCCGGTATAGAATTTCATGAAATTCGCGTGGCGTTCGCGGGACGCAGTTAGTTAGTTATCGGGCCGATCGAGGCGATCTCGGACGCGATTTCCAGAGGGAATTTCAATCCGTTAGCATAAAAAGATGGGGCGTCGGAGTAATTTAAGGGGGTGAACGGTCCCTTCCCCGGCCCCGGCCCCGGCCCCAGCCCCGAGCACCGTCATATTAGAGCGTGTATCGGCACGCGGTGTGCGCGCGTGTGCGTTGGCGCGGGATCGAAGGAAGGGAGCGCGCCAGGAGAGATGTTAGAGAAGGATTCCTACGCTTTTTTCGGTTCCCACGACCGGGGTGCGTCAGGTGGCTAGCGTGGGGTGCGTGCAGCCCCCTCTTTCTTCACCCCTTGAAATAGATGTAAACCCCATAACAGAACCCCCCGGCTCCGCCCTAGCACCATTTCCAGCACGCATGTGCACGTGTGCGCCTCCGTGCCGCTGTCCTATGCGCACCGACTGTTTAGCTATCTCTGCACGCCGCCGTGCGCTCTATTCTGTAACGGATTCCTTACACCGCACGGCCCGATTCGTGAAAAAAGCTTACTGTCGTTGACCCACGCGCTGATCCACCGTGGAAGTGGAATCCGTCGTTGCCGACAATAGAGACGATCGCGAGAGGATCCGGCGAAGAATAGACACGAGACCAGCCGCGCTCGCCAATGGCAATGCACAAAAGCGCCGACGCTCTCTCTCTCTTTCTCGAAATTCGCGATCTTGCCACGCAGTTTTTACGGGCGCCCCGCATTCGCCATTTCGGTATTCGCAGACGCGTTTTTGCGTCGATGGATTTGGTCGTGTGTCCACGATGTGGGGGAGCGTTCCCATGAATAAGAAATTAACCGTTGAAAGGGGGGACTCACCCCGACGTATCTTTTCTTTCTACTTCTTCCGCTTTTTGCGCCTCGCTTCGAACGTGACGTCATTGACCCACTTTCCGAGACACCCACGATGATCGAAGTTTCGTTCTGCGCAAATATGAGACGAGAATGGCGCGCGCGCGCGCGAAGGATTGAAGAAAGCGACAAAGTTAGCTCGACGAACTTAGGGCGCAGCGAGGTGACGAAGAAGCACTCCCACTGTTCGACTTCCTTTCAATGCTTCTAGACTCGCGTGGGCACGTGGGTAGGAAAAAATGCAGAGCCCATTTATTCCCGCCGCTCGCCAAAGGCACACGCTCCGAGCGCAGGCCGACGGAAGGGAAAGGTGCTAATGAGTGCTAATAAAAATCATTTCCTGGGTAAAAGTGTCGTGCGCGATAACGAGCCTCGCTCGCCGCCGTGCGCGCGGCTCCGTTTTTCTCCGGCCATATACGGCCGTAGCGAGATTGTCACGTAGGCGAGGGAAAAAAAGCTTGTGTTTGAGAGGGCACGAGATCCTTCCCACGTCGTCAAAACGTGCTGAAAGCGTGCTGCTCGCGTGGCCGTTACGGGAGGATGAGAGCGCGGGGGAGGGGGAGGGGGAGGAGGAAGATATCGGGTGCCGGAGAGTCTTTCTCACGGGCGGGTAGAACGTCAGGTGCAGGACCTCCTTCAGGAAGTACAACGGTTCCTTACAAGGATTCGCGACTTCTGCCTTCCCACGCTCCTTCAGCTGTAACGGCCAGATTTGGCCGTGTCCCGCTCCCTTTCTACCCTCTGCCCTCCGTATCCCCGACCCATTTTTCGTGCGTGCTGAACTGCCTTTAAGAAATTGAAATTATGTGGCCAATGTGTGCGCAAGTACGAGGGTGGACGGAGGGAGATGGGAGGACGAAAACAGCCTGACAATGCGAGGAAAGAAGCGGACTGATGACGGGAGGAAACTCCGCTCGTCCGACAGAGCCCTTTTTTAGAACGCGGCATACTGACGTCGTCTGTAAATCGTAATGAGCGAGACGCGGGCCTATACGAGAAACAACTTGGACTTTTTACGAGGGACATAAGTTTAAAAACGGCTGCCGATATCGTGTACGTGAATAAAGTCTGCCCTCGCGTCCCTCCGTCCACCGTGCACACGCCTACCGTCGCCTGGCGGACAGCGTTTTCTGTTTTTTTTTTCAACGCTCGAATCTCAGATTACAACGTATCGCGACGGAGAATCTGAGAGGCTCGTGGCACTTTATTTGCCGTCGACTTTCGGCCGATGCGGTGAGATTTCAGAATTCAATCCGAGACCGTTCCGGTCTGTCGATCATCGTTGTGCCGGGGCCCGCTCGGCGATGCTGGCGTGGATCCAGGTAGGGAGAGAGATCCCCCGGCTAGATCGTGACTGTCGCGCGCTGTCTCATTGTGACCGTGCCGACCGTCGATGGGAAGAATCCCACAGAATCGTCCGGCGGTTCGAGCCGTCGACCACCTGGATCCGAATGGAAAACGAAACGGCCACGCGACCGGACACGCACCTCGCTCTTTAAGGCCGAAAATCTAGTACTTTCAGAGTCGTGGGAATCTTCTCGCGATCCGACTGCGTCGAGGGGCGGCGGCAAGAATCGGACCACGGAATCGTCTCGGCTCGTCTCTCTTGTCATGCACGCGTCCGCCACGCGAACAATGACGCTCAAGCTCGTCGCGTGTAGATGATAGAGCACGGCGCGGCGGCCCAGGAGAGCACGGTAGAATCGGCATGACTGGGTGCTTTAATTATTTCTCGCCCGAAGACGATCGCCCGTTAAGACTCCGTGATCGTCTCGTAAATGTACGGTTATATGCGGACAACGCGATTTACCGTTCGCCCGTGTCACTTTTAAGAACACGTTTCCGTTTTAAGGAGAAAAAAATGTAGGCATGCAAGACACGCTTCATCGAGCGTTCGCCAATCCGCGCGGCGTCATGTTTATACAGCACTCGAGGCGCGAACGTTAGCTTCTCGCCGCGCGAATTGTCGGCGAGTCGCTAAAATGTACAAGTGATGTACGGCCGCGGTCGAGCCTGTGTTCGGATTGTAAGAGAAAAATACTGAAAAAGTTTCGTTGCTCAAATTTTGCAGACATTAAACGGAGAAGCCATATAGTCCTACCGGGAAAGAATCTAGGAAAAATAAAGATACAAAGCAGCAAGGAAATCGTAAAAAGCAACGAAAGTCCTAATATCGCAAACAGAAAACCTGGTACCAAACGACAGATCCGCACACATGCAAAAACGGACAACTACTTAAACCGTTAATAACTCCTAATTATACTGATTGAAAAAAAAGTCATAACCCACTTACTTCCCACAATAAACCCGCTGGCACAGAAACCCAAAGCCCCGACGAAATGTGATCCGAAAAGCGCGTCGTCCGGCATAAATTATCGCGATGCCGCGCGATCGGCGAGAAGGAGGACGAGATCGGCAGAGATGAGAAATACCATCCGGACTGGCCGGGGACCACGTGTCTGCCACGCTTCAGGCACCGGACGCGCGGCGCAGTAACATTGTGCACGCGAGCGAGCAGGTATTCGGAGAGGATGATCGTTAGCAGTCCATTCGAATTGGCGGTCGGAGAGGATCGACCTTAAGCGAGCGAGCGAGCGAGCGAGCAAGAAGAAGGGCCCCGAGATCGTGTGCGCCTCGTGGGAACGGAACGGCCGTCGGCGCTGAAGCGTTTCAGGAAGCGCTTCGTGTTCCGCTCCCGCGATCACCGGAGCGTCTTTAACAACGTCGGGCCCCGCGTCGTCCCGTCTCAGTACGCTTGAATCATCTCGACAACGCCCACGCTCCAATCGGCTTCCTCATCATCGCTCGAGAAAATGGGCACCGCGTAGGCGATCCTCTCCCTTCAACGATCCTCGAGGACCAGTCTCAGTAATGCCGATCACTTATGCGCACCCGATGGACACGGAATCTCGGGCGCAGCTCGAGAGGACGGCACTGGACACGCTTTGATAGCTTTCGTTTTGTCCCCTCGTTGTCAGCGGCGAGAGCGAGTATCGTTCGCGGCCGAGTCGAGCGTTCCGATTAGTGCCGCAGCAGACGCAGCGTACCCATGTTTTCCAGCGCCGCTGTATACGTGGTAAGGAATTCGGGAAAAAATGAGTTCGCAACTGCACTTGCTCGTTTTCCTCGTGATACGTGCAATCTTCCCTTCACTGTCGGGCCCTTATTGCGGATACCGCGAAATAAGTCGAGCGCATGAACGCCATGGGTATCGCTACCTCTCAATTTATGTACATGATGAGTAATAATTCAACTGTCACGAAACGGAAATGTCGCGGGAACGGAGAAAATTGTAGCGCGAAGCAGTCGGAACAAAACATGCTTCTCGTGTGTCCTCAGTGATAGGACAATTGCGATGTCTCGCGAAGTAAGTACACGTATTACTTCATTTGCCGGCATACTTTTAATTGGAATTGTCCACACGCCGTGCCGTTGGGGAAAAATTTCTGTAGCTTATAAAAGCGACCGTCAGCGCATAACCGGTCCACGTACCGATGCCGCGTCAGCCATATCTTCATTAATGTCAGTGGCCACTACATACGACCCGTAAGCTTGGCATTAGTCACTATTAAGCACAAGCTGCATTTCATGTTCCGGCCAGTCTACCCGTCTCTTAAATTATCCTCTGCTTCGCGGCGACCATCGAACAACAGAATCGCGAGCGAAGTGACTGCAGATGGAGCCGAGCGAAAACTCCGATGATGTTCACACGCATTATCCGCGTCAGGTATCCCGTCACGGTGCATTTGCCGCACTTATGTGGCAAAGCGACAGACTAAGGATATGCACGGGCGAAGGAATTGACGCCGGCGAGTTACGAGCGACGCGCCCGGATGTGCGGATTGCAGAAGTTAATGCACAATCTGCCTTTAGAAACGTACACCTGTTCTACCGGCGACGGAGCAATTTGGCGACAATCGTGGTCAGCGGAAGTGACACACGCACGGCGCTCGATAGTGGACTGTGTTTCTGTGTACCTACGAACCTACTGCGTTAACTCTTACGTGTACGCGACAACTTATGTACCCCTCCAGAACGTACGGTAAATAGAGCACATATGTCAGAAACCCGACGGATGACGTTTGCAAATCGTGACAAAGAATTGCTTGCTTCAGAGCAGTTTTCATGCCGAAAGATGGCGTGGCGGCGCGAGAAAGAATGTTGATGCGCGAAAATGCTGCCGAGCGTGTTGTGCGTTGTGCGGCGCGATCGATTGAACCGGACCGTTGGAGGCTCCGAAAAATGTGCACGAATGTGCGTAAAAACGGGGCAAGGCCCTAACGGTACCGAGCTGCGACTCCTACAGGGAAATTTTATTCTTCGCCTTTCGGAGCCACCTGCGATCAATTCACCGGTTCGACGAAGGCGGGGCGGAATTCCCACGATCGGAGGGGCACGTTCGTTCATTCAGAACGGATTCGGCCGCTAGACACTCATGAATATTTACGAAATAACAATGAGACAGGATTTCGACGGGAGGACGCACGGTGTAAATCCTTGGTGCATATTCCGATGACCACCTTCTGTCCCCTCTTAATGCCTCCGCACCCTCTCCTCTCCTCACTCTGTCCTTCTCGCTACTTCCTCATGGCTCGTGCGTACACACGCGTTTCATTCACGAATGACGGACTCATTGTGCCGCCAACTGTGTCCAGCACCTTTGATTCCCAATAATTTCGTACTCGTGCATGCTCGCAAGGCAGGCGTTTGTGTAGGGACAGGGGAGGAAAACTGGGGACCGTCCCATTCACGGGAGCGAAAGAATGTGTCGTTCTCTGATTGCATGCGTACACCTCGCGCCGTGTCTTTCCTTTTCGTGCGAACCGGAAATTGAAATTTTGCGTGAGAATATGTCTGATTCATTCAAACATTTCGTACGGCTCATAATACATTACCGACTGTTTTATTATACCTGAGGCGAATGCATACGTGGATCGTTAAATGCTTCAAGCGGGGTTGTATTTAATAGAAAACTGCAATCGATCAGTGTTTAAATGGAACGTATCGTCTTATCAGATTAGTATGAAATGGTTCGGCGCGTTGCAATTCGATGTCTAACGAGGGGAATAAATTTTTACGGTACAAATCCGCGCCTCACCTGCGTCCGTTGACGATACTACAACAACCCTGTAATCGTATATAAGAGACGAGCGGAGTCTTTCCAATAATTAAATGCCAGATTACCCGCATCATTTATTCCGATGCGCAATAACGTCACGAGGTCTATCACGTCAAAGAACGATCGATTCACGATCGATTAAAGCGTTGTAACGGGGTGGCTTTTTTTTTGGTATAGGAAACGGCACCTTTGATGGCTCCTCATTGACGGGACCTGAAAGGGAGCGAGCTAATAATGCGCGTCGTCCAATTAAAATATAAGCCAACGATCAACGCAACATTTTAACGACACTATGGCATTTGAATCGTAACGACGATTGGGAATATCCGCCGATATCGATACGGCCGAGGCTTCGTTAACGTTTTATTTGCTTCACTTTCTCTGCGTCTCCGTCGATACAACATGGAAGGTTCATATTTAATTGGCCCGTTTCTTCGGCGATATTTCATGCAAATAATATCGCCGGAAGTGCCGTTCCTTATTGCTCACGACGCACCCAATCGCCGAAACTTTGGTCGTCAATGCTTCAGATTCGAACCAATTAATTTTAATCAGTCGATTAACAGCCGCCGCTTAAAAGAAACTCGCACACGCAGAATTGTCATTATTGGGTTTAACAAGAATCTATAATGCGGGTCGAATAAGAGAATCAGACGTGCTTTACGTACCCAAGAAATACAAAATTTAGGTCATCTTTTTGCTGGGTATGTAGGATATGCTACCTATCCGAAAATAATACTTGACTATAAAGTGAGTACAATATTTAATTGAAACTTGAAGCATCCAAACAAAATCGACTGGGCATAAGTAAATCGAAGCAGGCAGTCTCGAACGCATACGCGTCCTTGTTCAATGCATAAAAGAAATAAAAACGCTGCAGCTTAGATCATGTTCGACTATTTTCCATCGCACACGTACGCGTACCGTCCATAGTCCCACACGCGCAAGCACAGTGTGCGTCAGAAAATCTGAAAAGGTTTGTGTGAGTTGGAGGAAAAGGTTGAAGACTGAAAGAGGAGTAAGAGTACGAGAGACCGAGAGAGAGTGAGAGAGAGAGAGAGAGAGGGGGGAGGACGCGTGCTTGCCACGACACGCAGACGCGCACGCGTGTGCACGCGAGTCACGGAGCCGCGCACAGGCTGGTAACGATAGGGAGAGTGGGGGGAGGGACGCAAGGGGCTTCGGAGGTCTGTGGAGAGGAGCGGTGAGGGGGCGGAGGGCGGAGGACGAGAAGGAAGCAGGCAAAAGCGGGCCCCTGTCGGAGGCTACCGTGAGAACGAGGCGAGGCCTCGCGTCCCACACGGGCCCATCAGCCGGCACGGGGCCCGACAGAGATCGCGACAGCTCGGGCTCGGGCTCGGGCCCAGAGAGGAGAGCAGCCCCGCCACGGGTCCCGTGCTCACGACAGAGACAACGACAGGCGCGAGCCCCACACGCGACTCGCACACGTCCGACGCTCGAGCCGCGAACACAAACCGCGTTTTTTTCATCCTCGCCATCCTCGCCAGCTCGGCACTCGCCTTCTCTTCCCTGCCCCCTCCCTTCCCTCTCCCTACGCCTCGCGCGCACCAACGGCTCCTTCTTCTCCTATACACGGCGGACCTTCCACGGATGGCGGCTAACGTTGCACTCGGTAGCGCCTTCCACCCACAACCAACTTCGCCGTTTTTCGGCCTAACCACGATTGCAGAGTACGCGTCCTCGTCGGCGCCTCGACTTTCTTTTTCCAATCCATCGAGAGAATGCCGCGCTCCGACGTTCCGACGATTTCGACGGAAGTCAATTTCATCGACTCTACGTACCCGTCGATGCCCTCTTTCAATCTGTTTCGCCCAATTCCTCGCGAACGAGATCGGGTAACGTGTAATTTCGCAACTCCTCCTTCTTCCTCCGTTACGCGCGCCAACGTCTTTTCGCGTCGGACCTTACGGCCATTGCCCAGCCGCTGCTGAAGAGAGAGAGAGAGAGAGAGAGAACTATATTGAACGGCAAGATAATTGCCGTTTTGTTAGGCTCCGCCGTACTCCGGCGTTCATTGATTTAAGAAACTCAACTCCCAATCGGCCCCGACCCGCTCTCCGCCGATGCCTTCGGGATGAGATTCGGTAACGCTTAATTTCGCGATTCGCGTACATCCGGCGGCAGTGTACGCTCGAGAGGTAATTCGCCTTCCTTCGTGCAGCTTTCACACAGATAAATGTAACTTTGACGCGCGGAAGATTTACTTCTCGAGATTGCGCCACGTCCGTTTTCGAGTTCCCCCCCTCCACCCCGTCGTCTCCTCTACGTACGCACTTTCTCCCCACGCACAATGATGCCGCGTTCTCCTTTTTTGTTTTTTTTTTACTCTTTTTCGCCGCTTCTTCGTGATTATCGCGAGGCAATTTTTCGAGTTGCCCAAGCGTCGCTGCGCCCCCGGAGGGGAAAGGGCACACGGATTCGTGCATTAAGTTCTGCACGGGGTCCTGGCCCCGCAATCAGCCGCAATAAAGTTAAAAAAATGGGGGGAAACGCGGCTACCTCTTTTTACGCGCACGCAAGATGGCAAGGTTGCGACGGATCGTAAACTCGGAGTGCTCTCCGGCGGGAGAGAAAAAGGAGAGAGAGACGGCGGGGCGGGAGGGGGAGCAACGATTTTACGCCCTACGTGCATGAGAAATGAGCGCGAGGATGTGGAAGAAATAACGCAAAGCCGCACGAATATTAATTTTTTTTTATCCGCCGCCTTCATGACCGCGATCAAGTTATCGTCCGGAATGCGAGGATAATCGGCCTCGGCCGGGCAAATCGCGCCGCATGCAAATCGCTGGCGTTAGTCGGCGAGATCGAAGACGGAAGTGCGTATCGAGTAGGAGTAAATACGGGCGCGGGCGTCGAGTGTCGAGCGACAGAGGCCGTTTGTTTGGGCAGACGATTGCGGCGGACGTCCGATCGGCCTGGCCGGCGTGGCGCGGCGCGGCGCGGCGCAGCGTTATTTCAGCCGAATATCGACACCGACGTTGTCGGCGTAGGCGTCCGCGATACGTCCGCAGCAGCGTGAAAGTGGCGAGCGCGTCAGTTGGCCCGCACGGCGCACGATGCCGTCATTCATAAGGCTCGTCCGTTGACGCGTATACACATTAGCGCACACTCGCGCCCGCATGCACACGCGTCCTACGTCGATATATACGTGCCGAAGCAGTCTGCTTTCATTGACGCCACCGACGTATTAAGGATCGGACACGAGCCGTAAACATTCGCACGCTCCGTGCGCGGCCAACGTGTACATTCCGCCGTTTGCACACGCCGACGGCTTACGCACACGCGCGCGAGTCTGCTGTAGGCACGCTCGATAGGAGCCCGCTCGGCGTCGCGGGGAGCGATAAACCACGGAGATAAGAGCTCGACGATATCGTAAACGAGCCTTTTCGAGCGCGGTGACATCACTAATTATTGTTTTCCTTCCCGGTATTCTAGGCAGCAGACACCTTCGCGACTCCGCGCTCCCTCGAAAGTCATGCGAGAACTGTGAGAGGCGTGGCGAGAGATGAAAACGGACGCGTCATTTTATTTCGAGCGTGAGCGAGATTGCAAGCTTGGCGTTCGCTCGAGCGCATTCGAGCGGACGGGAGTTGGACGTCCGTTCAATCTGCCCTTTCGATTGACCAGGCTTGTTTTTTTTTTTCTTTCTTTCCAAAATCCACTATTTGGGACTCGCTTCTGTGGTGAGAAACGGTGAGAACGCGGCAGATTGAGGAGGAGCGTGTCGATGTATTCTGTTCTGCGGCGCTGTTCCGTAAAATGGTAATTCTTGAAATAGTAACGTGATAGAAGCGACTCGTGAACGCAATCTATCCGTTATGGCAAGGACATGAGACAGAGACGTCGTCGACTTTACGCGCCACTTGAAAGAATGCCGCGTTTAAGTAGCTGGTTTTCTCTGAAACGTGAGTCTTCTCGAGACGCGAGAAGGTTAAAAGTGTCGCGTCGATCGCGTCAAGTACGACACTTGTCCCCACGCGTCTCTGTCTCTGCCGAGTGCCTAACGAATCGGTTCTGATAATGCTAATGGGGGACTGTGAAAGGCCGCTTATCACAATCGTCGGAGGAGAACCGGTCGAAAATTCGACGGCGAGAAGCGGTTTGGCACTTGAAGCTTCACAGAGACGTCCCTTGAGACGGACGTGCAGTCGACGTCCTAACTTTTTAATGCATTAAACTGCGCGTCGAACGCATCCCGTGATTGAAGGAGTTAGCTGTTGAAGGAACGAAGAGCGGTCAGCAGAAAAGCGATACAAAGAGCGTTTTGCCACGCGGCAATGAGCTATCGTCCTTAATTAATGATGAGAGTAAGTAATCAGCCCGAATGGAGAGCCATGAATTATTATGAATTAACGTGTTCGCTGTATCCAGCTACGTGTACGCGCTCGTATGCGCTAATGAACGGGGAAAATTACTCGTTACCGCAATCATGCTAATTTATATGCGGGATACGTAAGTGCGAGCCGTGAAAAAATAAACCGTCGCGAAGATGATATGTTATGAGTGTTCGGCTTGACGCTCGAAAATTGACTAGAGGCGATTATCGCATATCAAGATTGCAAGAAGCTGCCAGAACATGGCGGGGACCTAATGATGGGTCTACTGGAGAATGTCAACCCGTGCAATACTCCGATTTTTCGGCCCACTGATTAGTGGCTTTTATTTGTTTTACGCTGACTGCACTAGTACTTTTTTGAATGGTTACTTACGGACTTCAGACGTCAAAGGAATTCTGCTAGAACGTTGTTTACGGCTATTAGCAAAGGTGGCTTGCATTACCATTCGCGCCTGTAAACTTGACATGGCTTGTTGTATTTTGCGAACAGAATCGACGCGCGCGACAGCTCGTGTGAAAACGGCAATTGAACACCGTTCTTATGGCTGAGCACGAAATCGGTCGGCGAGACTACGTTTGTATATTCAGACAGTTCATAATGTAAGAGGGTACACGCATACGGCATGCAAACATGTCATTGCGGAGCATTCATACCATTTATTAAACGTGTAATTTTTAATCGTACCTGTCAAGATGTTGAATGGTACAAATGTGTCATACGTAAGAAGTTATCTTCTCGAAAACAAGCGAAAGCATCACTAAACTTATTTGATACACCTATGCAATATTACAATATTCAATTCGAACAGCAGTAAAACATGCGCGACCAAACCCATATAAATCTGTTTCACTCGGCACGATTCTTATTAACAACCTTTCATAAAGAATGATATTATGAAGATCAAACTTATCTACAGAAGACGCATTCTCTTCACAGAAACGCTTATACGTTTCGCCTATTCCATCATTTAGAATTTAGATTGCCACATAATCACGCATCGATATACCTCGCCGTCAGCGTTGAAAAATATTCCAAAATAATTATTAACGCGAGTGAACCGACGCGTAACGTCTCTAGCGCATTAACTCGAATCAATTCGCACGATGATAGCAACGCCATTTTCGAATGAGCGTGCGTCGCAAACGATCCATCCGCGAACGAACGAACATTTCGGGAACGATACTATCGGTCCGTAGATCGGGCTCGTTCCGCATGCAGCCAATCACGTCGAACGCTGCGTGCGCGCGCGCTTGCCCGCCTGCTCGCTCGTGCAATACAGTGGAGGCATTTGGAGCGACCTTCCATCCGAAGTAGCTTCTGCGGAGGGTTCGAAGTTGGTGAGGGTAGGCACTGTCGGAATGGCAGCGCCGGCCAACGAGTCAGTTCGTGTAGGGACTTCACGGCGTGCATCCGCGTCGTTTAATGTCAGCCGGTGTGTATCTGTCAAACAATACGATTCCCTCGGCCTCCGGATATCGCAAGTTGCGCCTTTTTGCCGCGCAACAGGATCAGCCAACGTGACGCGACGACACTGAGGAACGAAATATTTCGAATAAACGGACGTGCCATGATGTCGTACGATTACACGCATGCGGTATCGAGGACGTACCAGTACAAAAAGGTGAGTCCTAGGATCTTAATTACGCCACTTTCAGGCATGCGTCGTAGTCTATGAATGAATGCCCCGTGATCAGAATCATTGCATGACCTTGCACGTGAGCGTCGGCCGATTAGCAGCGCTTCGCGATTATACGCGCTGCGTATCGCGAGCGATTATCAGTTCGCCGCGATCGTTGAATAGAGTGTATTAATGGAATCCGCGATGCGGTTGTCAAGGAAGCGACGCGACGCGACGCGACGCAGCCTCGCACTTTCTCACCGCGTGCCGACGCACAGCGTATACGCGTCACTTCTCGCCTAGCAGTCAATCCGCAACGTCCGGATCAAGCCTTTTTCCATTCGTTGAGCGCTGCGGAAGCTCTCGCGTCGCACGCGAATCGTATCTATCGGCCTGCGCTGGCCGTCGAATCGATCCTCGTAACTCGGAGCGCGGGAACCTGCTAATATTCTCGGACGACGGCGGACGATGAATGCTGATGCACGCGTCGAACGTGTCGAGTCGCACGGGGACGATTCGCAACGGCCGCGCACGCCGCTCGCGGCAAGTGAATTACCGATGATTTAGCGAATTAATGGCTGAGGACGTAGCAATCGGTGTTACCCGGCTCTTTAAATCACGCTGCCCCCATGCAAGACTTCTCTCCGCCGCGATTCCCGATGTGTCGTTAACGACTCGCCGACACGCGGACGCCGCATCTTCTCGGGCAGACGTAATTTCGGATCGCGTGCGGCCGCCGACGAGCGTTTCTCATTGTTTGTTTGTTGCCTATGTTGCGCCGGTTAGATAACGAAGCCGCTGCTGGAGAGAAAGAGGCGGGCGAGGATCAATCGATGCCTCGACGAGCTCAAGGATCTCATGGTGGATGCTTTGGAGGTAGGTGAAAGCAATTATGTAATCGCTCTTGAGCGTTACGACATTTTTCTTATCACCGAACAGCGAACAGATGCTAAGAAGAAGAACGGGAAGCTAATTGATTTTACGATTATTGCATGGTCCGCAGAGCGACGTGTTCTTTGCTGTGTTCATATTTTTTGCGATTATTTTCATGTTAACGATTGTTACGTTATTCCGAATTGCGTCGATGGTATCGATAAGTTCATTTGCATTAACACGATGTTGGGTGATGAACTTCGAAATTACGGAAGGTGAACGTCGGTGGGTGCAATGAAAATATTGAGCAACATGCGTAATAAACGAATGGCGGTAAATAAGCTGAGCAGCTGAAAGCGCCCTCTCGCTTTTGCCTCATTAGTGATCTTTGATTCCTGCGGGATGAAAGCCGAGAACCGCTCGCTGCTTTCTGCCTCGCGCAGGCCGAGGTGTTCTGAGAAGGATCGGTGCTGGTTCGCTTCGAAGCGCTAAACGGAAACGTTGTCATTTCCAGCGCCGTACTTTCGATTATTGGTCCAACAAGCACGTGCTATTTACTTTTTTTCCCCCGCGTCGAGGGACTTATCAAAGGAAACCCGTGTTTCTTGCCCCGCTCGCCCACGGTATTTATGATATACCGTTTCCCCCCCTCTGCAATTTTATGGATCATGCTTAGCAGGAAACGCATTCTCCGGCGGCAACTACGCGTGCAGGTGATTTTCCTTTTAAATATTCCTAGAGCGTGGGAACTCGCGTTAATGTCAACAAAGTGCAATGCAGCGACCGTGCAATCCTGCATCGTGCTTGCTGCTTAATTACGTTGTGTGATTATATGATTAGAACGCTTTGATATGATAAGTCGGAATAAAGGAGTGAATGAATACTCGGACGCGTAGTTTCATAAATATGAACAATAGCGCTCGGAAAACTGTACTGCCATGGGTTAATACGTGCGTGTGTGGGTGGGTGTATGCATAGTAAACGCGTTAATGAGTTGACGACCTTTCAAAAATGCACGGAACCGTTGTCGACTTGTTTTCGTCGCAGCCAGCCTCTATGTACAATTTCAAACTATGTTAACAGTGGCGGGAAGAGTTGTACGAATAATTCGTAATCTACGAATTGTAAGTTTAGTACGTGGAATTTGGATAATCAAAAGTATCGTCTCTCTTCAACTAGTTTACTTTCGCTTCTGTTCCCGAAGATTCAGCCGCGCTTCAGCTTGTTCCGATTCAATGAATTCTTATACCTGCGAAGCCGAACAGATTACATTCCACGTTAACAATCGTTGCCGCCATTCGTTCGAGCCGCGAAGCGTGAAACCAGCGTGATCGACTCATGCACGCCTTGTGTAAACGGACGTGGACCCGAATTCGCGTCGCTTTTTTCTCCAGCCGATTTTGTAAAACAAACAAATGCTGACAAGGGCAGCGTAAACTCGAGAAAATGAAGGTGATCCACAGCCAGCCTTGAACAAATTTTATAACATCACGAGATTCACCGTGGTCGTGCAATAAATAAGAATTTTGTCCCAAATGATGAAACAACTTCGAAGCGGCCTTACGTCACTCCACAACTACTGAGATAATATACCTGCATCATAAATAAAGAAATCGCATATGTATAGTAGATACTCGTACTTAACTAGATCATTTTTCTCATTCACGCAATAATTTGCAGACAGAAGGAGAGAACATCAGTAAGTTAGAAAAGGCGGACATCCTAGAATTGACCGTTCGTCATCTGCAGAGACTTCAAGCAGCCCGACCTTCCGGCTTATCAAGTTCAATCACAACCGATGACGTTGTGGCCGAAAATCGTTGGCAATCTGGCTTCGGCCATTGCGCCGCCGAAGCCTGCAGATTTCTGTCTGCTCTCCCCGGCGAGGCTGCGGAAAGATTGGCAAGACATCTTGCAGCAGGTCTTCAGACGAACAGACCCTCGAGCACTTCGGTAATTAGTAATCATTATTCAGGATGCCGCGCAACTCGCGTTACGACTTACAACCGATAAGGGGGTAATTCTCCACGGAGAAATAAATTGATACTACAGAACATTTTCGTGTACGGTACTTACTTTGTTTCAAAGTATAAGTACATGAATAACTTCACAATATACTCGTCTGGAACACGTATAATCGATCGGACTTTCACGTTATTTTTTTTTATACATAAAACTGCGTGTTGCCTGACAAGTTTCTTATTTCTTGTCTTACGGAAGAAAAGGTCCATATTGGCAAATAATAATCTTACGTTTATTAATCACTTCCTTCACGGTTGTAGCATAAAGGATGAGCCACTCTAATTGTACCTTGTTTAAAGGTATATGAATAAAGGCGCTTTACGTGAAGAGCAGTATGTAAAACATGCCGTTATGCACTGCTTAGAATTAGTGTAATATCACTTTGACTCTTATTAGTTTCATTAGTAACATATTTGGAATGTTGTAAAGTGAAGTTTGAGTTTTGTTACTGCTTTGTTCTAAATATGTAATTTGAAATACAGTAAGAACTGAGCACTCAATGACCTATTGTTCAATAATATAAAATGAAAAGAATGATTCTCGATAATGTCCTTCACAACTGTACACCTAATGCATAACTTTTTCCTGATTTAGCCAAAACCAAATCTACTTTCACCAACCCTCGCTAATTTGGAACGCACTGCCAATTTGGTCGCACCCCGCTCTGCAGGGTCTTCGAAAGACGACGTAGACACGACTCGAAATGGAACAGTACCATGCGGACAACCGTCTCCGAAGAACAGAACGTCGGACAGCGAAGCGTCGGACGACACGGCAAAACCAGAAATGCATAGTACGACGTTACAAGGCTCACAAGAGACCAGTACAACCGACGATGACGACGACGACGACGACGACGATAAGGATCGAACACTGGTCACAAATGTGTCCGCTTCAACAGATCGTCGTACCGTCGACAAAAGTAAATCACACGATTCGCAGAACGCGAGCACAGAGGAAGAAGAAGAGATCGACGTGGAGCGCGTCGACGACGGTGATCCAATGTGGAGACCCTGGTAGCTGTTTTCGTTTTAAGATACACAAGAGAACTCTATAAGTACACACATTTCGTTTACCAAATGAACATTGTTACGTTTAACGCGGTTTGTTGAATGACGCGCGCCAAATCGCCTGACCTTTACTTGCGACGCGAGATGACGAAACGCTCAATATGCCCGATGCAGCTTTCATTCACGGTGCCGGCATTCCGTTCATTCATTTCGCACAATTTGTAAACAGCCCGCGCGTGTTTTACAGACAGTGTCGAGTCTTCGGGCGCGTCAGGATGTTTCGACTTCCGAGCGTTGCGAAACAATTTCATGCTCGCGAGCACGCGCGAGTCTCGAGGAAACGAATATTTGCGTTCATCGAGGTGCGAAGATATAGGTTTTATACTGACGTTACGTATTTGGTACTTGGCTTTAATTGAGTAGTTTGTAGTTCGTTGTTAACTTAGTTTTTTATACAATCGCACGTATTATATGTGAGGTAAGATTGGAGAAGATTTGATTGTATCGATATTTTCCGACATGAACGATCGCGATGCAATGCATTTCGCGATATTCGCAATGATTAGTGATATACAGATTAGAATTAGCGACGAGCATGATTTGATGGGTGCGTAATGCTTATCGTTCAATAAGCATACCTAAAATAATTACGTTAAGTGTTAGATACTGTATTGTCTCCTCAGTTTCTCGTAAATTCTGATATTAAATTATGTATAATTTTATTATTACGATATCGTCAAGATTATACTATACTTTGCACGGCATATTTTATGTTTAACGTTTTATGCGGAAAACTCATTGCATAGATATATTTATTTCAGTTTCCATATTCGTGTCTACATTTTATACACGTGATTAATCTGTGATAGCAATAAGAAGACATTTATACTTATTGGATAGTATTATACCACTCAGATTTTTAATAAAAGTTTTCAGCACCTAAGTATGCATGCATTCGTTATCACTTTGAAATATTATATTTTTCTAAAAGTGAGGAGTCGATCAAAAAAATGTACAATCCTCAACAGGTATAAAGCCAAATCGTTAACTAATTAAAGTCAGTTGAAAGTTGAAGTCATTGTAGAAATTAAATTACTTCATCGAAACGATAAGGTAGAAATCTTATCCATTACCTAACGCTGCCATCTTTGATGGAAGATAAAAGTTCTTGATCTGCAACAGCCGATAAAGACGGATGTACCATCAGTGATATCACCACAGACGAGGTATACTCCATAGACCTTATATACATATGGACTGCGGTAAAAAGCTAAAAAGCTAGTTTAGTGTTCTTTTCAAAGAAAAATTTGAGCTTCCCGCGACGCTCTAATATCTTCGGTACAGTGGCGCCTCCAAACAAAAAACAGAGAAGCGCTCAAACTGATCATTGAACGGTAGTCGGTATTTTTTTTAAGGGGATGACATTACCGACTTGGACGCCAATAGTCGTCATTGTCTCGTTTTAAGGACCTTTTATGATGCTTCTCCCACGGATTTCCGCGCTTTTTAACAATGTTCTAATACGAGAGATTTTGCCGCCAGTTTGCGCTACTCCCACTTCAAAAATTCACACCCAATCACCGTCCAGCACTACAGTGCCACCGCAGTAGATCGCGATCTCAGACGAACTAATTCGGAATTACTACGTTTTTGGTGGGAGTATGGAGTACCTCTGGTCGGCAGGCACGCGATCGTTCCGTTTCGCGCGGTCGTCAACGCAGCAACTCAACCGCAAGCAAGCCAGTCGACAACCAGCTCTGCTGGTACCACCAAACATTCGGCCACAAAGCAACGAAATGCCGCGTGGAATGTAAGCGCAGGACGGGAAAGTGCAGCGGGGTTCGTTAATCGCAGCAGGCTGCACCGACAGCATCAGCGGCTTGTTCGTCACCGATAAAGGTAGCCCAGAACCCTTCCACGCGATGCAACGCGTGACGCGTCGCATGCGATCGGCCGCAGACGAATCGCATGCGCGGCATTGCATCATGTGGAAGGGCTCTGAGAGGTAGTACTCCGCTGCCCGCGACCGCGACACGCAGCCGCGACGCGCGACCAATCGATAAATATATATTAATATTTTGCCTCTGGAGAACCGTATTTGATTATTATATATATATATATATGTAATAATTATTTTATCCTTTTTAGTGTTGTTTTGAAATCGGTTTTCTTACTTCTTCTTTCTCAAATTTTTTATTTTGTGTAAAAAGGTATATAACATGTTGGTGAATTTGCCCAAACATAATATATTTTCGAGCACATTTACTTATTTATACTTATTGATCGACTCATTTAATTTCATTATCGCTTGGAATGAATTACAAAAACAGATTGCGGGAAGGATACATGAAATATCTTGTCGGTCAAATATAGACTGCGGATCGAGACTGGTCTCCCTTTATGTACAGCAAAATTGCATTTGTGTACTAACTTTAAAAGAGTAAGCGAAACATTTAATATTTTGACCACCTCTAACAATCAATCCCTATAATTGTAAGAGAAGGGAGGAAGGTATTAAGGAAATGGCAATGCCCCGAATTGAAGACGACGAACTCTTGATCGAGTGCGTAGCTAAGCACCCTGTAATTTACGACGCGGGCCTACCTCAATACCGAGACTCTTTCATAAGACAAAAAATATGGAAGCAAATTGGCGATTCGGTGAAAAGACCAGGTAAGATTAAAATAAGTTTTTTATTGTAATTTTTATTAGGTAACTGTGTAAAAGCAGCTTTTGTTTTTATTCTATTCTACTGATTCGTTCGTTTTGTTCGTTTTTGTTCGTTCGAAAGTCTCGGGGTCGACATATATGGGGGTGTAAAATATTCGAAATACGTGGCAGAGTAATGCGAAAGAGTTTTCGGTGACCCACATAGCTGTGCGCAAACGAAAGTTGAAAACAGCTTTCTCAATACAATTGCCTGCATCTGTTTTATTCTAAGGCCTCATCGTGAAACGATCTAATCCGAAAGCATCGCGGGCAACTATTATATGTGGCAGACAGGTCTCTCTCCCGAGGTAGTTTACTGTCAGCGCTCAGCGGGCACATTATACTTACGTTGACGAATTTTCTTGTCCAGGCAAGAATTGATTTTTGGAAGACACCACTGTCTCCTTCTTTACTTGACACTGCAATAAACTTTTATTTTGCGTCTACGAGTGCCAGATGTACCATGAAAAAGAAATTTTTGTAGCAATATACACAAGATGCGTTATTGAGATTGTAAAATGCTCCGGTTGCTAGGAATCGAAAATGTCAGAAAGTCGGGTGTGAACGTAAGTGTAAACATTTCTTTTTGTTTTCAGCTGATGAGTGCAAGAAGCGATGGAAGAACTTGAGAGATTCGTTCTTCCGATTTAAAAGGAAATCCAAATTAGCCACTGGATCCGCAGCAGAAGGGAAAGTTTCGAAATGGCCGTTGTACGACCGCCTGACATTTTTGGACAATGTCGTCGGAGAAAGGGAGTCATTGTGTAACGTACAACTGTGCAACGAAGAAAGCGTTGACTGCACGACAATAGTGGAACCCATCATTACACTAAATTCTAATTCAACCGATAATAGCATGACAGAACATTTCGGTACAAGCGAGTGCTACAATTCAAATCCATCGCCCAACGTAGTGGAACATCGCCCTCAATCTGACCATAGGCGTAAGCGGAAACATAATTCGCAAGAGGAATTGCTCCATATGTTCAAAATCCGGGAGGAAAGGAGGCAGTCGGAGAGGGAACAGTACCTAACATCTCAAGAACTGTCGGGACCAAGTTCCAATTACAGGAATCCAGTTAATTCATTTGGAGAACACGTAAAAGCTGTTCTTCATAGTCTGCCGCATAATCTAATGCTCTCCGCGAAAACGGAGATTTTTGCCGTGCTGACGAAGTACGAAACAGAACATGCTGAGCAGATGTTGCAGCAGTGCGACTATGAGAACAGACGGACTGTTTACCACACAGAAAGGACTAACAGAAATGCAAATACCGACTATGTCTCCGAACCGTCAACGAGTCGAAACGCACGGACGGAAGACCCACCTGAAGAAGAAGAAGAGTTAATTAGCTGCGAAAATGATTACTTATAAATATTCTACTGTTCACTCTACTACTAGCCAGCTTTTTTCTTAGTAATCGTTAGAACTTAAAAGGCAACGTAAAATTTCGGCTGACGTCATGCTCGGGCTGCCTTTTTGGCGTTCGTGTAGAGATGTAGACGCACCTTTGTATTTGTATATTGGCGCATGTATATATATTTTATCTTTGTTTGTGTATTCTTTTCTATGTTCTAACGGTCCTTTTGTTGTGTTGAATTTTTGTTCTGTGTGCTAATGAGTTTGTACCTGTATATAAGTAAATTAAAAAAAAATATATATACAAATTTTTTTTTTTTTAAGAATATGTTTCGAAGATGCAGCAAGCTGTGTATAAATGGTAAAACTTGTTGGCCTAATCATTGCCATCTCCAGAATTGTCATAGTTTCACTAGAGGGGACACAGTTTTCGGGCTTCGGCCAACGAGACGTAGGAATGAGGCGGTCCTATCTTTGTCGGAGAACCCATACGATAAGTAACAGAAGCTTCACGAAAACGAGAAGCGCGGGAGGACGCGTGGGCGGAGTAGAGCACATATATATGTATATATAATTTGCCGCGAGGAAAAAACAAATACGGTTGTTCAAAGGGACAATATCTCTGTATATATTTATCGATTGGTCGCGCGTCGTAGTCGCGGCCGGTGGAATACTACAAAAGGTCGATAAATATAAATAGATATAGTTTTTTCGCGAAGAAAAAAAACAAAGATGGTTCCGATCTGAGGACCAATATACATCTATATATATATATACATATATATATTTATCGACTGGTCGCGCGTCGCGGTCGCGGGCAGCGGAAAGCTACCTGAAGGCTACCTTTAGTCTGTACTTCTGTTGCAGCAGGTTATAGCAGTGAGACACACACTAACACGACAGGCACATGCCTTTGTTCTTAAGGGGTCATGAATCTGTGCCTGGAGAACGAGCGCCATCTTAGTGTACAATTATGAAACACATTGCACTGTCTCAGTGTAATTTGTGCGTGATACCGACTGATATGATGTGAACCGACATCCCATACTTTTAAAAGCATTCTACGCTGAATAAATGTTTAGTATCTGAAATTCACAAAGGGGTGATCTCATATTTTTTGCGAAAGGGTGTTTATTCAATACATGATACATGAAATTGCCTCCTGAATAAAAAGGCGCCACTTATTTGCAGTGAGAAAAAGCCGGGGGAATAGTTATAGTCGGCGTGTGTATTGCCAGAAAAAATAATAAAATTTACACAATCAAACTGGCCTGACTGAAGGTAATCTCATGTATATAACGTGGAGTTCTTGTTTGAACTGTATAGATGGCGTAAAATGTGCACCTTTTACATCCGATATATAGTTTTTTAAAGAGTTTGGAACAGTACCATCCGTAGTTATTTAAAGAGAGATTTTATATGAATCACGGACGTGTATGAATTACCTTCTTCCAAATTACCATCACAAACCAGCTAGTTAAACATTTACCTACATTATCGATTGCTGAAATAATCTCTGCCGTATATTGAACGCCCTCTATGTTTCTTTAATTGTAATGTTATTTTCTGAATTGATTGTAACGTATAGTCATTATTCTTTAACATTTATATGGAGTCACGTAGGTGTACAATTCTATAAATATTTGCCTTACTTATTATTCACTTACATGGTTGTTCATGAAAATGTTACTTATTTTCATGTTTCCGAAGGTATATTCTTTTTGAAATTAAGTTTTCCTCACGGGAGAGATGTCTTAATTTTAAGTTTCGTCAACATTCAAGTTACAGTTTTATGACGATTATGACTTTATTATTGTAATGACGATCACAGTCTATTGATTGCACACTGCGATTAGAATCAATTTCAGTAAATCGATTTCCTAACAGTTCAAAACAACTAAACAACATCCATATCCAATAGAAAAGTATGTGAAGCAAAAGATACACAGCAAACAGATCTAACGCCGCCGCGGCGCAAAGTGGAAGCCGGAAAAGTCATTTTTTTCATTCTTCTATTTTGCCGCTTGCTGTCACTCGCATTGTGTGGTCGGTGCTTCAGAGCTACTCAAATATAGACTTGACAATAGGTTCGGCAAAATGTTAAAGCTTTGTGCGGGCGGTGGTATGCCGCCATATTTCCAGGGGGCTCGTTCGGCCCGACAAAAGTGCCGCCATTTTGATTTAGTGACCGCAATTGTGTGCAAGTCTGATTGTTGACAAACCCCGCATTCTTACAAAAAGGCATCGGTGCCGCAACTGAGGGAAGAGTGAAATCCCGTTCTCGTAAGGTAAGATTTCGCATTTTTCAACGCAACTGCAACATCCGACCTGCGCGCTTCGTAGGTCCTATTACCTCATTTCATCATCGAACTTCGATTAAGAATTACTCCGCACTCCCCGATTTTTCGCGCGACTCTCACTGCTTCTGTTCGGCGATATGCTGAAATTAGTGAAATTAGGCAAGTTTCAGGACGGCGCGCGGCATGAGATTACGGGTGTTCCGCGGTAAGAAGAAGTTCTAAAAAATGTTGCGGTCGCGCACACAGGTCGTTCTTCGAGGCGGTCCTGATGAGATCGTTGAAATGAATGCTTCTGCGGTCTCCAACGGGGGCCGGCTAATATCTCAATCGTCAAAGTGGTTTTCGTCGGTGCGCCACGTATATGCGCGCCGGCTGGTAGTACGCGCGAGCAGCCATTTTTATTTCCCGTCGTGCATGAGTATTCGTACATAGGTCGTGCAGTCGTCAGAAAAGCTTCGGCCATTACGACTCGTACTGTGGCGGTTCGCGCGGCGCGTCAAAGAGCGCTCATTAAATGCTGGCAATTAACTGCGGGCCAGGTCTCGGGGTTCGAGTCTTGCGTCCTTCGCTCTCCTACCCGTTCCCACTCGCTCATTCCAGTGCGCTTTCCTTCTTTCACCCTCCCTCCCCCACTCGCCGGCCTTTTCCTTCACCCTTTCTCTCCTCCCCGCATTCGCGCTCTGTTTCTTTCTTCGGCCGTTTCTCACTTTCTCACTCTTTCCCTCGCGGCTCACCTCTACCTTCTCCGCCGCGCTCCTTTCCTATGCTGCCCGCCGTTTCTCGCGCGGCTCACGACTCACGAGCCCGAGCCCGAGCCGAAGCTCAGGTGTAAAAGCGAGCCAGCTTCGGCCGAACCCACGCGCTTTAATGGGCCTTGCCAACAAGAACGATCGGCATGCGACCCATCTATCACCCCGCTAGCTGTTATTTAATGGTTTGCATCCTGCTTCGCCTCTACCTGAAACCGGTGACGTGGGATACACATGTACAATCGCTGATTATTAACCTCCTATCGACAGTTTCTCCCTCGAGGCTACTGCAAGCCGGAGAACGGAGAAACATGTTCGTGATAAGGAATTCCTGTTTCTACGCGGTCTCGGTGTGATCTGAACGGTACATGCGTGCATGTCGTATATGGTGCCACGGTGTACTGAAAACTAAAACTGAAACTAACGAGTCGAAGACACGTCATATTCATTCCCTATGCGGTATGCAGACATTTTTGCTGCTATTTGACACGGTCAAACGTTCGTCATGAAACTCTCTCGGCCACTCTTTGTAAACGCGCGTCATGCCGTCTCATCGCGTGCACCGCCAATGGGATCGTGCAAAGTTCAGAAAGAGCCGCTGTGCGTACGACCTGTGATTCGCCTTGCATCGTTAATTGAAATTAATTACATTTGCCCAGTAATCGTGCGTCTAATTGAATCGCGCAGTTCATTTATTTCGTCGAAATGGAAAGTGCAGGCGCTTCCAAATTTGCTATCAATAAAATATATTGCCCGATAAATTGATATTTACAATAACATCCCCTTTTTCAGCTTCCTCTCGATTGTTCCTCTCATAAAATAGCGTCGTCATGAGCTTTAAACCTTAGCTTCAAATTTCAAATGGTTGTTTGCTCAACTGTCCGGAAGATTATATTTAAACCTGAGCGTTTGCTCCGCACGTCCTAAAGGAAAACGATGTCGTACGCAAAGGTTGCCTTCTAGTGCTTTCGAAAATGGATCAGTCGGACACGGATATATATTGCTTCCTGTCAGATGGACGTACATCCCCCACCATCGGTGGATATATTAGATATTTCGGACAGGTTCCCTGCCGCGACGAAACCACCTTGTCTGATTCGCGTGTAATCACTTCGGACATCGGCCGAAAAGCCACGAGCAGTCATCTCGACGAGCATCGCAATCAGATACAATGGACTTTAGGAGCCCTCGCCGAAATTAATACACGCGTTAAGCCTTTATGCGAGTGTCGCTCTTCCAGTTACTTTGTCCATCCGCGAACCAAATCTGCTCTAGCACGGATAATATGCTCTACGATACCGTCATACGAGATTGTTATTGACGGACGAGTTGAATTTGACGTTACTCTACTAACGCTCACTTTAATCATTTTCACGTGTGCAAATAGAATGGTGCATCCCACACCGAAGCATTTTAGTAGTTCAAATCGTAAGGAGCATTTCGCAAGAAATTATTTCATAATCGACATCATTAGCAGGTATAATTGAAGATAAACAAACGCGTTAAGTGCTCTCAGTGAACAAATTGTAGCTCGCATCCTGCTTATTGTTGGCACAGGCACCGTCGTACGATTATTAAAAACGCCCCAGTCTAATGCGGCCCATTTCGGTCTCTATGATCTATGAAAAAGAAAGGGAGGAACGAAATCCGGGGAAAAAAGGAACGAGAGAGCGAACGATGCGCCCGGGACGCGATAGCACGTGTCGTGATTGTAGTTTATGGGGAGCTGATTGCAGAAGCGTGGGACGGTTGCTCGGATTGTGGATGGCCCCTGTTGGTCGCGTCGACGCCATTCATTCGTTCCCGCACTCTCTTCCCCTCTCTCTATCTTTTTCTCGTCCCCTGCAGTCCTTCTCGCGCGCTCTCTCTCTTTTACGTATACATTCTCGTGTCAGTGTTTCATTTCATAATCATTAAGATATGCATTATGCCCTAGTGACGATGTGCATGGCGTGTCCGATCGGTGAAGTTTGCTTCTCGTTGTCCGAATGGTAATGGGGAGGGGGGGCATAAATTTCATGCAAAGCGGCTCACCGATGATGAGGTGCGCCGATTCGCGTCTCTTGCTCGTGACATTTACGGCCTCGGCGATTATAAGACAATTCTGCTTCCACTCAAATTTACTTCACTCACGTGAACTGTGGCGAGGAAATCAAATTTTTATATTGCTCACCGTTTCAATCGATGCAGCTTTCTATTAGTGTTTTACAGGTCTAGAGCAGTATAAAGGATCTCGCACACCTATCCGACACGACACGACAGGACACGACAAAAAACGGATAAGATTGAATGCATGTAAATAAATGAGGCTGCGCACACTCATCCGACACGATCGCTCCGGATCACATCGTATATATAGATATATGTTTTTCGCGAAGAAAAATACGAATTGCGATTCATATATATAGTTTCTAAAGCAGCGTATCTCACAGAAAGAGCTGCGAGCTCCTCACACACTCAAATAACGGCGTCTGCATACGGTACAAGCGTACGTTTCATTGTGTGGCACACGTTGCCAAGTTTTTCAAGAATTCAATGAAATTTTGAAACTTTTTTCATGGCAACCATGCATTTTTCGTATACGTTTGGCATCACGTACCACCGCTATAGTTCATTAATCGGATTATAATAAATAAATGAAGTTTGCAATTTCTCTACTTTCATTTCTATAAATGAATAAACTTAATCTTGTAATACTAATTTGTGTTAGGATCTTAAATTGTGTAGATTCTTATGACAGGAGCACTGTCCCTACTTACTTCCTTGAACGGACAACTGTAGAAACAGTGATGAGTGTAAGTGTTACTAGCTTTACATTCAATCTGCGGATATGTGCTTGTAGAAGGCAGTAATGGAATTGGAATAGATTCTAAGAAAACTGATTATTTACGAAGAAAGAAGGCCTGAACTAACAAGAATGGTTAATACCGTTTAGCACCGACCTGGAATGGAATACTGCATAAACGTTCAGCGTTCCGCTTTTTCTCGCACTAAAACCGAATTCTGCGCGCTGCGCAAAAAGTGACCGTACATCGGCGATAAAACAATTTACTAACAACGACATGAATTGTCCGGAATGAGTAGGAACTTACTGGCCTTTCATACACGCGTGACGAATTGAGTTTTTGCGGTTCCCGCATGCACCACGGCGGACGCACGTGTTACCAGGGAGTCGCATTCGGAGTTAACTATTGTGTCAATCTTTTGCAAGGCTACGGAACGGTATGGAATGAGAAGAGAATGATAGAAATGGCCAGATAACTTTGTGGCGAATCACAGTGCGCGTAAAGAGAACGCAATGACGTTATGTGCTATTAAACACGAACGTATCGGGAACTTTTATGAGAGTTGTAAAATCAGCACACTGTTTGGAACGTTATCACTGTCATATGCAGATTCCAGTAACTATCGTGGCGATATAAAAGCTCAAGGAGTCATATTCCATACGTAGCGCGCTCTGTGAAGTGTCACGCTATTGTATTTGAAAATATGCTACGTCTTGCAGAAGGCCGGAAGGCGCTGTGCATAATGTATATGCATCGGTAGAAGCTACGAACGATAATTATATTCCCGTCAATCATCGTTCGCATCATGGATTTCTTTGCACTACCTACAAGTATGACTCACTCTCTCGCCTATTTTGCCATTTGCCGGTGGCTAAGATATTCTCCAATCAAATACGGGAAACAAGCTTGACGCAACAAGTACGCCAGACATTCCCCCGCTGATAAAAGTCCAGCTAAGAAGAAAACTCCCAGCGGACGATCCGACAGGAGGACAATCGAGGCGCTAGTCTCTAGAGCGAGTTCCATCACGCAGCACGAAATAACGGAAATCTCTCAATCGGGCCGATTGTTGGCGCGACGCACATCGGCTCGCAACTCGTTGCGGGGGACGCGTGCACGCCTCTAAGATGATCAATCGGTCTGCTGGGAATGACGTGGAAGCGACGGTTTCGATGAGCCGTCTAAGTGACGGCAAAGGGAGGGAAACGTCTGCGTCCAATCCACGGCGCGCCTCCGACAGAAGTCTAGCAAGCGGAAGCTCGTTGTGGGACTCGCGTTCGTCCGCCAATTCCTACCGATGTTCCGAGACTCGCGTGCGTTGCGGGAGCGAGGCCCAGCGATGGGCGCACCCGCCAGCGCAATTGGTCTTCAATGGCTGCGAACAGTTACAAATGGTTGTACAGTGTAGACCGACGTCCGTTGGCACGGGCGAGACATGGGGAAGGAAGGCGAGCTCGGCATATTGTCGCGGAGGAGCGTACCCAGGGGAGGCGAGTTCCTCGCGAGTTCTCGAGATGTGTACAGTGTGAACGAGAGAAAGAGGCTCTCCGGTGGAAGCGTATTCCCCGGGGGCGCCGATCCACCTAATTGTTTCCCATTCACCCCTTTTTGCGCGGACCACGGGGCGCGGCACTGACCTCGTCCACTCAATTGCCCCCCACCTTCGTCCTCGCGTCGTACGACACTTGCGACCGACGGCCATTACTCATGCATTGACGTATTTTGACAGGTTTGTTGGTGCCACACAGTGGCGAGAGTTTACCCTCCTACCGCTGGGCCAGGCTGTCTTGACAATTTGCTCGCGAGGGTTCGATGGGCGTGATCGGAATGACGATTAATTTTCTCGGGGAATCTGAAAGGATCGTTGACTCTTCGAATGGCCTGACATACATTGGGCGTAAGAACTGACGATGGGGCGGGAGCGGCGTTTGGGGAATAGGAAGAGGAACACGCGCGTTTGTCAATGGAAATCGCGCGGTAGAGTAAGACGCGGGATCTGTCAAGTATCTGTGCGACACCTATGTTGGATTTTTATAAATGAGGGTTGGTAGTGGCTGGATGAGCGAGAATGATGTAGATCAATGGCGTTCGGATCAGATATCTTCTGCGATTAAAGAACAATGTGGTGATATCTCAGGCATTCGATAGCCGGCTTCAATGGACAGTTTTGAATAGTGTGCGATAACATTAAGAAGACTATTCGTCAATGGAATCGATAATAACTGTTCATAGATCTATATACAAGGTTTATGATACCGCATCTTGTCTGTCCTGCAGCTCGCGGTTCAAAGGATTATCCGATAGCTGTGTCCCAGCAGAATCGCATTTCTGTGTTATCTCTATTTTTCTTTCGTTTGTAATGTTCCTATCAGTTAAGTACTTACTTATCATTTATTAATTAAGTATTAAAAATGAATAGTAGTAAAAATTGTATTAGAGGAATAGAGAGCGCAATTATATCGAAGTATGCAAGTATAGTGAAGTTCTCAAGACTCGAAGCATTAAATGAAATACATATGTACAGGATCAATATTATTTCTTAAACCATTATGAATCAAATATCGCTCTCGCAAACCAAAAGCATATAAACCTTAACAGCAATTGAATATCCGATAACACACCCTCGAACTGAAGAAACCTAAATTACTCCACAAAAGCAGCCCCACGCCTTCATTTAGCTACAGGAGTCGCAATATATATAAACACGGCTGAAAAACATTCCATATGATTTGATCGTCATGCGCGCACAATGACGCGCCGAATCGCAGCGACCATTAATTGAATTTCCGTTTGAATTCAGCGTTCGACAGCGAGTCTCAACATCGGACGCAGCGAGAAACGCCGAGCACCGGCGCGGACATTTCTGGCCGATCACAGCGAAGCGCATTTCTTACCGGGCGTAACGTGGCATGGCTAATGACGGAACTAAGCGAACGACATAGAGGCACGTTCCCGCAGTGAGTGCGGCCGATCGCGATATCGATATCGATAATCGCCAGGGGAGAAGGCGCTGAAACGAGCCTCTACGCTCGCCGCTCGTGGGTGGAGAGCAGTGGAGAGCGAAGGCTGGCCACGACACGGGCGGAGCCAGGCAAGAGACCACCTCCGGCAGACTGGTATCACCTTCTCGATGACCAATGCACAACCCGGACAAAGGCATGGAGTTGCCTGGGACCGAGGCTCCTTTCTTCGCGAAGGGGCCCCACGACGAAGGCGGAGCCTTCTCTCCTTTCCTCCTTTCCTCCTTGAAGGACTACCTGCTTCGCCTTTCCTTTCCTTTTCCTCTGCCTCACGAGCGTCAACTCCGTTCCAGATACGACCAGTTTGAGCCGAGACCCCGAAGCAAGCAGGTCCGCTCATCGCTCGCTTCTCTCTCGCTGGGCTTGCACTGTCGAAGAAACGTAAACGGAAGTCCATCTCAACTTCGTCACAGTCGCTTCTTGGGGGAGCCAAGTCTGCGAGGCACACGCACCAGCGCTTCCGTCCGTCGCGGAGACACCGAGTGAGAGTTCGACGCTTTTCTTCGACATTTTGTTCGGCAGCGATTCCGCGAACGCAAGTCGACCACCGGGGCTGGAACTCGATTTTGTTGTGATTAATCTCGTGGTGCGCTTAGCAAGGGCGGATGCGACGGAGCGACAGCTAGATGGCAGTCAGCGCACTTAACATGGCACCGTACTTCACTGGATATCCCTTTCAAGGTAAGAGAGCAACTGATATCCGACTTTTATCATGTGCGGGGCGTAGATCGGGACAGTGTCGATGTATTTAAATCGTAGGCAATTGAATCTCAACTCAAGTATGTAAAGACAGCGTCTATGTAGGATTAGCTGCGCTTCAGCGTTGCTTTGAGAATTTTGAAGGAATCTTTCGCGCCGAAAAGGGTCGGAGAACTGGTACTAATCGGATGTGCTTAGCAAAATGTTCCATAATCCGGTTTCGACGAGTGAGAATTTACGCAAGGCGCCGTTTATCAATCGTATGAAAGTCGCGAATGTTCGCCGGAGACTGTATACTTAACCTGCGAAATGATCGTCAGCGACGCTTAAACAATTCTCTCAACAAGGCGGTACTAAAGTGCGTGACAATCCTCGAGATTTATGCAGCAGAGATCCAGCTTCGTTTAATCTTCCGTATGCATTTTCCCTGAGTGGCGCAGTTTCAAATGCGATTAATGTCAGTCGGACGTTCCGCGAGCGACGTCCGACGCCTCTCGGACTTCTGGCGACTGGCAACGAGCAGGTTTACAGCCCGATGTTAATGATTTTACGATGCAGCTTGACAGAATTATTTGCTGCGCGTTAAACGAACCCTTTCGCATGACCTTCCTGCGTGTTTCGCAACAATGCGCCTGCTGTAACTGTCGAACTCGATTGTGCAAATTCGGAATCAATTCGGCCGAGAGTGGCATCAAGCCATCTCTTACTATCGGCACATACGCGCGGCGTCTCGATTTTTCCACGTTTTTGATAATATATAGGCTGACTTACGACCTCCTACTGTTATTGCATTTCTACGCTCTACTGTCATGAGATCATTTAAACGCCCGATTTGTATACAATAGATATGTTTGTAAGGAAATCATGAATATTCAACGGAACGGGTACTGTGGCAATTTGTCTACTATGTAAATGTTAATATTAAGAGGGCACCGTATGAATGTCGTACGGATTATCGTTTTCTGTCGCGAACAAGCGAAGAATTTGACGATTGGGCAATGAATGTGAAGGAATATTATTGGGACGTCGGAAATTGAAAGAATCATTGTCCCGTATATATTGTGAGTTACCGTACATACATCAAATCAATTTGTAAATAATGTGAGATATAGATCTGTTACAAGAATGCCATTGTTGAAAATCGGTGTTGTTCGTTCTGGGGTTCTTGTACACCTTCAATAGCAACAAACGAAAACGTTTTTGTTCACGAATGTTTCACGTAATATAATCAAAGAAGTATATTGAATTAAAAGAGAATATTTTCTAGTCCAGAAAGAACGATAGTATTTACCATACTGTCTACAGACAAGTATTTTCAATGTTTACGCTATTTCTAAACGATGATTACACAATTGCGTTATAAATATTCTAATGGGCTATGATTGTTCAATTATAACCCAAGGATGGCAGACGTGCTGTTTGTATTTTCTCCGCGCGACTTTGATTGATAGGTACCTACGTCGACACCATGAACATTGAGATGCAAAACCATGTTAAATTATGAAACACCAAAAAGGTATTTCTTCGTCGAAGTAGGAATGCCTCTCGAGTCTTTAGTGCCGCTATGTGACCAATGACATAGTTACATTGCGCTTATTGCAACGTGAAAGAGAGTCGAACGAAAGAATGGTGCATGACGTTGGACAGTCGCCAATGGGCTCACTCGAAGGGAAACAGGAATGCCTTCTCCGAAACGGCCTACACGAAACTGAAACGTGAAAACATCGGTACAGATTGAAAGCTCGCGGTACCGCACCTAAAGCTCGTCATGAAAAAAAAATCAAAGACTACGAAGAAAGTTCAATAAACAACGTACTACTCACATCCTATTTTATTGAAATAAAGATAGCATACGCATATACATCACATTTGCTCGGGTAGCGCGGGTTATTGAGCAAAACTATTAATGAAATACGAAGAAGCAAATGTCGGGGCATCGGAAAGTGCGATCGGTGAAAAATCGAGGGAATGACAGCGTATGTCGGATGAGGCTCGGTGCGTTGTTCGGTTCGACAGATACGTTGGTACATCGTGGGCGTCGGAACGTGGAAGAGAGTTGGACGAGAGGTACGTACACTCTAGAGCCCGTGGGTACCTAATGTCTGATATCGAATAGGCCCCGGGCGACGGCGCGCTGATTGAAGCCTTCGCAACTCGGAACTCACACCGAACCGCTGAGTACATGCATTCTTCACCGTGCTACATGCAGTCCTACACCCACTCACCTGCTTACTGCGGTACTCCGCATCTTCCTCTCTCCGTTCCTTCTCGCGCCTTCAGTAGATCGCCTGTAGAGACGCGGAGGATAAGCTCAGTCGCATCTTCGCGAAGACGGAAAGAAAGAGGGAGGGCGAGACGATGTAATCGACAAATTGATATTATCTCGGCGAAGAATGCTGATGGAAGCAGATCGATGACTGTAATGTCGGACGGACGACGATGCACGTATGCGCAACAGATAGTAACGACGATTATCGTGCGCGCACATATTGCTCGTCGCGCTACGTGTCGCGATACCTTGCGAAAACTTCAGCGGGACAAATGGCTGAGAGTTTTCAGTCTTGATTAACTCGCGTGGCACAATCGGTAGCGAAGACTTTGTTACTTGCTGCGTCTGAGAATGAGACAAAATTTGTCTGTTAACGAGATCGTGTCATCAATCATTAGGAATGAATATAAAGAAACAGTAGTACATCTACTTTTCTAACTTGCACCTATCTAAGTTCTGGTCACTGCATTATATCAGCCGTTCTTTCCGAATCGTTTCGTCGTCGAGGGCAGTGTAAGAGTGTCTTCTTTTCAAGGATCCTCCCCTCCGTAATGCTAGGGGAGAATATAAAGATAAGCCGATATTACACGTGCTCGGAACGCGGTCAGATTTATTTACTGTTCCCGTTAATTAACGCTCTCGAGCCGAGAGAACCGGTCTGGAAAATGATCAGTTGTTCGAGATGGGATTTTTCGGTTGATTCGCGGTACCGATCGCGTTGTGCCTACGACGTGACGGCGCGACGTACCCCCAAGGGAACGTTTAATGATGAACGGTGCGTCTTACGAATTCAAAGTAGCAGGGGCTCACTATCGCGTCACATCGGCCCGCGATCATGCACATTATCGTGATCGCTCACAATCAATTGCCCGTTATCAATAATTCATGTATCAAATTGTTTCCTCGCTTATTTTGCTCGCCCTGCCACATGTCGCGTCTCGTCATTTCTACAGGGTGGTCCAACTAGCGTGTAACTATTATGATATGATATTTTAAGGGGGCACTGTGGGGTGTGCTGATACAATTGCGTCGGAAGTAACTGAGGGTTCATACGATTTGGTGTGTGCAAAGAACAGAACGTCATTTGGATTACAAAATATCCAAATAATGGTACGGTAAGAATAGGTGATTCGCGTATTGTTCAGGGACTGTGTTTTGGGAGTCCTGCCGTCGGGAGTTGCAACGGAGTGAGAGTAGCTATTAGAATTAGATGAATATATTATCGTCATGAACTTGCATAGGTACTGAATATTCAATGATGTGTACTAAATCAGTGCTACGGTACGCATAACGGAGGGTGAAATCTTGTCACATCTAATAGAAAAACCAAGTTCTTATTTTCGGTCAGCTTGCCGATTGCACTATACTCGCATCATTACAGCGCGAAATGATTTGGCATTACATCGAGCCAAGCATAATCATATAAACAAACGTGTATTTCCGTAAACTTTACACGCATCATCATATTTCAGCAACACTCTCGTTGATCAGGAAGCTTATATACGAAGGATGACGCAATTATAATGAATGGGGTGCACGAATACGCCGATTAACTATATCATCCTAATTATCGTGTAAACTAATTGCTCGATGCAGTCGGTGCATACAGAGCACACGAGGCACTTTCGAGTCTTTCGTAAGAACATGCTTGGGAACATTCATCAACGTTGGCACGATCGCGAATGGCGAAAAACACGAGTAAAGGGGCTGTTCGGTCGAACTATCGAACTTTCAATTTCATGATTGCTTCTTGTGTTCGCGATCGGTAGTATCGCGCGTGGTACAACGTTTGTCGGAGGTGTCGTGTAAGCCGAGCTAGGCACAGTGTGCCTGTGCGCGTGCCAGCATACGACGGGCCCAACGAATGGAGAACTTGCATTCCTCGCGTTCTCCGCGAGCCTCTGCAAGTTTTCCTTTAATTGCCGACTGCGTACGGCTGCCTGGAAATGGCGACCTGAGAGCGGCGGGTAAAGAAACGCACCGGTGTTGAGTTAGTCTTTAGCGTCTAAGTAAATTGAGACGTGGCTGGAATTACGTCATGGGGTTATAGCGACTTTATTGCGAACCGCTCCTTCGCCATCGATCGAAAATGTCTCTTTCACGACGGGTTACGCGCACTGCCTGGTTTTTCTTTTTCCTTCGCTCGATGAGTGTCGCTTTCGATCAAGTGAAGCTCATGAATTATTTAGCATGATAACCAACGGGGAGTAATAAAATTTCGCAAGGTGTAACAGTATCACTTGGATGAAAGTATACACGCTTCTCTAGGACCTTATAGTATTGGCGAATAGTTTTTGAATGGACGATTGGTATGAATATTATTGGATATTATTGAGAAGTGACTGTTTGTATTTCATCTTGCTAAACCATTGTCGGGCAAGAAAACGTGCTCGTAGACTCGAATGCACTTGTAAGTTTCAGCTCTCGGTCACAGTGAAACTTATCTAAAGCCCATAAATCGCCAAAGAATCATTGCTACGACCAACCTTGCTAACTGCGTAAAACACTCAATTACACAAGTACCTACCATATCCCGAACGCACATTCAGACGATTCAATAGCCTAACATTCAATGTTACATGAAACACTCAAAAAACATAAATTCGATGTGAAAATCACGACCCTTCCGCTAACCCCAAGCATTACATCTTTCGCGTCGCGAACGTTCCGTGACACATCAGACCAGAAATTCTAAGTCGCGCATATTCTCCGACTATCTCGAGTTCGGCCGCATCCAAGAAGGTCAGTTCACGAGCAGGCCGTTTCGCGTTGGGCCCGTTCGCTGAGATCCGTTCAGAGGTCCATTCCGGGCCCGCGCGACCCGTGCGCGCGCAACCAAGAGCGAGTCGGCGGCGGCGGCGGCGGTCGGCGCCTTTTGATCTTGCCTGTAATCCCGTCGGGCCCCGCGGCCTGACTGACGTCATACACCGGAGAAGTGTCCGCCGAGACCGTAACCCGTATACACGTTGCGTCTCCTTTGGGGCCCTATGGGAGTCTCTGTGTGCGCGGTCGTCCGCATTTACGGATATGTCCTCTCTCACCGACGTTGCCTTTGAACGACGTCGTAATGAGAGGGGCACGGGAGAGCAGCGGCCTGGAGAGAGGAACGGCGGAGAGGTCGATGTAAATCCCGAGCTGCTGATGAACGACGAAACGGGATCAGCATTGTGCTGTGGGCTTCGGAGCTTCACATTGCCGCCAAGTAATTAGGGAGGCGTGATAACTTCCGCTTCGACGCTGCTCGTCGTCACCTAGTGCATATTTTGTTACGCGCTATCTTGTTTCGCCGGCCACGGCGAGTGCGATAAATATCCAATTAGCGGTACGTTAACGGATAGAAGATGCTCTTTTTGCGCGTCGAACTAATGGGGATGTGTCGGTTTCAGGATTGTTATTGATCTAGTTGTTCTAGTTGACGGAACTAAGAGGCCATCTGACTCCTTGCAATACTGATTTTTTATTTTATTTTTGTTATTATTTATGAATTTGCAAATATCGCGTAATGCGGTGATTATTGTGGATGTGTACTTTGGGAATGTGTACATTTATTTTTTTGACATGACAGACAAAACATGATCACATCATCGAAAAGTGAAACGCTCGATCGCGATAAATCTGTGCCCGAAAATACAGCAATCCGGGCATACTAAATGGAATTTCATTCCTGAGAGCGCGCCTGCCGCGAGTCTTTCAATTATACGCTCAATTAAGTACGCATGCCACCCTCAGAAGTGTTTACAAACTTGGTTGAATCAAAAGCACCGGACGCACGGGCGCAGTTCTAACCAGGGCGCACTGCCCTTGCCCTTCTCCTCACGGCGAGACCAATTGCGTCGGATTACTCGATTATCCGGGATAACTCGCGATCTACGTTCGGCACTGATCTTAATCTTTTTATGGACTGTTAATATTCCACTTTTATTAGCTTTATACGACATCTTTACGGATCACATCGGGAATACGAAGCTGTCTTCAAAACGGTTTAAAGTGGAAGAGTATCTCAGACACGACAAGCGCAAAATTCTTCCAACACAATAAAACTGAAAATTTAGAATAGACTAATTGACTTAGTCACATCCTCACTATTCGTACAATTCTATGATGTAGTCATCCGGGGATTATGACTGAACATTCATTTTCCGACCTTCGCACAGGGAAGATCTCGCGTTATCCAATTTATCAAGGGTATCTCTTTGAGGGAAAGTAACGTATGACGAGTAAGTAAATCGATGGCACTCGAATTTATTAAAATCCACATTCTGACTGCGGTGCAAATGAATCACCTCCGACTTTCGACCGGTCGCATGCAGCGGCGGCGACCCTCTCGGCACACACCGGTTTCATTTTTACACGCCACGAATGTCCACGCACACCGGGTTACGAAACTCGCATCTCGCGGCACGTCTCTTATGCAAACGCTTCTTTATGTAAATACGCGTAAACGCGAAATGGCCGTCTCCTCATTCCGCCGGTTCCTCCCCTTCTCCTTCTTCATGATGTATCCCTTACCACGCCTTACCCTCTATCCTGCTCTCTCTCTCTCTCTCTCCCCCTATTTTTTCTCAGTGCCATTCGTCGTTGTTCTCTTCTACAAGCAGCTCTAAGCACGAAGTTTGAGTCCGCGAAAACGTCGAACGGTCATGAGAAAGATAGCAATGTCTGAGGGATGTGCGCTTCGTACCATCCTCACTTCCTTATCCTCTATGTCACCGTTGTACAAGATGTCGGAGGTGGAGAAGAAGAATGAGGAGGAGTTGAATAAGCAGGAGGAGGACGAGTAAGAGGACGGCTCAGCGTCGTTTCTCCGTAACTTTTACTGCTAGGAGCAAAACCAGAGCCGTAATTCCTCGTGCTCGAACGCGCGCGCGCTTGCACACGCTACACACACACAACACGCGCCTCGTAAGCATATGCCCGAGCGCATGCACATAGACCGGACACACGCAAAGGATGTCGCGGCGGCGTCGGATTCAGAAAGAGCGCACGAATCAGCACGCGAGCCTCATTCTCGTCATCCTCGGCAAGCATTACGAGAGATCCTTGCCACCGTTCGCGCGCATCTCATTCGCTTCTTTGCCCGGCCCGGCTGTCTCCGAAAGCGGCATTCCCTCGACGCATGCGACGCCGTTTGTTTGCCTTCGTGATTATAATTAAGTTAATGAAGAAGGGGAGCTAATTACCGGTAATTAGGAGCGTCTCTGCGGCACCTCGCTTCTCCCGACTCTTCCAGCCGACTTCCAACCTCGCTTTTGTCCGCGCTCGGCCCGCGCATATGGCATTTCGTGCGACGTTCGTCTCGGTCGACTTCCCTTTTACCCTATCCTTCTTTTTCGCCCTGGCTGTCCCCTGCTCTCGGAGGTGTGCCCGCGCGTTCTCTTCTCTTCTCTTCCCTCCTTCTCGCTGCTTACTCGTCTTCTCCGGCAGGCCGCGTCGTTCTTCCACCATCCTGACGTAGCCGCGACGCTTGCACGACGCCCCCTTTCGGAAATTGTCCTCCGACAGATCGCTCGACCAACGACTCCGTCCGTGCTACTTTTTGCCGCGCGCGCGCTTCCTCTCTGTTTTCTTCTTCTTCTTCCTGTTTTGCTAGTACGAAGTCGCGACTTCGTTCCTGTCGCTTGCCGTTCTGCGAGAACCCGTACATATGTAATCATGGACGATGCCTGCGGGATGGCAATGATAGCGAGACTACTCAGACAGTCCGTTTAATTTACGTTTTTGATCGACTCGACCCTCTCGCATTATTGCTACGTCTGTAACCGTGACGGGTTGGAATATCGAGTTTACGAGCGCACGGTTTTAATATGGAACATTTGGATGTCGGAGGGTATACGATCTCTGAATGTGCAGGAAATCGTTATGCATTTTTCTGGGACGTACCTGTTCTCGTATGCGCACGGTATATCGATGTGCGGATTTACGTTTCGTTATCGCTGATCTTCGGCTGTACGTAATAGAAGATATGTGCGCCTGACGATGTTCATTGAATTTCCTTATCGTATGCTATCGTAGTTTATGTACTTCTGCATTTTTCTTCATTTATTATATGCAAGCCTGACTTGCACAATCTACGATCGACTAAAATTGTTTATTTTTATCTATTCTACTGTAATCATACCGTTTATGGTTAGCCACTATCAAATATACATTACTTGTATTTAAATGAGAAGTGTATAATCGTGATACAGGTAACAAGTACCTACGTTAGATATCAGTATGTGATATACATGTTTTGCGTCATACATTGCGGTAGTGTGTCTCTGATTTCTTCACGACATAAGGTTTAAGAAGTATGTATATATTTAAAACAACAAGCACTTATAAGTAATGTCATAATAACATAATAACATGCCATAAATGAAATAGGTTAAAATAGCATTACCGAACTAACACTGCACGTTGACTTTTGTTACAGGCCAGGGTCGAGTGAACCAGCTAGGAGGTGTTTTTATCAATGGCCGTCCATTGCCGAATCATATTCGGCTAAAAATCGTGGAAATGGCTGCTACCGGAGTGAGGCCGTGTGTCATATCGCGGCAATTGAGGGTATCCCATGGTTGCGTATCGAAAATCTTAAATCGATACCAAGAGACCGGCTCAATTAGACCTGGCGTCATCGGGGGCAGTAAGCCGCGAGTTGCGACGCCAGAGGTTGAAGCCAGAATTGAGGATCTCAAGAGACAAAATCCGGGCATCTTCAGCTGGGAAATTCGAGACAAATTGATAAAGGTCTGTTGACATATGCCATTATCTGGAACACTTAACAGCATGGTACTAGCAGTAGGACACAACGAATCGAAGACATTAATGTGTAAACTAACGTATTTGATACACACATGATTGTGAAAATGATAGATACCATCTGAGGAATCTTTTTTTTTTTTTATATTATAGACGAGAGTATATGAATCTCCGATAATATTAATTTATACATTAAAAGTTTGAAAGCATATCCTAACTGGTCCGACATGGTTTTGCCAGCAGGACGGAGTTTGCGACAAGGCAACTGTGCCTTCGGTCTCCAGCATCTCGAGGCTTCTTCGTAGTCCTGCCAATCAAACGCGACCCGGTGAGGATCCACGAAGAAACCATTCTATTGACGGAATTCTCGGTGAGTGCCGCAAGCTGTTCCATTAATCGCTTACTTTTCAAGATGAACACAAGTGACGAAGTCACGCCGTAGCTTAACAGCTTCTCACCATGCAAGTAGGCTTTAATATCTAATGTCTGCCGTACTTTCATAATTTGACGCATGGAACGTAATATCTCGAGGATAACAAGCGAACCTAATTTTGATAGCAATTTTCGGTTTCGTACATAATCTGTATCCTCATCTTAACGCTGCATAAAATATTGGTAGGCCGGCAAATGAAACGCCGGAGTTAATCGACCGATAAGCGTAATTACACCGTCGGCACTGGCGTCAAGTTAATTGTGCTAATGCGTCTGCGAGGATGACTCCTGCAAGGGTGAGCGCACGTATATACGCGCATGAATCCCTCTTAATTTGACGAATCCAAGACCGTCTCCGCCCGTGTCACTGTAATGGTGCGAAGGAAGCTCGCGTCCGATCGTGCGCGACGACGTACGAAAGCAGAGCTAAATTCAATTAGAACTTCGAGATCATAAATAAATCTGCTCAGGACTCCGTTGACAAGCGAGAGAAACACAAATTGCACGAAGCAAATGGAAAAAGTAATTGAAACGCGAGACTTATTCGACAGATGATACGTCAGGTAATTGATCATAATCTTTTGCAGACGTTCATTGCAATCCATCATTTGAATTTAGAATCCGAGTTTTTTGAACCTCATCTTTGACGCTTGCGACGGATTGCTTGTAAAGTTATTATATTATGTAACTTCGGCGTGCGCTAATAGTCTCGTTGAAGATCTCGCGGCAAGCTTTCTACATTCTCTCGAGCCCTGAACACTTTGGAGGGCATACGGGGATTAGCAGAAATATAGGTCTGGTCGGCGAGCGTAAAGGGAATTCCTTTTCTTTTTATTTATTACCGGCGGTAAAGCCCGTGAAGAAATATTAGGCGTCCCGTGGCGCATAGATGTGTTGAGTTTATTACCTTGTCGAGAAGATTTAGTTTTGATTAGACGCAAGCTCGAGATTGCAACTTCGTATAAACGATGCAAGGGCACTGGACCGTTACTGCGCAATATCCGTCTGAATTTTCATTAATGACTAATAGTAGCGCTTACTTCGAAGTTGCGAGATCATTTGCGTGAAATTGTACCGTGAATTCAAGTTTGATTGTCCGACGATCTTCGCTGAAATCTGCTGAGATATGCTTAACACAAATTTGCAGTGGTAGGTACTTATTGACACACAATTTTCAATCCCTCGTGTATCATTTTTGCCGAAAATTTCCATACTTCTGTCACCGCGCTCCGCGGCCGCGTGTCCGCCCACGTGATAGCAACAGGTGCTAATAAAATAATTCCGCAATTGCGCACCCAGAGTCGACATCACACCCCACCGAAATCTTCTTAAAATCCTCATCGGTTCCTACCGCCGTTGCTGTCTAACCAAACCGATCCCGTCAATATATCGAGCACCGAAACAACGGGCCCCATCAGAAGGATCTCGCAGGAGAACGAAGAGCACGTTAAAGCGTTTGGGGGAGGCCGTAGGAAAGTGGTACAAGCTGAACGGGCGAAGAGACGGGCAGGAAAGAGGGAGAGAGCGAGGACGTTAAGGCGCGCGCGCGCGCGCGCCCGTGCGTATGCGAGCGAGGGAGGAAAGAAGACGAAGAGACGCGCATATACACAGTAACACGGCGTGTGGTCTTCAGCTCGAAGCCGCAGCCTGTCTCTAATCTTACAAACCGCCAACAACAGCCCGGCCTGCCGTTTTGTTCGAGGAACATCAGCGCCCTCTATTGATTTAGATGTTCTTACTGCGGGGCAGACTTGCGGTCTCCCGTGATTGAGACGTACCGGCTCTCGAATCGCGAAACTCCGCACGAAGCCGGCTATCTCGTTCCGTAATTGTTTACGTGCCATGCCCGTGACTAACTCAATGGCCGACTCACACGAAACTCCGCCGTGCGATCGCCGTGCACAGAGCGTCGGTACGCCGTCGATTTAAATGATTTTTGCGCCATGCGAGCGAGGGGGGCCGGGATAAACGGCTGTCGAGATTCTGCTTTCGGCTTTCCGGACCAATTCGCATTTTCCGAGTGGCACGCACGATGACGTGAGTGGGCGACGGTTAATGATGATCAGGTATTGTCTGTAGCTTCGAAGATGTTTTCTATTTCTTCGTACGTATGATCAAAGACAGCGTGTACGTGTAATCGAATTTTGTGCAAATCAAAGCGCGATACGTCTGGTATTGATGAGTGAAACGGGATAAACAGCTGTCGCGATAGTTCTGCCGGGTTTTCCGGACCACTTCTTTAGTCAATTGCTGTTACACGTCTTGCTGCGGACACGCATGACCACGTGAGCTGAAGACGCTCCATAAAGATGATTGCCGCGAATGCTTCTTTTATTAATGTACAAGGCGCCATACGTCGATTTGAAGAATTTCTTCGTGATGCGATGCAGGAGAGGCAAGTGACGATTGTTCAGATCGTTTATACCAGAGTTTTTCCAGTCGACTTTCATAGTTACTTCTCGTTACGAGCTGAAGACCTTGTCTAACATTGATTTAATGCGCATCATTTTGAGGACGTTTGTGAACATTTTTCTTATTTGTTAAATATCAGTAATATGAATTTGCCGCAGCCTATCGGTGGGCGCTGATGGGTCGAGGAAAGCGTTAAGGTCTGAAGAAATCGTTAGGTGTGCTCCTCGAAGCTTCCCGAGGATTTACGGCCGCGCCGCAGTCTTTAATCTTAAAAGAACCGCCGTACGACCTCGTGGCTCTCGATCATCGAATCACGGGCTGACTTGTTCGCACAGGTGCTATTGATTTAGATGTTCGTTCCCGTCGATTGGGCGACTTAATTCGACCATCTGGCAGTACGACGCCAAATGCGAGCAGTGAGCCGCGAAACATTTAACCCATCATCCCCGTATTAAAAAACCTAAAACTCTCTTAAAATCTGTCATTTAAGTCTCACTCGTTTAAAAAAAACACCGAAACGACGACATTTAAATCACACGTACCATACAGATCTTTACGTTGCATCCTGCGTTAGTTGACGAATCATAGAGACGATTTGAATCAAACGTCAAGAGACCAATGCGCGCATGCAAATTTTCCCCGTTTCCTCGACAACGAACAAATTATTTTCCCCGAAGAACCTCTAATGGCGGCATGGCGCTCACCGTCATTCTGGCGTTCCACTCGGTCTTTCGTTTAGCTTGGGTGGGACGGGACATGTCAAAGAACTTAATTTCTTCGCGGCGGACCCTAATTTCTCCGGTGTTTTAGTTTAGTATAGGTTCGGCTGGCACGGCTGTAATCAGGAGGGTCTTAATGGTGGGTTGCTGAGTCCGGCGTGTGAACTGTGGGCGGGAACGACTCGCTTCCTATCTTCGGTATCTGACGTGCAGCACGTGCTGGACCGAAGGGAAGAGAGAGAGGATCTCTCGCGGCTATTAGTACGCATATACAAAATCGCCGATGGCAGTCATCGACTCTCCTATCGTCTACAATTTTAAACTCAAATTCCAATCGCGGTGTCGGTGATGAATAAAATATCACTGCATGTTATAGAAGCAATTTGTTTGCTCTTCGACAATTGGTGGGACAATGCACTCGCCCGTGACACGTCTTATGCGTTTAGTGGATTCCTTTTCGGTATTGCGCGGCGAGTGTCTTGAAATAGTATGTTTGATGAAAATCTGTAATGATAGTCATCGCCTGCCTGTCAATTTTTTCGTGACATATATCTTATCGGGATGTTCGCTTTTTGGGTTCCAGCCTGCAGCAGTGGCGATGATTCTGAGACGGAGAGTGAGCCGGGAATCCCTCTGAAGAGAAAACAGCGTCGAACCAGAACAACCTTTACCGGCGAACAGCTTGGCCATTTAGAAGAGGCTTTCCTTCGGACACAGTATCCAGATGTGTGCACAAGGGAAGAATTAGCACAAAAGTAAGTTCGCGTTATCCACACTAATTGTTTTCATTTTCTTCCAAGTAAAAAACTATTTTCCTATCTTCTGCGTCCATTAATGCGTTTCCGTTATAAAATTCAATTCCGGCTGACAACTATCAAATGCAATTCTACACATACCTCAAGCCTCGAATTTAGCTCTAAATAAAACGATTTCTCTCATAACCTGTTTCAGGACACAACTGACGGAACATCGAGTTCAGGTGTGGTTCAGCAACAGACGTGCAAGACTACGCAAGCAGATCAACAGCCAGCAACTGACAGCTTTCAACACGATGAGTCTTCAGTCGTTCCAGACTCAACATTACGCGAGTGGTGCCGAGAGCTATCAAAGCTACGGCCAGGCGTCTGCCGCTGCCGCCGCAGCAACGTCCGCTGGTTATCCTCAGCACTACAACTACAGCGACAATTATTACGCGGCGCAACAACAGTGGCCGCGCTCAACCGCTGAAAATTATGGGTAAGTCGAGATATTCCTTACGTCCTTCCGGCACAACCAGTTTCAACCTCTCCGCCGTACTTAGAACGTAACCTCAAAACGCGTAGTAGCTGTCAGCAACGTGACAGCGGCAAATGAGAAGGTTACACCCGAAAGCGTAGCTAGTACTCTAACTTAACGAGACCTTGGACGAACCTATCCGCCACTCCGCTTCGTTCTCACCCTGTACGACGTCGGAGAATAGACGGTACCCTAGAAACAACAGGTAGGATCATTATTAACGCCGAGCCCAGGGGGTCAATAATTGTATCGTGTTTATCGCGGATCGTGAGTGTACCGTTACCAGCGTGCCGCGTCGCGTCCGTGATCCCGTCGTATCGGCGGCCGGCTTTTTTCCCTTTGGAAGGCGGAAATTCGCGGCGGACCCCCCACGAGACGCGCCGCTCTTTTTCCGTCTCGCCCCTCGCCCCTCGCCCCCTTCGGCCGGTGCTCAATGGCGGGGTAGAGAGAGGCATTATCCGGGACGTTTAAAACGCGCCAGCCACGTGATGGCGCGAGAAGGAGGCCGAAAGGCAGAGCGGGACACGAGTCGGACAGCGTGAGAGCGAGCGAGAGAGGATCTTTCGAGGAGCGAGCCGGGGTCCTGGTGCGCACGGGATGTTTCGAACAATTAATTCAGCCATTGTGGCGTAATAACAGGTTGGCGGGTTGCCCGAGCTGCTACAGTGTGTTCCGCGCGGCCCGGCGTTGTTACACGCTGAGCGCTTCGGCCGAAGCCGGCCGATTCAGTGTGCGGGGAACGGAGAGGAGTGAGCGGGAGAAGGATGGTGGCCGAGGTGGAGAGAGTCGATGCTCAGACCGGTGGAGAGCAGAGGGACCCCACCGACACGTTTTCTGTGTGGTCCTCAATTATGTTGCTTGGGCCCCGTAATGAAACGCTACCGGCTAATAATCCAACCGCGTCTTGATCTTGGTACTCGGGGTCTCTCTCTCTCTCTCTCTCGCTCGCTCTCTTCTGTCTTTTGCCATCTTCTTTCTCTCCGCCTGCCACTTTCTTCCTCCAACTCTTTCGCCGTCTTTCTCTTGCTCCCATTCTTTCCTTGTTCCTGTTTTCCAGTTCACTCTATTTCTCGTTCTTACTTTGCGTACGACGTCTACTTTCCCTGATCTCATTTCAACAGCCGTGTCGGTATGTTGGCATGATTAACGATCTCGGGGCAGTGTTTGAATTTAACGTCATTAAGGTCTCTGTGTTCCAAAATTGCGATGGTAAAAGTGGAAGTATTGATAACAGTAGGTCAGTAGGTACATCTTGCAGTTGAAGTTATGTTGAGCGTAGAACGAACAGGAGTACACGCTTGATACGGTAACTTTATTTTACGAACATCACCCCGTTCGGATCTCGGCAGGAATTATTAGAAGCACTGCAAAATGCCATTTGATTGCAGCACAATAAATATTGCTGAATTCACCTATAGTAGTCGAGTGGGCAAGGTTCAAATGGACAGTCAATAAATCGTTGACTGGCTTCCGCCAGCATTTTCGGGCTCTGTTGTATAAGAACTTAGATGAAGGAGGAGAGAGAGAGAGAGAGAGAGAGAAAGAAGGAAGGAAGGGAGGTCGGTGCAAAAAGGAAAAGGCAGGGCTCTCGAATCGGCACGATTTAGGGTCCTTAACTGTGCTGCTGTTCCGAAACGGTCAAAGAGCCGCGACTGCGTTTTCGAGACCGATTGTTGGCTCTCTCGACACGCCCTAATCGAATTCGCTCTCTCGCAAACGCGCGTGCGGTTCATGTGTGCGCGAAAGTATCAGCTTGCAAACGAGCAGTGTGCCCTGATTGCGCGGCAAAATGAGTGAAATGTTCTCGACCTCACAGCGGGCGGTTACTTTGACAACGAGACGGGTGCGGGAATGTCCTTTTCGAACAAACGTGCACGTGGTCTTTTAACATTGCCTTGCATTCTTCTTCGACTCTCCGACGTTTCGTGCAAACGGTACAAATTCAATGTTACCTGATAACTTTCGTTGTCTACCCAGCACATATTCTTGCGTTATCTCGTGACAATTAGTCATATTTATAACGACAGAGGTATTCAAAAGCAGGATCGTAAAGCAACTCGTTGTTTTCTTGCTTTTACTTCAAACACTTAAACACAACACTTAAATACCCTTACCGTTATTTTACCGACAGCAAAATTCTACTACTTCGCGCAGTCATTTTCTTCAGTCTTCCATCGTTACACTCGTTCGCCATATGTTATCGGCAATTTTAGACGTCCGATTATTTCTCGAACAAACATCTTTCAATTCCGTCGTGACTGGAACTCGCAAGACCGACATGACAATGTACTGTTTGTGAGTGAAAGTTAGAAAGACGCTTCAAACGGTATAAAATGTCGACGCAATCTCAACCAAACGCTTCCCTCACCTAAGCACTGCTAAGATGTCAGAGCGACCGCTAAAAATCGTCGCAAGCTGACAAACTGAGATAAAATCGAAGACCAAAAACATACCTAATATCCAGATTTTTCTATTTATCTGACGCAGACTGTTCAATGCCTCCCACTACGGCAATGGCAATCTGGCATCGAACCTAACCTCGGCTAACCTCAATCTGGGGAGTCTCGGTGGTAGCGTCAGTCCCAGTGCGTCCAACATGAGTGCCTGCATGGTGCAGGGTGCGACTTCCGGGGTGCCAACAACAACGGGGATGAGCCACCACGTGACGCCGCACAGTCCAAGCGAAGCCAAGAGCGGATATCCATATTTGGGGAGCATCGACTCGCAGGTTTGCGGCAGAGTACACTGAGCTAGTGTTCGAATCCGCGCAAACTTCAGTAGTCGAGCTCGAGGGAATCGAGTCTCAGAGGATCGAATTGATCAGCGCTTCGCGTTCGCAAACATCTAGCACAATAGTCGATGTTAATCACTCCAAATAGCTGTCAAACGACTTCGAAGATCCGATGCGTAATGCTGATGCGTTTAGCAATTATGTTCGTTTGACTTGGAAATGTTTATGACGACGGCAACTTACAAGTTTACAAGGCTAAACGGGAAAACCGATACAGGTGGATCTAGGAATGGATTTCAAATTAGAGTCAGTATGGAATAGCTTGTTTGAAACAATATTTGAGGCTTTTTGGCAGATTGGGAAGAATGGGGAACATTTTTTCTGTGAATCATTTTAATGTTATGTCGTTCGTACTTGTGAGTTGAGGAGGGAGTACTAACGTTTTTAGAGTTCTTCCGTGTTTCTGAATGAAGTTGCTACTCTTACATACGTAACACATTTTTGTTGAATCGAACGTTCGGAATGTTAATAAACATTTTATGTAGATCATTGTAAATAGACTGTAGTTTTTTTTCTGACAGCGGCGATGTGATCAGACAAAATTGATAAATCACTCCAGTGACATGTATTACGTAAGCATCAGTGGGACGTACGAGTTAGATTGCACGCAAATGAACTGCGAACTTTTAGTGTGTACTGTAATCGATTACGCTCAGCTATTACGGTTTTTCTACGAATACGAATACGGTGCCTTTGAACGTCCATTCACAATAAGGTTGCCTTACAGCGTAACTTAATCGTATAATGTAATTGAATCTGTTTATCGAGACATAAGGTATACATCATTATTAGATACGACTGTACATATAATTACTAATTAGAATTAAGCAGTCCTTCAATTCGCTAAAAAAAATATATGGAATTTTCATATCGTTGCGATGAACGCTAATTGAATTATTTAACTAATCAGTCACATATCATTGTTGTATATAAAAATTTTACACGGTGCACTGCGGCGTCATGTTGCACCCGATTGCTACATTCCGCTTGTACAATCCAACGTTATACAATAAATGACCTTTATAAATAACATGTGCTTCATTGTTTTCCACAAACCTTCAACTTCCCCAAGAAACAAATTTTTCATAACGCGTTCTTAAATACTGCACCTAGAAGATTTTTTAGTTCTGTTCAGTAAGTAATCTTTTTATCTGTATATGAAAATTGTAAGATTTCAATCAATATTACGTTAGGTAGAAAAACAAAAATATATCTATTACCACGTTAGCCGTTCGTTTGTTTCAAATAAATAGATCCGTGTTCAGATAAAATAATATTTCACATTATTATAGCGGAACTATGTCCATTCGTACATATATTGTAGTGGTAAAATCGTTTGTTATAATGATACGGAATATGGCACTAAATAAGCGATCTGAACATACCGTGTTAATGTACTTTCAAAGCATCATACAAAATATGTGTAGTGGGGGACATTAGTCCAGACGCTTCTTGAATCGTACATTGGGGATGGTGCGGGGGTGGGGTCGCACGGAGGGGGTCTTAGGAGCCGACAATCGGGCATGCAGTGACAACGAGCAATCAGCCTGCCGTATATCTACGGGTCCTGTCGCCACGCATTTGTGCCCCATTGTGTCTGCGAAGTAGGTGGTCGGAACTCTCTTTCATTCCCTTTCTTAGTTTCTCTGCGCGCGTAACATAAAAGTGTATCGGGCCCACAGTCCACAGTACGCGCCTATCTTTTGACGTAGTCGCAGGCCGATTTTCTTTAACTCCTGCCACGTTTGCGGTCACTTTATGTAGGTAGGTATATTATTTTCTGAACCATTGCTTTACCACAAAAGACGACATGTATTTGTATCGCGTATGGTTTTACAATTCTTTATTTAGTTAATTAACTTACATAATTAGACGCGTTGACAGTTTTTCCCAACGTCGGTTATTATTATTGTTATTGCTTCAAGATAATAAATATATTATAGGACTCATTACTTGTACGATGAAACTGTTTTGTTTTTTTGTTATATTGTGTTATGTGATGAGGAAAAAAAGGATGGGGCTTTATTTTCATCCCATATTATGTGGAAAGTTAATAAACGTTGACGTATGTTGTATACGTTTATAAAACTGAATGAAAATTGTAACTTGCAGAGTAGCATCTCTTAAGAAACAGTTTAACGATACACCTAACCAGCACGCTTCTCATATATTCTCCATTCTATAACATTTACATAAATTCTTATTAATGTTGTCACTGCGTGCTTGTTTCAATAATTCAACAACGATCGTGCTTTCCAACTTTACGACCTTTTTATAGCCTTTCCTTCAAACGATCGTAAGGATCCGTGACTGAATAATGTGGGACACTTTAAAATGTGGGAAATTCCAAGTTTCCTAAACTCGCACGATCGGTTCTCAGTTATGCCGCAAGTTTCTCGCTGACCTACCGCATTAACATGGGAGTAGGAGAATTTTGGAGCAACAGATTGGACCGCAAAGGCCAGTCGGGATTGGCATTGGGAACGGGAGAGGACTCCATCTCAAAGGAGCCGCACGAAAAGCAACCCTCCGAACCGTGCCCATGGGGGATGGAATATGGGCGGAGATCGCTGAATAGCGAATCACGGTGTCGGCAGAAGCGATATGTGGGGTCCGACCGAGTCTTTTACCGTGCGACATCGTAACGGCGTCAGTTTCAATTTTTTATCGATAAATCTTACCCCGCCTCATCATCCTCCACGAAAAGTCTCATCTGTAAATTTCGAGTCGAATCGAAAGAAAGTTAGCACGACGCCGAACGTTGGACGTTGGTGCAAGAATGATCAGACATCCTCAACAAAAAAAACAAACAAAGGAATACAGGAGTTAAGAAAGATTTGATTCATTTCCAGCGGGTGGTTGGCCGCGAAAACGATCAGTTTCGATGATGCCTCGAAAGCGTCGCGGCAGTGTCGAGAATACGTTTCCCATTTTCAATGTACCGACATGATTGTCCCCCTCCGATAAGTCTCTCGACGCAATAACCAGGACAGATGCATCGGCAACGGCAAAACTGATAGGTGTGACGACCTCCCAGGCTTAAGCCGCACCCTCGCGCTGAAAATCCGAGGGCGGCGTCAGGAGCGACCCTCTGTGCGAACGCGTGCGTTGCGCAACTCGCCGTCCCACGTTTCGCCAGGCCGATTCGCATAATCGCAACGAGCGTGAGATTCGTCGGGAGAATACTCGCACTCAGATCGGCGATTACCGAAAAGGTTCGCGCGGCAGAGCGACATCTGATTGCTCCAAACATCAATCGAGACCGGAAGAACGCGTTGAAGCTAGCAAAATGTCCGTCACTGTTCGACGCGCGAAACGACATGCCAGGCAAAGTTATACATATGCCGGGATGCTCAGTCGACAAATCAGTCGTTTAATGGCGGCGAACTGCAACCTCGGCTTTCACTCCGCCTTACGTCACGCGTCTCCGGCCGCGGAGTCGCTTAAGGTACGAGCGCGACTCTGTCCCGGCGATCGTAACTTCGAAAACTAAATTATCGGCTCTGTCGACGCGAGTGCGCTCCGCGCGCGCGCCGGCACGCTAAGCGCTAAGCGCACGGCGACGACGAACGCGACAGTCCGTTCGGAGACGCGCAGCGAGAGGAGGCTTACAAATCATTGTCGGCTTAAGAGCACGAGGACGCGGAGATAAAATGGAGTGAAGCGAAAAACACACAGAAAACCAGTCCGAGCGGCACGACATGATGGCTGTTTCCCCCCTCGACGCCAATGCGCTCCCTGTCTTCTATTTTCTCCGTCTATATCCCTTTTTGTCTCTCCCCCTCTCTGCCTCTATCATATTCTCTCCCTTCCCTCTCTCTCTCTCTCTCCAACCTTCCCTAACGTTCTCCACACGGCCGATGCTTGTCAGCCAATGAGACACGTCAGGACGCTACGAACAATAGTCCGACCGAACAGATTAATCAAACTTAACCGAGCCAATGAAAAGCGTGCAAATCTGGCGTAGGGGATGTATACGTGGGTTCCGTGCGGGACCACGCTCGCCTGCGAGCCGTACCGAGCCAGCGCGGTTCTATCCTCCTCGGAAGCAGGAGCGGAAACTATGGGAACAACGTGGAACGAAGCGGGCTTCATGGTGTTGCGAATTTAACGATCGAGCCCAGATCGGGAGAGTCTAACGATGCTCGACGATCGAACGAACGTACGACTCGCCATTAATATCGCTGATTTTAGCGTCATGAATCAGATGACGCGTTGTCCTGCTTTCGAAAACAGCTTCGCCGGCTCGATCGAACAAGTATTGCCGTTGCATCGTATTTTTCTTTGTCCTTCGTTATCGTGTCTCGCGTACGTTCGCGTAAACACTGTTCTGAGCGCTTGCCATCGTCGTACGTAGCTAGGTGTACCCCAAACCAGAACAACGTTCACGGTTCTACGTGGGTCCTGGCTACGGTTGGGGTGGCCCGGGCGTATATACGCGTATTGCTTCGCAAAAGATTCACAAACGCGGCGTGATGCGCGTCTAATCAGCGCACCGTGGCCAGCTGCCGTGTGGGCAACGCCGACTAAGGCGGCATCAAGCTCTCGTTCATTCATCAAGCCCCTGGTTACAGCGTGCAGCGGTCCCCGAAAAATCCCTCTTCTTACCTTCCATCGGAACCTCGACGCCTTGTTCACGTTCCCCTTTCATTGCTTCCGACAGTCCGTTAAAGCGCGCACGGAAAACTTCACGCGCGACGTGTGCGATATCATCGACTTGTGCGTCTATGCGATGCGTTGGCTTAGGTTGATCATTGAGACTGTACATTTTGTATTTTAGTATATGTTTCGAATATATATCGAATATTTCTATAACGAATAAATAAGTTTTTAATTATTATTTTTAGGCTTGTTGTAATCTGTTCACGAGAAGGCGCACGTTTGCGATTATGAATGTAAGAGCGAAATAATTGGTGCATGATTTGTAACGTTATACACGAACGAGCGTGTGTATAGCATGCCCGAGTAGCGTGGTAAAAAGATTCTGAGCGTAATATCTATGACCGACATGACCAATCTAATTTCACGTGAAGATCCGATTGGTGCCGTATAATAGGCCTAATCAGATCCTTCACGAATTCAGAGAGTAGAAACGTTACGGCACGGTCGTCGATGGTGTAAATAAGCATGTTGTAACGCATTATGAAGTATTCAGTAGCTTAAGTCCTTAAGTGATAAGTATTCTGTCTTATTATACACTAGTAAAAAAAAATAGAATTTAATCAATTTTGCTAAACTTCTATTATAAAAACAGGTTTTTTGTTATTATAGAATCTTGTTCTTAAACTGTCGTTTTTATAACGCAATTTATCATTACATTCAGGCATTTATGAGATACATGATTTTTTCATATTCTGTAGTCGCACTCTTCTTATTCATTGATACTGCAGTGCATCATGACACATTGAATACACCACCGGCCGCGAGAAATCTAATCTGGACGTAATCTACTTACGTGCAGCTCTTTCTGAAACAATAGCGCTGTCGCGTCGAGAGTGCCGTCACTCGTGAAATCCCGTCAAAAATATTGTGAGATCTGCGAGTTTGGCTTTCGCATCGTTGAAAAAGAAGTCACCCAGTGAGCGCCGAAAGGATCGAAATCCCGCAGATTTACGTGGCCACCTTAAGAACCGCAGGTTTGACGCTCATGTGAAAACACGAAGTGGGCGTTGCGAGCTTAGCCATTCTGGACCGGCAGCCTTCGGGATTACAATCCTTTCCTCGGATAGGACTTTTCCAATGAACCCGATGCTGCCACTTCTTGTGCGCCGTGTCGAAGAAGATTAACTTTGATTCTTGTCAAAATTGTGAACATTGTAGTGACAGAGGTCACGATCATGCGAAAGTAATTTCGCTCTGACCCATTCAAATGCCGTTTCAAGAAAAAGCATGAGACACGATAAGTCGCTGATGTCTCTCTTAAAAATCCAATCTTATATAAAGATGAGCTCTTTGTAAATTTGCATCCGTGCAAAAATTTTGATACATTATGCTGACACAGGTTTCGATCATACGAAAGAACTTTCAACCCTCATCCTGTTTTTACCTGTAACACTACCGCGATTTCAGCCTCATTCACTTCGAAATACTACGTGATCCCAAAAGCCACGTTGCTTAACGAAAACATAACAAATCCAAAGGAAACTCGAATTTGCACAGATTAAACACGAATCCGAGTATCATGACACCGAGCGTCTCGTTATGGCGGCTCCGGCATTAACAGCGCCGTGAAGATCTGACAATCTGTAACGAAAGTGTAAATATCCCGGGACCGGTCGGTCAAAGAGTCGAGTCAAAGGACTCCCTCTTACTCTTTCTCCGCTCTTGCGCCCGTCTCTCCGGGGTCAGGCTGTACGCACGAATCAGGCGTACAAATATGATTTAAGCGTGCAGGACGTAGAGCGGAGGGTTGAAAAAGCGGCAGGACCGAGTCGGGAATAGTTCGCACAGCCCTCAGCGAAGCCCGTTGAAAGCCACGACCACCCTGCTTCGGCACCCGCGAACTAGGTAGAAGCTCGCACTCGTGTAGGTTATACAGACACCGTACTTTCACGCAGGCAGAAGGAAGGGAAGGAATGGGAGAGAGGGAGAGAGAGAGAGAGAGAGAGACAGGACGCGCGGAAGGGTCTGCGGATAAACGTGGCCACGGTAACGCACCACGTTTGTTGCTTTAGTTAAGCTAGTTAAGACGGTCGGCTGGGATTAGTTTCGTTTGGTTATGACGATGATATAGATGTGGACACGGGAAATTCGACATTCTTCGTTATGCCATTCGTCATAGATGATGCGGGGCATCAGACCAGTTCATTCGCAGATTCAGCCTCGTGTGCCAAGTTACCGTCGCGAAACAACCAACGCGCGCAATGGGATACGAAAAGTTACTTATGACGGATATATTTCGTGATTTCCGTTTTACGGCGTAGGGGTGAAGGTTCGCATGCGAGTGAGGCTCGTTTCTGGAAGGACGGAAAAATGACTTTTCCAGGGAGCAGTGGTCCGCGATGAAAGGATTCCACCCTCTCGACGTCGGAGACTCGGAATTTCATCGCGGCTTCGGTTGGTAAATAAACAACGGTTTAAAAAGTCAGGAGCTACGGGGCTAACGGTTAACCGGGTTAGTGTCAGCTTCGCGGCTTATCCAGTCGGTAAGACGGGTCTAAGTCTCGAGGCAGGAGGACGCATTATCTTACTGGGGGGTCCCGCACACTTTCCTTCTCACTCTCCCGCTCCTTCCTCATGCTCCTTTTGCCCGTCGTCTTCAGCTACCCAATGATGATCTCTTCTTCGTCTTTAACCCGTAGCCGCAGGATTCTCAGCATAATCTCTCGCACGGTCGCTCGACGTCTCCTTTCTGTCGCCTCTGATCACTTCTTCTCGTCAGGTGTCCACATTTACGCGCGAGCGTTTTCGCACGCTGGTGTCGCACGTCGAAACTAGTTATTTTAGGACTCTGCCACTTGCCGCTGCTCTCGTCGAATTATTCGCCGATCGTTGCCGGATTGTTGCCGTTTCGACGAGCAACCGAGTGCTTCGCACGGAGTGTTATTTTAGGATAGCTGGCAAGCTTGTTGATGGATACTCGATATGCTTGGAAGATGATGGTAATCACGATAGGGCACTTAGGTTTATTCAGCGACTCTTACAAGAGGACGATGTTCGTCGCACACAAAGTGGATCTCCGCTTGGATGCTTCAACGTCAGAATGCTTCTGAGGAATCTTTCGGTTGTGGCGAGAAAAAAAAGAAACGTGAAGTCATCGAGAGATCCCTGAAGAGCGGCACTCCATCATTTCTCGAGAGGCAAGAACTTTTACTTTATTCGCACTTCCGAACCTCACGCTCAAGGTAACGCGTTCACAGACGGCAGCCTCTCGTTCGATTTACTCTCTCTACGCGTTGTTCGTGATTGGCTTCTCGCACTTGGCGACGAAGTTTCCGAAGGAACTTTGCTTCTGCTCTTGGACGTTCTTCGTTACTATAGATTTGTAACGGACCGCCTGGTACAGCTGTGAGTTAACCGAAAAATCACCGGATGGATGTCGCCATGACAGTCGGCCCGGGCCATGGCTCGCGAGAATACGGCAGGACCTCTCGTCCTCGACGGGAGGACACGGTGAATAATCAGTAAATAGGACGACGTCGCGAACGAACGGCACCGGGCCGAATCCAATCCGAGTTCACGGAGGAAGCGGACTGTGACGAAACACCAAATCTTCCGAGATCCATAGAACATCGCCCGAACGCCTTTCCACTGCTACTTGCCGGTCAAATAAAGCTTAGCTCGTGTGCATAAAGGATCGAGGCAGCGGAGTCTCATCTTTGTTGAAATGAGAAAAAAGCAGGAGAAATGTTAGAGATCGAATGTCCCGTTGAGAATCTGCGAGAAACGACTCGCTGCGCGAATGTATAGAGTGTCATATCGGAATCTGCCGTGAGCCGCGAAATAGTCCTTCGGATTACAATAAAGGAATGTTTGAGAATTTATGCAATGTATGTTCAGAACATATCACGTCGAGCGTAAACAAACGTCTACCAGCATATGTCAGCTTAAAGCTTAAAGGATTGTTCAATAAAGCAATGCATAATCCGCACTTCATTCTGCTTTTCCGTGTTTCGCTGTTCCTCGAAGATGTAGCACCAATAAAAGTACTAATTTCATTATTCACGTGCAAAACAGGCGCGGTGCGTGTAAAAGTGAAAACACCCCTCATCCATCGTGGCGTGCCTGCCAAAGGTCGTGTTTGTCGGTGCTATCGGGGCGGTGCACCGACATACGAGTAGTAGCCGGCGGCAGTGGCAGCAGATTTAATCAGCGCGATTCGAGTAAAGCGAGAAACGATCGATTTCATCGTTTGCGCTGGTAAAGGCAATTGGATATCGACCACGAAACGCGCTGCCGCCGCACAAAGGTGCCGCCTTGCCCACCGCGTCAACGAAAAAAAAAAGGCCAGACGTAAAGCCGTGAGACGTATTACGCGCGGGGGAGTGAGGTAGACTACGTGTATTACCCGTCCCGCGGTAAGTTCATGTCGATCTGCATGTGTCGGTGTATGACCCAGAGCGCGCGCGCATATAATCGATTATGTGTATATGGAAGAACTGACATTCATTACACGAAGCAACTGGACGAGGGACTCCTTTATGTACTTCTATTCGTACTAAGTAGTAGGTCCAAGAAAGTGGCGAACCGAAGTGAACAGGGAACAGAGTGTGTGTGTGTGTAATGTGTATATTGTGTGAAAGTTGATTCTCTGGTTTGGATGATGTTGAGAAGTTAAACAATAAAGTTGAAGTAACACAGAGTTGTTGGAGAACCCTTCAAGATCCGTTGAATTGGTCACTAGTATCGACACGGTAAATGTCGCATTTTGATTATCCAAATTGCCGACCGTAATATAAATCTTCTGCATTTTTTTTGGAGCTGGGGTTCTATCTTTGCGTGAAAATTTCACCGTTACGAAGATGATTCTTTGGTCGTCACTCGAACATCTTCATGGTTACGAGGATCTTCGGAAGACCCAGACACGATGTTTCACGGACCTCCATTACGAACGTCATGAGAAAAATATTCTAAATTCAGGAATGCTCTTTCGGGCAGCTACTATCGATGAGACTCTGTTCTCTAACCCATTTCTACATCCCACGCGTAATTCAAAATTCCCAGCCACCGATCACTTACTGTCCCTGACGCATCTTGAACGGATCATACGGAGTCACTGATCTTCGTTTCCATTTGGCAGAAAGGCACAACTCATTCGTAATGTGTTTAGCCATCGAGACATTAAAGTCACGAGTGAATGCGGAACGGCTAAGCAGAAGACCGTGGCTGGCCACGTTCTTGTCTGAAATTGTTCTCGGCCATTACCGAGAAGGACCTCGAAGATGAAGAAGAAGAAGAAGACGACGACGGCGACGACGACGGCGAAGGTGAAGAGGAATAAGACGGAGGAAGAGAGGGGGAAAGAAACTTCTCGGCCTGCCCGAGGGCTCGCAATTTTTCAGTGGGATTTATTAGAGCATCATTCTAAGGTTTTACGACCCACCTGGCCAAGCGGTCGTATCCTTCCACCCCCGGCACTTCCACCTCGTTTCATCTTTCTCGACAGTTTCGTATTCCGTTTCCTCCTCTCTCTCTCTCTCTTTCTCTCTCCCTCCTCTCTTCCTTCTCCCCTGAGATAGCCCAAAAGAGAGAAAGAGAGTGTGAGAGAGAGGGCCAGAGGAAAGGATTTAGGAGAGGAGGAGACGCTCGACCTGCGCGCGAAAGGGGCGACTCAGCTAATTATTTTATTCTCACGCCAGCCCGTCAGACTGCGCGTGCCTTTCATTAGACATCCTCCAACCGATGGACTGCCCTCGGGACATCGATCGTTTAGTGAATTTCATCCTTCGCGGCTCACAGCGGCGACATCCTCCGACACATTCAGCGGCCGCCGTACGCACTCCTGATACTCAACCTGAGACGGTCGTTAAGGTATCGAGTGTTCGCGCACGCAAATTAAACCATTGGCGTGCCGATCCGCGGCGCTTTTACACTCATTATTGCTGAGGCGATAATAATAGCCGCATTTTTCGCCTCCGCCAGTAGGAGCACAAAGGAGCTAGCGGAACGACGGGGGCGATTGACTGCTGGAATAAATTAAAATGCCTTTACGTACGGAGCTGTGGAAAGGGTAGGAGCGTGGATCGGGCCTGCGCCGGGAGGGAATGGCGACGGCGCAGGCGAGGAGTCTCAGAGCGTGCCGCGGAGCGGTCACACTGCGTATGGAATTCCGCTACACACGTCACACGCATCGGACACCACCCACGCTCGCCAAGCCACAAAGCCACCGACACTTTTTAATTACACTCTCCATGGTCGTCATTAATGCCACCGCGGCATGGAGACTTCATCGATAGGAGCAACGATGATTTTCTTGTCATTCAGGAACGATCAACTCACGAAATATTCGATTTCATTTCGAGAACGTGTGAACGTAAAATGTATTACTGAAGTACCGATTCCTTTTAAACTAAAATTCTGCTTCTCTTTACTGTTGCAACTGAATTCATCGAACATCAAAGCAAAACTCGTCGGCTATTGAGCAGGAAATAAATAGAAACGCGTCCGACGAGAACTCAGCTTGCGTATTGCGCGTCGAATTAGAGTTAAAAAGGGGGCAATGAAGCTCGCAGCAGCGTCGTGGAATTGAAATACGTCACTTGACATCCTATCAGATCCCAATGTACCTACTCAATGTACGGGACATGGCGTCGAAGAAAAACGATCGCGACAGTGAAACCGGCCGGTGTGCAGGAAAAGGTACATACATAATACTCGTACATCGTGCGTTCGTTCGTGATTGCACGAGCACCTTGTCGCGAGTAGCGCGGTCGAATATCGCAGACTCCATAGCAATATCGCCGGCACGTCCCCGGATTTTAGAACAGGCCGTCGCGCCTGCTGCGAGTTATTTAAATAAAGCCCTTTGTCGGCCGGCTCAAGCCCATTACCGAAGTACCTTTATAGCCACGCGTGTACGCCGATATGCCGGATTACCGTCTTCACTCTCCTTTCTCCTTCCCCTTTCTTTTGCTGTGCACTGTCCAACTACACTCTCCTCGGCCCTCTCGCTCTCTTTCTCTCTCTCTCTCTCTGTTTCGTTTGCGCATATGCTTTTCCTTCGTGCCCGTGTTTGGGCCTCATGCGATTCCTCAACTCATCCGCAATGGATAACGTACGAGTCCCCCATAGCGTCACTACTTAACATTACGGAAAAACTAAAGTTTTCGTTACTACTGCTTTAAGTGTTTCACGGCGCGGAATGAATTACGTTACTGAAGTATGTTGTTACAGCCGAAATGTGTGTACAGCGTTTTATTCAAACCTAACTATTTACTCTTCATTTTGCTTGTCTATTGTCTCTTCACGGTCATATTTTCATTAATTATGTGCAAGCTTATAAAGACGCAAATCTATATTCATCAGATTAATATATCTATATTTAATCGTAAAACGCAGAGAGCAATAATGGTCAATAAACGTCCCTTTGCACACCGCATTTCAGACTAAGTTCAACCTCCCGACGTGAGTTATTTAAATACGGCCTTTTGCCGGTTCCCGCGCACCTATAACCGTAACAGAACTTTATAGCCGCGTGCATTTATTGCGGCTTATGAATTGCTCTGTGCAATCTCTTTTTCTCCGTTTCTAATACACCCACTGTTTTTCGTAATCCTGTACGTAATGCGCGTTCATTCGCAATAACGGAACTATACCTTTCTTAATCGAACATGTTGGACCGAGGAGAAAATTTTCAAGAGCATAGACGATATACGTCTGCTCTTTATCCCTTTATCTCCTCCCATAAGCAGTTGAATCATTTATCACAATTTATTCGAGCGCAGTTCCGTCGGCTCTGTTATTGGAGCAGCTCGGCATTCATGCTTATTCAGCAATGTCGGATTAATGTTTTTAGACCCGTGCTTCATCATTTTTGTTGCACTCTGCCACATTCGCATTAATGATAACGACAACATGCACTGAACGTCATTCCCTATCCTATACTAACCTGCCCTTCGATATGAAAAAACAACGGTCCCCAGGAGTCTTAGATTAACTTTCTTCGCCAGCAAAAGTAAACATCACGAGCAACCCGCGCGACAACGATGCATCAGTAATTCCGTATTGGCGCGCATCGGCCGACAACAATTTACTCATCCTATCCGTGGACGGCCCCGCCGGAGTCGGCTATGCCGGGGAAAAAATCCGCGACATCGCCGATAACGTATGCGGCGCGTACATTCTCGCGAAAGCGAACGAAAGTGTTGCGAACCGCGCGCGGGGCATAAAGTATCGTTCGCGGGTGTTGCGACAGCGGGGAAAAAAGCGGGATAGAGAGTTGAGGTGCAAGGTGAAGGAGGCGAAGAAGGATAGCGGAGGGATAGATAGAATAAAGGAGAGGGAGAAGGAGGGTGAGAAAGGGGGGTGGGGCGAAAGGAGGAAGGAAGGTTCTTCTCACAATCAGAGGATGCGCGAAGCGTCAAAGGTCGCCACATATCTTACCGGGCGTAAGTTACGTACAAAGCCAATACCTATTGCTTATTACGGATTTACGTTTAGGTACGTTGCTACCGCAGGAGGGAAGTGCATGCACTCGGAACGTGCCCCGACCTCCTGTTCTGGCGCCACATCAGTCGTCTTACATGATTGCATTCGCTTATACATAAAACATTCTCGTTCCTCGGGCGCGGTTCCTTCGGCGATAAATAACTTCTGATCTTCCCCGGGGGAGACTTTGTGTCTCCGCGGCGACGGACAATCGCTTTCCGCGATATTGAATTTTCCAATGCTCACGCCGATTTCATCGAACGCGGCTGACGTTCTTCACTTTCACGGTCTCGTTGCTTCGATGAATTACATCGCGGACTATTGTCAGGGTGCAGGCTTTAAAGTACACGTTTGATTACATATATCATTTCTTTACTATACATACACGTCTCTGCGTGTTGCGTCGGGCACTTTGAATACTACCACGTAAATCTCTTACCCCCCCTCACGTAATGATGCCAGAAAATGTAAGAAAAATCGTCTCCTAAGTACCCACGCAATTGTCACCTGGCGATCTCGTCTGTTAACAAGAATTAAGAAATTAAGAAAAGAAGAAGCCACGATTAAGCTATCGTGCACCCTCGAGTCTAAGACGCCGTTTATCTCGCAAGACCTGTCGAGATTTGGAGAGGACGCACAGAAGGCGCTCGAGAGTGATCCCAGATGGCCGGCAGTGAAGGATCTATCGATCACTCGTCGTCGACCGACGCGTCAATGCGCCGGGTTTATTGTGGGTGTTCCCTTGCGGGACGACGGGAAGGGCGAGGGCGAAGGGAAGGAAGGGGGCAAAAAGGGTGTCGTGAAAGCGAAAGAGAAGGAGCGGTCTACGTGTGGGGGCCCGCTCGTGGGCCCTGCGAGAGGGTGGATAAGGTGGCCGGGGGAGGGGTGGAGAAAGGGCAGCACCGGGGTATGAACATAATTCAGCTCGTTATACGTGAACGGTGCCAGGAGGGGCCCCCACGAGCCAGGGCCTTATGGGCTGTGTGGCCTATGCGAGGTCAGGAGGGCCTCTGTTCCAATTTTGTGCCCAATAAGACTAATTCCCTCAAAGGTGCCGCGGCCCGTATCCGGCCACCTCTGCGGCAAGAACTTATCGGCAAATTTTACGTAAATTATGTGACGTCACGGATTATGCCGAACGGCTGTTTCCGCCGTAAAAACCTCGTTCCCGTGAAGAGCGCGTCGTCGACGGAGCTCGCCTCGAATATCCCTTCGGCCAATCGACAAGCCCCGAATCTCGGACAAGGAGTCGCGTCGACGTACCGTGACCTCCGGCAATGCAACCTCGGATCTTCGTTTAACGAGATCCGATCGTTACTGTCGCTCGGTCGAGCCGAAATGCCAAATTAAATTCCTTGCCCCCCCCCCCCCCCCCCGGTTTTGTCTTCTTTCGTGCGAACGTTTTCATCGATAGCGTTTCGTGCGTTGTTGTGTCATTTTGTAGCTTCGACTCTTTGGCACCGTGCACTGTTTCGTAAAGACGGTAGTGGTGTTTTTGCCAGGACGTACGTACTTTAATATAATTACAAGCAGTTGTGGACGATATTTGCCTATTGTTAGTCAAATTTATATTGCGACAAAAATGTTAGAGCATCTTTGCCTTTTAATATCAAATCATTATTAGTTTAGAAAGAATATTTGACTGCAGCAACACCTGTCAATTTGTCGCCCTGGCATATTGCGTGTGGCGTGGCATGCTACGCTCAAACATTTCCTGTAGGCAAATTATACACGATTCGATATCCTGCCAGAATTAGTCCTGACTGTAAAAGTCACTTCAAACAACACAACAGAAAGACCATCCCGAATCGACCTACCGGCTAATTGAGATCGTTATCATTGTCGTCCGAAAACACTTTCCATCGCACAATGCCTGATCCTATCCTACGTATAAGAAGTCGTGAATGCTCACCCACGGGTACGCGCTTTCAAAGCGACAGAACCCTGGAAATAATTTTCGTCGACGAGGGTGATACGTCAAGCACGGCAAACAGAGGATTTTGCATAATTTCCCTGGGCCCTGTAAACGCTTGTACTCCGGCACCGTACCTCTTTCTCTCTAACGTCAAATACGCGGGTGGTCGTGCCGTGGCAATGGCCCAGTTCAACAGTTATGCAAAGGACGTATTCATCCGCTCAATAAGGTAATCAGGAAGATATTTGGAGCATTTGGTAGTCTAACGAAGTGCCTGCGGTTAAGAAAGACTAAAACCACCAAGGTTCTGACTTTTGAGTTTTGAGTCATCTATTCAACCGGGCATATCGTTGACCGCACTGGAGCAACCTACAGGGACTCGGCACTCACTTTCCCTGAGCTTCGGTTCTCTGCATTCTCCCGCGCACAATGGATATGCATATGATCTGCTTCCCTCCTTCGAGGGTTCGTGGCAAGGTCTTAATGAGGGTACAATTAGTAACCCGAGCTTACACTATTATTGCAATTGCTTTCACAGAAGCGTAGAATTGTGAGCTTGAATAGAGACGATCGGAAGAATCTCTGAACGATGCAGACTCGCAGGATTACGAATTCGGCGAGCGCCGAAACTCGTAAAATCGTGGCAGATCTCTTTCGACCTCGTCCATAAGTTTTCATTGAAATCCGTCATATTTCGTCGATTTCTATGACTCACGGCTTGCACGAGGAAGAGCCGAAACGTAGACGGAGAAAAAGCAAGCGCGCTCGGCCTGTCCTGCACGAATTTCTATTAAAAGTGGCAATTAGTCTAAGTCCCGATAAATCTTGATGACTGATACGCCGACATCAGTCTCGTTGTCAAAGACGCCCGCGGCGAGGTCTACACCAATTTCCAACACATACAGGCAATTCCGGAGCGCAGCGTGTACGGATGTGGACGACGACGGGAGAAGGGATTCTTTTCCTCGGCCGACTGAGCGCTCGCCACGAGGGACCATGTCGTTGTTATGTTAAACTAGGTGAGAAACTCGGGATGTGCGTGGCCCTATTAGAATTTTTAATGCGCCCGTTTAGTGGGCACTGCTCCCCCGAAATGGGAACTGCAGCGTTCAACGCGTAGGAGCTCCTAAATGCCTCCGCTCTCCTTGCTACGCCAGACAAGTTCGGCCGCTTCCTTCTCTCCCTCTCGGGTTCCCTTTTCTTTTCTTTTCTTTTCTTTTCTTTTCTTTTCGTCAAGCCTAACGCGAGGTCTTCTGTGCCTCGCTTTTGCCTTCGCATCGCTGAAATTATTGGAAAGGTTGCTACAGCAAACAATTGTACCCAAAATTGACGAAATGTTTGGTCTAATTCTGTAAAGGGTGGTATATGAGAACTTGGACTAGTATGCATCGAAACGAATGAATCAAATTGTTACGTTAAGAGCTGTACGCGGGCGTTATTGCACATTTTATATTTGTTTTTAAACATTATTTTGAGGGGTTATCGGTATAATAGATCTATAAGTTATCTTCATGAACTGCGTATCATAACGAAACGCGCAAGTGCCTAATTTGGTTAGATACGTAAATCTTATAAATTTCAAGAACTAAGCACATACAGATATGTCTGTACAAATACAAAGAAACGCATTCTGAAATTTCTTACCCCGCGTTCACGTGACACAGGGCGCAGAATAAAGCAGAAGGAAGGTTAAGCTGAGAAGATAGCCGAATAGCATCCGTGTAGACGAGCTACCGATTCTCCGGAAAGGCTGCTACGAGGGCGACGAAATTTTTGTTACGAACAATGGCCCGAGCGACACGATATCCTGCCAGTCTCCGACATCAGATAATCAATTTTTTCCGCGTTATACCGTATTATCCGACGCCAGGCTGTCTTTCGGCCGCGATCTCTTTTGCCGATTTTCCACGTGACCTTGCCGATCGCCAATGGTCACTAGGCTTTCTCCTTTGGGTGACCAAATGACTGGCGAGCCCTTCGCGCTACCGGCATTCCTCCACAGTTCACGCCGAATTTACCGGTTCCTAGACAATGGCTGAAAACTACTGGCACACGGAAATATTGAGAGGAACTTTGTCTACGGACACCGGAACGGGACACGGAACTAAGCTGATTTCGCAACGTTTCGTTTCGAGGGATGACACGCTGCGTTCCGTCAGCTAATTGTTCAATGGGACGCGTTTTTTTCCTCGCTCCTTCGGGCAGGTGCGCCTCCTACTACTGATTGACTAAGTGTGACTTCAGCGGGATCTGTGAATGTGACGGAATGCGCTGGAAATACACTTCGCAGTCTTGCGTCGTGCTGCGTATTACAAGGATATTTATTGACCAATGGAGGTTGTAATGCAATTAATTCACCATATTGCCTCTAGACGAACAATTTGCATGATGTTGCTGCAGTGGCAATTTGTGGTAGTTTAAGAAAACAAAGTATTTTATGATCAATGACTGTTCACGATGTATCTTCGAGTGCGGTAATCATTTTTGTCGACCACGTATACGTGTTGAGGACATCAGATGAAGCCGATAAAAGTAATATTTACTAGACACATTTACTTTTCAAATTCGGTATAGGGGTATCTTTTATTCGTTATATTCTTACAAAGTGTTTCTGCAGGTCGAAAATATTCCGTTCGTTGACGCTGCGACACGATTAGCCCGTAAAGGCGTTAATCTCCCGTAGCGCAAATGATCGTACTAATGCGCGTTCGCGCAACGCCTGTCCCTGGCACATTGGCAATTCGGGAGCGCTGTGAGGTAGAGTCCTAAATCTTGCCTCGCTCGACTAGTGAGGCGAAACGCACAATATTTTTGCAACCACCCACGGCGCACTCGGTTGCTGGAAAGTGTCCTTTCCCTCGCAGTGTACCCTTACTGTCACGCAACGCCGATGTGCGCTAGCACCTTCTTCCGCTGGCCACCCGCTGCTCTCACGAGCGACCAATCGGGTCTCGCTACCGTGCGGAAAAGATTTACAAGCCGGCATTGGACCGTTTATATGGCAGGGGCTCTTTTGTAAAAATTTATACCGGTCCATCATGCGTTCATTATGATTTTACTTCTAGACAGTGACGGCCGTAAATATTGCCCGTTTTAAGGCCAGTGGAACTGGTCCCGGGTGTCTCTCCTCCCGGTAGATCCTGGAACGATGATGGATTGCCAGTTGTTTCGCTATACGTGGCCTTAAAACGCTTAGTAGTGAGGAGAAACGACGGTATTATCGGCTTGAAATTATCTTTGCCAACGCCTCGCCGCACTAGAGGTTGACGTTCATGTCCCTTCGTGATTGTTTCGTTGGGATGCCGCAATTCGCACCGGCGGAATCGGAATAACGGGAGTATCGTTAGTCCGTTCAAACAATCGCCAAAAACATTCACTTTACATCATTTACAACAAACTGCTTACGTCTTGAGTGAGTCACCGCGCCCCGTATCTGGGCCGTTGTAATTTTGACAAAATCACGCAAAGAGCCCTTCTCCCGTTTCCATGAACAGAGACCGAACGCGCTTACGTGCATTCCGTCTATCATACCTCAACAGCAATAACAACATCAACGTCGCAGACTGACTCGCGGCACAGTCCCTCTCGAGCGTTCAGTTTGCCCGGGAAGAAGTGCGGGCACGTTCCGTAGGCGGTTCCGTGACCAGGGACGCCCATTGTGAGGGCCTTGGTTACCAACCACGTGGTAGGGCGTAGCCAATGATGGGACCCCGGTGGTACCATAAGTCCCAACGTTCCTGCGGCCCCCCTATTGTCGCGGACGCGGAGAGCCCCCCGTGGGCTTGAGAGGAGCGAGAGTCGGAGAGACACGAGGGGACCGGTAACCCCAACTGACACGTTATTGCCGCAGTACCCCTCGTACCGAAAGCCACGCGTGCTTGCCTATTCGCCTTTCTTGTTTCTCGTTCCCGTCCGCGACGCGCAACGTGCGTGCGAGTCAACCGACGTCTTCTTGCCTGGCACGATCGAGGCGCGCGAGGACATCGAAGACGTTCGTGTTCGCAGCAATCCTTTCCCTACTTTCCCAACGATCCGCTTCAGATCCTTCAATCACACTCTGTACTCCCTTTGTCTGACGACGTTCTTTTTGAGCGCACGTTGTCTTTGTCACGATACCTTGAATGAACACGTCCCAAGCCGCGAACGTTTCTTGCCTCGGGACAGTGACGGTGCACTTCCTGGTATCGACGTCCGTTTCCGGTCAGTGTGAGTGACTTCTTGTGCGCCGGTTGGATATTTTCGGCGAGAGGAACGCAGGTCGGCGCGCCCGGTGACAGTGGTTCATATACAAGCGCGGCGAGGATGGATGTCACTAGTGGAATGAGACCAATTTTCAGTGGATATCCGTTTCATGGTTAGTGTGATTTGTTTTTATCGTATGGCGGTTATGAGGCTGCTGTAGTATTGTCTTTTGGTGCTGCGGAGAATATATGTATTTGGTGTCGCTAATCCGTTAAATCGCCAGGTGTGTAATCAGTTTTATTATCGGACAATGTACCCGTAACGTAGTAGTATCTTGTATTAAATTACACGAATCATCCGTCATTATACCGGTTACTTATCCAATTATGGATATAGACACTTCGGAAACGTTTCATGATTCATGATTTTGGCGGTTTCATTTTTATCTCACCCCGTAATCATGTTTACACATTGTATCATCGGCACCTATAATAATAACGTATATGCGTGATAAATGAATCGGGCCGTAAGAGAGATAATAGCCGGTAAATAGAATTGTAAAAATACAATGATGCCTATGACAATGCAGCCGCTTTATCGAGTCACGCCGACACTATATTATTAGAGCGTTAATTAAATCCAGTCACGATTGCTATTTAGATACTTTCGATTGATTATACAGCTGTAATTTTGATAAATCAATTCTGACCGGAGCGAACATGCTCCGGAGTCGATCGTAAATTAACCAGTAACGTGTTCGTTACCACCTCGCCGCGTGCCGTGTATTCCTATTCCCCGATTTAAATTAATATCCATTAGTCATCCGCATTTCGAGCCCGAAACGGAATATTCGAGATGGCTGCAATTCCATTAATTCTCGCACTCTTTTAAGAATCGGCCGAACGAAAGAGGGGCCTCAAGAAAGGCAAAGGAAGGAATTAGTATCGCGCAAACGGCAAAGAATATTTCCCGCGTGCCGCTCGTTAAACGCACCCCACGGACGGAAACGCGTCGCAGAAAATTTATTATTATAATAATTGGATGCTCGGTCGTTGTCGTTTATTCGGAACATGCAGGCATTCGTGATGCGTAAACATAGTAATTATACGAACGTTTGCCGGGGACTGATGATACAGGTAGCTAATGTCACGTACGGAAGGGTGCCTAATTCGACTAACGATCCGACTTTATACTCGTTAGTCGCTGGAAACGACCGAGCACGCCCTCTCGCGCGCATAACTTCTTCAATTTTACGGCTGTTAGCCCCGTTTTTGGTGTATACCACTGGCCGCCTGCCGTCCTGCTATCTGATTTCACGTTTTGTCTCGCCGCACTGATTCCCGCCGCTCATTTCAAGCGCAATCACAGTAATTTCCCCCGACGATTGTTTCTCGTTTTGCCGAAAGCGTTCTTGCGCCCGCGTCTTCCTTCTTCGTTCTGCGTGCGCCTCGATGAGGAAGCGAAATTGCCTTTAACGAGCGAGCGCGCACGCGCACGCGCGCTCGCCCCTCGGCGCGCAAATTTCTTTTTCGTGCGCACGAACATTCAACAGCGCCTTCTCACTTTTCCAGGACAAGGACGAATGAATCAGCTCGGGGGTGTCTTTATCAATGGCCGACCGCTTCCGAATCACATACGCTTGAAAATTGTCGAAATGGCCGCGGCCGGCGTACGTCCTTGCGTGATATCGAGGCAGCTCCGTGTTTCGCACGGATGCGTCTCGAAGATCCTCAACCGGTATCAGGAGACTGGATCGATCAGGCCGGGGGTGATCGGAGGCAGCAAACCTCGTGTCGCGACGCCGGAAGTGGAAGCGAGGATCGAGGAACTGAAGAGGGACAATCCTGGCATCTTCTCCTGGGAAATAAGGGACAAGCTGATGAAGGTAGATATCCACAGAAATGATTCATTTCCTTGTCGACGATTCTCGCTCAGTTGCAAGTCTACGCATTCTGATTCAGCGTCGCTTGTCTCGCTAACTGGGTTCCGATAAATTCCTGGAATAAGTAACTTCGGTAAACAAGAAGCAGCGACTTAAATAAATTCACTTTCCAAGATGACACGGGAAGAATTGGAATTAAGACGTCGTTGTTTGGAGAACTTTTTGTTATATCGCATGAGGACGAAATTCATTATTTATTCGAATTATTCTTTCCGTTGTCGGAAAAGTTCGGTTATCGTTGGACTTCTCGATCAGGGGGAGGGGGAGGTGGGGTGGACGTTCTTGCACGGTTATTCGTCCCTCTATCTCTCTCTCGGATCACGCTGAATGGGGCTTTTTAATCTTGTGCACGAGGCGTGCATGAGGTGAGTAGGGGTGTACGTGAGTACCCCGGGGCGTCTCGCGTGTCCTTTAATACGTTACTGCCTGCCGCCTACACCCACACCTCATTGGCGTAACACGTCGCGACCCCGTCTCGATTTTCGCGTATGCAAAACAACCTTTCCAGGAACACGTTTCTTCCGCGTGTTATGGTTATCTTGACGCGCCGGGAAAGATTTACGGCCAACAGATCAATGTCGCGATCGCTGTAAAAAGGTAATCAATTTTTCCTGCGTTGTTACGTGGAAGCCGCAAAACCACACGTGCTTCGCCGGTGTTTAGAGGGCTGGCAGGTCACGTTGCCGTGGCTTGTTGCCTGTGTAGTTCATAACGTGTGTTAATAGCACAGTACCAAAATTGCAAACTTTTCAATCGTCCACCTCCAATAACTTACGTATACATCAACAAATTACCCATCCGGATAGCTGACAGCCGTCGTCAGTGTCCGCGATCGTACAATAGTTCGCGCGGTCAAACTTCCAGCAACAATCGTCCGCATTTCGACTCACAAGCGCATGCTCGACTCACGAATCGAGAAGCGGTAGCAGTTGCTCGATCGAGCAACAAAAGTCGAGGATCCGATGCTACGGAACCGAAGTATCTCTCCGGCGGCGAGTTCGATAAAATCAACGATGGTTCTCAATCCGAAACCGTGCGAAATTCCAAGCGGGTCACTCCTTCGCACCTTCTCCGTCTCTCTTCTTATTCCCTTCTGTCTCTCTCTCTCTCTCTCTCTCTGCCACTCGCCTCTTCGTCCTGCGTCTACCTCTTTCACGCGCTCACACTCCTCATTCTCGATGAATCTCCACGTGTCCTTACGGCGATCTCTGATAGAGAGATAAATCCGACGAAAAAGAAGAGGGATCATTGAGAGAGACGAGAGAATAGACTAGATTGAGCGGGGGTGAAAGAGAGGGAAGATGCGAGGAGGTGAGAAGAGGATGCGATGTCAGGACGAAAAACGGTTTCGAGAACACGTACGCCGCTGCAGCGGCGTAGAGGCAGGCGGTCGTGGCCGGCATTAATACGGCATTTAATGTTGGAAGGGGGCGTTCCTGGGCCCGAGGCCCCCAGGGACCCTCTTTCTCTCTCTCTCTCTCTCTCTCTGCCTTTCTCCCTTCCGCTCATTCTGCCTCTTCGCCTCTCTCCCTCTCTCTCCTTCTATCTCTCTTTTCCTGTCATCGCCCCGGACCCGACGCCTCGGCCACCACCGGCAGAAGGATCGTTATTGTTTCTGAGATCGGCGATGCGAGAGATAGCGATCGACACCGGCGACCCCCTTTCCTTTTTTTCTTTCTCCTTTTAAATCTTCGGTAAAGGCAAAGGCAGTTCTTTCACCTTGGCTCGAATATTCTCTCTCTTTTTCATCACCCCCCTTCTCGTGCGCCTCCCCTTTTTCCGTCATTTCGCGCTAAGAACGTTGCTTATCTTGATCGTATTGTGTGCGATACGATCGAGGAGTTTGTGTCCGACGAGATTTTCGCAACTTTTCGAGTACGCTCGGCAGGGATATTTTCGGCAGACGGAGTCTCAACGCGGTCTGCAGTTTTATATGCGTGATTAATAACGTAGTGTGTCCCGGGATTTAATTACCGTACGGGTTAAAAGAAAGTGGCTGAGAAATCGAACGAGTCGGCAGGAAAAACACGTCTGCCGAATTATGCTTTGAAACGGTATTCTATTGACTATTGAAATGTTGACATTGCTACGAGGACGTTTCAATTGAGCGCGATAAGGAAGAGTGCGGACATTGCCGGAAAGAACGTCGGCAAAAAGTATCGTGAAGGGGCACTCGAATTTATTTGAAACCGACAACGATAAAACATAGATGACGAGCGTTGATTCATTCACACGCTCTTTTTGTCAACCACCCAGTAATTTCAATTTTCACCGTACGCTCCTAAAGTCTCGTCTGTCTTTGCGGTCCAGAGAATAGCACGGCCTTTGTGGATAGACATCCATAACGGTGCATTGTACAATATGCAATAACGTTGCACATCGTGAGCGCAAAATATATATGCGCCGCTTGGCGAAATAATAGCGTCAAATTGTAGTGCAGTAGCCTGCAGTTGCAAGTACCGGAGAATGTGTGCGTTATTGACCATAGTGTTGCGTAAGTCAATGCACGTACCCACGGCTATCGGCGATGCTTAGACGGGACGAATTCCACTGTTTGCCATTCTGCTGAAACAATAATGTGGTTTCTTTTTCCCCGTAGGAGGGCTTCTCCGATCCCCCGAGTGTCAGCTCCATCAGTAGGCTGCTCCGCGGAGGACGACCGGGGGATGACGGAAAGAAGGACTACACGATAGACGGCATATTGGGTGGTGGTAAGTACTGAAACAGTTCTCATCTCAAATCTTAGACAGGGTACAATATTTCAGAACCTGAAGTACTCGACGTCTTACGATGCGGTCACGTCTCCATAAATCTACCGTAAATCGAAATCATCATTAGTTAAAAATGCATTTAATATGTGGATACACCTAAACTATCAAACAGCGTAACTTACAATTAGCCTAGCCTACCTTAAACGTGCTGAGAATATCAGATGACGCAGCGAGTATCGCACCGCATGTCAATAGCCCGGGAAGGCATGGAAGTTCAAAACTCATAGTACAGTTTTCATTCAATGCATATCGCTGTAAATCGTGAGTCGCATTATCGTAAACCAAACATCGACTGCATTACTTTCTACGTCGTTAAGCGACTAGTTACACTGAAGTATAATGACAATGTGTGACTGATATGAGGAAAGAGTTGAAAATTACATGGTAGAGTCGTGTACAGTGACAGACGGAACGGTTAATTACCCTTTCGACTGTCAGCGGTGAAAAAGAATGTGTTGGACGAGAGCAAAAGAGGCACTGCGCGCCCGGGCGATATCGCGAATGGGAGTTGAAAAAAGAATGAGAGGAAGTTGAAGGGATCCATCGTCGGGGGGCATCTAGAGCTTTTAACCTCCCGTACCTTTGAACGAAGTTTGACATACGCGAGCGTGTGTACGGGACTTTAAGTCCGATCTTGTGTAGGTTAGGCCGAGTTAGCTCGAATGAGCCAGCCGAGTCGGCAGGATTTAATCTCCGGTGGGCGTGAGCAGGATTAGCCAGGTTGCCCACACGTCCGACAAACGGATTACAGGAGTGTCAATATCTTACGGGGTACGCATTATCCCTCTTCTTCCCTTGCTTCTTCTTCTTCTTCTCCTGCGTTCACATCGTCCACGCACTTCTGCCCTTCTACTTTTTCGACGTTTTCGCCTTTCTCGACGTACTCGCTCAATTTCACATTCCGAAAATCCTTTTAGAATTCGAAAGAAATAATGTTCGGTAACTCGAATCACCGCACACGCTTGACGCGAGACCGCGATAACGGTTTCGTTAGAACGGGTTCTGGCAAATCGTTCGATTCCGCGAAAAGGAAAAGAAACGACGTAGCGCACGATCTACTCTATCAAATTACGTGTAGAACTTTCGATTGGCCGGGAATAAAATGAATGCGCCGAGCCGACGGCAGGTCAGTTCTTATTGACACGGGGCAGGAATTTGTTTTCGTGAGCGGTACAGGTAGACATGGAAGAATTAGTGGTACAGGTGTCCTGGAGTCTTAAAAGTCAGATAGTCGTGCACGCCGCTGAGCCGAGAAGGAACGAGACAGGAGGATGGAAAAAGAGAAAGAGATCCTTCGATCGTGGACCGTCGAGAATGTGAGGAAAGAGTCGAGAGGCAAGAGCCAAGAGCGGGCCCCAGGGCCCAGGGGCCCCGCGAGGGTCCCGCGGAGATCAAACGGACCGCCTGCCACACGTCGGCAGTGGTGCTCATTCGAGGCTCCGCGGCTCTTACACTCTTATCAAGAATCCATCCTTTTCGTTTCACTCATTAACGCGCGCCGATACGACAAATAACCTTCTTTACCCTCATCATTATCCACTTTCACGGACACTTTCCGATTACGACTCGTCGCATCAATGTTCGACGAATTAGTTGACAGAGGGAGGGAGAATTTGATTGAGAAAGTTATGATTATGAAGGTGGTTGCGATGATGAACGAGAGGGGAAATGAACATTTCTGTGGGGACAATTTAATGTTGACAACTGTGTGGTGTAAGAAAGTGGTGCGATGGCAGGGTGAAGGGTAGTGTTATTTATGAAATTGGTGGAAATGGGTTTCTTTGAAAGTTGACGCGTCTGGCCGAAATGGGCGTTACACGGTATCGTCATTAATAGATCAAAATCGTGTGTACAATAATGTTCTCATCCATTTTTAATCTAGGAAACATGAGTACGGTTTATCATTCGCTAGGACACAGTTTGTCGCGTACTGGATTGCTGATTTAATATGAGCGTTCTTACAAATGTGCGATTAGCATCGCTGCTATTACTTTGCACTTTGTTTTTTATCAGCGTTAAACATGCATACCAGATCGTCTTATCACATTAACAAGTATGTAACCTACGTGTACAATATACACGGCTTGCTTGATCGGCTGTACACTAAATCTTTGATCGTTATATTAATATCATTAAACGTTGTACACGAAGGCACAGATAACGCTCAGCACACCATTAGCAATGCTCACAAAGTTACCTTAAATATCAGCCGTACAGATTGGACGACCAATGTTACCCGTAATACTCGTCTTTCTTCAAAGGAGCCGCTACAGCAAGTAAGACTTATAACGCAGGCAACTGAATTGCAATTGTATCAGGCATAGAATGGCGAAGGTGAGCGGGGACAGTCGTGATAGGGAGCACCTCTGAACGGATATACTCGTAGTATAGTGAAGGTGTCGGTTAGGTATAGGTGTCGGCAGGCGAGCAGGAATGACACGTAGCCTGTAGCTTTCTTATTCCTTCTTATTCCGTTCCTTTGGCCTCGGCCGCCGACGAGGGATTAGCCTAATGGGTCCTGCCCACCCCTCTTGCAGTACCTCCACACGTGTGTAATATGTATATCCATCCTGATCCCCCTCACACCACTATCGGCCTCCTACACAATCAGGCCCTGGAACCGATGAACAACGCTGCTAAGTGATTCACAATCAGGTTTATTGATTGTATCAGTCGATCGACGCTCTGTCCGAAAACTCTTGGCGACTCACGGAACATCGTAAATCCTTAAGCAGCGGGACGCTCACTGTGACAGGGACGTCGAACTATGACAAATCGACGACGAGGACAGAGAGATGCCAATGAATCGCGCGACCCGACTGATCGGAAATGACTGTTTCGCGTCGGGCGACATCGGACACGTTCATGATTTCACATCCGCCGCGTAACAGTGCAGAAGACTTCGACGAATGCTTCCTAGTCGGCACAGCATGTCCAATATCGTGGTGAGTTGGATGAATAAATTGGATTACGTGGAGACCGTCACCTAGTCATCATTGGCTCATCCGTACCAGTGCGACCGCGGTTCGCGAGGAATGTAGAGAGGGAAAGGGATTAAATTGAGGCGGGAAAGGGAGAGCGACGCCATCGAGAGGAAGGAAATAAGAAGCGAGAGTAGCGGCCGCAAGGGCGGCGGCGGTATACTTTGTCGAAGTTCGGCATCGTGCCGTGTATCTAATGCGTTACACGAATCGTGCTCGGTGCCGCAACGCCGGGACTGCAATCCTTGTCACGTTAGCGTATAATCCCTCCAAGAGAGACCGGTGACTCGATATAATGTGGCTGTATCACGGGCTCCATCGGCTGGCACGTGAATAAACCGCCCACTTCATCTACAAAGTTCCTCTAGCAAGGCTTCACTCTGTCGTCGCTTTCCCTCGCCATTCCTCACCGTTCTCTGCCGTTCTTTGACGCTCGCCTTGTCTCTCTTCATCTTTGCCCAGGCCACCGCACGCTCTCTCCCTTTTGTTTTCAGCCCGCTTCGGCCCACGATTATCCTCCTCTCCTTTCCTTTCATTAACCCGCGATTTAATCGGGCTCACCTAGCCGCACTCTTGTGCGCTTTCGCGACAAGGAAAAATGCTAGTGCAACGCGCACGGCTGGAGAGCGATTGGCCGATGAAAATTTTCACGGAGACACTGATAGCGCTTCGGTGAGCTGAGCTGATGTAAAGAACACGTTAACATAGTGTGTCGATGCGTATTGAGATTCGGACTGCGGGAAACGTGATGATGATTTCACGGATGTTATTGATGTTGATTCAGACTGCGGATGGTGAAGTCGGGTAGCATTTGGGGTTGTCCGTTTGAATTGGTGACTCTAGGATTTGTATGTGTGCAAGATATAACGGCAAGTGTCCTATCTGGGAAATAATTCATATATCATACCGACATGTTTCACTTAACATACCTGTCATTAGAATGCCATTCCAAAAATGCAAGACGGCATCAATCAACGTCCGGAGTACCGGTAATCATAAGACGCTAAGATCATAATAATTTGAATGAAGAAAAATTATCTGCAATATAAGAATCCGAGTTACACATACGCATTTTGAGCAACAGTAGTGCGTATGAACGACGGAACAACATATTAATCATCTTCTTAAGAGCGAAAACCGTGAGAATTGGAGTGTCAAATGACAACAGGAAGAAGCCTGTGCGGTAACATGGTCTCCTTCTTGCAGACCACCGTGGTCGTGGCTAATGGCTGTTGGGAGGGGCGATTTCTGGACCGTAGTTATCGCAATATCGACGTGCCGGAATTTTCGTTCGGGAAAGACCACATAGCCGTTTTGTTTGTCAACCGACACAAACTAGAGTCTTTCGCATGATATTAAGCTCCGCCAATTTCTTGGTTAGACACCAAGAGCCACGCGTTAGAAACCAGTAACAGGATCTGGATGTCGCCGACGCAACAGAATAGTTAGCCAATATGTTTTCTATTCTCAAACGCCGATTTCGAATTTTATAATCAACACGTTTGCCTGTATTCCCTTAGATGCGTTCATGATCGTTCAAAAGTCACCACTGTCTTTCCGCTTTTTCCCTCACAATTCCTATGCCTCTGATACCGGAATAGGCGTTGACAGGAAGACACACTGGCCTCTCGGGTGTCAACCGCGCCAGCGCTCATTGTTGGCATTTCGAGGACATTTGTTACCATTTAGGGGGACCTCACACACTCTCTAGGACCCCCAAGAGAAGTTGGAGAGAGGGAAGGTGGGGCCCAGGAGGGTCCAGTTAGATTTATAACCTACGAAGGTGCGGCACCTTTTCCACCATTCAGAGAGCGATTCGACACGCGGAAAGCGAAAGGGAGGCACAGGAAAACGAAGATCGTTGTGCACACAACGGATGCGGCCAGAAATCGTCTCTCACTCGCCATTGTAATGGAAAAATGCTTCGATGGTGGGGATGATATGGAACACTTTATCCAATGCGACTTCAAAATGCGTCCCAATGTTCCTATCAACAAAAACGATTCCAGCGATTCGTGATCAATTCCTGGAAGATTGAACAAATGACAATACGATGCATATCCGTATAATAATGTAATTGTAAGTTCATAAGAATTGCATTACCTGCGTAACACGAACACGTAACAAGGAGTCTTTTAATGAGACGGACTGAAGCTACAGATCTTGTTGGCAAACAGTCCATCCGAACTAGCGTTATGCCGAAAATTGTACACATTTAAGTACTGAAAGCGTAGATTGGCTATGATGCGACGAGCTGTGTTTGAAGGGTTGTATACAGTGCCGCGTATAAGTTCATGTGGACGATCAGAGCACAGCGGGGATGCTGACCAGCACATTTCTGGATGACGTTGCTTCGAATGAGATATTTGCTCTTAACTCCGCGGGCAATCCCTAATTGATTACACGCATCTTTTCACGCGTTCTATTCAACCAATCGGTCGCTTTTCATCCTGGAAAGGCTGATATTGATTGTGCCTATCAACGTGTAAACCCACAGCGGCTTGGGAATCGGACCACATCCGTATCGTTTCATCATGTATCACCAGTATCAATGAGATCCAATTGGCAGTGAAACGAATATCTCATCGCAACGTCGCTTATCGTTTGCCGTTAGTCACTCTTAACACTTCAGCTTCTGTTAATTGTCACGGATGTCTGTTGTGATCTCATGTTATCGATCTTGAGAGACCATGTGCAATCCTTGTGAATCACGACGTCAAATCTGTAAAGGCGTCTGAAACTTACCAATCACGTAAAAACGACAGATAATACCTGATCTTCCTGACCAACAATGCCGACGGAAAGTTGTCTCTTCTTCAAGAACAAGTACACGGACAAAGTCCCATTTGCTGTCCAAAATATACCGAGCTCATTGAAGTATAATAAAAATATCAAAATTCTTCCGCCAAAAATATCAATCGTTCGAAATTTCACGAAAAAGCAAGCAAACAATCACCACGCGACCCGACGAAACTCCAGAAGCGTCGACTCCTCTTGCAATTCCACTGCTGGCCACATTCGATAATTGATATTTTCGAAGGACACAGCCCGTCGTGGCTTAACGGGGCAACGATGCGGTCTGAAACAATGGCGCGGCCGACGATAATCTATAAAGCATTTCATCGAGTGCCCGCCTTCTTTCCCGCCGCCGTCTTCGAGCTGTCGAGTTCGTTCTCTCATTACAAGTCCAACATATGGGCACCTAAACGATCACACCCGATCTCTCATCGCTCCTTTCTTCTCTCTCGCATACGCACGCTTTCTCCTCCTCCGCTTCAGCGTCCACCTTCGCCTCCTCCTTCGCTCCCCTCTCGCTCATATTCCCGTCTCCGCTTCTTCTCCGTCCCTCGTCGCCGCCACGCGCGACCAAGAGGGAACGATGGCTGGATTCGAGGGTCGAAGGAGGACGAAGAGCGCCTTCTGAGAGGACCGCCGATGTCAGAGGGCGCGCGAAGGAATGCCGGATCGACTCGACTCGACTCGACTCGACTCCCTTACCCCCTGACTCGGGCGTCCCGGCAAAACGGGCACGTAACAAACACACCTGGGCCGCTTCCCCCTCCGCGCGCCCTCCTGCGAGAAGCCGAGATCGCCTAAACGAGAGAGCCCTCCGAACGCCGTTGGACAACTAATTACATTAATTGATAATCAATCGACCCGGTCGCTTCATGAAGGAATGGTGAACGTCCGTGGCGGAGCTATTTTTTCTTATTTCTTTTACTTTTCTTTTTTATTCTTTTTTCATTGTCTCGCTAATGGAAGGACGTTACGTGAGGCGCTTGATTAATCGCTTGTCGTTGTTTCGCGCGAATCTTTCGGTGCGGGGTGTTTTTTTTTATTGCGCCCGTCGGGTCGGACGTACGCGGTGGAAATGTTCGGTTTATTGCGTGCACGATGTCCGCTGGGCGTCGCATGCGCGACGTCAACGGACGCTTTGGTTTTATAATTTAAAGTGCGTCCTTTTTATGATCAGCGAGGTAGGATAGATTCCGTGCAGAAAACGTAACGAATTTGCTTGAACCGATCGAAAGGGAGTGATTCACGTCGGGATAATTGCCTTCGACGGTAAGGAAGCTATTATGGTCGATTGGTACGGTTCGATTGCGGAGTACGTAAGCGCGGATTTGAAGGTAGAGCAGAATTCGTATTGAAACGGCCGAAACTTCCGCATTGATCGTCGAATGCTGGAGAATCCTTGCGAGGATCGCTTTGGCGGCACCTTTGGCGGCGCCGTGCACGTTTGTCGTATGACAAACGGAAGAATGAAAGAATGACTCGGAGACAAGTTGCATCTACAATATAGGCGGCAGACCCCCGGTTTAAATTCCTGTCACCTCGCCCAGTCTCATCGGCGGTGCGGGAAGAGGAGGCGGGAATAAGGTGCAGAGGGTTTAAGTCGGACACCGAAAAATGTACGGCGATATTTTACGGGCAGACTAAGCAGACAATGATAATACGCGTCCGATGTCGACAGAAGTGAACTTGCACAGTTCGCCGTCACATCGAACGCCTTACAGCAAAGCCTCGAAGACGGTGTGCATCCTATGATAGATTGGACGGCGAAGAATTTTCATCGACGCTCGAAAAAATGCATATACATACGCTCTCTTTGTCGACTGCGGTTGCAGCCCGTGGGAGTAATATTCTAATCTTCGGACCGCCGTCGCTCAATTTACGAGCGCGCTGGACAAAGTGAAAACCGCACGGAGAGTGGCCATTGTTCATTGTACGCTTACAATTCGGGACAGGTCGTACTGTGCACCAGGAGAAATACTCCTGAAAACAGCTTTCGGAAGATCCACCGGGCCGCCGAGTTCTGTACGAATGGGAGGACCCTTTTCCAGTATGGGAAGCCGCGACAATTTGCCTGTCGACAGTGAAAAATGACCTCCCGACCGACGCAAAAACGTTCTGGCTGAACTCGTACGTGCACGAGGGCAAAGACCGATTTTCGATGTTAGAACGTTGTCTAATTGCTGACGAACAATTAAAATCGAAGAGTAAATTATTGACAAGGATTTGTCATAAGAAATCTATTCAGGTACACAAGGATCTGTAATCCTATTTGCAGTATCATCAAATTCTTCCGCGAATCGCTTTAAGAAGCACTTACAGGTTCGGCTTTGTACGTGCAAAGCCCGTATTATAATGTTTGTGAACGTGATAAACGGCATTATCCCATAGGCATCGCGAAAATAGATTGCTGCCGGTATGGTCAGAAGGGAATAATAGGAAGAGGATCTTTCGCTTGTTTGTTATGCCACTGTCGAACGAACGAAGCGTGCGAACGATCGAGCGTCATGACGAGCGTTAACCTTTTCAGTTACCCTCCTCCGAGACAGAAGTCCGCGCGAGACGCACGTCGACGATTGACAGTTCTCATGAGCGACTTTGGCCGGGCTGAAATCGACCGTAAAATTCGATTCCACTTTCGGGCAAATTGACGAGCCAGAAATAGCGGAGGAGCGAGAAGGAGGATGGTACGTCGGGGAAAGAGGCATGACGAGAAGTAGTGGAAAAGCACATCGGAGTTTCAATGCTCGGCTTCGATCCTTACGACAGGACAATAGACATTTCTGTAAGGACGCTCGATTGGACGATAATGGGACAAAAGTGGGACAATAGGGCGAGAGTCGACTTAAGAGCAAATATTTGGTAGAAGCCACGACGGCCGTCTTGCCCTAGTCGCCTTTCTTTCGCGTACGCGTACTGTGTACATAAAGCTTTTCTTTTATTGAGGAAAAAAGACGAACGCACGAGCTCCTACTTCTCTCGCGCAAGTGAACATCAATGGACCGGTCAGTGGGTCACTCTTTGGATGGGCTTGAAACGCGGCTGGAGTGAATGGGCCGATATTAAAAGGTACCTAATATCCTTCGGCAAGGACTGGGTATGAGATGTGTACCGCGACTAAACGTTCGGCGAAGGAAAATATCGTTCTACGTCACATATAGCATGTGTGCGTGTTCTTTATATGTAACAGTATGTATTGGGGAACAATGTGTCGAATTTTTACGAAATTCACTTTGTAACCGATCGATACTTATAGCGAGGAAGAATTTAAGGGAAACGTTGACATAGTCGATAAGATTTTAGGAGAATTTTAACAATACGTGCATACGAAAATACTTAACCCACACCCTAGCCTGTTCGCGTGTATCCGGCGATTTAAAAATAGACACCGGTTTATACTGAAGTGCTCATCAAAATCGTATTCAGAGAAAAAGACAAGTTCATCGGAGCAGGATTACCCAAATTGATGACTCAGCATTTTCGACGATTTATTGATTGTTACATAGGATCGTTTAGAAGCTCTTGCCCACTGCCAGTCACTCTGGTTACCGTCATTTTTAACTTCGTAGTCACTATGCATTCATGATATTTACTGGAACATCAATAATGAAACATTTTATTTCGCTACAATGTTTGCAGAATAGTATGCGCTTCTAATTAACGTAAACATTTATCCATTTCAAAAAATCCTTATAACGTACACATATTGCATCAATATCACTGCTATTGAAAATTATGTATTTCAATGTGGGACTACAGTGACAACATATAGTATATAGTAATACATAAACATTATTACGCAGACGTATAGAATAATATTCTGTTATAATGACTAAGTTACGAGAATTTAGCAAAAGGACCGTTCTGTTTTCAGGTCGATGCGGCGAGGACTCCGACACGGAAAGTGAACCCGGTATTCCGTTGAAGCGGAAACAGCGTAGAAGCCGAACGACGTTTACGGGCGAGCAACTCGAGCAGCTCGAAGCAGCCTTCCAGCGAGCGCAATATCCAGACATTTATGCAAGAGAAGAGCTCGCCCAGAGGACCGATCTCCCGGAAAGTAAGATTCAGGTGAGTCCCACCTCTTTCTCCCCTGCACTCGCCTTGAGGATTCCAAATCGGCATTTCAATGGCAGAGCAACGGCGAACCTATGATTACTTTACCCGGCAATATAAGAACGTTACATTCGAGCACGGATCAATGGCTGACGAAGCACCGTAATTCACGCTCATAGTCACCGATTGACGCATCTAACTCTTCTCCAGTTCGAACATGTACCAATAACACGATCCACCGCACGTTTCTATGAAGCGAATATGAATTTATGCTTCGAAGCATCTCGGCTAGAATTCCGCCGTATCCCGCGAGAACGCTGTCGGACATCTTTGCAGCGTCAATCGCTACTTCCTTCGTAGCAAGCAACAGTGCGATTAACAGCTGTCAAACGTTGGCGTCGATCTTTCAGGTCTGGTTCAGTAATCGCAGGGCTCGTTTGCGAAAGCACGCCGGCAGCATAGCTCACTCGGTGGCAAGTTTGCCGCTGACGCCTTGTCAGTACGCGGCAACGAGTCACGAGCTCAGTCAAATACCACAAGTACCGCACATGCCAAGCGGAATACCGCAGGTACCGACCACGCTCCATCACAGTCCGACGGCGTTGCATCAGACACCGAGCAGTGTGCATCAAGTGCCCAGTAGCATCACCCAAATACCGACCAGCATAGCTCAGGTGCCCACCACCATGAGCAACGCCCTACAAGGGCACGCGGTGGGCATTTCCGGACATCTAGGCACCTTACCGACTCACGCCAACCCGATGCAACTTGGTCAGGTGCCAACGATTCAACCGCCCGCCGCTCACGGCGCACCTACAACGCTAACCCCCACGGCGTTCACCCCCAATGCAGGTAAGGAACTTTGCTTCATGTCGTTCAATCTTATTCTTAGTGTTTGCAGAGTGGGTGATGTTAGTGAATTTTTAACACTGCGCTGTGAAAATAGGAACATTCGGTAGACTTAGAATAATGATAAAATAAATAAATTCAATATGTTCCTATGCTTGTGAACTCGCGCTTGGATTATATGACTGACGAAATAATAAATCATGTTATTCGTGCTGTATCTCGCGAAAGCGTTTAGAACAAACTTTGTTTAGAATATGGTTGCAACTGCAAGTGAGCTTTGACTAATACAGATATTTTCATAATATGATTGCAGGAAGTGTGGACTGGTCCAGAACGCAACTTGGCTGGGGACAGTTCAATCACTTTCAAGGTAGCGAATACGCGTCAAATCATGCGAGCCATCACCCTCCGGCACATGTGAGTCACAGTACTCAACCGTCCAGTACCGGGAATCCGGTAAATCCAGCGGAATGGTACGATCAGAGTTACGAATACGCTCAGCACGCTCAGCTCAACTATCACCGTAGCGTGGGTGGAATATTTTAGCCTACAATAGCTTTACGAATATTAGATAGGAAAGACGCCTGGAGAGTGCAGAGAGTATTATTGTACATAAAATACACACACATATATATATATATATATTATATACAATCATGTTCGGCTGGTTATTACTTCTTTCCCCTCTTTGATGTCCTCGCCCTATAGTCTCTTGGGAGAAATCAGGAATTACGGTCCTTAATACTCGTTTTATTCACGCGACCAAGTTCAACTTAGTTTCCCATTCGAGTGCATACCTAACATTACCGTGCAGAAACATACATATCTTGAAGAGACGCTTGTTTGTACGTCCGAGAGAAATTGCTCACTTCCGTTCAGGCAATAAAGATATCGTCGCCTGTCTTTCTCTCTACATCTGGTATGTGAAACTTACTTTTGCCGGCATCGTGATCTAATAAGCGTCTAAGCATCTTAAGCTATCCGGCAGTAATTGCGGTGTACTCTTGTCTCATTTGCAAACAGAAGTCTTTAAGCAAAGAGTCAACGATAAATTTCATAGACTATGAGTATGAACGAGTAAACAATGTCAACTGTATTACAGAAAAACGCAGAAGCAGCACGTTGCTTCTTGGAAAACCCGTTATCAAATGGATTTACTGCACGCTAACGGCAGTCCTTGAGTGACAAATATTTTCAAATGTCTTACGTCACCTATTTGACTTGCGCGAGCAGTATCAGCAAATTTTAAGTCACAGATTCGATATAAAAGAGAACGCGCACAAACAATGCTCTGACTGTTCTACGAAAATGGCGAGGCACAGTCAATTTGTCTTCCTATTAGTCATCCTGCTGGTAAGTTTCGCACGCTTCGCAAAGAAATGACATCTACGCACATCTTCATAAAAATACATAGCAAAGAGTCATTTTCCAAGCATCATCCTTTCGTTTTCGAGAATCTGTACTTAAAAAGATCGCCCCATTAAACATTGTCAAGGTCAGCTAATCAGCACTAGTCAGATAGTGGGGATGATGACAACGTTTTGCATTACGTTTTTTCAGTCACTCATAGTGAATGGCATAAGTGTCTTTAATTATGCCGGTGCAAGGATTTCGGTAGAGCTGGATCCGGATGGAACGCCATGCACCAGCATGCGCGAATGCATCAGTTGCAACAAGGGGAGGATCTGTGTACCGAACAACGGCAAAATGGTGCAGATCGCGACAGTGAGCTGTTCAGCTGAAGCCGGCACGCCGTACTGCAATGCCGAGAATGGCTTGTGCTCGAACGTGCCCTCCGCAAGTTGCTTGCCCGGCCGACCCGTTTGTCCATCGCCCGATGGCACTTATCCAGATCCAGAAGATTGCACGCGTTATTACGTATGCGGAAACGGTCAGCCCGTCATGAATGTTTGCCCGGCCAACAATGTTTACGATCACAGTGTGGGCGAGTGCATGCGTCGAAAGCGCGTCAGGGACTGCGTGACTGTGAGCTGTGCCAAAAAAGATGGCCAGTCGATTGTCTATCCTAACGACGACCGAATTTGGGGAGCTTGCGTTAATGGCAGACCCGTGTTCACGGGCCGATGCAAGGATACCGAGAGGTACGATGTCAACGAGAGGAAATGTGTACGCGTGTGCAGAGCTGTGGAGAATCAACCTATAGAGAGCCAGTGTCAGAAGTACATCAGATGTTCCGAAGTTGCGCCGGGGAAATTTGCCATGACAGAGCACTCCTGTGCTTGCAACGAAGGCTTCAATCAGAAGCTGGGCAGGTGCTCCGCTGACGCTCCGTGCTTGGCGGCAATTCCTGGAGATCCTTGCAAGAAAACGGGAGACGCAGGCGGCAATGATAATAATAATGGTAACGGTGGTAATGGTTCCGGAGGAAACAACGACTCTGGAAACGGTAATAGTGGTTCCGCCGGAGACAGCAATTCCGGAAATGGTGGTAGCGGTTCAGCAGGAGACAGCAATTCCGGAAATGGTGGTAGCGGTTCAGCAGGAGACAGCAATTCCGGAAATGGTGGTAGCGGTTCAGCAGGAGACAGCAATTCCGGAAATGATGCTAGCGGTTCGGCAGGAGACAGCAACTCCGCAAACGGTAGTAATGGCGGTGCAGGAGACAGCAATTCCGGAAACGGTAGTAATGGCGTGGCAGGAGACAGCAATACTGGAGATGATAACAACGGTCCTGTGGATGACAATAATTCGGGAAATGGTGAAAGTAAGCCGGCAGGAAGCAATGACCCGAGCAACCAAAACTTAGGACTGTCTACCTTGATAATTAACAATTCCGGGAGCGGGAATAGAGGTAATAAAGTGTCTAACGGCAACGACGACGTTGACGGCAACTTAGTCAATGGAAACAGTAACGGTAATAACGAAAATTCTGGAAACGTGCAAAAAGACCGATCCAACGCAGATATCGCTAATTTAATTATCAACAATTCAGGTGGCGCGAATAAGAATAATAATGTCTCGAATGGTGACGACAATGTTGACGGAAATTTGGTTAACGGGAATGGGAATGGGGATAACAAGAACTCCGGAAATGTGGATAGGGAATCGTCGAAACCAGTGTTGGCTCCATTAATTATAAACAGTTCTGGAAGTGCAAATAGTAATAACGAGGTATCTAATGGTAATGACAGCGTGGACGGAAATTTAGTAAATGGAAATAGTAATGGAGGAAACCAAAACACCGGAAATGTACGAAAGGAACGTTCGATTCCAAGTTTATCTACTTTAATTATTAACAATTCTGGCAGCGGAAATAAAAATAACCAAGTTTCGAACGGTAATGACGATGTCGACGGGAATCTAGTAAATGGAAATAGTAACGGAGATAACCAAGGTTCTGGAAATGTACAAAAGAAACCTTCAGGTTCAGTTGTGTCTCCGTTGATCATTAACAATTCTGGTAGTGCGAATAACGGTAACAAAGTATCTAACGGTGACGACAACGTTGATGGAAATTTAGTGAATGGAAATAGTAATGGAAACAATGAAAACTCCGGGAACGTACGAAAAGAATCTCAAAATCCAAGATTATCTCCATTAATTATTAACAATTCTGGCAGCGGAAATAAAAATAACCAAGTTTCGAACGGTAATGACGATGTCGACGGGAATCTAGTAAATGGGAATAGTAACGGAGACAACCAAGGTTCTGGAAATGTACAAAAGAAACCTTCAGATCCAGTTGTGTCTCCGTTGATCATTAACAATTCTGGTAGTGCAAACAGCGGTAACAAAGTATCTAACGGCGACGACAATGTTGATGGAAATTTAGTAAATGGGAATAGTAACGGAAATAACGAGAACTCCGGAAATGTCCGGAAAGAACCTTCAAATCCAAGATTGTCTCCTTTAATTATTAACAATTCTGGCAGTGCAAATAGCGGTAACAAAGTATCCAACGGCGACGACAACGTTGATGGAAATCTAGTGAACGGAAATAGTAATGGGAACAATGAAAATTCTGGAAATGTGCAGAAGAAACCGTCAGGTCCAGTTGCGTCTCCGTTGATCATTAACAATTCTGGTAGTGCAAACAGCGGTAACAAAGTATCTAACGGCGACGACAATGTTGATGGAAATTTAGTCAATGGGAATAGTAACGGAAACAATGAGAACTCCGGAAATGTCCGGAAAGAACCTTCAAATCCAAGATTGTCTCCTTTAATTATTAACAATTCTGGCAGTGCAAATAGCGGTAACAAAGTATCCAACGGCGACGACAACGTTGATGGAAATCTAGTGAACGGAAATAGTAATGGGAACAATGAAAATTCTGGAAATGTGCAGAAGAAACCGTCAGGTCCAGTTGCGTCTCCGTTGATCATTAACAATTCTGGTAGTGCAAACAGCGGTAACAAAGTATCTAACGGCGACGACAATGTTGATGGAAATTTAGTAAATGGGAATAGTAACGGAAACAATGAGAACTCCGGAAATGTCCGAAAGGAGCCTTCAGGTCCAGTTGCGTCTCCCTTGATCATTAACAACTCTGGTAGTGCAAACAGCGGTAACAAAGTATCTAACGGCGACGACAATGTTGATGGAAATTTAGTAAATGGGAATAGTAACGGAAATAACGAGAACTCCGGAAATGTGCGAAAAGAATCTTCAAATCCAACATTGTCTCCTTTAATTATTAACAATGCTGGCAGCGGGAATAATAATAACCAAGTATCTAATGGTAATGATGACGTTGATGGAAATCTAGTGAATGGAAATTCCAACGGCAACAATAATAATTCCGGAAATGTACGGCTAAAGCGTTCAGTCTTATATTCCTTAATTATTAATAATTCTGGCAATAGGAACAGTGACAATGAAATACCTGCCAATGGTGACGATAATACAAAAATTTCGAGCAATACAGACGAGGGCACGAATGATAGGAATGAAAGTAGGAAACAAATCTTGAAACGACTTCATGATCGCTTGAAACATATAATTTCAAGCCTCAAAAGTCAAAATAGTCCCGATAAAGCGGAGGAAATATCGAAACAAATTTCTGACCTGATAATAAATAATTCAGGAAGCGGTAATAGGAATAATACCGTGGAAAACGGAAATGACGACGCGAACGGAAATATCGTGAACGGAGATGGTAATGGCAACAATGCAGATTCTGGTAATGTGGTGGTAAATGAATCTAATGAAAATGACTCGGACAATCAACCTAGCGGAGACTCTGAGACGAGTGAAGAGGATGCTCCTTCAGAAAATCCGCAACCCCGGGACTTTGCATTCTACCTACGTCTAATTATCAGAATAATTTTGAACTTTACTGGTCAATAAATACGTAAATAGTTGACATCTAGGTGCTTCGTACTATCCCAACGACTTTCGTAGAAAATGAAGTGTCTTGATGTAGAAAATGACAGAGCCCTATGCAAGCGTGTGCGTAAAGGCTGCTCTTATGTACCGAAAATAAATAAATAATACAGACTTAAAACAACTTTTGAAACGTGTTTCTCTAAAAATGTGCCATTCGGACAACGGTAGAGAACGCAGAATTAGGTGGGATTTAACTAGTAATGTACACAGGAACAAAAATGTTAATCAGATATCTAGAAACAACGGTAGATTTGGTAAATAGAAGTGGAAGGACGGAAAGTTTTCAGATTTGGCATATAGAAAGCAGAAGACGTAGCCACCGAAGTTATTACTTCAATGTTATAATCGCTTTATTGTCACGTTGGCTATCCATTATTGTCTAGGTAAACACATAGTACATTATCGTGAAGATAGAGGATCGTAAAGATGTTATATGTCATCCACAGCAATGATAAGTCGACGATGTTCCACAACGATTAGGAACACTCCCGCCGAGTTCTCCTAGCTCCTTACATAGTTACCGACAATGTCATTATGACGCTTGCATATATTACGTATTATTTATCGCACACATATGACACCATGACTTCTATTAAGTATTTAATCACGAACGCAACGAGTGCGAGGAGCGTGGTGAGGAATCGTCGGGACAATAATTGAATTCGTGTTAAATACCGTTGAGCCTCCGCAAGCTCTCTGAGCACTAATGTCTGCATTACTACGAAACGGGAATGTCGCCGTGACTTCTATCGATCGTGACTAACGCGGCCGAGGAATAATCATGATCGCTTGCAAAAGAGGCGAAGAGCGAGTGAAATCATTCGGAGTATACGGTAAATTCGAAAACACCTAGATTCGAGAATGTATAAGCTATTCGAAATCTGCCACGTTTCTGCGCTAGCGAGCGAAGCGGTTCTGCAACTCTAGATACTATCTTTGATCTGCTCGGTAAGGCTCGCATTGCTATTGAATAGGTGGTACGCGACGTTCGAGTCTATACGCTCGTCCTTTGCGCGGCGCTAAATCTTTCGATCGTACGCGAACGTTGTGCGGTGAGAAAAATCGGCAGCCAAAATATATTTTCACGGTGCCGATTCGGAGTGATGCATGGCCGCCGCGACTCTGGCCGAATCGCCTTCACAAAGCTCCCCTGCCGACTTTTCGCGAACATTCGCATAAACGTTCCGATCGTTTGTCAGGGATTAATTGCCGCCTCGTGTTTCTTTTTTCTTCCTTTTCGTATTGTGCGGCGGGGTAATAATTCTTTTCGGTTGCGCCGAAGCGCGTATGCGGAACGGAAAATGAATTGCACTGCGTCGTGCCGTAAAACACGTCGCGTCAATATGGTGGCACTTACGCGGCGTTCTACGATCGTCACGGAAAAGTCTCTGCAACTGGCAACTACGCGAAGTCGTGGAAAAACTATGGAGCACGCAGCATGCGCTCGAAACGACACACACCGGCAAGCCATTCCGTAAGCGGTATTACATCTGGCGCATATGTGCGCACATATAAATATATGCGTATATCAAGACTACGTAAAATTATTGTCAATGTAAAGTGGAATTATTGTCATTAATCGGACTCGGCGGTAATTGGCATGACGCTTAGCTTCCTTGGTAATCGTTAAAATAGACTCTTTTTAACGACGCGAAGAATTTTATCTACTGTAAACAATAATAGTGAAACGAATAGAATTGTACGTAATTCGGTAGAACGGATATGATCGATAAGACAGTATAACCATCATATCTACAAAGGAATTGCAGATGGAGCGTGTGTTTCTCTGCGCTAAGTATCAGCCGTTGTTTAGGAAGATAATGCGAAATCCTAAGTATTTACAAACTTATAACGTGCGTGCTCTTGAATTTGTGTGAACCGTTTTGGTATTAACGCAGAGGCTGTAACCCAGAATTCTGTACTAACAGTATTAACCCCGAAAGAAACTTCGCATTCTACCGAAATTGCTGATCAACCGATAAGCTGTCGACATAAGCAACGATAATTAAAAAATTATCATTCAAAACACAAACACTGATCGAACATTATATAAACTTAATAATCTTACTTCGGTATAACTAATAATCAATCAGAAACGTAATGAAACATATATACTAGAGACAAAATAATAAGATCTATACTAATAATAATAATTATAGCACAAAAACTATCTGTCGTATAACATATTGTAAAAATGTCACCCGGACTGTAAATAAGTTTACACGATTAATAACAAATGTACGATTCCTACAAGTATCTGTCGAGCAAGGTTCTAGCGACAAGTAGATTCAGTCCATCACCAGTATCAATAAATTCCACTCGGCTCTCTGCAAACCGCGGTTCTATGGTTCAAGAACGTCGACATTTATAAAATCAGCCCTCTAATCGTTCAAAGTTACACGCGCGAGTCCGTTATATGATATTATTGTCTTCTGAGGAGAGACTTATCGATGACGCTTATTGTTAGGGCACGCCGAAGAGAGTCTAAACGGATTTGGAGGACATATGAAGCTTCTGAGAGAGGAAATTATCGGCCGTCGGTAGTAGCAGGAACCTCTTGAAGCCGTGCCGACAGTCCCCGTGCAGGGCTTGCAGGTAGCGAGGTCTGGAGCCAATATTCGACCTTAACGGCCAAGCCAACGCGTCGGTGGAGTAGTCGGTCGAGGGCCCATCTGCGGGATTCTCCCTGCAATAAATCGATTCTGTGTTCGTTACGATGCAAACGTCGATCATCTGATGCGCCTCTTCGCTCTATGTGATTCGAGTTTTCTGTTTCTTCAAAACGACAGGCAGTTGCCAGAGTTGCATAGAAACGTGTGATTAATTTACCTGTAGGTAGTGTGGTGATATATGAAGTAGAATACATTTCTGTAGAACTCACCGACTTCAACGCTCAAACGTTATGTTTCGCGCTGCGCACAATCGAGGCTGGACAAATTGATTCAAGGTCTGTGACATTTAACCGAAGCAACTCTGACAACTCTTGCGTGACTAACACTTAACATCCAATGATTGTACAGCGTTTCCAGTGGTCGTTAGAAAATTTATACCACCCCCGAGGCGGCATGCGGCATGTGGTATGACGGATTGTTTCACCAAGAAATGCTGCACGTCCACATATCGATCGTGAAGGAAAGAAAATCATGGCATGAAAGTAGGGAGCTATGCTACTAGACATCGAAGCTACCAGCGACATGTATATGTGTAGAAAATTAATCTGTGTATGTGACTTAAAACATGAAACAGTCTAATACGTCGAATAAACAATCTAATCGTCTATCTAACATCGAACTACCACTAGTCGGCCTAACATCGAGACATTAATAGTGTAGTGATGTATTTTGTTGTTAATATCACCCTTCTCACTCGAGTTGCGACTAAATCTACAACATCGATACTACACCCAGCTACCGTGAAAGATTCGAGGTTGAGATGATGAATGAGAACGAGAAAACATAGTAGTTGGAGATATAAAGGGACAGCTTTTATCTGTCGTATCACGTATATTGCATGTGATGGTCGTGAACGACGTGAACATGTGATAATAGCGCCCAGGAGAGGCAGCCTAGATTAACCGTGAGACAGAAACTTGACTGCAGCTATATTTTGCAATGGATCGGTTAGTTAGCTCAAAACGAAAGTTTACATTGGACTCACGTAAATTACTGCATTGGAAAAACGTGGCACGTATCGAAAACATTATACAGAGCGTGTCGCAATTCGTAGCACAACGTGATAGAAATGATTTTGGATTTAAAAAAAACATAAACGAAAAACGTAGAACATTTTTTAGGAATTTAGGGAAAAGAAACATTTCATTCCATAGACTCCACGAAACTACCTCTCGAAGCTAATTCTTGTTTTAAAAACCAACGTAACATAACATAAATTATAAATATCCTGCGTACAGATGGACAATTTCACGCGAACTTATTGCGACGCCAATGATACCACGAATCATGGAACCGCTCTGTACAAATCATTGTGATTCAAAGACCATTTCTTACGGAACTCATTTCGGCCGAAGACGGCCGCGAACGATTTACTTTGTATGTGGGTACGGATGGACACGATGATCTAACAACAACAACGTTACACCGATTTATGGATAGGAAACAGTGCTGCGATTCCACACGAAGAGCGCAGGTGAGATCCTAATGGTCTGACCTGCCGACAAGATATCGCGGTGATCGAGAGAATCGCGCCGCCCTGAATGATGGAAGCCAACCGAGGCGCGCCAGAGCTCCGATATGTCTCTTACTTGGTTGATTTGCCTCGGGATAGCCCAAAGGGGTTACGTCCGCCTGCATTCTCTCCGACGCGGGACCTGTTCCTGACAGTTCAGAACTCAATGGAACCGGCCGTTTCGATGCGTGCGCTCACCGCGATTCCACGCACCTTCCTTCCTCAAATGGCATCGTTCCAACCACGAAAGATTTACGGTGGTCAGACGAGGCAGGAGGCGCGGAACGCGTAACGACAGAAAGGCACGATGCCTTGATGAACGGGCAACTCCGTGGGTCCGTGGTCGACCGATTATTATTATCACAGATTGCCTTCTTGGCGTACGCGTACGCGTGTATTTACTTTCGTTTAAGTTGATAGTTTCTTTTTTTTTTATACAGGTAGGTTTATCGTGGGATGTTTCGCGCTTCCTACTTCGTTTGTACATGCCTCTTCGAGGAACGTGCCATTCGTTCGATTTCAAGATGTATAGGTCACATATTAAGTGTGTGTTTTAAATTGATTGTATAATGTGATCTTTTCCGAACTTTCTGTATGGGCAAAAAGGGCTCGGATAGATTTATAATAAGTTCCCGAAATAACATACTTTTCCATTCCGGTTGTGACATTTGTGACTTTAAGATGCACTCTGCGACGTCGGGCGCAGCGTAAAAGATTATCCTTTCGAAAAGGATTTACCGCGCGTCTTTATGCTTCTATCCGCGACAAGTGTTTCTTTATGCACCACGGAACTAGCTCACTGTCAATGACATTTCAATCTTCATTGTCATTTTCAACAATAAGGGAATTTACTTTAGTTTCGAGAGATACGTAGCGTATGGACGCTTAAAGTTTTATGCAGTATCAGTTTTTGACGTGTCATCCGGAAGGTCACGAGTCGGCATTTTTTTTTTTTAATGTGCAGCTTATCGCAACAGTTTTTCTCGCGAATGTATGTAGGTCAGTGGTCATATAGAGCCTCTGTGTGCGTTTCGCAGTCTGTGACGTATAATCGTGTAAGGGAGAACATTTTTCGCGGAGAGTAAAATTTCTGATTCATTTTAAGCGAAGCTGTAGATCGATAAAAATTACCATAATCTGCGTCCATACGGCACTAGCGTTGTTTACATTTTATGTGGAGCTACAAGTTAAGAGGGATTAAACATTTTGTATGTGTTTATGGTTATTATTACATATGCGTGTTCCAGCTAGTTTTGTATCATTTATTATAGTTAGTAACATAGGTAAAAGTCGAGTCAATATCTGAAATATTATTGAAGAACGAAAGGACCGACGCGCTTCCAACCAATATTTGATAGACATTGTTGGCATACTTCACTGCGGCATCGGATGCATATCTTTTATGTCCATTTTTCCTCGCGTTACATACATATTTGCTTCCACAATAGAGTGCGCGTCTTTCATATCCGGTATGCTTAATAATTACATTGCACTCGGCCGATGATTTACTCAAGTAATTTAGTAGAAGGAACGCGCGAACAACCTTTGCTTGAACAGTTTTGCCTACTCATCGCTTTGCTCTTTTCGCCGTGCATTGAAAAACCAATTAAGTTCGTTTCGATAACGCTCAAACGTTCGTTAATTCTTTTCCATCAAGGAAATATGAAGTAGCCAACTATAAGCGTTCAGCGTAGAAGGCAATATTGCAGGAAACCGGACTTATCGGAAATCTTACGAACCCGTCTAAATCCCTTACTCGACTTCCTCGGTTTCGGTCGAAAAATCTCCCGCATTCGCTTCGACAGAGCCATTATCGATGCTTGTCTCGAGCATTGCCGTTCGAGAACATTCTGATCGGATTATCGTACACAACCGATGCAACGAAATTCGGTCCTACACCAAACGAAAACCTCCGTGCCCACGGTCATTCGGATCAAACAACCATCAGCTAACAGGATCAACACTTACCCATAAATCTCTTCTCGGCGTTCGGATACTGGCCCGTGAGCGCCTCAAGCATTTCCTCGTAGTCAAGAACGTTGGCGTTCTGCATAACGGGCAGCGGATACTCGTCGGAGAAGTCGATCTGTCGCTTGGTCCTCCTCTCCGGCACGTTCACTCTCAGGCCGGACCTGTTCTTCGCCTGAGCATCCGTGGTCGCCCCGTCGAAGACACCTGTTCTTCTGCCCTGACCAAAGGTACGAAGGACGAGGGGTCCGCGGATGCCGCCGGCTGACAGGCCTGGGCTCCTCTTGGCGAACCGCGATCGACCCGCGCTCCTCGCTATGGACGCGATGTTCCTCTTCCTCTCCTCTTCGTAGTCCATCACGGCAGGAATGCCCCCACTGCGTGCGACAGAGGCCAGATATCTCTTGCCGTACGGCAGCGCGTAGTCCCTAGCCAGCGCGGCGATGTTCCGCTTGCCTTGCGGCAGCATATAGACCCTCGCCAAGGAAGCCACGTTCCTCTTGCCCATCGCGTACGGCCACATTTGCTCGCGAGCGAGCGAGCCGATGTTTCGCTTGCCGCTCGGCAGGCCAGAGTCGCGCGCCAAGGAAGCCAGGTTCCGTCGGCCGACCGGCAGAGCGTAGTCTCGCGCCAGCGAGCCTATGTTCCGCTTGCCCAAAGTATAGTCCCGCACCAGAGAGTCCGTGTCGAACTCCCCGCTGGGCAGTGGGTAGTCCTGCAGGCTTCGCCTCGACTCCTCCTCCGCAAGAGCCCTCACCATCGCGTCCAAACTCTCGCCGCTCGGCAAATCGAACCTGTTAATCAATGCAGATCGCCACTCAGGGATGACCGTTGTTGGCGTTGGCCGAGGCCGCTAGTTTGTTCCACGTCGCCTCGGCTTTATTTCGCGGCCACCGTTAAACCCTTCCGCGCGGCGGGACGTAATTAAAGCGATTTTGATTAAGTTAAGGTCAATTCGGGCGACGGTATGGAAGAATGGGATTAGCGGTGCTCGACGTACAATGAAGCCCTTTGACACTGCTGACGTGCGTCCAATTAAATTGAATTGACGGTATTGTTGTATGCATGTGGATGCGCGCTAATTGATTCCGATGATTGTGTATTTCATACGCCAATCTGCGGTGCGTCAACATTTTTCCGTAAAGTCTTGTATTCGCGACATTCGCGTGTACATGAAGCTGCGTGTTGATGCATGCTGGGAGCTTCTTCGAGTATCAATGACATTGGCCGGAATAAAATCAAACTGTTGCCGAGCGATACGTATCCGGATTAAAAATATAAGCTATTTAACATTTAACGAAAAACAGTAATCCGGTAAAAAGTCAATCTGCATGCAACGGATTGTGAAAGAAAGAACACCGTATCACAAGAACTCCCGAGGAAAGAAGGCATACCTAGTCATGTAGCTTCTCTTCGTGTCGTCGTCCTGGTTCTCGTCACGGTCTTGAATGGAGATGGGCAGATCGTCGTTTTTCGCCAAAGTGGCGATACTTCGCTTTTCCGCATCGGCCAGCGCGTCCTTCGAGTCGACTTCCTCGCTGTCATCGAGCGGCCGAGAAGCAGAGTAGTCGGGCACCCGTTGCGTTCTTCCGATGGATGTAAGATGACCGCGAATGCTGGGATCGCGAAAGAGCTCCAAGTACAGCGCCCCGGGTATGCAGATCTCGGTGTCGTCGTTGTCCTCGGCACTGGCTTTCAGGTGTGCGAAGTCATTATGGTTCTTCGCATCCTGGATGATCCTCGACGTTCTGGAGTAGGCCGCAAGATTCGAACTGATTTCCGGCAGTCGCAACAAAGCCAGGAACGCTTGCTTCGGGAGACATTGACTGCCCTCTTCGTCTTGGCACGTAACCTGAAGAAAAAAAGAGTTCGACGATGAACACCCACGTGGCGAACATGAGTTGATAATCGCGGCAAGTATCTGATGGCTGCTTCCTCGTCGTCGGTTGCATCGACTGTACATTTTAAGTGCGACAGTGTGTTTGCCCGGTGTCTCATGTTTCGGTTCGAAGATTCAATCTCACGCATGAGCGTGCCAGAAAATACGTTTGTCATGACGGGCATCCGTAAGTTCCCCGACTGACCGAAACTTTTCTGGTAGAATGCGTAACGCCGGCGTCTATAAATTTCCCATATCGCGTCCAATATTGCGTCAATCCGGGCGAAATTCGAGGCACACTATTTCTTCACCTATAGGGTATGGCGGACTTTGTAACTTTGTTAAAGACTGTTCCGAGAATATTTTAAACTCATTTAAAGATATATAATAGGAACATGTTTTATCCACGTACATTTGACGTTATGCATGCGTATGAAGCGGTAGAACGCGGTTACGGAAGTATTGTATAACGTAATAAATTCTTTTATGAGACGTTGTAATTCACGAATATTTCCACGCATACCTCTAAATCCATCTACAAAGCCAATGTCTGTACAACGCTATCAGATGATTCAGCCCTCGCACGCGAATTACGCTACTATCGCTTGAAATGAGCACCACGCGCTGATAATAACTTTTATCAGACCCGCGTCAAGTGCAAGGCAAAAGGGAAACTCATATGCGCGTTCGAGGATTTATGAAAATTTGACGCGACATAATTTCATGCCGCTTGCCGTGACATTCAATCTGTGCATAACTCGCGAAATCGTGGTCAACAGCGACGCAATTAAATCATCGCCTCGCCATCGGATATTAATTTATGCTGCACGCGGCGGGACAAAACAGACGGGGAGTGGACATTTAAAACTGTCTGGCGAGAAAAATCTCATTTTTATGACACAGCCATCGTCCAAAGGAATATTGCGCAAATACGATCGTGAATCGAGCTTCGACGGTATCTGAAAAAATGGTAGCGCACGACGCGCACGTTGGCGTGAGAGAGAACAAAGCAGACTTCAGCTTTCTGTTTTACCCGTCGACGCAAACGGTGAAACACTTTATAATATCTCGACACATGGCGTCGACGTTAACTGGCGAATTGCAGCAGTAAATACGGGCAGCGTGCACATTCGCGCCTACGCCAGGATCGTGCGCATCGTATGCATCAGCGGAAAATGCCACGTCACGGGACTGATTAACGCACTAAAATGTACAGCGCCCCGTTAATTAAGCCCCGACAATACACTTAGCAGACACGCCGACAATTACGAGCTATGAATAAACCGCGGTCGCCGTTGTTTCCGAAAGCGCGTTATCGGTTAAAAATCGTATCAGCGCGCATTGTCACGGATCCCGTTGATTTGCGTGCAAGAGGAAACAGTAGGAAGTCATTAGGAGCCGGACACGGCATCGAGAAGTCGGAACAAAACGATCGTTGACATTGCATTCGGCGTAATTAGCGCGGATAAGGTATCGGATTAGTGGCTCTTCGGGCCCAGTTCCATCGAAGCGGATGACGTCGAGCTGAACGTGATAGCGGCAATTATAACGTGAGCCTGGGCATTCGTGCGGTGTCCTCGTATGCATTTTGCAGCTTAATCCATTCATGCTGATCTGTTCCAAGGATTTCAGACATACGCATATACGTCGTCGTCCGAAATGATGTGTCCGATGGTCGTCGCCGCGAATATTGCCCGCATAGAGTTGACGTGGTGCGATGTAAGAATACGTAAAAACTATTCTTAATTTGACGTGCACGGTAATTGTGTCAATCGTGCAAATTGCGGATATTTTCATGGGATTCTGTTTAAGAAGTTGTAAGACAATGAGAATGAGTTCAGTCATTCTAACCGTAAGCGAATGTGCAATTTGAATATATATTACAGCATTACTAGATTGGGGTAGAATTTAAGTCAATGTATTGTACGGACCTAAAAATGTATTTAATATAAGCTAGGATAAATCAACATTTATGCACGTTCCAATTCGTGTCAGAATTTCTCATTATGGATGACACACGGACAATGGCGGAACGGCGTCACCTTGCGTGCGGGAAAACGCGATGGTTAATTACCATATTGTCTAATTTAGATGATCCTGTCTCCTCGATACAGGTTAAGTTGCACCAGCCTTGGATGGCCAAATTAAATTGAATTCCTGGGACGGCAGATTCCACTCCGTGAGCTCGACAACGAAACGAAAGTGCCCCGGTAATTAACCAATCCAAATACCGTGCCGTATAACAGAGAACAAGTTCTTGCTGTATTTTTATAGGAAAGTACGTCCTTTTAATGAACATCCTTCTAATCACAAATATAAAAGCAAAATGACCATGTCAATTATCTTTAATTATACTGACAATGAGCCTTCGACGAGAAGCTACAAAAAATTCTACCTCGTCACAGAGAATGTCCCTAATCCAATAATCCAAAAAGCACATATTCATTTTGCGCAACTTTCCGCCTGCACCCGTGCAGTTTTCCAACGATCGATTATCAATTTCTACCTTTAAAGTGCTCCATTACGTACGCTTACTGAATATTGTTAATTATATATACATATGCAGTTAATGAATATTGCAAGAAATCATTGTTAACGCACTGATAACTCCCCGTTCAATTGGGTTAACTACGTCCGCATAGTCTGCCGCACGTCTGCCAATTTTGTTTTCCCGTCGAAACATTCGATCTCGTTAAGCTCACCGAATTGACCTTTCCCCTTTCACAGTCTCGTCTGCATTTATTTGCCGAAGAGATCAACGATTGCCGCATCTTCCTCCGATATTTCACGGAGCATCCCTCGCCGCCGTCAATTCGTTCGGGCGACCCCGGCAGGATCGACTGGCAGGGGAGATAGACAGCGAACGATCCCGATTTGTTACCCCACGGCAAGAATTACGGCGTCGGAGTGGTAATAAAAAGGCAAGAAACCAATAGTTGTCCCCTAAGCGCATTGTCGTCTCAAGAGTGCATCCACTCTTCCCGATATTACTGCGACAGCCTTTCGCGGAGTCTCCGGAAGAGATAGGTTTACACTCCTTAACGGTGTCATCTTGAGCGAGCCTCTGGGCCGGCCGAAATTCCGGACGCGGCAATATTGAAGGCTAACAAATACGCCGGCGGAATTCGCCGTCTTTCAAGACCTTTCACGGACTTGATAAGCTCGGAAGGTATCCGGGACTCGGTGGCTCGTCGTCTTCCGGTGCGCTTGGGAGTCTTTAAGCAACTAACATAGACGGACGCGTCTTTTGCGTCGTTACTTCGGCGTCGTCGTGCCAATCTAGTCGTAGGTCGTAGCGTGTCTAAGTCCAAAGTAGCTGTCGCGCGCTAGCTCGAAATACTGCGGTCGTTGAAACGTGGCCGAAGTGTGTTTCACGGCTAAATAGAATTGTTCCGAATCGTTTGTATTTCTTCCCCATCGAAGACAACTCGCGTACACGGGCGGCTGTCGTTCTCTCGGTATGCACATAGCAGCGAGGAAATACTTTAACGGAATGCGACAGCGAGTGACAAAGCGTTTTCCGATCCGTCAATGCGTTGTTCCGTGCCGACCAATGCTTCTTTTTCGTCCCGAAGGACGCGCTTCCGTTTCTCGGCACACCGTGCTTTTTCAAACAATGATCCGCCGCTATTGTGCATCGAACCTTTAATATGTCATTTGGCCTATCCCTTTATTCGTTCGACGCGTATCAACGAAATAATACTGCCAACTTCACGAAATGCAAAATGTTAAGCGACAGTCGTCGTGTTAATGACGTTGTCTGAAAGTTAGTTCCAGGTAGTCCGTTCATTTCGTTGCGGAGTCGTTCCCACGCGTTCTCGTAACGCGTGACATTTCTTGGCAATAAATAGGCTTCGCCTCTCTTTTCCGCGAACTCTTCGGTGATATATGAATCCGTCGGGCGGACGCGCTAATATCGCAAAATTCCCCGAAACAACGACGAAGGTCCAGAATACGTAGCTAGGTGGGGCGCACTCGAGCGAATAACAAATTGTTCGTCGAAGACCGAGTCACGAGGCGCTTCGGCCGGTATTTAACGCGAAGGGACGGTAACGACGGGCTAGCCGCCCACATAAATTATGCGGACGCATCAATGTCGTCATCGTCATTATTATCGCGATCGGGATACGCTGCACGACGTTAACGGTCCTCCGCGTCCCACGTGATTTTCGCATCACTGCCTCACCATTTACCAAATCCGAAGGAAAGGGGCAGAAAAAAAAAAACTTTATAATATCTGCGCCGTTGATATATTGAGAATCCATCCCCGGCGTCTTTCGCCAGCTCGCTCTCTTTCTCCGTCCCCTTACAGATCCCTTTCCGTTCCCCTCTCTTTCAGGTTCGTGCTCAAAGAACTGCTTCTGGTCCATTAGCGGTGCTTAACTTCCGTCGGTCTGGAATATTTAAAGAGAATCCCGCGTGGGGCAGACGTGGAAGATAATAGTGCTACGCAGTCGAAGCACGGTGTACGTACCCTCCCTCATTAATAAACCAAAACCGGATAAATCTGCTTAACACTCGCTCGTCATTACTTCGAGCCTAAGTTCAGCCCGCGTCCACAGCCATTAATACCCTTACGGGAGGGTCGAAACAAGACGGTACGGATTCTGGACTAATTAGAGGCATGCTATTTTAATATGTGTCCTTACTATCTTCGAACTATTGATCGCGGATTTCACGGAAATTTGCATCACTTAACAGCGTTATGTGAGCAAGTTACCTACGACCAGGTAACTACCGATCATTATCGAGCGCTGCAGAAATCAACAAGGAACAGTGTCGAAGGTTAATTCTGTTTTCCGTAAACGCGGAAAGAAGAGGACGAGAAATTCTTGTCCGCGTCGCTGCTCGAGACGACCCACGAGTACGGAGTTCGAGAACATTCGTTAAATAAGCCGCATCGCACAGCGTGGGTAACGAGTGCCGAACGCTGTCGTCTGAAAACCAAACTGCTGCAACTGACGCCGCATTCATTTGACCAAGTGTTCAGGAACGTTAACGCACCGCCGAAATTTTGATCAACGGTCCGGCATCGGTGTCAAAATCGAATTAGGAAAGTTTAAGGGCAACAATGCTGACGACAACCAGGGGACCCCAGCACTTTCGGTCGCCTACCATGCTCCGTGCACGCGTCTCACATGAAGGAATTCCATTACACGGCGTGGGAGGAGGGAATTCGGCGCGCACATTTTCAGGGACACGAGAAATTAGAATCGAGGGAGAGAGTGTGCAGGAGCCGCGGAGAGGCTCGTAGGGAGAGGCATGCATATACATGTATGTATGGGTGGGGTAGCGGGCTGCGACTAAGTATCAGCCGAGGCAAATAAAGGTCTAATAAAACGTGACGAGAATACGGCCGCGGCGGTAACTTAACGGAAGAAGGAAAAAGGCTCTTTTTTCTACGCCTCGAAAGAGCCCGTTAATTCCTTTCTCGACATACGCTCTCTTTCCGCACGACGTAACGCAAATACCAATGACACGTATGATCGATGGTCATTTCAACGGCGGATTATTAATCGCTCACGTTTTTTAGCCCCGCTTGTCGCCAGACGCAGAAGCGCGAGGATATCGTGTCGGAACGCGACTACTGTCTGTTTATGTTCGATTTGCTACTTCACGAGCTTTTTTTCCCCGCAATATTCAATACCGCGTCGGCGTTTAACTGTTTTCGCAGAGGCGGCAAGTATTTTGTTGAAGTGCCCACGTTTGCACTCTAAATATCTTTGTCATGTTCATGTTAGCGGTCTGAAAGACTGATTTCAATGCAATGTCAATTTTAGAAGCGAAATGTTTGAAGTTCACGACTATGATATACAGAGTAAGAATAGGGTAGGAATAGAAATTCGACCGTTACACACGCGCTGGCATCAAAAGGGTTAAACATCGCTTCAGCCTTCAAACAATATACTGAAACAGAAATATGCCGCGACGTAAACGACGCACGATCGCAATTCTGTCTATTCGGTACGCACCGATCTTTCCGCAGTCCCGAATTAGCTCGCAACGAATGGAAATTACGTGCGTCCGTGCATTGCAGAGAGAGAAAGAGAGAGAGAGAGAGAGAGAGTACGCGCATCAAACAATTGTCAATAGTTCACCACTCATCATGCAGGTGTTGCAAACGGCAATAATAAATCACGATGCACGCATACATCGGACCCGAGCGCATTGGTTGATACCACGTGTTGTGCATGCGGATTTGATTAATGTCGTATCCGCGATGTTGTCGGTAGAACATTCGAATTAATACCGTCAGCGGTGAACGTCGGCGCGCACTAGTTAGACGTTTTTCAAAAAGCACGACAGCGCGCACAGGTGTCGTCATTAGAATGGAAGATGGGTGGAACGAGAACAGTCGTCGACAAGAGAGGGAACAGAGTGCATGGTACGAGAATGGATGAAGCTGGTCACGGTACGTGGCGTCAAGAGCGACTCCATTGGATCCGCGGAATCTTTAACTAAGAGCCCCTCAAGACACACCCTCGCTTGTTCTTGTCGTACCTGTACCGTCCGGAAATTACTGATTGGAGATAAATGCTAAAAGATGTCAAGATGAGAGGTACCGTTTGAGATTATGGTTGCATTCAAAACGACGATAGCGGACTGGTGTGTCGCTCGTTGTATACGATCTTCGCGGCATTGTAACCACCTAATCGATTTCGCAAACGTCCCCGATCGTCCCTCTATCAATCATTCGCCTGCGAAGACGCGTAAGTAATAACACCAACTTTCGCACGAAAAGCTCGGCCACTTCGTTGCTGCTTATCAAATGTCTAAGTTCACTACAAATCTGCGCATAACAAGAAATATGTTCAATACCCGTTACGAGATATTGTAATATTGCTTGTAAGTTATGCTTGCAGAAATATTTGCAGAGTTTAGTGCAATTAACACGGTACAACTGCACTAGTTTAAGAAACAATCTGAAGAATCTCATTTGGCTACCAGTGTCATTCCATTTACATCCGTACGAGCACACTCAATACTCGCGTACAATAGGCACTTTCTTAGAGACAATCCAATATTTGTAACACTGTGGATGTAAGTACCCTTTGTTTTCAATTTAGAACGCCCACCAGCTTATGAACCACGACGATGGCCGTGTGTGTGTTGCATCAGGTGTACTACTGAATGACGCGCAAACCCTATTAACGACGCTCGGTCATTTTCTAATAGAGTTATCGGTCGACGCGTGTTCGACTCTTGACGAAATATCAAGACAGCAAAATTATAGAATTTTTTGATTAGGTTTAACAAATTTTCGGATTTTATAAATACACCGACGAGAGCCGCTGGGAAGTAAGATAGAAATAAATATGTGAAAAAGCTGACTGCTTATATAAAAGCTTGTAACGAAACTACGACAATACTCTTCTGCTTGCGTTGTCCGACTTTACACGCAATATTAAGATTGGGAATTTATGGACATTTTTGCATAGGTTCATTTATACAATTAGATCTTAATGCTCTGTCTTCGTTACTAATCACATTTTGAAGATAACACAAGATTAAGTTACGCGTTCACGTCAGCGGCGGTTTGTCACTTACAATCTATTCACATATGGTTGCCTCTATTGTAACCAGAGAATTCGATCAGCTCAATAATTTCTCGGTGAACCGCCACGGTTGCTGAGATAGACCAACATCTTGTTTGTTCAACTTGATTGTTCTCAACGTTCATTTCAATTTGAGACGTATTGTTGTCATGATATCTGCGTATCTAACTCATGCGGCTAACTTTCTTCTATCATTAAGAAACTGTATTTTTTTACGTCTATTTTGCCGGCAGATACGTTTGTAAGGGCACCATTGAAGTTTTTAGAAAACCATAGAAGATTTCAATGTGTTTGTTTTTTTGTTTGTGACATAAAATATTTCTTTAATATAAAATGAAACCGTTGCTATTAACGTCAAAGTTCACTTCTGTATGATGTTTTACGCAATACCGTCGAAAGCGAATAATATTGAAGTTTGCAGAACCAGTAATAAGTGATAGTACCTTTCACTTTGAACATTACGACTTTATTTCTTCAAAACTTTCTCGAAAACTTTGTATGGAAGTTGTTTATACCGTTATATAAAAATAAAAACATGATAATTCTCCAAAATGGAGCAGACAATAAAGAATATAACTTCCATTTTGTTGCTGTTACCACATGTGTGCAGCACAGACAACATATCTTAAAATCTTAATTCATTCGACATTTCGTTATACCCTTCGTACAAAAGCTCGTTACATTAATTTTATTCTTTATTTCTTTCGATGTCAATGCAAACAATGTCTCATTATAATGATTATCTATATAAAATATATAGGCAATCGTAAATAATTTTGGCCCAACAACTTAAATACTTAAATCCTCCCCAAGAGTGCACGTGAAGCATGCACTGCGTTGAATGCATAGTCGCGGATTTTAAAGAAGACAAAGTAACCTCGAGCGCACAAACTTCGGACAATATTCGCTGGGAAGTGTGTCTAACGGAAATGACGTAGTTCGGAAAATAAAACCCGAGGAGTCGTGTTTGTCAGACGACTTAGGAAGTTTTTACCCGTCTCGGTTGAGGCAAGGTGAGCAAGACCTGTACAAATATACAGTGTGAAATTAAAAAACTTCTTAACTTCGTCTGAACGCGTGACAGGTCGGCGCGTTGCTCTGAATATTTGCATCGATGCTGTGCAGCCGGCACCTGCGTTCGAGTATGACGAAATATTAACATTATTGCGGCATTCCGTTCTCTCACTATTAAAACGTCGGACTCGCATTTTACATTCGAAACTTAGATTTTCAGCGATATGCTCGGACTGAGAAATGTGCACACCGTACGATAACCGGAGGGCAGTGAAGTGTCGTTCAATCTTACAAAAGTAGTTTTGCAAGTGGGACAAAGTCTTATCACAGAAACGTGTCGTGACACGAAACACCTCAGGCATGCCTAAAATCTTGTATTGTCGATACGTTCCTGCTATTGGGCGTGGATTATCAAAGCTCTCGAAGCCCTCCAAGTATGCAATTAAAAGTTTCGCCACTAATATCCTGTACTCGTTGCAGACCTCGATATAGTCTATGGTTACACATAATTCTCCAATGCTCCCGTATACATCAACCTAACCCCAGAACTACCATGGGTGTCGAAAAAACTTGTTATAATAATTGTTCATTTTCAAATTATCAGATTTTTCGAAGATTTTAGGATGGCAAACGAAATATTCGTCAACCGCCGGTGCGTGTTCTACTTAAACAGCCGAAATGGACGCGAAAGCGACCGCTGCAAAACCCGGGGCCCAGTCGGTCTGTCAAACGTGTCTCGCGAATTTTCGGCTGTAATCCATTCGATCAACCGATTCCCTTTGTGCGTCACACCTAAAGCGCTCTAAAAGCACCGACACCAGCGTACACCGGAGTAGGTCCTTCAATTTGCCAATCATTAGACGAGCAGTTCAAACCATCCCTCATTAATTGTTCGAAAGCGAACAGCATTCGCGTACGCACACGCTACCTATACACGCCACAACATCTCTCAAGATACATTTTAATTCCGGCAATGAACAATGTGATAAACGAGTGACGAAACGGATTCTGGCGCAATCACGCACGGTCTTTAGGACTCTACGTATTACGTTAAAATCACGCAGAATTGTAATTGGGGAGAAAAAAAAAGAACAACCCAGTCGCTGATCATGTGGAATATTTTGTAAAAGACGATTCTTACACTATTCTCGCGCAGAAGAAGTATTGCGAATGTTCGTCTAGCATGCATTGCGAGCGAAACGTCGGACGGAAGAGCGCGAAAGGGGGCACGTAAGAGAATATTGGAAACTTACTCTTGGGATTTCGTTGATCACGGAGATACAGAGGAAGAGACTTATGAGATAGCTCCTCGTGAGGTCCATTTCCGGGAAGATCAACGTGTTCCTCGTGATGCGGATTTCCAAATGTGAGTAACGCTTTTAGAACGTGTTCACTCCTTATATAGGGTGCATTTCACCTCGCGCAGGCGTTCCACCCCCATAGCGCAGCTACATCCAATGGTGGTTTATATCTAACACACGTTGACATACGATGGTGTACCGCGCAATACGCGCACGTTTTCACGAACGTAGAAACGTCACGGCGAGAAATTGTCGGAAGAAAAAAATGAAACTGTGCGGAGGCGGGGGAAGAAAGGACGCGGTTTTTCATCGCGGCACTGTTAATATGCAGGATTATTGCGTGTCGGTCGAGGGGAAATAAGAAAAAAAACATCCGCACTCGGCGCACTTCGAGGATTCCACTGTGTCGGCGTAGTTTCGACGTTTTCCACTGTTTCCGTTACTTTCTTTCCATTACATTGCCGCACGCCGAAAGCAGACAATCGGGCAAATAGGCCAATTGCTGAAATATTTTAATCAGATGCCCCTGTCAATATTTCATATTGCGCCGCTGACGCTCTCCCTAAAATATCACGAAAATAATGAGTCTTAGTATCATCTGTCAGTCCCATCGTGCCAGGGGACGTGCAATAAGAACCGGGATATAATGTAATCCTGTGACGTCGAACGTTCGGTATCATATTTTGAGATCGACCCTTTTGGGAATAAGATATATCACATTTAATTGACCATACATTCGTCATTTTGACACTGTAGGGGCGGCACTTTGCAATAGTATGTCTAAAAAAAGTCCAGAAAAACCTATATTTAGTCACTCTCGTTTTAAAGATGACACGACGTCACGGTAAAGTTTTTACAATTTCGCAAAAATTAAAATACTGTAAAATGAAGAATATGGGTAATTGAGCATGGAGAATGAAAAACATGCGTTTAGTTTGTACAAATGATATTTTTATTATTTTCATTATTATTACATGTAACATGTTATGTATAAAGTTACTGCGTAATATCGCTAGACGCAATACTCTAATATTATGTGAATAATGAACCATGATGTACATCTTACTTTGCTTAGTAACAGAGTCACTGAGTAACTTACAGTGATTAACTTTGACAGAAAAGATGTTGATTAAATTCAACTGATCCGTTACAGCATGATTATAACCATCTTCGACTGGCAATCTGAACACCATACCACTCGGAATTGGTAGTTCGTTATAAACGATTCTTTTTTTCAAGTATTTTCCATGGTTTGTTGCTTGTTATTAAGGATATGATGAATCACTATGTGAAACGCTTAGATTACGCTTTAAACCATCTCTTGCACAAAGATCGCCATTAAACATATTAATGGGTAATCATTCTCATTGATATATATATATATGCTTATTTACAATACCAAACAATTAAACCTAAGAATCGAGAATAATTTTCATTATTTGGTCAGTTACATAGTCTCTAATACCTGCACGTCAGTTCTGAAAGTTATAATAGGCAGTCAATTTAGATAGTTTCAAAATTGCGTAATTTTGTGTCAATTAATGGAACTATAGATTGGGAAAAAATAATAGTAACTACGTCATCACATAACACGCAAGTATACAATACGATATACTGTTATAATTTTGGTCAAAATAATAGGATTTTCGTCTATTCTAGACGTTACTAGATGCTTTGAAAAGCGTTTAAGTTAGTTAATAGAAGAAAGCCAGTAAACGAAGGGTGTATTTAAAATTACATTTGGAATCGTTGTTAGTGTCTCATAATCTGATACATTTTTAAATGGTGTAGGCTCGTCGAAGCAATTCACAGTCATGTTAACTGGGCTGACCTAAAACATCCAACGTTAATCGTGAGACATCGAAACTGATAGTATTTATAATAAAGCTTATGTACATTGCCCACTAAGAATCCATGTACAAATTTAAAATATTTACGAACACAACTGAGTTATTAAACATCTTTAGTTCGAAAACTAACGTATTACAATCTCCAACAGGTGAAAAAAAAATTGACATAAATACATACAGGACAATTAAGAAGAAATGACAAGTTTGTGATTTCTCAAAAGAGACTTCGAATGAATATAAAGCTTTCTCAGGTTTGAAGTGACAGTGGACATTTAACGTCAATAAAGTATGCATTTTTCTTTTAATATACGAACCTATTCAAATCAGACTTGTAGAGAAGGCGATTGGAGAAATGCGATTAAAACTAAATGTTACTTATATCTCTACGTAAAAAGTCATTCCTCGCTGTGCCAGAAACAGCAGATATAAGTCACATAAATAAAATAAACTTATAAATAAGCGTACATGTTCAAAGCTATTTTTGGCTACTAGAACTGTCAGAACTACGATGAGCGTCAGTCGCGTCAATTACTTAACGAACGGTCATTCTTCTACTGATCCTCCTTCGGCGTCTCGATCTTTTGCCTCATAGATTCGTGAGAAGCGTTAATAAGATCGTGCAGACTGAGCTTAGCGCTCACAGTTTTGTAAAGTTCGAGCAATACCTCCTTGTCATGGACATTGTCTTGAATGTACTTAATCACGTACTGCGGAGACCAGACCTTCTCCAACATGCTCTTAGTAACCATTGGGGATCGAGATGCTAACGCACGTACTATGTCATCTGGCGTATTATTCTGCAATGCAATGTCTAGAACGACTTGTGACGGTATCAGTTCATCGTTCGCCACCGTGTGACTAATGATTACATCCATCGGCATTCTTTTCAACATTGCATTTAAACTCGACAACTCCGTCATAGGCGTTCTGATACCTTGACTTTCATCTTCCTTTAGTCTTTTCGATAATATTTCGGCAAGTTCCGATGACGTGCACTTTTGACAAATCGCCTCTTTTACTTCAGTCGGGTCGAGAACTTCCAAACAATCGCTCGCTCTGATTTTTTGGCAGTACGCTTTGAATACTTTGACGAAAAACTGTTTGTCGGCGCAAAAAATGTCGGGAAGTCTCAGTAGAACTTTGTTCACGCCACATGCCCGGCACACAGATTTTAACGACACGTAGCTACAATTCGGTTTGTTTTCTATGCCCATCATTCTCAATGTTTCTCGGCCTAGTTCTCCCTCCGGCATATGTCTCATTTTTGTCTGGAATTCCGAAACAAACATCATTAGAAACATTATTTTTTCATTGCAATCTACATTCCGTTCTAATAGAAATACGCTCACCTTGTACTCTGAGAGTATATGTTGAGGGGTACATCTTCTCACAGCACTTTCTAGGACCAAGTTAACGTCAATCTCGTCCAACAAATCTTCCAGCGCCATTTGAGATGCCACAGATTTTGTAGCTTTCTTTGTTGCCAGATAAACGGGATCAGTGATAGTTCCGGTTGTTTTCAAGGAATGTTCACTGCTACTTTCTAGTATATTGGACGCAGAACACGTCGGTATGCTTGTCGTATGGCTAAACAAAATTTGTCGAATATAAACACGCATAGATATATTAGTATTATGATAAAGAAATACATTAATGTGCCTTTATTTTTCTGAAAAGAATAAAAAATTATGAGGAGTGAGCTGGTACATACTCTGCTGAGAAGTTTGAAATGTTTATGCGCGTTGACGAAACGCATTTGGCATCTGCCGAACGTCCATTTCCGTAAGTCCTATGCGAATTTGTTTCCGGGAACTTTCCTCCCAGAATGTCGGAAACGGACTTTGTACATGTAACATTACTCACTGTCCTCACATTGTTTGACGGAGTGGATGGATTCGTATCAGACATAATCTCAACACTTTTAGTCGCATCAGATGCATTCACCACAGAATCATCTAAATTGATGGAGGAAATTAATACTTTCCTTGCTTCAACGGGGATTTTACTTTTCTGGATCAAAGTACCACCCAACGGAACTTGCTGCTGGATTGACAGTGTACTTTCGAAACGTTGTAAAACATTTCTAACCAAATCAATTTTAGTTTGTCCCTTTACAGGCACTTTACTAATGTCGCGCTCTGAAAGTTGTGCGAGATCGCCTACCGTACGCAATCCTTTACTGTCTAAGTATGCGGCCAGTTGGTCCACTGATGATGGATTCGCGAGTTGTTTGATTATACAGTCAATAGGATCGGTACTTGATATCAAGCTGGGAAATATTGGTCGAGCAGAATCCGCTGGTTCCGGATCACAGAGTTCTATATCGGCTTGATTAACATTATCACTGTCTTGACTCACAAACATCGAATCAGTCACTGGTAAAGTGTCCTGTTCAGCTGTATTTTCCGCAGCCTGCGTACTGGTTCGTATTAGTTTTCCAGCGAACATTTCTTCACAATTCGCCGTGAAATTCAAATTTGTCACGTTCTGTACATCCACGGTGTCCTCCAATATTTCTGAATGCATATCGTCATCGGGTAAGACTGCCATAATTGAGTCATTTGTCGCAGCGATTTTAAAGTGATCGACCGAAACATTCTTAGTGAATGAATTATTTTTCTCCTCCCCGAGCGTATCAGTAGGATTTCCAGATTCCGGAGAATTTTTCTCATCAATGCAGCTGAATATATCTTGCTGCGTCTCTGACTCTTCGGTGTCCAAACTTACTAAGGCATCCATTTCCTTGGTTACGTTACTGTCGTTATGAGAAACAACATCCGCCCCTTTTAATATCACAGACTCTCTTATTTCAAGTTCACTCTCTAAACTGTGAATAGACACTTTCGTCCCAGACATTGTTGCTGCAACGTCGGACATACTGTCAATGTCCATATAATTACACGATGTTGAGGGTTCAACGTCCATTGACATGTTCTCGGTATACTCCAGCTCTTCAGCAATTTTCGACAATAATTCATTCTCTCTTTCGCACTGCAAATCGACTTCGGAGGTAGTATCTTCCTGTACTTCACTTTCCTTCTCAACCCTTTCCGGGTCAATTTGAATGAATTTCAGTTTACTCTGCTTAAATCGAAGCGGTGAATCCTTGCGAGACAGGAATCCGCGTGGCGTTGACAATTTGCTGATTTTATGAGGGGAGCCTACACTCGCTATCTCGTATCCCATTTCTTTCGATACCGGGGGATCCGCAAAGCTTACCCGTTTTCTCTGTAAACGAAAACATTGTATAGCAAACGTATATAATTTTGTAAAATCTGCATATAATTGCATAGAAATAAGGCAAAAACACTAACTTTATTTGGTGTGGAATCTGCGTCAGGCTCTGCAACAACTGTTCTGTTACGTTTGAGTATACTGGCACTCGGGGATGCAGTCAACGAAGGAGGATTAGCACTGGACCATTCTAACATTGGCAGATCATCTTTTTCATGCAAAGGTGACAAATTATCTTCATTCTCCTGTCCACTTGCTTGCTCCCCTGGCATCGTTACATCCGACGTACGCTTTTCTACTTTCGAAGAGATCTTCTCACCATCATTCTTCAAGTTCGAAAATAGTTTAATAGGCGATGATGAATTATAATCGGTCGACCTCATATTACTAAAGATCTTCTCCTGTCGACTACCACACGGCCCACCAATCTTCTCTACTTCTTTCGTAACAGGTAACTTTTCCTTCTTGCCAGATTCGTTCTCAGTATCTCGAGACTTTATTTTCTTACTCGTAAGGTCATCATCTACTCGCATAACTGTACAGTCATTCTCCATAAGGCCATGTTTGGTCACTAGTCCTAGCATATGCGCAGCACGTCCTGTTGGGTAAGCTTTGAGCTTCGAATAACGCTTAGAATTACTTTTAGGCGATGATTGACTAATCAGGGAAATAGATTTACACAGGGTCGAATTTTCAGTGGACTTTTGGCTGCCTTCTATAGGCAAAATTTTGACATTATCTTGTGGAGTATTACTGGATTCCTGAGAAATCTCTACTCGATCATCTTCCATTGTTTCAGTTTTGTCCATTTGCACGAGATTCGTCGATACAGTCTCCACAGTATCGTTTATTGAAGCTTCAGAACTAGTAGGTATTTCCACGATATCAATATCTGTTATATTAGATGCAGGTAAATCAACCACTGCAGCTGCGCTTTCAGAAGAATGTACTGTCCGGCTCTTTTCGATTTTATCAATTGCTATAAAACATTGCTTATCATTAAGTTTTTTGTCTAATTTGGTAATTTTATTAATATCCTGCGAGTTTTCCACAATATCTTCTACATCGTCCTGATCTATTGCCTTTTCTTTAGTACGCTGCAACCGTTCACTCTTACTTAATTCCTCTTTTCTTTCTAGTTCGTCGATCGATGTGTCTTCAGTGTCCAAAATATTTGCATTAAGCTTTTCATCAATTGAATTTGGTTTGTCCTCTACCTGAGACGGCGAAACGTCTGCAGGAGAATCCACAATGATTTCGGAACTTCCTGTGTCAGATCCGTTTTCTTTATTTTCCCCAGACTTTTTGTCACTTACGCTCTCTAGAGATTCCTCACCTTTGTCATTTTCCTGCCTTAAACTTCGTCTCTTTCGTCTGGTGTTTATCGGTTGAGTAATATTTGACTTTGCATCTTTCTCAGGAATCTTCGCTACTTTCTTCACATCTTTTGCCTGCTCTACCGGTTTTACATCTGCAGGTTTCAGCTTGACCCCTTTAGTTTCAGGAGAGGATTGCCTTTTTTCAGGGGGCGGATCAACCTTACTAGTCTCACCGGACTCGTCCTGCATTTTAGAACGCCGACGGTTTGGCAGAGGACTGTCGAATACCATATTTATTTGCAACCGCAATATTTCTTTTTTCGATCGCTGACTCAAACTTCCATTGTCCGATACTCGGTCCATTTGTTCCGACAACGCCTCGTTGTCAGCGGACTTAACGCCATCAGGATCACTCGGTGGAGGTTCCACACTATTTGACAGTTTTCTTCGACGACGCAGATGCATACCGGAATCTGACTCGCTATCTGACGCAGACTTGCGTTTCAGACCTTTCTTAATTTCATTTACAACCACAGATTCCTTCGCAACAGCCTTATTTTGGTCAGATTTGCCCCTCAGAGTTCTCTTACTGACCCTCGTTTCCTTTGCCGAAGATTGTTCGTCCTGAGTGTTCGTTACTTCATCGGGTGCAGATGTTGGCGTTGCAATTCTAGAGCTACTGCGACTTCGACGCCTGCTGCAATCCAATACGGACGGGGATCCTTGCCGCTTGCGAATACTTTCATCCGGAAACTCCTCGCGCGACTCAAAATCCAATTTTTTACCTATTAACGCGGATAATGGGGTGTCGTCCATCGAACGGTCGGTTGACGATCTGCTCATAATTTTCGCTACTTCTGGACTGTCGTCCGTGTTATCAGGGTCTTTAGATTTATTTCCTGATATGACTTCATCCCTCGTTTTTGTTATGTCACTCGTGTCTTTCGCCGTTTCGACTAACGCAGTATGTGCAGTATCATTGACTGACTTAATCTCATTCACAGTTGCAGGCGGTTTCTCACTGCCGCCCGGTCCTGATTCTGCAGCTTCAATTTTATTTTCCTTGTTAGCATCGTGATCAATACTTTCGTCCTTCTCGATATTATCTTTTTTATTCGCGTCTGACTTATTTGCTGCGTCTATGTGCTTGTTTTTCGTCGAAAACCATTCCTGTATGTGCTGTGAGTCCTGCGACGTCGATTGCGATAAATCATTGTACATTGCCGAAATATCGTCTCTTCGGCGTTTAAAGGATTCCTTCTGATTCTCCGTAAGGCGGTTGACATCAAAATTTAAATCGGTTTTGATGTGTACATATTCCTGCAGACGCAAATAGGAGTAAAAACAATCATGAAAGTATAATAGCCGAAAGGTGGTGTAACGCTATGTATGTATTTATTACCTCTGTATCAGAATCCAACGAATGAGGCACTTTTTTGTCATCTTTGTTCGCTTGCTTACTTAATATTGTCTTTGAAGACCCAGATTTTCTATTTAAGAAGCTGCCAACCATCTTTGGCGATTTTGTCGTCTTCTCGTTATTTTCAGTCTTCTTATCAGTATCGGATTTTAGTAGGAGCTTATCTTGCTTAATTTTTTTCTGCAGATCCTCCAATAAGCACTTTGCGGTTTCTTGTAATCCTTCCCGAATTTCTAAAATAGATAACGCTTGGTTCTGGACATCTGAACTGGGATGACTTATACCCTGGAGAATAATTTCTCGAAACGATGTCAAAAGATCGTATGTGAGGCGTGTATTAAGTCCTTTGAAAATGCTAACCACTGTTTCCCATGCATTTGTTACCTACAATGAGCATTATACATGTCACTGAATGTAACAGTATAGTACTTACGCGGGCATTAAACAAGATTGCTATCGGACGTGTTTTTAAGCAACTCATGTCCATACCTCCTTATACAATGTTGGGGACCGATTTGCAAGCATAAGTTCTATTGCCGGTTTAGCGGCATATAAGTAAGACACTACTTTATCCGGGTCATGTCCAAATGCTGTAATAAGAAGTGTAGATAAAGCTTTTAATGCCGCTTCCGATTCGCTCTCTTTTGTTTTACTAAGTGCATATACAGATAAATCCACTGTAAGTGTCACAATAGCTGGCACCTCGCACTGGCCTGAAACTGTATATCAATAACGTACATTTAGAGGGTGAGTTATTCTTCTGCGCTCTTAGGTTCGTAGTAACGATTCAAGACATACCAAATATAGTCTTGTAATTGATAGTACTCAGCATAACATCCGCACAATGCACAGCCAGACAACAACATTTTTCATCCTTCTTCAAACTAGATTGAATCATGTCTGTAGTTTCAAATAAAATTTCATTTGGTTTCACTGTTCCTAATAGGTCTGCTTGTAACTCAAACCGTTTATATAGTTTCCTCCATATTTGTACAATCTCTTGTGCCTGAGAATACCAGATTTTCTTACATATAATTAAACTTATCGTACAGTTTAATGTTACAATAATATATAACAAACCTCCATTGTATTGTCTACTAAAATTTGTGTAAATGGAAACGAAAGAATCGATTGTACAGACGAAAATCTATGTTCGGTACTACTGCCCTCGTTAATTTCTTGGCCATTTTCCATGTATTTTATTAGTATTTCAGCTAATACACACCACATGTTCGACACGGCAGATCTACGAAGTAATGTGCTTACAATATGATTGCATAATGGACGTTTCTTTTCATATATTTGGGTGATTTACCTGCTTTCATTTGTCACGCTTATTGATTGCATTTTTCCTACAATTTGGCCCAACAAATTAAGGGTATTTGAATGGTATGGAGCATCTTTATTGGGTTTAATATATTGCCACAACAAACCCTTAATTGCATCACAATGAACTCTAAAAACATATCCATATTTAGACAAGTCCACACATGACCACGAAATCCGTATTAGGAAACAACACACTTACCTTTCAATTCCTAAAAATACTTCTGTTGATAAAAGTTTCAATAGTAACTCTGATAGTGTGTCATCTTCCAAATGAACACCCGTAATCATTTTGGCAAGTTCAAGTAATATTAAATTCAAAATAAAATCGTTGATCAATGGGTTTTCAGTAGCATGGTTTAACAATTCTATTGTGAGTAAAATGATATCTTTGTAGAGTAGATTCTATAATATTAAATTACTCTCGCTTAGTAAAATTGATATACCCAGCATGCTTTTTTACAGTCATAATAAATCTGTATAAAATGGAAATATGAACAACCAACCTTTATTTCCGTTTTTGCGTCTTTGACATAGTTAATCAAATTTATCCATAATGTTTTACCAATATGAGATCTGTTTTTCATGTCTTTATCAGTGAGTTGACTAAGAACAAGTAGTGCTTCGCCAACACTGTGAATAATACTTTTATAACATTCTTGGAAGACTGCATTGGATATAGAATACGGAAGTCTTTCTTCCAAAATCCCTGTAAAATCGGTATGCGACTCTTGTTTCGGACCAAGAAGCTGGCGTAAGGCGTCTATAGCAACAACTTTTGTTTTAGAAAATCTTTTGCCGGGTGAAGCAACAACGTCAAACTTAGTAGACAACAACGGTGTGTCTCCAAGTGGTCCAAAGCAAAAGTTGAGAAACTGTGTTATTACAGGATTAACGAATTTAGAAATATCTTTGTAGAGTTTGATAATAAGATGCCACCACACTTCCAGTTTTGTTAGTGCAATCAATTCGGTTTTACTATTCTTTGCATTGAGTGGAATACAAAGTAATTTTATGCGCCTAGCTGTGGCAAGTTCTTGTGGATCTAAGGCAAAGTTATCCACTAATAATTTCCAAGAAAGAAAAGCTTGCCTGGAAATCAAAGAACATATTTTACTTAACATACCTGAGTTACCTATTAATACTTACAAAACTCTACATAGAATAACCTGCAACCTTACCTACGTATGATTGAATCAGTAGATTTAAATGCTCTTTCTTCAACACTTAACAGATGATTTATTAAACTAGCCCCATGATGAAGATCTGTACCCAAAAACTGGATACTTATATTCCACTGTGCAGCCCAGTCAATGTCACACATGCCTACCAAAAGTAACATACGCTTGCAATACACCGACTGCAATGTTGATTTATATTGTGTCCATGCATCGGAATGGTTGGTTCGAAAACGTGTTGCATAATTTGTTGTGACTGCCTCCCTTAAAAGTTTCAAGGCAGGACCACGTTGCCGCTTATTACCCATGTAAGCTAACATTACTATTTTGTCTATTAGTATTGTGTCAAACTGTAAAAAGCATATTTGAGTAGCAGTAATTAAACAACCCATCAAGGTTGCAAGTATTCTTAGATAATATACTTTCATTAGTAGTAAGTAACATTTTAACATACCCTATGAATAGTTTGATCAGTTGTTTTCTCAGCAACTTTATACAATCTTCGCAATAGTGCTACTGCGTAGTTAATCATTTCCTCCTCCAACTTTTGCTCATCCGATAAAAAGTGAATTTCACCATCTGTCAACGTATCACTATTGTCTGCAGCTGCTATGGATTCTGTCCATTCCATTGTATGAGGCTGCACTGTGTGCATGCAGTCATTGAAAAAATTCATTGTCATGCCATCCTTAGCAGCTGAACATACAGCACTATCCTCTAACACCTCTAATAACTTAAGAATCTTCAACCTATAATTACAATATTATACTTTCCAAAATTCACGTATTAAATGTTACAGTAACGCAAGCCAAAAAATATAAAACCTGTTCTTCCTATTTGTCTGCAGCAACGATTCAAAGAGATTTAGCTTATGATCTTTAAAGTCTTGTATAATAGTGCTGAGTGTTTCGTACGCCTCATATTGCGCATCCTGTTCCATATTTGTAAACGTTTCAATAACTAATTTGCACAACTCTTTGTACTGTTCTTCTTTAATTACACCAGTAGTTTCTAACTTCTTAGCATTACTGTAATACATTGGAAACATATAGCATTGGTTGAAAAAAATGTCTAATACGATTTCCATCAGCACTGTTGTACGCACATTAACACAGTATTATGGAAGAAAATTGGAGTACAGAAAGCATGTATAAGGAGTACAGAATGTAATAATGTCTGATAGAATGATGTGGAAGTACTTATTAAGCTTTGTATGCACAAAGGGAAAAGACACGTAGTAAACAACGCGGGCATAAAATCGACAAGGTACAATATGAACCCGAGCATCGTGGTTACAATTTTAAACGAAACACGACGGAAGGAGATTCGCAAGAAACGATTACCTGCTGACATAGGTTAAAGCTTCCCGTTTCTCCTTCACACTGCTATTCTCCCGCAGCATTTTCAGCATCTTTGGAAAAGTCTGCATGCTGGTAGCCATCTCGCAATTTCTGGTTTTTTTCGCCGAACTTATTGAATTTGGTATTAGGTCATCGCTCCGTACGCCTCCGTCTTTTGTTCGCTCGACAACAGTGCGATTTCCTTTACAGCAACTTTCGCGCCCGAAAGGATGGTCTGACAGTCCGGCAGCTTAATGTGTACCTTCGTTCCCCACGAGCATTGAGCGTGCGGAGAAGGCTGTCCCGTGCAATTACCAGGAGGTCAAAATCGTTGCGGCGAGTCGAGCGGTACGGTGCAAACGTGCGATTCAGCGAAAACCAAACTGCGTTACCGTTGATTATCCATGCGAGGACAGTTCAGCTATAGAGAAGAAAATCGCGCCGCGTTTGTTCCATAGAGAAACGGCACGGTGCACGCTGGCCAGTTAGGCAGTTACTTAACACACGGGTACGTACGTATATATATATTGGTACGTTCGCAACAAAATCCTCAGCAGATCGCGGTACGCTCAGTTTACACGCCTCGGGCTCCGTTCTCAAGTAGTGTCACATTTGTTATTTCAAGTTGTATACGTATCCCTCTCCATCTGAATTGATCTGAATTGATCGAGGTCCCTCGGGAGTATCACCAACTATGGACTCGCGTCTACCAACGTTTATCATATTTCACAATCGCCCACGATATAACGGTCGATCGGTATCGCAATTTCAATCGAATTTCAAATTGCGAGGATTGAAGCTGCGCCGAGGCCAGCCGAGGCCGAGGCGTTCGTTAGACGCTGCTTCTCGTCGCGAGCCTATACAACGTGCGTACAAATGCTGTCGAGCGTCGTTTCGCTGCTGCGCAAATTATCCCCTACGACGCACGCTTACTCGTTCGATGTCGTCTCGTGCAGTCTCAACGTTTTTAAACGCACGCTGCACGTGCATACGGGGGTACTTTAAATGCGTCTCGGTGGCCGTTTTTCAGTGACATCTAACCAATCGACGGAGAAACGATCGTTGATAAATATTGGCGCCTTTTTGGTGTGCCTCAGAATCGGCATTGTGCCGAATAAATGAGTGCGTCGCATACGTTCCCAGGGCAACAGAGAGCGCTGCGCACAATTCTGACGAGCCTCGCCGGCCGCGATTGGCTAAGCCCGACACCGCTCAGGCGTGCGCGCTCAGCAGCCAATCAGGGCGCGGCTAAGCTGCATTCAATCACGCGAACCGTTTTGAAGGCGCTGCAGTTGTAACTTGTAACGTCCTTTATTGATGAACGGTTAGAAGAGACAATTTTAAGAAGAGTTTGCCCGCTTTTTCTAAGAGGTATCAAACGTCGAGTGCCGCGCCAGTTAAGTTCGTGTGAAGTGATGGACATGCAGAGGCAATACAAAAAGAAGGCGTTCGGTTTTGGGGACGCCAGGGAGGGTCGACTTATTCGCGCGGAGCAGCATGAGCAGTCTCGTAAGGACCAGAGGACGAAAAATTTTACGAAAAACCGAAACTTGCAGGACGCTGCTTCCAGTCCGATGCTAGATGCAGGTTTGTTTAGGGTGGAACGATTTAAGTCATGCTGTCACGTACAATTAAGGCGCCACGTTGTGTAATGTTGCGTTAACATTTCTTGCTTATGTTTTTATTGACTATACTAGTGGCTTTCAGCTTTGCATTAAAACTTTATAAACTTTGTGAGATTTGCCTTTATAATTATTATGCCGTACTGCATTAGTGTAAGTACAGACGATTTTTACGATATAATTATTGTATGCATTTAATCAAAACTTGGTTCAATTGTCGACCCCTATGTACTTGCATTTATTCTGAAGGAGTGTATACAATTGTTGCAGAATCCGAAAATCTTCTTGTACAAGACCGATTGAACAAACTGGTAAAGTGGAAAGCTGAACGAGATAGACGTAGGAAATTGGAGCAAGCACATAAAAAGCCTGTTTTCAAAGTCGGCGTTGTTCATCATAAATTTTATTCGCCTGTCGATAAGACAGTGGAATCAAAACCCAGTAGCAGACTCTGTAGGCCATTGTCAAAGCAAACACCACCATTAAGAAGAATAACAAGAGCTACCCAAAAACGTTTACTTGCAAAATTGGATAGTAACAAGACTCAGGTGTCAACTACCTCAAAGACTGTGAATATCGAGACAGAAAAAATACCAATTGTTTCTCTTAAAAAACTAACAATGGCTCAAGTGAAACTAGAACACTCTTTTGCTCCGGTTAATTATGAATTTAAACCTCCAGAGAACCTATATGTACCAGTATTTGGACGTGTAGCCATGGCAAATATTTCAATGGATAAATATGTTTTAACTAGTGCATCAGATAAAGTGCATAATGACATTAATTCTGAAGAAAAAGAATATAATGTAATGGAAAAACTAAATGCAGGAGTTGAAAATTTTGCGCTACATGATACAAGGGATTCATCAATTGAGGCTGTAACATTACATTTATCATCCGATGATCAAGATACCGCTAATAATTCCCAAGAAATTGAAGCGCAAGAGAAAAATAGAGATTCAGTTGGTAGTAACAAGGAAAATTGTTCTGCACCAGTGACTGCTTTACCTGCTACACCTCAAGAACCAGTCTTTTTTTCACCATATGTTGTGTCAAGTCGTGGAAAGAGCAGTGCTAGAAAGGAGCAGCAGTTGCGTCTTGGAATTGGTAGTCAAGGATCCAACGAAATTCCCACAAAGGATACCGTACTAAAAAACCTTAACATTTCAGTGGAAGATGAAGAGCGTACGGCTCAATACTTCAAGTTCATTTTGAGTAAGGAAACATTAAGGCTGACTGAACTCTGTGACAAATGGAGTGAAGTTAAGTCTACATCTGACATTACAGAGGATGGACAATATTTGATTAATCAAGCTATAGGGCAAACAACCTTATTGATATGTAAAAAATTCCAAAGATTTCAAGGATTAGTGGAGGACTGTGAAACTGGTAAAGGGGAAATGTTGGTAACATGTAAAGATTTACAAGGTTTTTGGGATGCAATGTATATGGAAATAAGGAACTGCGACTCTAGATTTGATAAGCTGGAGAAAATCCGCTCTAACAATTGGGAAGAGGAAAAACTGAATATTGTGAATCATAATATTAAGAAAAAGGCAAGACAGAAAAATAGTAAAGAAAAGAAGGCACCTCCCACAAAACCTACTACTAGAAGTTCCATCAGAAATTTAATTTCAGCTGCAAGAAAGAAGAAAATACAGCAGGAACAAAATATGGAACATGTAACTGAGACAAACGGTATTTCAGAAGCATCCACTAGTAGAAAAAGTCTGCCTACTTTCGTGCATGCAAAAGATGGGAATAATTCTAGTACTAGGCATAGTATATCTCAGAGAAGGTCTGGCTCTCCACAAGTGTATAAAAAAGTTACACCTGCAAAGCTGGAGAAACCTAGATCAAGCCTGTTACAAAGAGTACAACTATCGGAAGCATCCAAGCAGATGAGAAGTCCTTTAACTATAATGAAAATTAGCAAAATGTGCAAAACACCGGAGGTTCAGTTAGATGAGACAATATCATATGTTAACTCTGGCCAGACACCGGGTAAGAGTATATTAAAACGATCGGAAAAGCCGGTTGAAGACAAATGCCTTAATATCAAGCCATCAAATAAGGTCAATTTTGATGATCATGTCGTGCTGAATGAAGTTCCAATTGATGAAGAATTACAGACTAAACTGAACTTATCTATTGCATTAGCCAGAATAGATAGTTATGATTTTGACCATTCAAATGTAGGGATAAAGATTAATGCTGAAAGAAGGCTTGACTTTGATAATGATAGTTTTGACGAAGAAGATGACTGTGTATTTTTACCTGACGCTGAGAATCGAAGTTCCATGTTTGCCGAACAAAAGGCAAGTCGTATGACTGCTCCAGAAGTAAAAGTTTCAGCAACGCCTCTTACCGAATCAAATTCCATGTCCCCTAAAAGGTCCATCAAACATGACCAACAAAAGTCGCCAAATACACGCGTCCTTAGAAGTCGAACTGTTGGTATGATCGACACACCAAAAATTGTCAACAAACTCATAAATGTAAGTTAAACTGTAATGATATTCTGTACCATGGATTGCTTTGTTCTTACATTATCAACTAAAGCTTTTTCAATGTTATGTATTATTATTTCAAAATTAAAATATAGGGAACTAAAGAAGATGCTGATCAGAAAGAGAACAAAAATCCTACAATAGAAAGAAGAAAAAGTTTGCGAAAAAGTTCACTCAGAAGCGTTGAGGAACAACAAGCCGAAGAGGATATAGATGTCGTTAACGTAACGTCAGGAAAAGAAATCCGTGGCCGAAGAAAATCGGTTAGGAAGAGTGTTAGATTTAATGGTAATGTTCTGTATAGTAATACAAAGCCGTTCAAATAATTCACTCTTAAATGTGATATGATGTATAATCAAGACAGTATTTAATAATACGAATTACGTTGCAGCCGAAGATTGCAGCGGCTGTCAACCAATCAAACTTGTGCTTCCGGTAACACCACATTCGAAACGTAACATGTCGTCAAAACTGAGTTTACTGGGAGTTGCACAAAAAGAGGATATAACTCCTCTATCAAACGGGGATCTAATGTCGTTTGATTCACCGCTAAAAGGTAAGCGTCGTCACAACTAACTACCCAGAATCCTGTCATATCATGTTCTTTATTAAATTTATATTTTCAGTTCCCGCAAGAGTAAGAAGATCATCTCGAAAAATAAACTGACGTGCAAATTCACCCATCAATCCAATTTTACCGAATTCTTATGCACGCATATTAATACGTCACCGTTAGTATGTGTATTGATATTTGTTAAGCTTGAGTAAACTTTATTCGTTATCTATCTATGCATTACACACTTGTAAGTTATTATGGTGAATATCCAATCCCCTGTTGTTAAAAACTGGACTTTTATAAAGAATTGTTTTATCTTTTGAAATGTTCGTATTTATAAATTTACTTAAAATACTTTAGATTAGAATATCGTCGAACGCGCTTACCTGCTTCAAGGTATAGCAGAAAAATCAATACGTCGTTTTCGGAAATGTTCTATAAGAAGGGAGAATATACACCTTGTCTAACTATTCACAAAGTGAAAGAGTATAGCTGACTTATAAAAATTTAGTTTAATCAAACAAAAAATGAAGTCTGTACATTATTTACATACTATGTCGCGTTCCCTATATTGTCAAATATTGCAATATGAGTTTTATAATTTTCCATTTACAGAGAAGGGAAGAGACATGTAAATTTTAATAAATTAACTTACCCCACCAAGCAGTCTATATAACTAATATTTTGTAAACATATCTGCGACACTGTACTAAGATATTAAGGCGACGCGGAAAAATCGAAAACTTAAAGTAAGAAAATACTACACGCAAACGCCCAGTGGATTTATTAGAATTGAGGCTTGTGCTATCATTATTTTGTATATTTGGTACAAAAGAGTAATTCGTTAGACACAATGGAAAATCATGTTACTTATAATTGACCATATGATCAATTGAGAAATGTTTTCCAATTTATTGTTCATGGACATAGATTTTAAGAGTACAGGTACAAATAAATTAATGTCAACTAATCCACCATAAATGAACACCATTTTTTCTAGGTTTTGAGTCTGTATCATATATTCTTTGTCCAGTACTTGCTGCTATAATGGGTAAAGTTCTATGTAGACTGGCTCCGTTTACACAGTCAGTGGAAAAGTTTATTCCACATTTTATCTGTAATTCTTCCCCCTCATTTTTGCAGGCTGACATATCCCAGACATTTATTTTACCATCTGTACCACCTATGAAATAAATGGCTTCAAATAAACTGCTCTATTTAATAAGATTAGTATTTATTACTGAGTAATGATTAAATGTACCAGAAACTATTCCATGTCCATCGGGTGTTATTGCGAACTGTATTCTTTGGTTAGTATCAGATTGACGACCCTGAAGGGAATATAATACAACTCCTGGATTGCGAAGATCCCAGCATAAAAATTCATTACTGCGCCTAAGAGCAGAGTATAATTTAGTTCCACAAGGACTAAATTCAATTTGGGTGACACCATTATCAGTTCTAAATGTGCAAAGGGGTCCATCCTTGTACAGTCCTGCAAATATATGTTTTTTTGTGCAAATGTATTTCCAGGAAATCATTTAATGTAAAACTTGATTTATACTAATTATTTCAAAAGCATGTTTTACATGGGCCTTAATGCACAAACCTATACACTTGGAATATGTTCCAAAAGCTACCAATCCTGGCATCATAGGATTCTCTCTTATACAAGATACAAGTCCCTTTACATTTGGAAAATCTTTCTTAAACTCTATAGTGTTTGTCTGACGAGTAGAACGTTCTATATCAAATATTCTTAGAGCACTTTTAAAGCCGCACCAGACTTCTCCTCCAGATGCAACAAACTGAACACTAATAGGTGATTCTACCTCATCTACTCTGATAGAACATGAAAAAAATAAACAAATTAGATATTTAAATCTTTACTCTTGCAGTACATTGTGTTATATAAATTACTTACTGGTTGTAGGCTCGATAAGTTGCTCTCAATTTGCCTGTAAACGCATCCCACAAATGAACAGGACTTTCTTTGCTTGCACTGAGAAAGCAACATGTTACTGGATTCCATGAACTCATAAAAGGATACCAACAACTATCATATATCATTCCACCCTCCTTAATGGTTAACACAGGTATAAAATTTATTGATAAATTCTCTGGTACTTCGCCTGAATACAGTTCACGAGGAAGTTCGTACATACGTATTCTAAAATCTTCCGACGGAACAAGTAGACATGTACCGTCTGGAGACCATTGACAACCCTTCGTAAAGTTTTCATATAATTCATTAGGTTCATATTCTTTTGTAGCCGAACACAAGAGCCTAGGAGTTTTAGTCCAGTTGTAACTCAATAAATTTGAGTAATCAGATATTTCAGTTTTGTTTGAGTCAGTCTCATCGAGAGGAGTTTCATTTATTAATCTAGTGTTTTCCTCCGTTTCTGGAACCACAGCGTCATTCTCACAGCCTGGTGAGAAATTCTTATCACTATTACCTTCACAGTTTACCGACTCGTGTACGTAACTGTCATTCTCTAATGACATAGCTTTTGTACTGTGCACTAAGTTTGTCAGATCATTTGTGCCCTGCAGTATACACGTTTCATGTATAGACACTTTGTGTTCGTTCCCCACGTCTGATTCTGATGAATATGTTTCTAACGTAAAGTCACATTCCATGATTACGTATTAGTTTGGTAGCCGGTTCGTTTAAGTAAGATATATTTTACAATATAATTGAAACTTGACATATCGCGTGTTTAAACATATTTATTAAATTAACACATCGGTTGTGTTGGCTTGGCTGCGCATCTGACAATGAGTGTATTGTAAATATGTCGATAGCGTCAGGTTAGGTATTCTGTTTATATTTTTAGTTTGGCAACTGGACGCTTGGTGCGCTAGTTCCGACAAATTTCAAATTATTCAATGATCGATGGCGTTTCGGACATATTTTCGCAGAAGAACTTATCGTTAATTTAACCAGTTATATATTTAATATTTTGCATAATTTTCACGGTTGTTTATAATTCTGAACGTTGGTTGTCATTGCTCGTAGTATTTACATGATAGATATTTTTTGGGAGCCTAGTATAATTTGAAGAATTATGCGAAACTATTGCTTGTGCAGTATTTCTGTGATGTTCTGTGAACAGTTTCAATCAAAACGTGAAGTTGTTAGTACGTAGTGTGTTAGGTACGGTCCAAACAAGCGAAGTGTTCACAAGAACTGGTTTTAAATATTTACGGAAGAACGTAACTAATAAGCGGTATGTTGAATTATCCGTATAATTAATAATTAATATTGCATGTGTGTGCAAATATAATATGGTATGTCGAGAATAGACATTAGCCAGTTTTTCTTTGAGGTTATACTTTTGGAAGAAAGATTTAACATGGGAACAAATATTCGTATGTTGCGAGCATTTATAGTGAAGGAAACTAACCATCAAGATAGTTATAAAATCTTTCGTTATTCTCACGGCATATAGGAGAGATGGCCATAAATCTCACAGTAGATATATCTACGTTTACTTTTGTATGTAAGTAAATACGTTCCAAATCGAAAATATTTTACTCAGGAAGTTCAACACCGTGAACAGTAATATCAAATTCCCTGAAAAATATGTAAATGTAATACATACACTATACACTAATATATCATATCATACATCACAAATTCATATCAGGAGAAATCACTCAAGATTGAATGCAAAAATGTTACCATGTGACGAATATAAGTTTAGTAAGATTTAGGTTAAGTTGTGTTTAAAACAATTTTTGACAACATAGCACCCAATACTCATTACCACTGGCCGTGGATCGCCTATTGGCACTACACAAATTGCAAATTGTATAAAATAGACAATCTCTCCCCTAAAAACAAAAATTACAAAATAAGTGTAGGTATTGATAATTATAGCTAACACCTATTTACTGATTTCATAGCTCGCAATAAGTCAACCGTAAGCAAAGCGACTACCTTCCCGTTCAAAAACCAGAGTGTGAAGAGACAACCGCCTGATAAAAACCATGATCGCGACAAAACGACGAACGGCGCGTACTTCAATGTACGCACAAATGAGACGTATCGATGGCATGACGACGCGCGAATCAATTCGCACGGCAAACGAAAGTTTACGACGGCAAGAGGAGCGGTCTATCCGAGGCGACATATGGAAGAGTAGCAGCGCGCGACTTCGAAGCCGAACAGAGCGCGCGGTGGGTGGGAGTTAGTTCTGCCGAGAGTGAAGAGTAGCCGAAAGAACGGACTTCCACTCAGTCTGTCCTCGACCGTTCGTCAAGCAGACTTGTCTCACTCCCTCCGCATCATCTCCCACCCTCGCCTCCTTCCGCTACCACTCTCGTCGCGTGTCTCGAAGAAGCCACATGTCGTGCGTGGTGCAGCTGCTACCGGCACCCTGACGATCGTCAGTTCATTCCGACTGTTCATACTTCGGAGTCGGCTCCGATCTCGATCGGATCTCGCGCGCGCGCGCTCGCTGCACCCTTCATCCGAATCGGCAATTTTATAAGCGCGCGCGCTCGCGCTCGCGCGCCAGTGCTCAAGTGCGTATTGCGAAAGTGAAGCGAATTGTTAGTTGAGACGAACATGTGGATCATGAGGATGTTCGTGGTCCTGCTCGGACTTGTGTTCGTCGGTTCGCCGCCCTCAGTCACGGAGGCTTTTAACATCGAGACGAAGCATTATGCTGTCTACCGTAATGAAGCCAAATCTATGTTCGGCTTCGCTGTCTCGACGTATCGAGACCGGCAAGGACGCGGATGGTGAGTGATTTATGTATTTTATAATGGTCCACCTTTTTTAAGCGTAACTTTTGGCGTCTCAAGGATCTCGTCGATCCGTCTGCGTGCGTTGTGCACGGTTTTATTGTTGTGTGGAGGTGACAGAGGTATAGGCGGCAGTGACATCATTTTTTAAATTGGAGAACAAATCAGCGTGTGCAATGATGTTTCGTTCGATGTGTGCGGAAATATATTTATTACTCATGCTGAGAAGGAAACGCGATGTAGTATCGCGCTGACACATGGGATATCCTGGAATCGACTTGAACGGTGCGGTACAGTCATAGCTTCCGTCATCACCTGTTGACAGCGCATTGCTTATACTTAAATGAACCTATACGCGAGTATGACACTAGGTGTAGGTGCATCGTTTATAACGCAATGTGTCGTGCAACCTGATAGATACGTACTAATCGTGTTTACGCGTAATTAAAGTAATGAACCAGTTAGGTATATCTGAAGCGTCTAGATGCCTGCACTTTTATTTTCTCATACATTCTCTATACGAATTATTCTATCCGCATAAAGCAGAAGTGCATTTCTAATTGCAAGGCGTACATTGCTCAATAGACTAATCATTTATCTTGCACCTAATACAACGCATATCCGCGTAAAAAGTAAGCACTACAATATACTATAAACTATATCTTATACGTCAAGCTTTGATGCATGCTTTCGCACAGGCATCTCCCTCCCGCCGTCAGTTGTAAACCTATCATTCAATACTCGTTTTTCGCGAGTCGCTATAACAGACTCTGCCGCAATTCGTCCCGCGAGCCGGCAGAAAGCTGATCCCATCGTTCGGCGTAAAAACGCTCGTTTACGCTTCATGATCTTTTCGTAGGCTGCAGGTGCTCATAGCACCGCTCCGTATGTGTTCGTTCATGGCAACACGGTTTCGCCCTCCTTTTAAGTCCGCGTCGCGCACAACGTGCCGAGTGGCTTCTCCCGTTTCATCCGAGGCACTGTAACATCTCAGTGACGAGTGATAAACTTTCATCCGTCACCGATAAGTATGATCGAGGGCCGTTTCTCCTCGCACGAGCGAACCTTTTTTCTTCTTCCCTCCCCTCTGGTTACGCCGTCACCCCGTACGCTGAAGACTGCTCACCTCGCGCAATCTGGGCCATCTTAAGAAAGGCGCAAGCTCCCTGTCTCTCCTCTCTCTCTCTCTCTCTCTCTTTTTCTCTCTCTTCTTCTCTTCGTCTCTTCGTTTTCCTCAATCTATCCAACTATCTTTTTCTTTCTCACTTCTCTCTCGTTCCTTCGAATCTCTCGTGACTCACGTTCACGACGAGCCACGAATAAATGTTTCTGCTCCAGCTCCTGCGGCGGCGACGAATATAAATAATACGGACAGAACGAGGAAACGCGGTTAAACGCGGCATGGTGGAGGTTACATCGGCGACGGCTGCTGAAAAACTAAGCACCCTGTGCGCTCGGTAAAGGCGAGAAAGCGTAACCCCGATCGTAATTGATGTGCTCGTGATATATGGACTGACGTTGTAGATTTTCGCAGTCGAACGTTACACGTTAGCAAGTCCCTCCTGTTTCCGTCCTTTTCAAGGATCGCATGTTGTGAATCGAACAGATTCAGACAGAGGTATGTTGAATATTGCAGAATATGCGCAATGCTGGGAACAATGTACGTCTACACTTAGAACACAGTTTATGGTTTCTGCGTACGTACTAACATACGATCCGGTATATTACGTAATGTTTACTGTAGACACATTAGTTAGAACAAGTCTGTTCTGTAATACCAGTTAACGAAGTTCCGAGGATAAAGTTCGCACATCATCGTGAACAGTAAAATAGTCGAATGCTCAATTTAGATTCATCATAGAAATTGAAATCACAGGAGACAGAAAGTTACAGTCTGATGGTACTTATTTTTAGGTCAGTCCGTTGGAGCTTTTACGAGCTTCTTCTCGTCCTTCTCGGTCTTTCACGCTCCCGGGGCAAACGTGGACTCTCTCACTACTGGTACTGCTATACAACTTGGTTTTGCATTGACGCCTCAAAATAAGGTGCTAGATAAACTCCGTTGAACCAATAGCTCCTTATTTCTCAGACTTCCGACCGGATACATTTTAATAGTTCTTACAGTATCAGCCTAGGCAACGAATTCTCGAAGGGGTTAAATGGCGTTAAAATTATTCTTCCACGAATACTTTCATAAACCCTCATGTGCTGGCTCATAACAAATTAAGGAGGCTCACGCGGTGCCCAGTATGTATGAGACACTGTCTTGATGCAGGATGTTAGGTCATCGCTACTACGGCATTGTTACGTGGGCGGTTCAGCAGTCTCGTGTCGCTCTGATTAATACTTTTGTAATCCTTATATTCGATCTGCTACTCTACCGCTGTGCGACGCTACGTCAACATTTAGTAGTCGTCTCAATGTAGTCGCTCACCTTGCCTTACCTCAGCCTCCTCTACCGGCGCGCGTACCTTACAGTCTGATTGCGTGTTTCGAAGAAGTAGGAATTAAGATTCGACCTCCTGTTGCGCTCTCATGCATACGCCCGCGATAAGAACACTCCGTATGATCTAGTCCGATCGGTGAACGTATTACCATTTTTAAACGCGAACAACCTTCCCAGACGAACAACCAATCTGTTATTTTCTACCGCGGCATTGTGTTTCGTCACGCTCCGCGTATCAACGTATTTCTTTCTATAAATACAGCTTCGCGTTTACGCGTTCACGTAATCCCGAAAGGAATCGTTTGAGTCAGGTCAGATTTTGAGAATTCAGTTTTATAAGGTACTTCAACCGGACGCATTTGGACGGTACGGCGAGCGTTACAAAAAGAGCAATCGAAACAGTGTCCAATGTCAGACGCGTGACACGTACTGCAAATTCGATGACTCCGTTTCCCGGATTCGTGCGTCGCGTCGTGCCGATCGAAACGCTTGCGTCAGGTTATTGGCGCACTAAATATAGGTGTTATTTCACGAAGTATGCGCGGCCGAAGTTGGCGGCGGCGATAAGGCGGCTTCGTTGCACGGGAACGCGTCGAATCGAACAACAGCAAGAGCCGCCGGCATCAATCTCTTCGACCGGCCCCACTCGGTATCAATCTATCAGCCGCTTTTCCACTGATTAATAATTGACGCGCGCCTCATCATACGGCGCGGCCCGTATCTCGCCGCCACCCGCGCGCGCCTGCTCATTGTTTCTTCGCGCAAAGATATTCATCCTTTGTCAGGCAAATACTCTGCCGGCACTTTTCGGCCGATCCGTTCCGAGAAGCGTACTTCTGCTATCGGCGCTCGCCTACGCGCGATAAACCCGCCTCGCACTTAATTGCCATTCAGCGATGCTTCGTTTCGCCGACTTTTTCTATCGATATCTGCGCCTTCCGTTGTACGATGCTCGCCGAGAGGAATGGATCGATCTTTCGGCGCCGCTGAGGAGGAGAATGTTGCGTGCTCGCTCAATGCTCACAGTCGATGTGCGCATGGGAACATGCCGTCACGTGTCTTTTTTATGATGAACTTCCGAGAGTCTGCGTATAATTTGTCGTCTTATCGAAGATCTGAGTTTTGAGCACGTACGAAGGTGCCTCGCGTTTGCGACGCGAATTTGTATGGAAATCGTGTTCGCGGAGCGTGTAAGTGCAGGCCGGAAGGAAGGAGGCAGTCGATTTTTCGCAGAATTTTCGCTGCTTGAAAGTAAAGAGGAGTTCGAACGGATCTCTTTCTTCTGTCGCATGTTTTCCGCTCTAAGGCGCTGAGATCGCGAGAGTTTCGTCGATTCTGAAGCGTCTCAGAAAACGCATTGCGTTCTTGAGGAATATTCAATCCGAAGTAGTAAAACGTGGTACGTAATATTGAAAAATACTTTGAACTTGGAATAGATGTGGTGCGTGAACAAAGATTTACATATAGTCGTTAAAAATGATCGTGAACAGTATAATCTTAGGGTTGAGTAATGACGCTACCAAGATCGTCGTAACATCACACCTTAAAATTAGTGGCAATTGACGGTAACGAGGCCACTGATACAAATTTGCGAGCATATTAATAAGAGGATTACAAATTTACGTCTTGTGCCGAGGTCAGATATTCTTCACCGATACCACATTTATAAATGTCCACAGACGACAATTGAAGGATTTATCTGCTCTACAAAGCTGCTCGTGATTGTGAAGTCTTTCCACGTGTTTTTTTTTTCAAAACGCTTGAGTGCTTCTCGCATAGTTTCCGATTTGGATAATAGGATCGAAATTCGTAGCTTGCGAACTGGACATGTGAGAGTTTAGAAGACGAAGAAGGGTGAGGGTGAGGGCAGTGGAAGAGGAAGAGAAGGATAAGGGATAATGAGGATTGCGTGAGGCACGTGCCTGCAGCTCTGCCTATGTCATTATCCCGACAAGAGTCAGCAGCCTCGGGGCATGTTACGTTTACCTGCATCCGCGCGAACTGCGTGCGTGAGTACCGACATAACTACGTACGTACATATATCAAACGCCGATAATTTCGTGCCTGACGATGCACTCTCGACGTAACAAAGAGTCCTGTAGATTGTGTCAAGTTCGTCGCTTTAAATACTACGGCTACGCGTGATAAATAACGATAAAATATAAACATGTGATAAAAGTTGGCAGAGGCAGATAAAACTGCTTGAGTGCGCCGGTGCCAATGACACGTTATATTTTTTTACATGCGATATGTCGTTTGGCGCCTCTCGTCTTAAGTGTTCGGGCGGAGCGACTCATGCTGTCAAAACTGATTCTTTCTTAATCCGACAAACTGTCGCTACACTTTATCATGATTAGGACATAGGTGTATGTTGGACCCGGTGAGAATAATATGCAGTTTGCCGCTGTAATTATTATTGTGTCATCTGGTGCAATTATGAATAATTATCTACAAAGTTCTACGAGTCAGAGCTGTACACCGTACGCTCAGTAGTTTTCCTTCGCGAGATTAAGTCTAGAACTACCGAGGGATCAAAATGGCTTGTTTGATTGTTTTCTAGAACGACAGCACATTTTTGAACCTCAGAAAATAAAATGAGTTAAAAATGAGACCAATGAAATATCAAATACCTAAGACACCTAAGTTATGCTCAATCGTGGTTATACCTCGATTGAGTTGAACGTCTGGTCGTGTTCGAATTATTTTCTCACTTTTAACTGACCGCTGAGAGTTAAATTTGACATTAATGCAAGTTTAAATGATGACGAAAGAAGTGGTAATGGTCTTGACTTTCAGTCACAGGAGATTCCCATTTGAGATTATGTTAATTCGTGGACCAGCCAAATGAGCAGCAATGACATACTTCGCGGTAACAAGAATTGACAGTGTATGTATCGCGTGTCGGTGTCACATTGCTCTACCAAGTGATTCATGATACACTTGAGATCACAATCGCAGTGGGCTACACGTGTAGATATAGAGCAAAGAGAATACAGTTTGCGAATGTGTCACGTAGGGTAAACATAGTTTGCATACATATTAGACCGTCCGAAGCAAATTGCTTTTGTTGCCAAATTTGGCGAATTGGATTACCTGTACAACTTGTCACCAGTTACATATTACGTTCAAGTGCCTCACATGCGGATCATGAAATACTCTGTTCATTTTTAAGTTTGAAAAGATTACATGGCTACATAATTGGAATGTAGACTATTATAGGTACTTAATATTGGGATTGTCGAATGTATGCATGCTGTGTAATAAACAAATTTGATGCATTTTAACACTATAATTATTGAGGGGTCAAAACTTACTTGTCATTTTTCTTTCCTATTGGCTCATTTTTAAATAATTGTGTTTACTGAAAATATGTAAACAGTCTAAATCAATACCGTGAAATCTTCCTCTCATTAAGTTTGTTTCATGAATTCCGATGTGTGAAGTAAGGTATAAATTTATAGCGGAATTTTGTTCTTCCCTGGCAATGACTTTTTAACTGTTTCTGGGAATCTTCCGGTCAGTTCTGTCAGCCATATGGTTTCTCCGACACAGCGGGCCCGTACATTGACATTGCATTGTTACCCTGCGGAGTTTGTGGGACACATGTTTCCTTCCGTAGGGTTGCAATGCTGGGAATTGGCGTCGAGTAAAAGGTCAGTTATGATGCTGAACAGCAGATGACGCTGATCTTTCTAAAATTTCTTCTTTGTGTTAGCGTCTTCAACAGATTTATGATGGTCCTTTTCTTTCTTTCCGTTCCTCTTTACTTCACAAGATGTTCGCGCGATGAGTGTGCAAATATTTTAGTCAGACTCTTCGAGTACGAGCATTGCAGCTTGCAATTTAAAAGGAAGAGCAGATAAATCCGATGGACGATTGTCTTGCGCAATAATGCTGTCTGTCTTATTAACAGCAGTAATAGAACCGGACCGTTATACCATGACCGGCGATAAAATGATGAAGATTTACTGTCTCCTTAACTAATGTGATTAAGCCTGCCTAATTAATCCGTTTGCCGCGACCCAATTTCTTCGATTGCCGACTTCGTCGAATGCATTTACGCGCTCGGCACTTCAAGCTTCAAGCATGCGGAAACACTATCGTCTTTTGTGCGGCAAGTCTTTGCCCGTTGTTTCTTGTGAGACCGATTTTGAAAGCCCCGATTTTCGCAATCATTATTGACTTCCGAATGGCCGCCGTCTTTCATTTCTGTCTTTATACCGACGTTTCGCATGTTTTAACTGACCGACAGATTAATAAAAAACTTCTAATTTGCTGGGACAATGATCCGCAACGACGAGCACGGTTACTAAACAACGAACTGAGCAGATTTTCAGTGTCGGAGCACCCTGGCCATGAAGACGCAGAATGCAACGTCTGTGAAATGTCGGCAGAATGCTGAAATGTGACGCGGCAACCATCCGGAAGCCAAAAGCGATTGCAAACAAATATTTCTGTTCTCTTTCATTTCCGCTACAATCAGCGAGAACACGGTTTCGAGAAGCTGATGACGTTCGCCGCGACTTTTGATACGCTTTGGTACGGGTAGTTCGGTTGCCGCTCGCAAATTGGCCGGTGTAAATGAATGCGTGCTATGCGGTTGTTTCGCACTATCTCGTTACGAGTAACAAGCGTCTACACGATATATATATATATGGCCATAGTCAGCTTAGGATGCATTCAAAGTTCTAGCGAAAAGTGACGCTCAAATAAGGATGACAGATTTTACCGACGTAGTCGATGATTTTTATTCAGCTTCGTATTACGATCCGATCGTATTTTTCGTTATCTTCGGAATTAGTGCAAAGAAGTCAATACAGCTGGCCGGCGGACATATTTCGCGCAGACGTACGAACAACTGCACTTGGTCGCCCACCGAATGTGCCTACTTAGCAGCAGCAAGATTCTTTCGGTTTCTTAAGTTTCGTGAAGTCTGGCACCCACATGGCCAGCGTCTGACCTTTCCTTCGCCGGTATAAATCACACAATACCTATGCTTCACCTAACGCAGGAAGCTCGCAGAGAGTTTCTGCGATGACCATAGGTATCGTCTGGCCTTGATTATGCAGCGAAACAGTTGGACGACCAACTAACCTTGGATTCATTCAAAGCTAACATTTACGCACAACGCACGCTGCATATTTAACTCGCCGTTCGACGCAAGTTATGCTCGAGAAATATATAATGAGCACGATAATTCCTGCGCGGTTTGCCGGGCAGGGCTAATGAGTTTTCCTCCATAGACACAAATTGCTGCGATATTTCCATTTGAGTAGGGAGCGGGCTTTAATTCAACGACGTAAGAGTCAACAGCCCGTGTAATGAATCTTACAACCGAGCTGACTACGCGAGGAAATTCGAAACAGTTCAAGGGAAGTCGGGAACAATTAGTTGTGTATCACTTTAGCAATGTTTCAGAAATGTAACGATAAATTATGCGTGTACAAGGCGTTTAATCATGCACGCACGATTTCGCTGCGAATCGGCATTCGCTCACCCTTTTCACAGTGAAAGTCGAATGGTGTTAGTGAGAAGGTGCTCCTTATAAAGTAGCAGAGACTTGGCGTCGATACGCCTCCGTTCGCATTGCGTCATCGACTGATCGTGCGTCTCTTTGACGCGTGTTGCATGTGTGTCGTCGCCCGAGGAACTTGTCTTTCGCACAGCGGAAGTTTCGGGCAACTGGATGTAAAAAGAATCTAACTGTAAACAAACGTTAATGCGCGACAAACCATTATTTTTTCAAAAAATCTGAAAATAATCCGAAGCCTACGAAACGATCAATGTCTTGAATGGACACGAGTACGATTTTTTTCTCTCCAGAATTATACGAGCCGTTTATTATGAAAACGTTGTAACTCCATTTTTGAAAGAAGTTGAGGTTAATTTCAAAATGGTAACGTGAACTTTTGTAATAAACGGCTCGTCTGATTGACGACAATTCGTATTTCAAAGTGGTAGTCAATAGGACGCAAATTAAACGAATTAAACATTAATCTTATGACTCTGCAGTTTGCAGGATGCGCGACTGGCTCAAACACGCTCTTTAATATTTAACCAAAGAACTTGACAATATCATTGTCGACCATGAAATAACGCGTCGAAGAAGCGAACGTTTCCCGACTGATGATCGCGTCCGCGTGGAACGGCCAACATCTTTCATACATCATCGAGAGAATAGAAAACACTTCCCTTTGTAAGGTCTTAAAGTGTTACGTGATTTCCGGCTTGAAACAAGAGGCTGCATCACAATCGGCCGTCCCTATGTGCACGCACGTGTGCGCATTTGACTGTAATAGTTGTACGGAAGTTCACGAGTCGAATGTACGTTCCGGCTGACATGAAATAGGGCCCGTCACAGACGCTAATTCGACTGTGAGTTATTTTTGAATGAGCCACTTACCGTCCGGTTCTCAATGTTTGTCGGGCAGCGCGCCGCGATTGCCTTTCGCGCTATTTCAACTGCGATTCGTAATTCGAGCGTGACTTTCCGTCGCTTGGAGGTTCCCACACACGAACACCTCTGCCCGACACAGCTATATAGCGCACTTATTTTATATGATCGTTGCGTACGTTCGTCACTTCGCACGCACGTATCTACGCGGGAATTAAGGTATGCCAGGCATCGTATCGGATGCCTCGGAGAGATTAAAGCTCGACATTCCGTGTGGAAGCGGGACGGTTCGGCATTGAGCAATTGGCCAAGTACGGAGCCGTATGGATGGAGCCGTCCGATTTGGCCAAATACGGGGTTACAAATGCCCGTCTGTCCGGCATCTCTGTGTGATATAAGTCAATACTGCAGCTTCTCGTGTCCGCGAATAAAGGAAGCCGATATTTATTTCCCCCGGCGCGCGGTTGCTTGATTTACGCTCAACGAGAACGAGGCTCAATGCTCGATACGTCGCGCTCGTGGCCGGCTTCGAGGCACGCCAGAGATTGCGATATATGTCCATTAATCTACGCAACAATTTAGCAACTTTTTACCCTTTCGGTCGAACATTTTTCACTGCAGGACTAGTAGTGTTCTAAACAAGTCTTGTTTCTCTTTCAAATTATTCTGAAAAATGCCATTTATATCCGAGTTTCTTTTTAAACGCCACAAAATAAAATTCGCATTTTCATCGACCGTAGAAACGAGATATCGACGAGGTGTCATTGGTGTTACGGCATCTGTTTTTGTTGAACATCTGAGATCATAGAGTGTAACTATTCCCGTCCCACTGCATCTGCATCGCACGACATTTTTCCCGCTCACGCCCGACTCTTCGTGTGGGCCCAAAACGCAAAGTGCGCACAACCCGTTCGGCGAGCTTGCTGCAGGAAGTAGGCACGATTGCTTCATGGAAGTTCGAGGCGTCAATCGCCGTAGGAAAAAAGTGACAGACCTGGCCCGTGGCTGGACAGACGAACGGAACAGTACATTACCGTGTCAACAGGTAGACCGACTCGCCTGAAAGTCTGAAACGTCAGGCTGCTGCCTTCCCTCGTGCGACCTGACTCGCCCAACAGTCCAACTTCGACGCCTACCTTCGTCGCGCACCTAGTCGCGGCCGATTGGCTCACCTGATCCTCCGGCCTGGCAGCCTCCTCGAAACTCCGAATCGCGCTTACGGGAATTGCCCGCCCGCTGTAAGAACGTGCTCCGCGTGTCGTTTGTGTCGCTTGTGTCGGTGGTATCCTGCGGGACCGGTTCGCCTCTACATTCCCCGTTCAAGTGCATGCGTCACATATCGGTGACTGTAGTTCCTCAGCGATGCGAAAAAAAAGACAAAAAAATAAATAATAGAAGGAAGAAGGAGAGAAAGAATGGACGATCGGAAAAAAACGACGACGGGGGAGAAGGAAAAGTAGAGTGGGCGAGCTTGAGGCCCGTCATATGCGGCCCACGCGCGTGTTGTTAAGGAGACCTGTTCACGACCGATAATCTGGCATAACTTAGCGATGCCGTTAATGTATCGATTTTTGCCACCCATTCGCATCTAGCGAGGCGCCGAATTCCGATCGTTCGAACGCGATGAGACGAGCATTGAACAAACTTTCGTGTCGTATCTTATCGATGGGTTTTCGCAGTGAGTCGAGCGCGCTGCGATTAACGTGCACCTTCGTCATCGTTCGAAATACGGAAGGTGAAGCGGTTGAACGAAGCTCGTCACCGTCGGTCTCAGCAAGCGAATTTCCATGTTTGGACGTTTCTAACGTCGAAGTTGCGCTGGCCGTGAACGAGTGTGCTTCACGGCGTCGCTCGGTGCGTCGTCTTCGGTTTTATTACAGTCTAGTGGTCTGGCGTATGTATGCGCGACTGTAGGATATGTATCATGTCTTTGCCGGCGTATTAATGCGTTGCACGATACTTCAGCGACGCTCTCGTTACTTGATGTATGCACTTATGAATCGCTTACATAATACGCATAATCGGCTTCTCTCCTTCCACGCGTTTCATGCTCACGCGCACGTTCGCAGACCCATGTACGTGTCTTACCTACACATTTGGTCTATCCGTGCAACCTAGAAGTCGGAGTATGCCAAGGTTGCCGTGTAGTCGATGATATTTTCATGTGATTCAAGGCTTCTAGGCGCCTGTCAAACTTTATGTAAAATCCATAAATATTAGTTTTGTAACTTACAGTACTCGCGCACTGATCGTGAGTATTCTTGAATTTTCGTGAATCTAGGACAAGTTTCGTGAGTTAGATTATCGTTTGTGAGAGAAGTCTGTTACGGTGCTAGCCTTCGCCAAGTTGAACTAATGTATTCTTTCCTTCTCCGGTATGTTCGACGATAGTAGCATCATTTATCATGCTGGGAGAAAATGGGTTAATATCCGAAAGCCATTATATTCCGATTTAACAGGGGTCATGGATCAAGCGGCAGAAAATCGTACGGGGCGTCGTGTAATTCGTATCGTAGGAAAGCTTCCAATCCCATTTCAAGTTATAGAAACAAAAATGACCCGTGACGCAGCTGCATACGTAATATGCCAAAGTACGTAATTCCAAACACTTTCGTCAGATCGCAATAACGGAAAAGTACAACTTTCTGAGGGAGACCATCCATTATCCATAATTACGCGATCGAACGTTTTATCCATTTTCATATCGTTAACCGAAGATCGTTCCCCTCCTGGTCACGTAACCCTTTTATGTTCGAAACATGCACGTATCTCTCGGGCACCTCGCGCAAGGATAATAAATTGCACCGAGGGCTCCTTCCAATCACTGTAATAGCCGTATAGTCGAATCCACGGAGGCATACGTTAGACAAAAAGAGCGGAAGAGAAAGAGAGCAGATGGTAATCCTTAAGTCAATAACGCTAATGGCCAATTTGGCACGCGGAGCACGGATCGTTAAGGTAATTGAGGGTGTTGGGTCGTTCATTATATCCATGCTATTATTTTGTTCGGTAATTATTTAACGCCCGGTGCGAAGAGAGAGATAGAAAGAAAGAAAAAAAACGTCTGATTGGACTAACGATAAGCCGGTACGATGACGTGCCATATTAACGGCACTAATCGCGCCATTATCGCGCCGATAATGAGATCCTTTCCGTTCTACCCGTGCCTCGCGATATCCATTGATATTGACGAGTTCGCCAGGATCGTGTTCTGATTGTGAGAGCTGGAGCGTGCACCGGGCAGAGGGGCCAGGTAGTATAGTTCGTTGGTCATTAGGCGAATCAGTGGCGAGTCGCCTTACGCCACGGATGAAAATAGCTCGGTGACCACTGACCTCAATCTCAGAAATACGTATGCATCGTCGGTCTTCCCTTGCCGATACGATAGCCGATATCGAGCGATAACCTCGACGAGTGTGCGACGAGAGATCGTCGACGAATTGTCATGTTAATGCGCGCGGATGGCCGATTATGACTTTGACGAGTGCGTCCATTCTGCGCAATTCTCCGGGTTTCGTCTACTGGTACTTACCGAAACTTTTCTCCTCGCATTGCAGGGCGATCGTGGGTGCGCCGGAGGCTGAAACGTCGCAGACTGGCGTCTACCGAGGCGGGGCCGTTTTCAGATGTGACATCGCGGCTGACGATAGTTGTGACACGATCCGCTTCGATGACAAAGGTAAGGGATCCAAGTATCGACGGACACGCTTATTTCTACCTGTCTCGACGTCATGATCGATCGCGCCAATGCGAATGCCGTGTACGGTTGTGGGCAAGGTTTCAGATAGGGTGTAGCATTAGCTGACTAATCTCTGATGACGTAGGCGTAGAGAACGGATCTATGCGCGATTGACGGATTTTGACTCTTCGAATGACAAAATCATACATATTTACTGTGTCGTACAGTTTTTTTTGGGATTGGTATAGAATGAGAATTTTGGTGAGGGAATATGTATAAGATGAATTAATTCGAGCCGCTCCAGGTGTAGATTACCGATTCCGTTTAAAGGTTAGACTTAGAACGAACGCCTGTGCGACCGGTTTTCAGAATTTATTCGTGATAACGCGTCTGAGCGGTTTTTCCATTCTGCCGCCCGTCTCTTTCGGGCCTTCAGCTTATAAACCAGAAATCGAAAGTATCAAGAGCGTTCACCGGATACGCCTGAGAATAATCGGAAGCCCCTGTTTCTCGGAAGAAAAGATACGAATAGACTATTTCTTTGTCGTGTACCAACATAAACGGAGGCTTACTTTACCGATCTTCTCTAATCATTTTGATCCAGAACAAAGGGGATCACATCCTACATTCTCATAGTTGTTGCGTCGCTGACCTACATTTCTTCTCCCCCACTGCTTTCTCAACTACCATAACCCTAGAGAAGCTTCATAACCTCAGGAACTGCGAAGTAACCGACGCGCTGGTTATAGAACGTGCTATTCTTAGTGACTTTCCACCTACCCTGTCGTTGACCCCCTACATCTTCAAGTTTCGTCGTACCTGCTTCTGAGTCTACGGTCTACATCACTCTCTGGTCAACAAGTTCACGCTTCATTATGACATTCACGCTATTTGTTCGCAACGATCAGCACGATTGTCAGAGAAGCCGGCACATATCACTGACACTTATCGTAAGTGCAACCAGCGGTCTCATCCCATTGCTTACGCCTTACGCAATATTCGCTCGTCCACCGCGAAAGCTTTGTATTATCGTAAATACCCACAGTGAGGTACGGGATCGAGGTCACGGTACTGATACAAATTAACACTTAGGCTGGGCACGAAGCGAATTAGTCGCAGTTAGACACGTCGTAACGGTTGGTTTCCGTCCGGCGATTGGACGTCGGATCGCGCTAACTCCTATCTCGCCTAATGTTGCCGTCCAAATAATCTCTCCTCGCACCGATCGCGGCCGATACGGGGTCATGAAAAACGGCGCGCGTTCGTTTTTAAATAACTCCCAACACCATATATAAGATCCTCGTAATCCGTCGGACCGCGATATGGAAACGCGCGAGAGGATCTATTTAAACGCGACCAACTCTCATTTCCTCGTTCCTCTTTCCCGCCGCGCGTATTTATCTTCGTCCCACCGCCGTTCCCGCGTGTTCTTGCCCCTCGAGCAGAACTTCCACGGGCGCGTACACGGGGAGGGCCTTGCTTGGGCATGTCCAATTAGCTGACTCTCCACCGGTCTCCTCCGAACACTTCGCTTTGATCGATAATTAGCCCGATCGGATGCCTGATGCTGCCACGATCCCGTCCAATTACGATCGCACCCGGTAGCTCGAACAACCTATTCCACCTGCCGTGAATCTCGGGCCCCTCTCTGATCGGGGAAGATGCCATTCCTCGTTATTTTTCGTGACGCGACGCGCACGCACACCGTCATCGATTCTCGCGAGTAGAGGTAAATCTTTCGTGATGCCGTTCTGCTAGGCGTGGCTGTGTCCGTAAGCTCGGAAAACGCGGGCCTCACGTTCTTCGATTGGTATTAGAAAGTTGAGAGACTAATAAAAGTGTTCTTGATGGAATATAAAGTGATTTTCTGTAACACGCGCTCGCCGCGTATACTTCGGTTGTTGTTAACGGTTCGGATGATAGCCTTGGTGTCTGAAATGTTGCATATTATATTGTAAAATTGGGTTATTTCTGATGGCGTTATTGGGCGATTCGGCGGTTTTAGTATGGTTTAAAATAGTGGTGACTTCGTCGACGCACGGATCCACAGTGTCATTGAGGGTGCGCGAACGGGCGGTTACGAAAATAGCTACGCTGTGTTTACACGGTTGAAAGAAATCATTGAAACAATATCTGAAGTCACCGTATTAACCTTGCCCGATTTACATCTGATGTCAAAGCGCGAATGGGAAGAAATCCACGAAACTTGATCTCATACCCTGAGTCATCAGTGGGGCAATGATCAGGGAAGGCGTACAAAACGTATGTCATGATTAAAATTTCAGGATATCTTCTGAAATGTTCAAGTCCTTCAGTCTTCTTATCCGAGCAATTGTCCGCAACCGTCCACAATAGAAACGAGATAGCAAAGTGTCGATTCGAGAGTCGTTACCGTTATGCTCTCCCAAGACTGCCGCGCTCAATCCTGATCGGCGGCTGATTCGGTCAGATCCACCTGCAGCATGTTAAAGTGCCAAACGATCTTTTCGCATCGTGTATCTGAGATTCTGTTCGCGTACGAGGAAGTTGCTCGAATACCTCGTACAGGTCCTCGAGGTCAGTCACTCTTTGGGTACTCGAGCGAAGATGTCTCTCGGAGAACTCCGCGTTGGTTAGGTACACCCTATGGAGCGTTGAAGTTGCCACGATGGGCTGTGTCGGCGTACCAAGAATCGTCCCCGTGCAAGAAGTCGTTACTGCCTAATACAGAAAACCGTAAGGTCATTCTACGTACGGTCCTTCCTCGAGCAGCTTCGGCGTTTCTTATCAGCTGCCACCTGGAGACCTTCAGGAGGTCACAGGACTCTTGTAATTGCTTAATTGACTCGTTATCCGCGACAGGTCGTGACACGCTGTACGCACGACGATCGGGAGGGATGAATTTGGTAGTAGTTGCCTTTCGATATTAGGGCCGCCTTGACTTTTCGTTGAGAGTACGTTTTTGGTAAGCGCGTCGACGAAATGCTTCGACAGGATAACGTTGTATTGTTTCGTATTGTGATTCGGTGGAAGGTACGAAGGATACAGATTCAGTAGAGTTTCATGTTTTTGCAGCTGAGTTTCTCGAGTTATGTCGATGCCTTAGCATCCTCCCGGCTTCCGTATAATTCTCGTACTAGGGGATGGAAGACGAAGGACAGCTTCCCTGTAAGGAAGAATCCTGACCGATACGGTTAACGGGTTCATTCTGCTGACAAAGCCGAGTAAAAAGAGTCCAGAGTGCACTTGCGGACGTCTATCCACTCTCACACTTGCCCGATACTTGCCACCCGACTTCCGATCGCTCCTCCGTGCTTGAGGAAATAAGAGTATCGGTTAAATGAAACTTCTTGAAAGGGGCAAATCCGGCGGCAAGCAGACATAATTGAATTCGTTGAAAATAAAAGTATTCAGAATTCAAATTGAAGAATCCTTCCCCGGGTCACACTTCGTACAATCTTCGTTGCGTCTTGTCAAAGTGTACGTCGAACGATAAAAATGATAGTACTTTTACTATCCAAGATTTTGACGAATAGCTGGCTCGATTAGTTCTGCGTGGAAAGTCGGAGGAAGCAAACGATTTCGGAATTAGGGATTCCTTGGAAGCACCCAATCGCACGATTGATATTGATGTGTATCGTGCATTACGCTTGTCGAATGAAACCATTAGCAAATGGATATTACAAGAGGCTCGGTTCGACCTGGATTAACCTCGTGTTCGGATTACCAGGTACGAACGCCGCTGAAACACGTCTTTTCAACTCCATTCCATTCCACTTCACCATGCGTAGTCCACCTCATCCAGCGACATATTAGGTTTCATACCGTGGCTGAATAACGACTACGGCGGAACATATAGAATGTGTATTCGTTTTCTTCTAATATCTTCGTCTTTCCAAATACAACATCCATATTGCGAAACAACCGTGCGGGTATTTCTGTGAAAGTTATGTTTATGTAACGTGAATGTATCTTTGATATGAGAAATTGAAACGAAGTACTTTATCTGGGTAAGGAATACTTTGCTCCACGTTGTGAACATGAGGACGTGCAGCTGAACGTAAACTTACAATGGATGGGGTACATGATTCTGTGTGTCGAACAATATATCTGCGATATGACTAGCGCACATAATGCATGATATGACGGATCGTTTCTGCGGTTCACTTAGATCTTGAACTGTAACATGTATAAGGAATGTAATAGTTATTGATATAATAATAAATAGTGTCGATGTTTTGTTCGTTGTAGGAAATAATCATATTCGAACTCCGAACGCGGCTGGCGGGTTGAGCCAAATCGATAACAAAACGATGCAGTGGTTTGGTGCCACAGTTTCGGCTTCGACAAAGGATGGAGGTCCAATTATGGTAAGTCGACAGTAAAATCGTTAACTCTACAATTATACTTCGATATCCTTAATAATATTAATATTCCTGTGAGATAAATTTGAAATATAAAATGAACGTTGCGTCTAATTAATGAACATTCAGTCGAAGAAAATGGCTATTGCCGTGACAACCGGGTCTCTGCATAGGCCATAGGCAAACGAATCATGAGATATTACAGACGTGCGCGCACAGTCCACGCTATCTATTTCAGGATTTGAAAACAAACGAATCCCGCCTCGCTTTGGGTTCTGTTTGAAACGCTAAGTCGTCTGGCGAGAGAATGGAATTAGCGAAGAATTTGTTAGAACTAATTCTTACTAATTACGACACAGTCCTTACCATTACCGAACGCATTATCTTAAATTCTTTGCTAGTTACAATATACGGATACAAACCTCTACTCATCTTTGACTAACACCACCTGATCAGGGCAACATAACAGTGAGCTATGTTTGCCAAAAGCTAGCACATGTTTAGACATATTTTTGCTTGTAGAATATGTCGGTAAAGTTTGGCGGGAAAAACTCTACGACACCCTGTACATAAATACAAGAATCAGACGTAAAATTCAAATCATAGACGTACGTTCGTACTACAATAGACCCACTAAGGTATGAATCCACGTTTGTACCGTTCAAACACTTAATACCTTACGTACGTGCTGCCATAGAAGAAAATACGTCTCTCGACATGTGACGTTAAACCGTCCCACAGTTCCACCTTATTTATCGTTAAACGTGTCACATCGACCGAAATCGTGCGCCGCGTTCGATGGAAAGTGGTTGGCGGGGGAAATTTTTCATTCAGCCAACGTGCGTGTACCCGTTACGTTGATTCTGCACGTGCTCCCGGAATGCGCATCGCTCTCGTACGTAGATGCACTTTGCAATGGCGCGCACTCGGTGAAATGCGGTCCGGATACCAATCTAGCGCGAAGATCTCTCCCCTTCCCGGACTGCGTAGACCTTTCCGCCCGTCCCTTGGCCGGTCGGCCCCTATGATGTACTGCCGCCCTTATCTAACTTTATGCGAACCGCGGTTGCGCACGCCTTCGCTCGAACGTGCGTGCGTATGTTCGTATGCACGCACGTATGTATACGTACGTTTGCCGTGCACGCATATGCGTACGCTCATCATGCACCGCTGCGGTGGGGACTGTTTGGCGGACGGAAAGATCGAGCGAATAGACGGACGGGAGAAAAAAGGAATGCAAAGGGAAGGAGCTGAATCTTGGAGGATTCAGCGTAGTGCTGGCTCGCTGAAAGTTTAGCGAGGGCAAGAAGTTTCCGTCACGCGCGGCCACTGACGGAGTAGCTGCAATTAAGATACCGCCATTATTTTCTCCACGAGTTCCTGCTTTCCTCGCGGCGAACGTAGACGTTGTGGAGAAAGAAAGGGATGAAATGAAGGAGTAGGCAGGCAGTTATTGTGGATAGATTTCGTTGATAGGAGCATTTGACGGAGGTCAAGATTCGCCGAGGCCATTGATTCATTTTGTATCTCTTAAATTGCCGCCGTTCAACGGAGTATGAAAGAGACCTTTATATATCAAAATTTTTGAAAAATTTTACCGATACTGAAATTTCGGATCATATCGTTAACGAAACACTCAGCGCATCAGTTGATTTTACTGTCCCATAAATCAACGAAAAACCACGAAAATCTGTCATCCGTTATTTGCGAACGCTGCGCATTTGAAGCGTTTTACAAATTCGGTGTTCCATTACCAAGGTTATCGGCGCGAAGCATGAACATCCCTGTTCGTAACTTAGCACGTTTCGTGAAATCCGATCCAGTCGGTGGAAATCAGGCTGGAAGTCGGCTTGACGCACCCGCCGGACAGCGAGAGATGGGGGCCTATAAATAAGGCCCAGCGCGCTGTTGCGCTCCTCTCACGACGTATTAGTGACACGATTATCGTTCGGCCGTTCGCGTAATTTCCACATTGCAAAATATCGCGCTTTCCCTGACGCTGCAGCCGGCGATTGCGGAAAAGATAGCGAAAACGAAGCGAGCGACGAGCGACGAGTGACATTCCCATGGCGAACGGCACCGGCATTATGCCGGTATTATCTACTTACTCCAGAATGCCAGTGCGACGTTCCGCTGTAAATGTCTGCGGCTTTTTCCCTTGCCGCGCGCTTCCTCGATCTTTTTGTACGATATTCTTTCGTCCCGTGGCATCCGCAAATTAAAGATAAGTAATTGTCGTGACGTACAGCATCTCCATAAGTGCGTTTTGCACGCTTGCGCCGCTGACACGTCTCGCTGATTTATGAAATTCGTTTCTCGTGATAGGTATCGGAATCTACTCGTTGCCGTACGACACTTCGTACAAAATGTGAATAGGTAAATAGACGGTGCAATCGTACACGTGTATCTCCAGCGGCACGTTTAAAGCGTGCAAGACGCATGTTCGGCTATAATGTTCGAGAAGTTGACTGTTCGTGCTAGGAATTCGCTGTTTCTTATGTCATTAATCGTGTTAAAGAGAAAATTCGATGGAAGTCGGCTCGTGTCTTCTTTCACGACCGGAGGTGCGTACGTGAATCGCATGCGTCAGCGCACTAAATGTCTCAGCGCCGTCATCTACGGCGTTAAAACAATGTGCCCGACGAACGATTATTATTCTCCTTGCGAACGTCTGACGTCTAGCGGGTTCGACGCCCTTCGAAAATTGACTTTAACGACGAACGATCTTCCTGTTTCTTTGTATTTCTCCGATAAAATGTTCGTATCCGAGCGTGGGACCTTTCTTAGCAGTGGCGGGCAATAATTGAATCATTTGTAGACGGTACTTGATACAACAAATTATTTGGCCACACAAATTATAACACTAATTTCTGGTACAGTTTCTTTCATAAATCGTCTTCTACATTATCAATGGACGTTTCCGCCGTCGCAATATATCACTCCTTACTGAAAGTTCACTGGCAGACGCAGAGACGTAGGAAAGCGCACGCACCAAAGGTCGCGACGCATGTTTCGGTGGAAACGTTCTTAATCGTTCCATTGAATGTCCTTTTCAACAGGCGATCGGTCACGCGAAAATATTGTCTATCCGCACGGCGACTTACATTAGAACTTCTTATGCGCGCCGCTGAGGTTTGCAATGATTTATTGCGATGTTAAGCGCGGATGAAAGTATTTCTTGCGCCCGATACGAGCGTGCATCGTCATACGCTCGTCCATTAGGTCGGTAAGGGGACACCGCAACTGCTCCCCTCGTTATTAATTGCTTCCGAGAGAAAGGTCATTCTCAAAGGTTGCGCACGAAAGGTGAGCAAAACTCATTCGACGTACGCGACGGGCAAACAAAAACTTTTTCCTACAGCGAAGCGATGCTTTTCTGGATTCGGCTTGCAGCAGTATTGTCCGCGATTCCGGCGGGAGTATTTCTCTGTCTCACTGGATAGTCCTTCTTATTCTCAAATGTCGAAACAATTTGTCGTTGTTTACTTTATACTATTCGTCTGTCGCACAGCGTCTCTGTAGTCTCCCAGCAACTGGGCACTTCAATCGTGCGCTACTTTAATTAGTTCCGCGAGTAAGGTTCAGTTGGAATGTGAGGAAAATTCGCGAAGAATTACAAGGTTGTTTTTATCGGAAAAGAATACGCATCGGATGCAGCTTCTGGAAGTTCAGGAAAATATCCATTTATTTTCGAACGCGCTCAATGTTTCTTTCGAATATATTTAAACGTTTTATATATTTTGAATACGATAGTCTACAAACAAATTTTGCACAAAACTTCCTCCATTAGGTCCCTAGATTAGTATCTCAACAACCATCTCTTTAGATTATTTCTGAGAAATCAATCATACTGGCCAATTGATTACGGGTATAAGGATGATCCCGTTTCCTGATTAAAAAACACTCCTTAACGTACTTACTGATCGGACGTTAGGTGAAGAATCCGTAGGCGGCCGGATTAATTTTCCATCGCCCCTTCTGGCCCTTCCGTTCTCCTCCACTCTTCTTCTAGTGGAGCTGCCTACATCTTCACATCTTACGCGGGATCGTCGTGCCGTCGTCCCTTTTTACTGCTATCCAATTCACTCCGCTTCTTCGCTCTCTTTTTCTTTATCGCAATTCTGCCCTCTCTCGCGATCTTCCGACATTTTGAAGATGCGACTCTCTGATTGCTGCCAGATGTTTTACGCTCTCCCAGCCTTTCTCCCCTCACCCCCGTCTCGCGAGACAGGGAAGATATATGATTTCATTATTCCACCACACTCTCGCGAGCAGATCTGCTTCTTATCTGTGTCGCTCATCTGAGACATCGTTCGCTGCCAAAATGACGTTCGCTCGAACAGCCGGCTTCGAGTTACGCCGAACGCGAAATCGTCATCGAAGCCAAAGACATGATTTCGGATGACGCTTCATTGACTCGAGCCACATTTTTTCCTCCTCTCGCTCGCCCCCCAGCGCGGCGGCGCAAAAGGCCTGCCCCGGCGAGTCGCTGAAATTCCATACGTTCTTTAGGTTACAGCGTCCGGACAATTGCGGCGCGGATTGTATTTGCAAGGCGACAGGGAACAAAGAGAGGCGAAGCCCGCGGAGACGAAAGTCCCGCGGAGCGACAAAAAGTACTCTTACCGACCGACAGTCGGCTCCCGCGGAGTCGGGAGAGTGGGTCGGAGGAACAATTGGAAACAATAAAAATATGAGGACATCCGTGTGACGCAGCCGCGATAGCGTGACGAACGATCATGCGCCGCTGATAGTCTTACGCAGATGGCAGTCGTCGGTGTTAGAAGCGCACTGATTGAACGCTAAAATCGCCCGTGGATCCGAGAGGCGCTATCGAAGCAAAGGACAATCACGACCTCAACGACCCAGCCTGAAAGCAGAGCCTTGTACGAAATCCGCGCTCCCTCCGCGCGCCGCTCGTTCCTCTTCTTCTCCGACCGCCACTTTTTATTCAGTCCTCCTTCTTTTTCGGTTTCCTTTGCCACCGGCAACCTTTTGTGGTGTTGCGAGTTAAGGTTTCGCCCCTTTTTGAGAGTTTGTAGGAGGATCCTTCTGAGGAAGCCACGATCGATAGGCCCGAGATTGCTGTTTGTCGGTGTGCCACGCCGAAACGGAAACGCTATCGCTGGGGGAATCCATTGACACACGGTGCTCGGGAAATACCGCATGATATGCCTATTGGACCGATACTCTATACTCTATAGTCTACAGCGGATTCGTCCTTGGATGTCGGCGCGTCGACTCGCGACAAATCGATACTTTTGTACTTACGCAGTTGTTGCGTCCGAAAAACTAGATAACGTCATGGCAAAATTTCAGGAAAACAAAGATGATTTCAAACGAGCCAACGTCACAGCGAGCTGTTTGTTTGGCGCGCAATTTTCACGCCTCGATAGTTCTAGTATTAATGCGTACAGCCGATAATTTCGCTATCGTTTCTATCGTACCCTCGACATCGAGCCCGATGATCGACACTCAACGATATACGCCTGCCCGACGTCTCATTTTTAATTCAACGACTTTTTCGAAAGTACCGCTATCACGGAGTATAAGAATGAAGTAGTAAGGAATTCAGAGAAAGGGAAGCCGAAAGGGGCGAATAACCGAATGGTCGGACAATACGCATTCCCGTCGTATGTTTTGCCCGCGGGACAAATTGCAACGCCCATTAAACGATCGCTTTTTGCGCGCGGCGGCCTTTCGTGGCCGCGGCTTGCCTCCGCACTGGACCAGCGAGTTCACTCGGGCCTGCTTAGCGACGTGACGATGTACGGTCGACGGGGATGGGGTTCATAACGTGCGCAAAACCGCACGAGATCATTTGCTCCGATTATAAAGCACGACGAAATTGATTTCGTGGCTGTGTTGACCGGGTTTCGGGGGGCCTCTTACCATCGCTCGAAATTTCTTCTGCGGTCGCGAGGCGGGTTGAGCTTACCGCGACGCAACATCGATGGAATTCGGAAAGCGATGGCATGCGTATAACAATGCGAGCCGACAATGTGGTCCGTTTAAATAGGCATCCCGCGGCCGATCGCGAATTTAAGCGGGCGCGAGGTAAAGTCCAGGCATACTGTCGCGAAAGCGCATTTGTATATCCGTAAGATATGGCACCCTTGACACGCCGTCTGCTCCCTGTCTCCCTGACAAATATCTCCGTGTTCATTCAGCCAGGTATATCTCGGACCAACAATCCCCCGCTTGGTCGCGATCTCGTGTACTCGCGACAGGATTATGCGTGTGTCCGTATGATGTATAAATAATGTCATGACTCAGTGTGCAAGAGGTGAGTCAACCACGAAAGTGAAGCGTGTCGCGGCTGGCCATCCTCTCTCGCTGGTTAGACGCCGTCTTCCCAATGCAAATCACCGTCTATCTGGTTGTTTGTCACTTGAAAGTTTGCGTTTCATTCTTTCTCACGAGACTGCTCATCCGTTTCTTTCTCCGTCAGCAAGATACCCCGAGTTTCTCTTTGACACAGATATATACGAAAAGGATCGAAACTGAGAGAGTCCTCCGCAGAAGTGCTGTCGAACGAATAGGAATTCTAATCGTCGAATTAAGCGCACACGCGTTGCGTACTGACGATCAAATGAAATCTCTGTACGTTGCGGCTGGTGCAAGACGACCGCTGCGAGGGTAGATCGTTAAGAACGGTTGACCGTATACGCGCGATCGACATCACGGGATGACAATAGACGTGAATTGACGCGATGAAACTTCGAATTGGGGTCACCGCTTGCAACTTAATTTCGCCGTTAACTCTTTGAAGCGACCGCCAATTCCCGCTTCTCTTTCTTTCCTTCGGAAGATTTACCGCGGACATACGCCGGTCCAGGTTACATTTTGCGGCGTCATTAATTTAATTCGGGGCAAATGAAGTGGTAAAGATTTCCTCTACAAAGAGAGCCCCGAGTGCGTGCGATGCTTTACGAGCGGCCATTACCGCGGCTGTTTCGTATCATCCAAAATTGACCGTCTCTTTTGTTCCACACGCGCCACTTTTTTTGCGGCTTCGATGCATACCGAGTTCCGGGTACTGATTCGCACCGATCCCTTATCCTTTACGGCTCCCCCATTTTACGGCACGCGATGTGCGTCGGATTGGGGCAGGAAGAAGAGCAGAACGCGGGAGCGAACTCGGAGGCAGTCCGATGAAAAGGTTTTCCGCTGTCAGCCCGGCAATTAGCTTACTTCGTTTCGTGTTTCGAAAAAGGACTGTCAATTTAGTCGAAGCACGTCCAATCTGTCCGAGGGATCTAGTTGAGCGCAGCCGACCCGAGATGACCTCGTTCGCACCCGAAAATAGCCTTCGCTTCCTCCCGATGCGATGGTGTGTTCAAACGATGCGTCGCTCAGACCCTCCCTCTTTCTATCAAATTTATCGATCCGGCACAGATAGCGATTCGAGACTTTCACATTAACGTCCGGATAAGGAGCCTCTCGCTTTCCCATAAATAAACGAATAACTCCTACTGGTCTGTTTCTTCTCCTCGCATACTTCGATGCGCCGATCGAAGGTCCTCTCGATCGATAAAAGTGTCGCTTTTACGTCGAACGTACAGCGTGGCTCGACTAACGTACAAATTTCGAGAAACGACACATCGGCACAATGTGCGCTATTGTTCCGCTTGAAAGGGGTACACTCCTTCTATTATAGGTCGCTGGATTTGTCAGTTCGCTTCTACCGGATAGGGAATTTCCTAGGTGCACACGTGCGTTACACGTTTCGCACAATAAAGATCAAATTCAGACAGCGTTTTACCGCTGTCGAGACAACGACTGCCGGCCGGGCGAGGGTCCGAATCGTTCAGTCGTAAAGTTCGGCAGAAGCCGTAAAGGTTGAACCTCCGACTGGTGCTTTGACTGCCACGCTTTCGGCGAATATGGCGCGGATTTCTTTTCGAAACGATCGTATTCGGTTGGTTACGAAGCAGATTGACACTAACGATTGTCGATAAGAGCAACTCACATTACATATTCCGAGTCCACGTAATCCATCATATTGATTGTATCTGCAATTATAATTGCGCGAGAAATGTAATACGAGAATCATGTTACATTTCAAACGTCCCGCTACTAAGTTCATCCAAAGTGAATTCGATGACGTTGCCCGATCGGCTCGATCTGGATTGATCGAAAAAAGCTGCATCGCGATCTCGTTCTCGAGCAGCAGAGCGCGCCCGTTGAAAGACGCTGGAGTGGTCGGGTGAAGACATTAAAGGAACCGTGCCATTAGCCGACTTTACGTCCTCTCTCGAGTGGTCCTTTTAATGAAGAGCAAACGCCGAACGAAGAGCGCGTGATCGTGAAGGAAAAGTAAAGAAAAGAAAAAGACAACGCGAAGTCGAATGAGAAGCGCGAAGCACTCGAAAAGTATCGCGAGAAAGATGTTATTCGTTCGCGCGCGGTGGCATAATTCCGTCGTCATACAACGCGCGCATCACGGGCCGAGCGATGAGGCGGGCTTCTGATTCTACGAAGAATCATCTTGCATCTGTCATTATCGCTATTAGCGTCGTTCATAGCGCTTCAGCCGCTTCCTCTAACGAACCGCAAATCGTCCGGCCGCGCCAATAATGAAGTGCACTTTTCCGCGCGTGCATGCAGCCGCCGGGCAAACGAGCCGACACGTAATCTTAGGATCGAAGCGTGTCCGCTCAACTGGACACCGTCCCCGCCGATCGCATCTTCGTGAACAGTAATAATTTATCGTCGCGTTCTAGGGAAAGGAATCGCCGCGGACCGTTAAACTTCTCGGAACGCGTAACAAAAGAATTCTGCGATCGCAGTGATCGGCAGCGTCCGGCCGCCAGGCCATCGGCCCTCTGCTATCTTGATGTCGTGAGAATTATGGCACGGACTATACCCTTCCAGCGGGACGATCGAGGGATTCCGCGACGACGTTCAACTGCACGTAATAACTGGCGAATCACTGGGTCAAAGTGTTTGGACGGTCGCTTGGACCGACGAGAGTCCGGTGAAAGGATTTAATGATATGTTGGCGCGGGCTTAAGGGAGTCTAAACTATCGCTGATCTCCGACAAAGTTAATATCATTATCGGGCCGGTCATTAATTCGAGTGATTCGGGCAGCTGTCGATCGATCGATGGATATAGATCGCGACAAGGGCAGCAGCTGGCCTCGTGCCAAACTGTAGGCTCGATTTACTTGATGAAGCTCGATCGTATCGCCGGTATCGCAGCAGCTGTTCTCTTCACCTTCTTAACTCCACCTTCCTCGCATCATCACTATTCTCTCTTCTCCTCGTATTCTTTGTTCTGTTTTAGAACAAGACTCACCTTGTCCTGTTACTCTTCAAGAAGAAATGCATGCTCCTGCGAGTGTGCCAACTTATTACTTATAACTTACTATCTATTTATGTTACAAGTTCCTTCGCTCGAACTTGAATGAATTAAAAACGCATCGATGACATAATTAACCGTGAAACGCGCGTAGACGTTGATAGATTAATTTACCAATAATGATGTTACGTGTACACGAGAAATATGATCGATAGAAAGTAAGTGTTCCCTCAAACGCCATTTACGCATTTAACGCGTTGCGCGCGTAACGTAAAGCGTAAGGTTTCAGCCAATATCCGTTCTTTTAGCAGAGAAAGGGTTAAAGTCGCTTATCGCATCCTACCCATTTCCACGCCACAATACACTAGCGTCGGTAACGGTTGTTCCAGCGACGTTCACAGGCCGACATTTCTCCACCAATGATCTCACTGTAGCGGTAATCCTTGAACGATTGAGCTAAACTGGCGCAATGGATAAATTGCCGTACTTCGGCGCATCGTCTTCTTTTTCACTTTGTTTTCGTCTCCCGACCCGACCCGTTCTCCGACAACTCTTCCCTTTGTCGATCGACGCTCAGACGGACGGTACACGTCACGGTCGTTACGTTCAATTAACTTGCGACTCGGTGACAGTTCGGCTTTTCTTCAAACGACTTTCCTCGCACTTCGCGGCTCGCATATAGCGCGACGTCGCGCGAGACGCTAATTAAACGGCCTGTCGAACGTACACGAATACCAGTCAGCGCGATCAGCGTTCCTTCCTCGCCAGCGTTCGGCAGCATTGATTTAAATGCCAGGCCAGACTACTTGATCACCCTCGAAGAATGGACCTAAATCACTTCTCACGACAGCACCGACGGACAACGGTGCGCGCGATTGTATTTAACAGCGTTCCGGTAACGCACTGTTTTATCTCCATTGTTACGTTTACGATGATTGTTACGTCGGCACCGCCAATTTATCTCGGCCCGAAACAAGGCGAGTTAACGAACCGGAAACGTTATTACCCCCCTTAGGAAGGCATTGACGGGCGGGTAAGAAGAAAGCGCTAATAATGCCTTCGTCAGCGAAACAACTTAATCAATGAGCGACCCGCGTCCCTTGATAATTCTCGATCAACACACGTATGGGCCGTTTCGGGACGCACCGATTTCGTATTGTATCGCGCGTGTAACGTCGTCGCAACGTGCCTTAATTGACTCGCAATTAATAATGTGCCCTGTTGCGTGCGCCGGGACAACCGGCCAATGCGCCCGAGCGATTCTTCTGAAGAGCTTCAGTAAGCACACACGCACGACAGTCGTGCATGCAGAATCAACTCACGGCTCGTTAAGGCTCGTTTACACGGGGTAACCTTGAAAACATGATTAAAATGTTAGTGAGAACGTGCACAACAATATGCCGCACAGGCGCACGCCCTCGCGACCGTCTTCATTCTTAAGTCCGCACACGGCCACTCGGGATGCAAATATTCTTTTCACGTGTGATTTATAATTCCCTCCAAATTAAGCGCTGCAGACAAATTTCTTCGAAAGTGGTCATTTATCCTTGCCCAGGACGCACACTCGGATCTGAGAGATAGAGCGGACTGGATAGTGCGTGTAAACGATACCTAGCCACCTCACCTGAGCGGATTTCATATTTGTTTCTGTATACGTGACACTTTTTGAGAGCAATTTAAAAAATGAACGTGAGAGCAGGGAAGGCAGCTGCGTAGGTAGATTCGCGTATCGTATAGGATGCGTTATTCAGCTCGTCAGCTGCCTCTTCAACTTGCCCGGTCAAGCACGGACGATTGACGAAACACGACAATCGTTGCGCCCAACAGAAATGAATAGTCATGACTAGGCAAAAATCCGTTTTTAGAGCGTTACGCTTTAGGATAGCGTTAAGAGCGATGCGCTAGTGTAAAGCATGCTTTTCCTATACGATAGCACGTGCGTAATTCTTGATTCTTAAAAATAGACGCACGGTAATAGCCGCATTCATACGTAACCGCAACGCTGCACCTCGCGCTTACGGATGAAATCAGAGCTCTGGAGTGGTTCTTAATGCGTCCACATGTAAATGCAAATGTCGGTAAAAATGTGTGCGCTCGCATAAAGAACGGTAACTTCTAAATGCGGCAATGAATCGTACGTTGATAGTCGCATACGATACATTCTGCTTGGTACGCGCGTTTAATGTGCTGTAATTGCCGTGGATAAGCTGGTTGCGTCCGTGGAATGAAAGTATGTATGTGGCTGATTCGTAAATTTAAGTGTATCAGGATTCGCCAGTGTTTAGGTCTCGTTCTCGCGATCAAGCAACATGGATACCTACCAATAAATTCTATAAGCCGTAGGATTTACACGCGAGAGAAACATTCACGGATTTGTTATAAATATTAATGTAATCTTAGTACCGGAATATGTGTAATCGTTTTACCAACTTAGCGCTTCTCTCTGATGCAGGCATGCGCTCCGAGGTACATTTGGTTCTCCACGTCTCAACCGAGATACGACCCCGAGGACTATAGGTGGACAAAGGAAGCAACAGTGGGCAATCGAAGGGAACCAGTGGGAACATGCTGGGTCGTTAACAGCAACTTCACCGAGCCCGTGGAATACTCCCCTTGTCGAACGAGTAAGTTTTTCCTCGAAATATATGCCTTCCATAATTTTTGTCCTGCATTCAATATCTCAGCGGAATTAAAAAAATCACTGCTGCGATTAATTTGACTAAATATAGGTATCATATATAATGAGAGTGAACGTTAATTCTGGAATTGACTAGCTTCGAGACCGAACGTCATGAGCAACAGTTTACCTTAGGGTAGCAGATTGTCGTCTTAGCTTTACCTATTCCGACGGCCCTTCGGTGTTTAACTTAAACAAAGTGCGTGATTTATGGTCCACGGTGTGCTATAGTCTGGATTTAGCTCGGTTTATACGAAAAGTCGGTGAACATTTACGTGCCTGGTTACACTCACGTCGAGTGCTACGGCCAGTTGTAAACAGCCCCTGTCGTTCTGGGACCACGGTATGCCACTTTCCTTTCCCCCTGTGTTCCTTTAGCACAACACTACGCTCTTCACTTCCTTTTACTCGTGCTCTGTTACCGATACATTACGCGGATATGCCATTTGCTACTTAAGAAGTAAATCGTCCTTTCCGAAGGTCCCACGGGACTTTCCCTGGAGGTCTTGTAAGGATAGCGCGCGACATATGGTCGTGTCCTTCAAGTATACTAACCATAAATATGCCCTGTAACAGGATACTTCCTGTCAACTACGTAGGTCTGCTACGTGCTTTAATGACAAAAGACCTTCGTCAGGGGGCTGAATTTGACCGTGTAGCAGATAATAACGTGCGTGGAAGCAACGTTTAATTAACGACAGTCTAATGTTAAAAACTCAAAATGTTCAGTAGAGAATTCGATTGGTTTAGATTTGCATTGAAAAGTAGACGTATGTATGTACACTCTTCACTTTAAGTGAGAATGCATCTTACTAATTATGCACGTGACCCAACGCGGTTAATCTATAATTTTATTCTTGACACGGTACATAATGGCATTAGAGGGCGAAGTATGTGCATTGTGGCTCACTTTGGTGTCATGGCTTTCTCTTAACACTCAGACACGTTTTTTTTTCGGACATAATAAGCTAATCAGTTGCGCGCACGAAGTGCACTTTTCTCTGTCTCTCGCGATAATACTTCGCCGTTTGTTACGAGATAGTGCTCTCCGGAAAGCACTGCGTTTTCACGTTATCAATCGGTTATCGACGTCTAGACAGTCTGTCAGCGCGCAGTTCAAAAGTTATCACCGTCGAAGAAATATGAGTAATTTAGTATCGCTAGTGGGCCTCCCACGATGCCGCTTCAAAGGTGTGGCAGATTCACATTATCGTTCTATGAAAGCACACACGATTTTTTTCTTTGTAATTACACTCTTAAATGTACGAATACAGCTTCTTTCTTTCTTATACAATAGACCAACTTTACAATGATGAAAATATTAGCTAATACGATGATAAGATTTTTTATTTTTCCGCGAGCAGAAAATATATGCATCGATCGCGAGTACGTTGCGATTAATACTAATAAGCGAACGCGCATTCCTATAAATGCATTTCAGTTTGCGGGAACAGTGGGAGCTACAAACGACCTCGTGATCCGACGTACGCCTGGGCCGCATGCGTGCGCGATGAAGTCCGAGAAAGCAGACAAAAGTCGGAAGCGCGTGTCCGGTTCGGAACGACTGCAACATCCTCGGCAGAGTGCCGTATTCCTGCAGTTCGATTTCAGAAGTCTTTCCCGGTAAAGTGCAGCACTTAACGCGAAACCGTGAACTTCCAATGGACGTAAATAACGCGCCGCTTGTTTTTAGAGTCTCTCTTTCCTGCAATTAAAGTCGAACGTTTCCTTTCGTGCGACGAAGCATTTGGCAACTGTCCTCGCCCGTAAACTCGCTGCACGCTGCACCCTTAAACCGACGCTCTTCCGCCTAAGGTTCACTTTTCCTACGAAATACGAGACGAATTATCCCCGCACGCACGCAACTGGTTTTCCAGCCTCCTCCCACCGCAATGGATCGTCGAGTTCTGCCTCTCATATTACGCGCGCCTTGACGTTTTCAGACATTTTTCGTTCGCATCGCACGCGTCCCGTCTGAAGGTGACTTTTTCACGGACTACCGGCTAAAAAAATATTCAGAGAGTGGGATCGCGGAATACGAGAGCTGACACGCCACATGAGCTCATCGTCCAGCAATTCCTGGCTGGCCGGACAATTAAACAATTTGCACGAGAAGGGAGCGCGAGCGGACAAACCGATGAAAGAAAGAGTTGGCGAATGGACAAGCATTCGGAGTCAGCTTTTCCTGGGAATTGTAGTATCGTTCCAGTGAGGCGTTGGGTTCGTCGCGGCATGTAGGGCTTCTTGATGCTCGTGACCTTTCTTAACAATAGGCACCAATTCACGGGGTCTCTTGCCCTGCTGCATGTAGAGATTCTACGTATTGGGATACTGGTATTCTAGAGAAATTGTCGGTAATATGGGACAGAACACGACGAGCCAATTTGACGATAAAAAATAATCTCACACAGTTATGTAGAAAAAAGAATGGTTAGATAACGGCGCCTTCGCGAGCTGTGTCGCTAGCTTAATGTCTTTCTAAGAAGACCAATTAACTCTTGATCTTATTGCATTCACAGTGGAATTACTGATCCGTCAGAATTATAACCACTAATATGTCTAATCTGATTCAGTCCAATAGTGTTCTGATTCGCGAAAAACGGCGGGTCTTCTTTTGGTTATACTCGAAACATGAATAGGCAGGGAACAATTTAGTCCTTCCGTCTCTTACACCGTGTTGCCATAAGCGCTGTCTATGAGCATAATTATGTAGATATCACCTATTTGCGTGATTTACGTGCGAACGCGAGCGCTGGCCCACAGGCGGCTGAAAACTATCAATGAACTATCAATGAGAGGTGTTCTCCGATTGTGCCTTTTGAACGACCTTTGAAATAAAACGGAACGCCACGATAATGTGTATATCGGGAGTGCGTAATCGTGCATCTGCGTGCGTGTGTGCGCTGAGGCGCGCATTAACGAGGTATCGGTATTACAGTAGCTCCATTCATGCTGGCGTAACACGATTAACGGACGCGCACAAAACGCGGGATTTGCGACCGGCATCGCGCGAGCGCTGTACCGATTTCTTTAATAATAACACAGCATATGCGCCGATTGCACGGAGTCATCATTGATTCCTTTCAATTCCGGTTTGCTCAACACGCTTGGTGATTGAAAGCATGACGCATCGATACATCAGTATTTTCAATTTTATATTCACTTCAAAGTTCTTGAATTCGGCGTTTATTTCTTGGAGAGGACTGAATCCGTTTTTTCGCGTATTTTGTATTATATTTGAAAAGCTCTGAACAGAACACTGTAAACGATCATTGAAAAATCTGTACCATTTAACGTGACGATTAATTCATATCTCCACTCGATCAACGACTACACATCAAACAACCGGCACACTTTCGATCGAGCCCGAAAGTACTCGCTGCACTTCAAGTGGAAAGATTTCACTCTCGTCCGTCACGAAGCCGAACTTAAGTTTGTATGCGGAGTGCCTTCTTACGTCGTCAAGAATAGCACCCTCGCAAGAGGCAATCGTATATAAATAGGTCGGCCTAAAACGATATCGCATAATTGAACGGACTACTCGCCATTTCCCTGCCACAGTCGTACGCGGCGCATTAAGCGCAAACGCGTACAGCAGCTTTCACGTTCTGAACTGAAACTTCAGGAAGCCCACTCGTACGCTTGCAAAGAATCCTACCGTTTGTCCGCGTAATGTAAGATATCTTCTCTGATGACGATTGCGCAGAGCGGACGAGGAATCGGGTGGAGCTGACGATCAATGTAATTGCATGACTGGCAGTTCGTCCGAAGTGACCGATCGTTCGTCAGCGTCCCTCCGTCCTTCACTATGCTTGCACGCATACATGCGTGCAGGTTCAAACGTATGCGAAGGAAGGCACGGTCACGGGGCTTCGTGCCGTAGCTCACCGGATATTCCCACACAGCGACGCGTCGTTTTCTTATCCGTACGTTCATATTCATACAGAAGCACGCATGCACGCCCGGCTGATCAGCAGGGCCAGCTCGACGATGCTCGGTGGCTCTCGCGTTATTTTTCCAAGTTTCCGTTCGCTCATCAATGCACATTACCGAAGTGACGGAAGGAGAATGGTATCAGGTACAAAAGTATGAGGTTCGTTCTATAGAACATGTCACGAGAGCATCAGGCCACATGAAATGATTGAAAATTGAAAGTAGTGAAGGTAAATTGTAAAAAAACCCACAATAAGTACGAGAAAAGACAAATACCCTCAAGCAATGAGCTGGCAGAGAAAATAACGCTCTGGCGAACCTTCCGTTAATCATTACATTGAAGTACATAGAACGACGAACCGAATCAAAGCGACGGACATTCGAGCAAATTGACGAGTATCGCCGCGCGACCGTGCGTGCACGCGTCAAGCTGCCGACTTTTTCTGTCATTCATCGCTGTTGACCAGGGTATGTACGCAGAATCGTGCGCGGCTGTTGCGTCGTCGGGGCCGTAAGAGGGTGCGCAAGAAAGTGAAAAATAATGGTGACACGCTTGCCCGGTTCCCGTATTTCTGCATTCTTATCGTCGCGACTGATATACGGTGATGGATGCGACCCATCGACGTCGCAGCGCTTCCGTACGGCTGACCACTTGCGCCACGGAACGAACGACGACGACGACGCCGACGACGGAGTGGTGTGCGCGGCACGTGAAAGGAAACGATAGGTCGTCTCTTTCCTTCTAGCAGTTCCACGCGATGACTCCTTACACTCCGTGCGCGTCCCGCTTTCCGACGAGAGGTACAAATCCCTTTCAGACCTTCCTGTCCGCTCGCGGCGACGTTGCCTTGTCGGGCCTGAATCACGCTCACAGTGGATTACCGACATTCTGCTGAAATATCATCGTGCTCCGGGGACACTTTACAGACACGTACTCGCCGCGGTGTTTCAGAAAGCGCAGGCCGCACGTAATGACACCGCGGACCAGTACCGCATTTAACCCCGCCGACGCCGTAAGCCGGTATATTGAATGTAAATGAAGTTATTACTACTATGTAGCAGACACGCTAACGGTTTTCGAAATACGATATCTCGTCTCTTCTATTATTAGTAATGGCATATGTTGTGCAGTAACGGGAACGAAAAATGCAGTGAAGTGAGAGGCGCCGGATTGATAATTGCGGGGTCGACCCACATGATCTCGGTAGTCTTGCACTAATTGTAAGAGAGTTGCGAAGTTCTTCGAAAGGAGAGTGTCTTCTTGAATATTAATCATGTGAAATGTTTTATGCTGATCAGGTATTATAGTAAAGTCAGATGATTTTAATTAGAGAATAAGGGTTGAACCATAGCATACTCAGAGAGCTCAGTAACGTTCATGACATTTTTATGAAGATCTCGATCGACCGCTGCTTTTATGTTTCACGATAATAACAGTCACGACACGACTATCATGCTACGAGGTCTATCGAGTACTTGTCGAGAAACTATTAGGGTAACTCGCCCGAGGACAAAGAGAACGGCTTTCTAGGTGGTTCCATTTTGCACTTTTCATCGCTTTCTATTGTGAGCCAACGATTCCGTATTTCCGGCATCGGCGATTACGGCCGAGCAATACGAACAGGATTCGTCGTGTTGGAGGTTTCCTGGAAGAAAATCTGCCGGCGAATACGCGCTGTTCCGCAGGATTAGTGAGGAATCGGTCCGAGAAAATGGATCATGAAGGCGTCGCGGAGATCGATCAAGAATTAATGGTGCGTGCACGTATCGTTCGGCCTATATGCGTGAGCGTGCACGCGTAGTCGGTCTTTTAAACGATGCCACTCGACTTCCTAGTCGATAACTCGATACCCGACGACCTCCGTGACTCCGTACAGACGTTCTGCGAACGTGCTTGTAACACCTCTCCCTCGCCTCCCATCTTTGTCTCTCTCTCTTTCTCTTAATGCCAGCTACAAGTTCCGCGCGCCTATCGACGCTGCCTCGGGCGTGCACTTTGTCGAGAGACAATTTATAACATCCTCGAGGCCACTTTTTTCGAACTTTCGGTGCCTCGCAGCTGCGCTCGGAATTTCCTTTTATAAATCCGCAACTGCGGGCTTACGTTCTGCGCGCACCTATATAATTGTAGATTACGAGGCACGGCAAGAGGACGCCGTGCGTTATTGTCGTTTATTGATTAGACGTTTGTTTCTTGCATCTGGGACGGTGTGGGATAAAGTGTCTTTCGATAAGATCGTCTGCTCTAATAATAAGAAAAATGAGCTGCACATGGATGATCAGGTGTAAGAAATAACAGTACAGATATCGGGGTGACTTACTTTTCTCTGTGTTGAAGCTACACGCGCGTAGCGGCAACGAGGCAGTTAAGACATGACGTCTAGGTTCGTCAAGTGACAAGGACAATATGACATAATTGCATGTTTCCGTTTCAGGGTTCTGGGGATACCACAGACAAGGGTCCTGTCAGGCCGGATTGGGAGGCGCCGTAGCAAAGGTAGGTGCACGAGAAATCACCCTAATACGGCCTCGCAATATCACGACAAACACTGATCCGGTACATGGAACGACGCGACAGCAAATAAAACTGTCGATTATTTTTGCGGTCGGCGTATCAATAACAGCTTCGCGAACGACAAAGCATCTGACATAACGTAATACGCGCCGCAACGTGACGTTACTTTTTCGAGTACTTACGTCATCGGTAGTCAGCGAAGCCGATATTGCGGGGCGAAGTCCAGTCATTCGGGATGGCGTGGAGCGCGCAGGATCCCGGTACACGACTATGTAACCTCCGCGTGCCCCGGTGCTGCCCGCCACGTTCTCTCGAAAGAGTTAAGAAACGACACGCGCAAGGGGTCGGCGAGAGCCGAATATGGCCAGGAATGTGAATTCCTATCGCACGCACCTTTCGAGAGAGTGGGCATTTGTATTCCCGGCGGCGTTACGATCCGCGGGTATAAAGCCAATCGGCGGGGCTCTCGTATACGATTGTCTTGTCGAAAGCTCGATTTTCTGCCCGGTCGGCAGATCTTGAGGCCCGATCGGGCCGGAGGGCCGAAGGGCCGTAGGCGTCGCAGCGACCTTTTTATTCGCTTTCTACCCGAGATCTTTCCGCCGGATACGCTGGCGAGCCGTGCGACGCCCGCTGCACCTGCACGATTCACAGTGATACCTTCTTCAGGCGGCCGCTTCCACGCGCTAGCAATATACCGTGCATCGGCGGGTAATCGTCGCCGTTGATTTGAATATCCGCCATCATGCGAGCCGCTATGCAGCTCGACTACGGTGCCACGGTGGGGTGGGATGAACAATTGTTTTCGCGTCTGTGGCTTTCGAACAGTAGCGTGGGGTGGGTGTTGTTGAGCGACTTCTAAAGTGACAACTCGCAACTACTAGGGTCGTTCTGTATACAAGTGTGATCGATGCGATCATGAGTCTTCAATCCGCTCGAATTATGAGAACACGTCTCGCCGATGACGATGTATGTCACTTATTGAGTGCCAGAGACACTCGGATAACATCATTGTCAGCTCAAGAGTTCTCCTGCATTCGCGACGACCGTTTCGACGCGACCTGCGGGTATATGGTGGTTGAAGTGCCCAACGCGCCACAATTCTCTCCCGCCCTCTTCGTTTCCTTCGACCGCGTGACCCGCCAACTTCGTTCTAATCTACTTCTCTCATTCCTCCTATCGCGGCAAGAAATTCTAGCGGCGTTCGTTGCGAGAACTTCGGATCGAAGAGGAACGGGCGGAAAGGAGGGCAGGGGAGGAAAGAGAAAGAGAGAGAGGAAAGGAAAACGTTATCGCGCAGCAGGACAGCTTCGATTACCGCCAAAGAAATAGTGGGACAATTCCGCAACCACTCAGCCGGCTATCTTCTCTCGGATGTATAATTCAGAATTGTCCGGTTATATGGTGGATGTTTAATGCATGTTCTCCGTAACGGTGGACCGTAACCCGACTCTAAACTCTGTTTCAGCATTCAATGTTAATACTCCACCCTCACTCCTGAGCTCACTCGCGCTCTTACCCACGGATCCACCCTCCTTCAACCCCGCGATCGTCTTCTTCTCGGCTCGGGCTCGCCCTTCTTTCCTCCCCTCTTTCTCGCCCAGCACGGCACGCAATGATTTTAGGCAAATTCGATGCCGTACTTAGAGGACGCGGACCGTTAAAGGCAGCGAGCGGAGTGCGCCGCGATTCTTTGTGCCTTTTCGAAGACAAATGCCATTGTCCCGGGACACGAGTACCGGGAGAAATCGTTCGCCTGCACTAAATCTCGCCGGGGTGATTTAGAGGTTCGAGTCAACGCCATCATCCATGCGATCGAGCATCGATCTTCGTGCTCGATTGTCGGCGGGCACACTCCGCCCCATCGCTATTCACTACTTCTGTTCCGTGTCCTGCCGTACACACCGCGTCCGATATCCCCCGAAGAATCTACGTGAGATCGATCGGTACTTCGATCGATATCGGAGCGATACGACTCGTTGCGCGACTCATCCCTACGTCTCAGATCGACACGATTGTAAGCTCTGCCCTGATCTCTCTCTGCCTGAGTCAGATAACCTCGTGGTCGAGGATCGATCAATTTTTATTCGAATCGGTGATCTAGGTTCAGGTCGCTGTGCACGCTTGTTAGTGACAGTGCACAAGTAGAGGGGAAGTTTTTGCAGTGAATTCTGGCTCATTGTTAGATGTGTTCATTTAATGACTATCGTTGTTTACCGGTGGAAATTAAGGAAGCGAAGTGTTTCTTTATAGTTATAATCGGGATCGATTTCATTCGGCCCGTAAATGCATTAAGCATACTTACACGGAGAACATTTTGAAAAAAGAAGCAGCCAGTATTCTGGGTACCAAGTAACAAAACCAGTACACTAAACGTCGCATCCTTCACAAAGCGCACGGGCCACTACCTCTGTTGTACATTTTCATTGTTCCTTACCCTTTATAAAAAGTCTGCGTGCCATGTGAAATTTAACAAGTTCGCACCGTCAAAGCTATGCACTGTACGATTTCTCTGTTTGGAGTGCATGTGGCATGCACTTAACCGTCGTGCACTTAGATGAACGTTGGCCAGTGAACACATATCGCGTACCTATATGCGTGTCGCGAAGAAGTCCGTGGCATAAATTTCACTGGGCCGTTCGCATACATATTTGGCCGTTTGGTTATATTTCAATCTCGAATGGTTGCGTCACCCACCTCTTCTTCTCGAGCGCCATCCTTTCCTCCCTCTCATACTGCCTTCTTTTGCCTTCTCTCTCTCTCTCTCTCTCTCTCTCACTTTACTCCCCATCGAATCGGCGCCAGAACATAACTCGTGCCAGTCGTGTTTCGTGTAGACAGACCGGGATCTGACCGCCATTGTCTCCGGTTGCAAATTTTTGCGTGTATAAGCATCGAGCCAGTGCTACTCCGTAGGGGGTACATCGTATCCGCCCTCTCCTCTCCTTTCATCTCCTCTTCTCTCCTCTTCTCTCCTCGCGCTCGTCCTCTCTCGCAATCGCTTCATACATAAGAGGTCCCCGTGAGACTGCTTCTTGTTTCGTGCCCCCGCGACTCCTATGACGCCGGACAATAACTGCGCAAATTTGCTTGCTATCGCTTACTAGCGCTCGACTAATGCCCCGACAAAACACCTATCGCACCTGTCGCGTTGTCTAGAATTCATTTCATCGCAACTCCCATTTCGATCGTTTCGAATCAGTCATTTTCAGCAGTCGCTTATGCCTCAGAATCGAGAACATCGTTACATTTAGGAATATACATTTGGAAATAGATTTATGATTTATGCGTTATTAAACCTAGTAGAATTTCCAAATCGATTTCATCGAAACCGAAAGTCCCCGAGAGGAGCAGAGACCAGCGCGCGTGTGCATTTATTCCTTGCTCGACCGGCGTCTTTGAAGCATCCATTTGATCCGCCGTACTCTCTCCTCGTCAGTCGACGCCGTTCTTCGCAGCACGCAAAAGTGATTCGTCGCCGGGCATGCTAATGGCGCCGGAACACAGAAGTCACGGTTGTTGCACCCGTGCACGCAAAATGCATCGGGACATTGGGCGTGCATACACACGTGACTCGGTCGCACGTTTGACATTGTTGTCGGACAACGACGGGGTGGTGGCGGCGAAGGAGGTGGCGGGGTGGGAGGAAGGGTAGAAGGTGGACAGGGTAGAAAGGATGGAGGGTCCATTGTTCCGCGAGCGTGCGAATCGCAGCTGGCCCGCGTATGCCGACTCGCAAATAATAACATTGGCACACGACGATAAATAAAGGTTGTCGGGGCCGAAATGCACCACCGAACTGGCGCCAGCTTAACTCGTGTGCCCCACTGCTAGTGTACCCTTCAGATTTTCGCGGTGCCAGTTCTTGCCTGTTCTCACGTAGGCGACTGTCCTTTCTTCCGATCCTCTCCTCCGCTGCGCGCGGTATTATCATTCGAACGTGGGATTCATTTCGTGCTGTGCGGACTCTGTAACGCCGAGGGTTTCTTGGTGGAAAATGATTAATCTCGTGATTCAAATATTGTCATCCGGCATTAATTATGCGTGTATCTGAAAGGAAATGCGTAATGGCTTTCGTAAATTGCTCGGACACGTTTGACGCCATTATACGTTCTGGGCCGGTTAACTTCTTAAGAAGGAACGGCCCACGTAAGTTTGATGCTGGAGAAATGTAAATCGCGGTAGTCGCAGCGTCGCTAGAAAGAACGACCAAATGCAAATGTCAGTGAGTCAATGTCATACGGAGCCGGGATACAATAGTGTAACTACGCGTTGAATCGTTGTCAGTGGCAGTCGGCGGTCATAACCATGCTCGCTACGGCTTTTAAGACATTAATATTTACTTACTGGAATAAACGAGTCAGTCGTGATTTATGCACGACACTTGCACCAAAAGCAAAGCTGACGCTTACATAAATCTATTTTCTGCTACTCCGGGTCAAAAAATTGCACTCGTGAGTACGCATTCATGCTATGCCGACGGGAAAGCTTATTCATTCCACACCTGCTGATATTCTACGAGTTCAGCAACACCTGTCTAGCGGAAACGGTTAAGAACCGGAAGCATAGAAATCAGCTACACAGTAATAACGTAATTCTCAGAAAACGTCCTCCGCATGGCGGAACACCCGAGACATGGGCTCAAAGTGATACGTATTCTACCTCTTGTATCAATAGGCTCGTCAGTAAAGTGTTAACCTCTCACACATTCCCCTAACACTCGAGCCAGCACACTCGTTCTGAAGTATAACGATGTTTTTCACTACCTATATCGAGTGGTTACAACGAGCCATACGTTCCATATAAAATAAAATTGTAAAAAAAAAAATAACAGCGTCCACAGTAATACACGTATAATACACCTTTTGATCTAACCTAAACAATTGCGTTATATCCTTAACCGCAATGTTGAAAGTAACGTACATAACACGATTGCTTTATCGCGCACGCGTCTATGCGCAATCCACCCTCAATTCATTTCGTCGCGGCGAACGGAGGCAGCGTGAGAAAGCAAAGGGAGGAAGGTGGCAGGGAGGGATGAGAAAGAGCGGGAATGGCAGCAGCAGCAACAGCAGCGACGGGAGAGTTTCAGGTGGCCATTTAAGGCTCGGACATTTCGTTCTGTCACCGTGCACCGTGTACACCGTCGTCGGTCCACTCCGAGGAGGCCACCTACGCGCCGGTGGTCCTCCTCCCTTGGCGGTTGCATTGTTTTATAAGCGTCCGCCATTTCTCATGATAAGCAGAATAAAACAAAGCTAGACACGCTCTTTTCGCCGGTCAGTGTAACCCAACTCGCTTCTACTTACCCGCTTACCTTGCCTTCCGCCTTCCTTTCGTATTCACTTACCTCTATTTGCCCGGTCTGGCCTCCTCTCTTTTCTGGATTTTAACCAGTCTTGGGCAAAATGTTATTTCGATGACGGATAAAATGTAAGAATCGCGAGTAGGTATTCAGTCGTGCAGAAGTTTTCATTCGTTGTTCAAAGGTCTGATATGAGTGGTATCAAAGGATTTTGTCACGCATTGGGAAATGCGAAGCTTTCTGATAAGAAGACTGAAGTTCGCATTACTGTTGGAACGACAAGGATATTTTCGGATAATTACAAAATATTGTGGACATATCCTTGTCATTCGACTAGTGACGCGAAGAAATACTTTCGGTGAATTTTGAGAAAATTTCTGGTTGCTAGCTGTGGCATAATTTTAATGGCCCGGAGATCTCTCCAAACAACAGTTCGAATAATATCCTCCACCGATTTCAACTTCATCTATCACTACTCATCTCTCACGTTTGCCAACAGTTTCAATTTACAATCACTCTTTATCCACTTCTAATAATACCTGCCAATTTACCTCATAAGAGCCCCATTTATTTCGACGAACAGCAATTGCTCGTTTTCGCTTCTGCTGCCGTCCGTCTGCAATGGTTCGTTTCACACATTATTTTTCATTACAACTTTCACTCTTACCGTTTTCCGCAGGTCGCCCCTTCTCTCTCACTCACTCTGCGGTGCGTGTTATTTTTCTCCGCATTCAAGGCATACCCCTTCTATCCGCGCGCTGAATACTATATCTTATTTTCACGCCACGCTCGATTTGCCGCCGCGTGGGCAGCGCGCCCATCGGCCCGAGATGCGTAGGTGCATAACGAGAAAGTCCAGCGCGGCATTGTGGCGCGATTAACACTTTGAACCCGGTAATATTCAAATGGAATCTCTGGCCCGTCGTTTCCTATTTCGTGAAGCCGCGTAGCGGAGGACTTTACCGTCATGCGACTTTCAAGTTATTCGAATGGCGAGGTATTGATCATCATATCTCTATCATGACTTTCTACTATTCAGGCATATGCGATGGGAATCGTCGTGATTGCGACGGAATATCAATTGCAGGGTCTCTAATCTACAAAACGTTGTAGCAACCTCTTCACGCACCTCGTGTCGCACGTTACCACAGTCGACAGTGCGCCGCGCGGTCGTTCAGTTTCTTTCGAATCACCGTTTATGTAGACCAACGATTAATATTTATATTCAACGATGTTTTCCATTGCCGTTAGTCAGCTCTCTAGAGGAGCTTACCGTTACGAATGCGTGAAACGTAAACGCACGAGTACGTATAAGAGAGCGCGGTACATTATGCTTCCTAGACTGTTCTTCGGGGAGAAAAAGCGCAAGCAGAACATAGCGCCGATACAAACGTGCCATTCTCGTGTCGGCGATTGATCGTTGTATTTAAACCGAGAGCGCCTCATATGGTATGGGAACCGTGCGCGCAAAGGGTTCGTCTGTAGCATAAAATACGTGGACGATTCGAGTGCCACTCGAGGCACTACTCGCGCACGGATTAAGTGCAGTTGCCCATCGAGGGCAATGTGTGAACTGTACGCAGTAATGCTATCGGTTCGAGCTGGGTAACCAGGCACTTGCTTCACTCGAACATCGAGAGTCGTCCTGTGACATCGGATGTGATCCGAGCAGGTCGGCTAAACTTCAATTAGCATAGGTACCGGATCAATACTTTCAAATGGTTTCATAATGTACCAATATTACTATATTACACGTGGATCGATTTTTCTAGAACTCATTGGAATATTCAAGTTATTTAAAGTCATCGTCCGGTACTATGAGTACTCGGATACCTCTACTTTTAATCGCATACTGTCAAAAGCGGATCACATCAGTCCACGTTTCTTGAAAAAGTGTCTTGGAGATGAAGTAGTAGCAAAAGCAGTTGCATGTCCGTTAAGCATGAACGTACAAAGAGACCTTGCGGTACGAGTCAGCCCAGCAAGACCATCACGATGCTGCTCGATCGGTGACGTTTCGATTAGAATTCGAAAAGTCTACCGCGCAGAGGCCACCTCGTCGAAGCGCATTGAAATGCATCATGAGAACGTGTACCGCGTCCATGCTCGTGCGCGTGCAGCAAATGTGCTGCACCGAGCGTGTGATTTATCGTACTCGGGGAAGCAACTCGCGCCACGAGCTACTCGCTATCTCGCCGTATTATCTGGCGAATTATGGAAAAATTCGTGGGTGCGTCCGTTTCCTGTAACTGGCGTAATGTAAAATACCGTCGTCCACTGTTACGCAGAAAGGCTCATCCTTCTTGAACGTCTGCTGGTAATTGATAATTATGCGCTTTGAAACGTTTTAACTTTGAATAATTACATAATACACGACATGTACACGATACAATTATATATATATTGGCCATACTCGACACTGAAATTAGTCGCAACATCTAACCGGAAGCTACAAATTTCACAAATACTGTTACACAGTCACGTGAACATAAAGATGTACTAGAATTGACAACGGAAATGGGTTTATCAAATGCCTAATAAACGAGTCACGAAATCTCACATTTTATTATCAATTAACAGATAATTATTTCAAATATAGACGCCGAAAGTCTCGAGAGTGATAGGATGGAATCGTTTCGATAACGATGGCGGCATCTAAAGTGTCGCTTTATCGAAGCACTGTCGCTGCCGATAAATATTCCTAACGGCGTTACTTTCTATTGATTTCAGAACGGAGAGAGACTGTTCATTGGAGCGCCTGGTAGCTGGTACTGGCAAGGTGAGAGATCCTGCTGCATTTAAAGTAATCGCATACGAATTCCTTCGATCGGAATTGCCTTCGGTATCTTAATGACATAAGAAATAAATGAAACGTCATGCCGACGACGTTCGAAATTTTTGTCGAAGGTATGCGCTCTCGAGACTCGCCCATCTCAGAGCTTACGTAATTATGATACTCATTCCTTCGACGCGCAAGTTCACCGAATCTATGCACACGTAACGAGCTGAACAATGAGACGCGGTTGGCTCGACTCTACGAGCGCGTATCTAGCTAAACTCCGAAACTACTACGGCCGAAGACGCATCGACTGAATTAGCCTCTTTCAGAGTCTGCGCAATTTTGATTGAATGCTCGTAGGTAAACGTTGGGCGCCACTGATCCCATTTCGCGAATCTACCTAGAGACACTGTATCTACTATTGAGGAGAATATCGTTACCAAAACTTACAGGTCAGCTATATTCGATCAGCACCGCAATGAGGTTCCAGTTTGTCTCGACCATGTTGTTCGCCTCCGAGGCAGAAGCATCAGGTACCGCGTATTTGCAGGCGTCCCCTAATAAAACAAAACAAACTTCGCCGCTGTCCAATTTCACCTCTTGTGCCCCTAACAGGCCCCAACCAATCAATAAGCTGTCACTCTCTCATTGACAAACTCTTGCGTATCATATTAATCACTTATGTGTTGCTTGACTGTGAGATATATTATACCGCAAACGACATCGTACTACTGGGGGGATGTGAACACGAAACGATTTCCTCGGCTGAAATCATCCATTATGATTTCTCGTATCCGCGCAAATCAAAGAAACGTGCGCTGACGACTTAGAGAACATTGAGTAACACGACGACCGATCTTTCACCCCTTCGTACTTACTTGGCAGTGATTCAAATGAATGATCCCGGCCAGGTTGCAATGGTAACATCAGCGGTTTGCTAAGGCTAATGTGACGCTGGCTGTTAACGCTTTGAGGACCCAGGATCGATCTTTGTGTCGTCTTCACCATCGACTACTGGTCGGAGGACACAAATTGGTCTTAATCTATTTATTTAATTTATTCGAGCGTATGCATTCAAATTTGAGGATGACTTTATATGATATTTTACTCACGCTTTTTTTTTTACGACAAATTTATGCATTTCCACTTGTACGATTGAGCTTGCCGGTCCCGAGGTGGACCGGATAAATGAACGATGCACCTAACGATCAAACCCAAACGCATCGACGATTCTATCGTTTCGATTGGCATTTCACGTTATCGATAACAACCAGCTAATTACTGCCAGTTGAGTCGAAGGTGGCCATGTCTAACAGGTGCGGGCCCGCTTTTTACAGCTTCTCGTCGCAGGCAGAGTCGCAGTAATACGAAGTCAAAGCTAGTGCGCTATTATAATGTAACCCAACTACCGCCAAGCCTCTTGAATCTCGAGGACGCGACGTCTCGCAAAGGAGACGTCGACTCCCTCGCGATATCGAGAGCTTACCCTGCTGCGTATAATTACGATTGACCAATAATCATAACGACCGTTGCAATGTCCAGCGTCATTACCGATAGAGCGATACGCTTAGAAGCTAGATTAATAATAATATTAATTACAATAATGATAATAATACGTAATATAGCTTAATAATTTTTGCCACCCGTATCCAATTAATTGTGAGCCTTTCGTGACTGCAATTTCTCATCTCTTCAGTATTCTCTCGAGTCACTCGCTTTCCAGTGTCCGATGTGTACCGGGGTCGGAATGACGATAAAAGCCGACGCGGAAATTGCATTCACGAAAAGTGCTGCGTGCGTAACAGGACACGCGCGACGGAAAAGTCGTCGTGCCGGCACTCTTTTTGCTTCAACCTCCGCGATCTGTTTTGCAGGCCAAGCGTTTTCGCAGCCGCTGGGCAGCCGTGCCAAAGTCATGTTCACGAAGGAGGGACCAGCGACGGAAGACGATAGTTACATGGGCTACTCCGTCACCACGGGAGACTTTGTTGGAAATGGGGACAGTGGTACGGCGATTGGCGTCCCACGTGGCTCCGGACTTCGCGGCAAGGTGCAGTGAAATTGTGCACTTCTGATCATCGCTTTCCTAGATCTCATGGGACGCTTCACCGTTTTTAGGCAGAGCTGGTTGTATTGATCATTTTAAAAATAATGATTCTAGGTAGTCCTCTTTACATCCAACATGACGAATCATCAGAACGTCACCGGCGAGCAAATGGGTGCTTACTTCGGATACGCCGTCGCTGCCGGCGATATCGACGGGGACGGACTGGATGACTTGATAATCGGCGCGCCCATGTATACCATACCCGGTAATCCGGAGATGACCATCGAGACTGGAAGGATTTATGTTATCTACCAGGGCACGGGTTTGGAGAAATTCCGCAAAGTCGACAGCAGGTAATTCGTGCCTTAACATTCTTATATTTCCGTCCATGCGCGGCATGCAATGCTATTACGTCACGTAGGGTAGTTAAATTTAATAGTGGAAATGTTTCCACGAGTCGTAGAATATAATGTTGCGGACGAGCGGTCGTTCGTAGACTGTGGGACTCGTTTAACCGAGGCCTGATTGAAATTCTTCGTACCGTTCCTCTTGATTTCGTAAGGAAGTCATAAAAACGGAGATCTTGACATTTAATTCGAAAAACAGATGTGCACGTGCATATTCATTTCGTAAAGAAGTTTAAATGCGTAATCGAATCGAGTATATTTTTATATATATACGTACAAACGTGTATATAAATATACAGGAAAAGAATATATAACCTCTTTCAAACGAAGAATAGTTAAAGAGCATATACTACCTACCAAACTTAATGGACAATGCTTTCGACCCGGCGAACATAAGAGAACTAGCTTTCTCGGAAAGAAGCGCAAAAGACGTCGTAGAGGTCCATTGAACTCTTGGCGATAAGCGTTTATCATTTCGCAGAGATGGGGAGAGTAACCGTGGACGTTTCGGATTGTCACTGGCCTCTCTCGGGGACATCGACCGTGACGGCTATGGAGACTTCGCCGTGGGTGCTCCTTACGGTGGTCCAAACGGCCGTGGAATCGTTTACATCTATCACGGCTCTGGCAACGGCGTTCTCGAGAAGTATTCGCAGGCGATTCACGCGGAGGATTTGGACACGTCGGTCCAGACGTTCGGCTTTTCCTTGGCCGGCGGTCTCGATCTCGATGGCAATCGCTACCCGGACATGGTGGTCGGTGCCTACGAATCTAGCACGGCCATGTTCTTCCGCGCGAGACCCGTCATCAAGATGGACTCTTTCGTGACGTTTGGATCCGAATCGAAGCTGATCTCGCTGGACAATCGAAACTGCACTCTCTCGGACAGCACAAGAGTCACGTGCCTACCGTTGAGGACTTGCTTCGAGTACAACGGCGAGGGCGTGCCTCCGAAACACGACTTCAATATTCAATATGTCCTCGACGTAAAGAAGACGAAGAGTCCGAGGCTGTTCTTCCTCGAGCTGGAGGGTCGAAACATAATGAATCACACGATCAGTGCCACGCGCGGTCGGCAGTTCTGTCGTACTGTTCAGGTGAGTAGCGAGTGATACGACAAACCAGTTACTTGGTTCGTTCTTGCACTCGCGGATATCTGCAATTGAAATTTCGCGCGCAGCCTTATCTGTGAGCATCGTCATTTCGCCAGCGGTAGCTTAATTTTGTGAATGAGATGCAGCAGCGTCGCGTTATTATTTTTTCCATATCAGCTCCATGTAACGTCAAGTGTCGGCGAACCGTCGATAACTCTCGATGTGTAAATAAATTCTGGTACTTTTCGATAATTATAAGCAGTACGATGCCGGCAATGATAATGCGGGTTGTTGTCAAGAAGCGAGTGCAGCAGTGTCACGTAATAATTTGTTAAAATAAACTCGTATTTTTAATCAGGTCTATGTAATGCCCAACATCCGCGACAAGCTGACGTCTCTCGACGCGGAAATGCGGATGAGCTTGAAAGAGGAACGCGTTGCACAAACCGAGCGCCGATTCCCTCGAATGCCTTTGAGGCCTGTTCTCGGCACCACAACGTCGACGAAGGACTCTCTGTCGATCCGAAAGAATTGTGGTTCCGACGATGTCTGTATCCCAGACCTGCAGCTCACCGTTCAACCGAACGTGGCGAAGTATCTTTTAGGATCCGGCAAAAAGCTCGAATTGGAGATCTTAGTCCAGAATGATGGCGAGGATGCGTTCGAGGCGACATACTCGCTTCACCTGCCACCCGGTATCGATTACATCAAGATCGGGCGAATTGACAAGACGGAAGTACCCGTCCAGTGTTCACCGCCGAAACAGTCCAACAATAATACGCTTCGCTGTGACATCGGAAATCCTCTGCCTCGCAGGCAACTGGTCCATTTCAATGTACTGCTGCAGCCCGTTACATCGCACGGCATGAAACCTTCGTACGATTTCTACATGCGGGTGAATACTACGAACCCTGAAGATCAGAACACGACCGCTGACAACGTACGGTATATCTCGTTGCCGATCTGGATCGAAACCGAGTTACTTCTTATCGGCGAGAGCAAACCGAAGGATCTTTACTACAACCCCGACAATTATACTACGGAGAACATTACGACAGAGCTAGAGTTCGGCCCAGCGATGACGCACAATTATACTATTCAGAATCAGGGGCCTTCGGATATTTTGGAAGCTGAGGTGTTCCTCGTATGGCCCGCTCAGACTTTGGCCGGTGACGAATTGGTATATCTGCTGGAACAGCCAGAGACCTCCGGTTCCGTGATCTGTGGAACTGCAAATGCGAATTATCTGAGTCTAAAGGTGAGTAGGTTAAAAGGCAACAGTCTTTATTGCTATTGCTGCGAACAACTATCGAATGTCATGCTACAGAATGTGTTACGATGAACATAATCATTTTATTACAGCTCGATCAACGTAGAAGAATACACATTCCGTATCCTGATCCTTCGGGCGTCATATTGGACGAGTCGCACTCGGGCAAAACGATCAACGTGCAAAGAGGATTCGCGACGCAGTTGGAGCATAACAAGCTTAACCAGAAAGAAGACACAGACATACATACCGGGGACAGCTCGGACATTCAAAAGTCTCGCCATTCATCATCATCCAGCAGCTCCTCGAACGTCGCCACATCGGAGACTCGACGAATACAGCTGACATCCAGCGACGACAAATCCGGCGTAGTGACAACGACGTACACGCAAAACTCTTCCGGCACCGGTAGCGACAACGTAGGCGATCTCTCACGCGGCCATTCTGGCATAATCTTCCACGAGTCGGGCACCAGCGGATCCACAACTACGGCAGGCGGTTTTCCGACAACCATCCATCCGAGCACTTTCCCCACCAACAGCCCAAATCCCGATATAGGCGGAAGAGCTCGGGTCGATGAAACGCAACATGAGACTCACTGGGACGAGACTCACGTGACGGGTCACTCCAGCTCGTCGAGTTCTGGTAGGGCAGGTCCAGGCGTGTACACGGAGAAAGACGAGAGCGAAAGACGGTATCAGGAGCTTCTGAGGCTGCAGGAGGAGCAGCGTCGCCGTCAGGAGCAGGAGACGTTTAGGCGAGAAGAGGAGGAACGTGTGAGAAGGATCCAAGAGGAGAGGCGGCTTGCCCTTCAGCGCAGACGCGAGGACGAGGAACGACTCGCTCTTCAGAGACAGCGCGAAGAACAGGAGCGTCTGGCCGTACAGAGGCAGCGGGAGGAGGAAGCGCGACGCAGGCAGCAACAGGAACGTCAGAATGAGTACGACGACGAGAGACAGTATGGGCGAGATCGGGACAGGGACAGCGGCCTGATTACCGGCGATCGGGAAGATGTGATCGGCGGTGGGGAGCTCGGCATCCATTTGCGCAACGTCACGTCCGCGCAGGACTTGGATAAGTTCTTCGGCACCTTGTCTAAAGAAGCTACCGGTTATGAGACGTACAGCAGGCAGGGACGGCAATATGTGCAGTTCCGCGGTAGATTCAGAACGGCAGCTGACAAGAGGGAGTATATAGAGTTTCAGGACGGCTCGATATTCCCTCTTCAGGATCAACATGGAAGACAGAGTTACGGGTCGGAAGGCACCGATCAGCGTGACACGCGGTATCTGCGGATCGAGGGTCAGCTTATGGTAGCTCAAGACGGGAAAGGCTTCATCGTACTGAAGGACGGCCGGCGATTCCCTCTTCAAGGTAGCTACACCTACACGGAAGAACGTACTTATACGCTCAGCGGATCTCGCGACGCTGGTGACGATCACGATGTCCGAACTCATGGTCTGAGTCGGCACGATGAGTATGCTGGCAGAGATAGAGATCAGGAAAGGGATTATGATAATACGTACAGCACGCGTTCGTACGAAGAACGAAAGACCGAGGAACGGCGAACTGAGGAACATAGGGTAAACACGAGGATTTATGGTAGAGAGAATCGAGAGACAGAAGGTGACAGCGTGGCGAGTAGCAGAGCTGATCCCAATTTAGTCAGTTCAAGGTTCAGGCGAGACGATATGGTAAATGTGGAGGACTTCAAAAGGTTTGAAAGACGGCATAGGCGTCAGAGAGACGTCGATGAGGATCGTCTGTCTGAAAAAGATAGCTTTGAAGTAGAGGAAAACATTCGCAGAGCAAGGGAGAACGAAGCTGAACCGAAGAAGGAAGCGTCTCTCTGTGACTCGGCCAATTGCGTTACCTTGCGTTGCACTCTCGGTCCTCTCAAAAAGAATGAAGAAGTGTGGATAGGGGCGAGATATCGCGTGAACGCGAGGACGCTTAAGAAGATCGCCTACAAAGAGAAGGTGAAAGTGTCCACGCAACTTGTTGCGCGCGTTACAAAGCAACCGTTCATTGGCACGCCAGCCGAACAAGTGATCAAGAGTTACGAGACATTCACGAATGTTGAACCGAGCGTGCCGCCTTCTGCTCCAGATATCATTCCTATTTGGGTGGTAGTGCCTTCGGCGTGTGCTGGAACGATCATCTTGCTGTTACTCATATACTTACTACACAAGGTAAGTGTCTGATGTTTAAACTTAGTTGAAGTCTTTGCTGAACACGTAACATAGCGATGCAAGCAGAATTTCTCCAAAAGAGTATGTACTTCGATTTTCTACATATCAACGTTCTGCTTACAGTGTGGCTTCTTCAAGAGGAACAGGCCGTCAGACGCCCCGGAAAGGCAACCACTTAATAGGAACGGCCACTTCCAGCACGGCGATGACCATTAGCAATGATATTTGAATTCTTTTTTATTTCATTAGAGTTTTACGACCCTCTAACTCTCTTCGATCGAATTGTTGACGAACGACAATCCTAATTATTGCGAACGAATTTACGAAGCAAGTGCCTTGATGCTCGAATCTCACGAAGGAGGCGATGAACGCATGGCGCGCAGATTTCTTTGATTGACACGATGAACGCGTCGAGCACTTCCTGTAATACTTTTTCGCTCTAACGATTAACAAAGTGTGAGTGCCTGTTTCTTAAGCGACACGCGCACGAAGCAATATTTCTCGAAGCAATTCTTAATACTTCTACGTTCGTCACTCGCATACTGCCATTGAATACTCCTTCCAGCTCCTGCAGCTCGATTATATGCAAGTTTCTAGTCAGGAGACGTTTTCTTTACCTGTAATAACTTACTTAAAGCGACCGGCTCTCGTCAGCAGGAGCGGGCGAAATTAAACATTCGGTCATTGTCACGTATGTAAATATATACATATTTGTATATTTTCCTTTTGTATCGCAATAGACAGTCGCCAGTGAGGCGTACGAGGATGTGTCATGTTTGTTTTCTTCAGAGTGATTGAAGAAAGCAGTGATGTCAGTTGCATGAAATCGCACGTTTCGTCTGAACTGACGTCCACCTAATTCGTCGTTTCATAGGTTTAATCGCTACTAATGCGCTAATTTCTTTGAATCGCTGACGCAGACTCGAGAGCACGGAACTATATTATTATTTATTAAATTTTTACACATTACATAACGTAGGCTAGAGCGCCGTAACACGAACGGGGCGACGGCTTTGATGTATGTGTGTACAATCTTGTAAATTATTAATTGTATCACTAAGAATACCCACAATGCGTAACCTAATGCAATAATAATTAGCTATAGCAAGAGGAGTTCCCTGTAAGCGGGAAGATAGAACTGATTTGTATATACAGAATTAAGAAGTAATATTAAAAAAAAGTATATAATAATATTAATGTGAAAAATTGTTTGTCATTCTTCTCTGCCTGAGAGTTGACCATAATTTCTGTAAGTTTCTTTAGTTGGTTTATTCTACTATTCTACGTGAGTGGGTAAATAAGTACTACACAGCGTTATGCATTCAACCATTTATTTAAAAATCACAATGACGTAACAGTAATAGACATAAAACAAATGTATTACTATTAACATCATAGTGCCATTATTTTTACTACATTAACTAAATGCACCGTCTCTTTATTGGAATTGGTATGTATGTTACATGGTGCACAAATCATGAGACAAATTTATCCAGATATAAAAAAATATATGTTTTGTTAATCTTCCCCTTTTCAATAGATTTTGATAATATTTTTCACGTTTTATTGGTAAAATGTATATAAAAATAATCTATAATGCGTACAATTGTTAGTTTGTAAAATATACTACCATCTCATTAATACGTTTGCGTTTTGAGAGCTCTATACAACGGAATCCAGATTAAAATATCAGCGTGTTTTGCTGTCATTGCAAAAATATTAAAAAAAACTGAGAAAGGTGGGAATAGCCAGGATCACTCGAATAACTTGAATCCATCAAGTTAAGGTAAAGCATGTAAAAACATCTCACATAAAACAATGATAGTCATGATAAAAGAGTCTACACGATACGACATAAAGGAAATACATATAAAAAGAAGTGACAAAATATTATGCTACAGTTCACCGATCAGTTATTGCTACTTCTAACTATTATCTATGTACATAATTTGTAATTTTGCTATGGATGAGGATAAATTATTTTATCTCCCATTTGGTATACGATACACGTCTTCGGTAATTAAAATAAACATAGGATCTTTTTCGATAGGCAGCGCGATAGTGTTACTGCTCTCCAAAACGCTAATGTGCTATTGGACATTATGTACAAAATGATAGCTTACGTCTACGTCTTTCCCTAAAATCATGGTCAACAAGAATATTTTCATCTTAATTTCACATTTACATTTTTGTAATCAATAAAACTGATTATAGATTAGGATTTGTCATATTGAGTACATAAATCAGAAACCTCGTTGCATCATGTTAGCGCACCACATGTATGAATACGATGACTGAATGCATTGTAATGTACAGTGCGAAACATTGACGGGATCGTTACTAAATGAATGATAATGTTATTGTACCCGTAATTTTAAATATTACGATAACGTTCAACACTTATCCCAACCCAAAATTTTGCCTAATTTACTTGCACGTTGTTAAAATCAAATTCTCCTCCGGTAGACTGCAAACGCCTCGGCTCTCGCCACGAAGATTGCGATATCGACGTTAATGAGCACGGCTGCTGTCCGATAGTAATTTCACTTTTCAACTCTTCACTTTCTCCGTTAGTCGATCGCATGTTGACTATGATTTTTTATCATCGCTCGATTTAATTGCGTCGACTTCTTCCTCACACGAGCAAACTTCGTATCAGCTGTCTGGAACCTAGAAGAAATGATGCTTTTGTTAGGGGAAAAACTGCAGAGTATACATACACCAAATCACGCGCGATATGATCACATAAAGGAAAATGACAATACAGTAAGATTTAACACTTATTGTTATTAGCAAACTTATACGAACACAATAACTAACGGATCTTTGTAGAAACCACTGCACTTACTTTCCAATGCAGTTGAGTGCCAACATTGTACAGTTCTTTGAGAGTTTCCGTTAATTTCCCAGATTTTTCTAATTCCTTGTACTTGCGATATAGCTCAAGAGCAGCGCGAGCATCTTCCGTCGAATCGTGAGTCTCGGACTGGATTTTTTTCCCCAAGAAATGCCATGTCAGAAAGCGAAGTGAGACCATTCGATGATGCGGTAAATGGAAAAGCAAGACCGTGTCTACTATCTGCTCGGGCGGTACAACTAAATTGATTACCCTGCAAAGTCAAATTGATGAAACATTTGCAATTAAACGTTCACCACATACTGTATAAAATCGCACCTAAAGTCATTTTTCAGTCCGTGACCAACGAATATAATTCCGTTGTCAACCAAGAATCGTAGCTTCTGATACGTAGACTTTAAAGTAGTGAGATGCTTGCTACTAAAATTGGCATCCAAATCGCCCGGCTGGATTCCACTAAATTTGGTGAGGTAATCGACCACTTGTTCCTGCGTACTTATATAATCGTCTATAAACGGCGTGCCTTCCAAAGGTCCTTGGCTGCGAATGGGAAAGCATGACGACTTATATTATCTGAAATACTGAAAGTACATTTAGAAAGTATTAAACCACCATACCCCCGTATGCACGTAATACGTGCAACTGACATATGACTTGGTTTTATCGTTGACATTTTCCCGTCGCTACGAAGTTCCGATTCCTCTTGATTCAACGTAACGAACTCTGCATCAATGCCGACCAGTTCTCCTGCAAACATCATGCGGATATTACAGTAAATATGCCGACATGTAATAACCTACAAGCATACACACCCTTCTTTGGCGTTTCATCGGACGTAAGCGGCGTGAAGGTAATGCCCCTTGTACCACCACTCCGAGCTATGCATTTATCCTCCCCGAACACGTCGTACGTAAGCGGACTAATGAATTGCGTTGGTTCCGGTGCCGGAATGGCCGTATAGTGAAGTACGCACGGTACTTTCCAATCGAGATTAAACCAGACTGCTTCTTGAGGTGTCACCGCCGATATACTGTGCAGTAATCGAAATTTTCGTTCTACCGTGCTGCATGCAGTTTAAAAAACATTATTTTGTAAAGAGTCACTCACCAGAAATCATTAAAAATGTACCATTGTGCTACCGCACTACCGGTTGATCGTTCGTGATAATTTGGACCGACACGCAACAACGCTACTATGTTTCTTCGATCCTCGTTGTTCTTATCATCAACATAGCACACAACAGCATTGAGACTGTACTGAATTTTTTGAACGTTCTTGATTGTCTCCTTATCAAACCTTTCCACCTCGCTGTCACCACTCTCGGGTTCCGCAGCTACGTTACTTTCGTTTTCTTTCGTCTCTGTCTCTGTTTCAGGAGTATCCAAACTTTTTTGTACTTTACCATCGCCCTGACCATTTTCCCTGACCTTCGTTTGCGTTCCTGCCATTTCGCTCAGGTCACCGTTGTTGACATTGGCGATTTTTTCAACAGACAGATTACCTTCTCCGTTAAGAGAAATCTCAATGTTATGAGGTATCCATGAATGGGAATAATAGTAATGACTAGGCGGCGTTGCGATAGGTGTACTATTTATCGTTGGAGGTGTTGCAGCTGATTGAACAGCTTCTATTAGGATAAACCGGTCTGTATCTTAATATGGTAGCAGTTTAGATATGAAAAAAGTTAATAGATGCACGGGAATCCTTCTACCTGAATCACGACCGACGTGCCTGAATCTACAGCCGCTTCGAGTGCAGTTATTACCATAACGACACGGTTTAACAGTAACCGGAACGGGACTAGAAGAGGGACTGCAGCCTTCTTTCCCATTTAAGACCTTCTGCACCACCATGTCCATTTGATTTTGCCAAAAAGCTTTGTCCTGAAATCATTTGAATTGCCGACGCATTTCGTAAAGATGTTAGCTAAAGGATTCATGACCAAGTGCAATTGACAATAAGGTGTCAAGAATGATTGGTGGATGCACGTTACAACTGTAAAATACCTGATGCGTGTCTAAACCACAGTTTAGAGCTAAGATTTGAGGTAGTTTCGTCAGCTGTCGGGACTGAAGTGTTGGTGTGAATTTCTGACAGTTGTCACACCACGCAGGTGTAATTTTTTCAGGTCTTAAGCTGCGGGCGAGAACGCTTGTAAATGGAACTTCTTCTGCTACAAGTGGAAAACAGCGGAACCATTTTAACAAGACGTACGGTAGATGACGACCACAGTAAATAGTATTCGTAGAGTGTCTTACACGGATGTGTTACTTCTGGATAAACTAAGTTACACAGCAACATGATGGAGTGCTTCGTAGCCTCTTGCCCACATTTGAGACAACGGTGTATGTGCATTTGTTCCGATCCGAACAATCGACTGATTTCCGTCTCCTCATCTCTAACTTCATTCTCCTCTGGAGATTTCTTGGTATTCTTATCTGTCCACAGTAAATGTTTCCTTGCAATTATTTTGACAAGGTTCATACTTTTAATAGAATATAGTGTCCAATAATGGTATAAATTTAATTTGTTGGAAAAAGATCATTCTTTCAATGGAATTAATACCCTCGCTTTAAACAATTATCATTTATCGAAATGTGATATCTATTATAGAATCAGTAGCCATACAACACTCAACGATCTATCAAAAGTTTCTCGAAAGGTGGCAACAAGACTGTTCAACAGTTGAACCACGTGACAAACATCATGAGTTGTACGAGTACTTATATGCAAGAGAACCACTATAACTGTTTCGTAGAGAAATACGAAGTAACATCATTTTCAAAGATTACAGCAAACAAGTGCTGTTAATGTAAATAACTTTATAATAACAAATTTATAACGACATTGGTAAAACATATGTATGCATTAAAAATAAAGATAGTTTCAAGAAATATAATTCATTTCTGGTTTTGTGCAAAAGCCAAAACATGCATCTCTGTAAAGCGGGGTATTTACTATCTACTTAAAAAAAAAAAGGAAACTTACGTAAAATACATATGAAAGCACTTTAATGAGCATTAGGGAAAAAGCATTACCGCAGCTTGCAGTTTTAGCAATACCGGCGTAAAGAGCTACAAGTCACAAAGATTATGCCTTTCCGCGTTCTTTGTAAAAAGCTTCAGTCGCAATATCCTAAGAATACAAGAATATAGGAAAACTCTTTAAACTCTATGAAGATGAGAAACTAATATGCTATAAGAGATATCTCATTGCCCACTATGAAAATACTTGCAGTAGAGAATGATATGTCTCCGGATGCCTCTTGTTATTCTTCGGATATATGTCGCTGCAGCCTTTGATCAAGTACACAGTCAGACAATCACATCCAGGTTGAAAAATAAACACAAAAAGTGCCCAATGCAAAGGTTACACATGAATTGTGTTTACCTTTCGATGTGATCCACATATATTTACCATCCTCCTCTTGCTTCCGCCTCTTTTTCCTTTCCTCGTCGTGACTCCGGTACCGGGAGCCGATATCCTGCAGGATACTGGGAAAGTCCTGCTCACAGTAAACGAACGCTGGGTACTTAGGACCTGACTTAAGTCGAGCCGCTTCCTCCTCTTCCAGCTGCCGTTTTCTCGTCTCCAGTATCTCATAGTGCATTTGATGTAAAATGAATCTGTTCCAGCTCTAATTTAAATTCAAGAAAAGATGAGTCGGTTGGCGCGATATTACACGCTGGGGTTACAGTCGTACAATATGATTACGTCATACTTGGATGAGTAGGATTAAGCTCGTCTTTCTTTTAGCTTCCGGATGAAGATCGCTCAGTATGAGTCCTAAGGCTGCTGCCTCCGGAACTGTCCTAAATGCTCTAAGAAAGTTCGCAGCCTGGCAAGGTAACCCGCGTGACGTGTCCAACATGTGGAATAGGAATCCCAGTTCGCAGGAAAGACAAAACTCTCTTTGGCACGAGTGAGAAAGTAAAGCTATTCTTACGGGCTCACAATAATAGAGTAACTGAAAGGCGTTTTAATTTAACAGAATTAGTAATCCCTGCCAATGTATTGTTCGCATGCTGCTAGCTTCACTTACCTGTAGCATAGCGTTACAATAACTGTTGGGAAGGGTCGCTTCCAAACCGCAAAAGCTGGTATGATTGTACTGATCGAAATCGAACTCGTCGTAACCGAGCCGTGAGTATTTCACCTCGATCTTACGATAACGTTTCGGTATGGCAACGAAGGTGGTCTCGTCGTTTTTAGCTCGTGCGTCGCCGGGAAAAAGCTTTGCGACAATACCACGCCGCTTTTCCAAATTGTACGGTATCTGCAAAAGAGGTATTGTTTATCTTCGTGTCGCTAATCAAGGATCGTTTGGCGCGCAGCGACGTCCAATTTCCGCTGCGTGCAAAATGCAATGAATCGTGTATAGTTAAAGTTGTATAGCCCAGTGCGTGAACGTGGAATTAATTTCGACTGTCGGGGAAGAAAAATAAGTAATACCTAGAGAGAGCACATGGGAGCGAGCCAATAAGTGGCGTATGATTAAAGTTAGGCTTGCCAGTATAATATACACCTTTATTTCACTCAAATACAACTTTGATTATACATTTCGTGGGCAACATATTCTATGCGTATGTGTACTAAGACTATCAATTGTCGAGCACAAATCAATTAATCAGAAAGCATTCAATTTCATCAGTGACAAACATTTTGTGCGAAAGTGCGGGACTGAAGATAGCTGAGTAACAGGACTATTGATGAAATTCGGGGGTCACGTAGTCAAAGAGGAATATTTGGGCTTTGGTCGATGAAACTGGCTTTTCTTATTTCTTTCTTTTTTTTTCAAAAAATACTGACTACGTGAAACGTCACAGAATCACTCAAAGGCTCGAAATGATCAACGGCTTAGTATTGTAACAGAGTATATTAGAATTTATGGCATTCAGTCCATCTATTGGACCATTTCTAATGCACTCTCTTATCTCTGACCCCTAAAACAAACTTTCAAAGGTTCAACTGGCATATTTGCCAAGTGTTATTGTTAAGACAGAAGAAACTTTCGTAACAGTTTCGCTGCGTGACTGCAAATGTATTTTCACAAAATACAGGCATTCACAATACTTCAAAATAAATACACTTATGTGTAGTATTATGTGCATATCACGTTTTCATAATATACGTTTGTAAATCATAAACACATTGAGTTTGGACCAAAATATGAGAACATCCAACGCGCAATGCAGTATCAAGAAGCATCACAAATTTTAAAGTAATTAATCGTCGTTGCAGAAAACAAATCAGCTGAACTAATTAAACAGCATTCAACACAAGGAAATGGAAAATATCGATGTGGCAACTGATGCAAGCTTATGTACTTTTGGATAGTTTTGCTAGAACGTTAAATATGAACATGCTTTGTCAAATGCAATTAATCTGATATATAAGTCATCGGGATTCGTTGTAACGGGAAGGGGTATAACGAAAATGAATTATGACGTTCCCGATTTATCCTTTCTCGGTGAACGGGAAGAGTTGGTGTCAATTGGTTACCGTCTAATCTGAATCTTCCAGCAGATAATAAAATATATTACGCATTATATACTGTATTCATAGATGTACCACAACAATTTGATCAAGTCTCTAATTATGTATATTACAAATTGGCACATTAATGATTTAGCAGTAACTTGCAATACCAGATGCTTATCTACATAGTCGCAGTGTTCATTGCAAATATGACTACTCGAATACTGTTATTTTGTATTGCTTTTGTAATCCACAGAGGTGTATATGGTATCATCGGGAGGTTAAATCTTTTCGGAAATCTAATATGAACCAATGTGTCACTAGAACACTGTGTTTGGCATTGGCATTGTCGGATACTTAATTCTTATTCTGACGCACATTTTGGCAAGCCTATTGTTAATAATGTTGAAGAGAAAGTAGAGAGACAAATAAATGGCGATAATGAGACCTTTCTATTAGCAATATTGTGCAATTATGTGTCTTGAGACAAAAGCAATAACTGCTGCAGCGGTAAATCAATACGTAAAATAATTTCGGATATAATATGAATTTTGCACTTCGTATACTACCGCACTAAAATGATTAAAATACAATAGACTAGCTTACGAAAATATAATATTATCACGTTTGCTTGATATTCTTTTCATGGACTACAATAATTATCACGAAACGTTATCAGTCTTAATAATATTAGGTCAAATTTTTTGCCTACAAAATTAAACGCTTCAATCACATTGAGCTTTTATATTTATATTAACAGTATATTGCTTTAACTTGTTGTGCCACTTTAACATGAGAATCATCAAAGCATCATATAATGCACTGCTAATGGAGTATGAACCTTTCAGGCATCTGAGTGTAAATACAATTTTTGAGAAATTGTCTTCAAAAATAATTAAACTATTCGTTCCATACCAACCCCTTATCCACGAACAGTATCAACTCATTGACGTGAAACATGGTCCTTTGTGCTTTAAGACCAACAAAGTGGGCCAATAACTTATTATATACTACGATTTCAGCTATTGGAAATAAAGCTGAACTGATTACATATAATACAAATGTTCAAACAGCGGTTATTCCCCAAAGGATAAATGATAGCACAACTGGAAGAGATGGCTTAGGAGATCCTGAGTGTAATGTAACTTTAAGGAAACTTAAGGAGTGACGGAGTCGAATACTGTAAAAGAGTGGGAGAATATTGTTTCCTCACTTGATTTCGGCGAAAAACTTGAGGATTTGGAGCGTAACCTATTGTTCCTTGCATCTTCATTGTGCGCAATATATCGGAATCGATCGGTGGAGTTTTCCTGTAATGGGTACATATAGTGTGTTCTTCGTGCTGTTATCAACTTAACATTTACTTATCATTTGTACTCGGTTGCTGTCTATTTAACAATAAAGACGAGATGGGTTTACATAACATTAATTATAACTGATGGAACAACACTAGCTTATTTGTATACTACCGGCGAATGTCTACCACATTTAATATTTTCTTATCCATTTTTCGATTCAATCACAACAAGCATTTACCGAATACGAAAAGTTTACTAATTATACTTACTTACCTATAAACTTTTTTTAAATATTCTTCCGGCCAGTCACTTAAAAGTGGATGCCCGGTATAAAACACTGGTATCGTACTTAAAGGAGTAACATCATCTTCGAAAGTAATTGGTTGAAGCGATTCAACAGGGTCAGCAAATTCTGTTGGCCTGGTAGATTGAATTGCAACTTTAGTTGGATAGTTTAATGAATTTCAGCAGTAGTCGTACTTTATTCGTTTCTACTAACCGTGAAAATGTATTAAATTGGGGTTCCGAAGTGTTTGTTGACATAAGATGTACAGAACCTGCTACATCACCAAAGCAAAGGCATTGAGATGTAGAAGATACATCAAATGACAACACCATTGCACCACCAGTAGCAACCTAGTAGTATTCAAATGTTTTTGTTAGGCTGAAGATAGTCAAAGATGTCCTAATTGTTGCGATATTGAAGAGTACTTACCTGATATAAACATGTCATGGCCGGTTGCACATTGGCATATATTGTATCAAGTAATTGCATCTGACCCAATGGAGATACAACAGCTAGACGACTTGAGTAACTAGGTAGGAACTTCAAAAGAAGAGGGTACACCAAAGTAGTAACAGGACTTAGTGCTCTCATTTGTCTTAAATCATATGCCATCAGAAATCGATCTACCGAGAGGCCCTGACGACTGAAATTTCAAATATATTTAGTAAAGAGTATAGCTAATGCAAAGATGCGATTGTTCGAAATAGCTTTAATAATTCGCCTCACCTGTTACTAAAACCGCACGTTACAAGATAATTTCCCTGCACATCAAAATCACTGAGAGAACCACTGTGGGTATCAAAGGTATGCTCTATTGACAATGTATGTGGATCCCTGAGATCAATTTTGCCTGCTGGGTTTCCAGCGCAGACAAGTCTGCTGTGTTGTCTCAGTATTGCACAACCGTTCTCACCTACATGAACCTACAAAAATAATGCTTCTAGTATAAACAATTGTACAATTTATATACTATGTACATGGGTAGAAAAACTTACTAGACCAGTCTCTTTGCCTCTATTTAAATCAAAATCAATTATTTTATCCTGATGCCCACCCATAAGCAGTCTGGTAGGGGAAATTTGTAGCATACACTGCATGTCAAACATGCTTGATGACCTACAAATACAAATCAATTAATAGAAAGCTGCTAGATCAGTAGACACAATATAGACTTACATGTAGGTGAATATTGGTATCCCGCGTCGCAACTGGTATCGCAATATGCTTTGAGTAAGCACTAAAATCCCTTCCTCTACAGGATGAATATGCCGAACCTCTTGCGTTGCATGGACTTGGAAAGAGGTATACTTTTGCAAACTCGGCCCATAGTATGATGTGACATGACCCTGAACAGATAAAAATTCAATAATAAATATCTGTAACATCCTACGGATAATTAAAAGAAATAACAATATTAGAAATCATCACAATACCCCCTGATTTCCCATCCACATAAGTTCCTCAACCGTGTCAAAGGTAGCGGTGGAAACTCCAAACCTGTCGCCACCGTCAGCAAGCAATGTGCGCGTCTCATGAAATTCAGCACCAGCAAAATCCTCCCCAAACTGCTCTGCAGCAGGTACAAACTCCTCTCCAGGCAATACATAATTTTGCTCTTCCCCTGTGAAGGAAGTTTGCCATCATGGACCCAGAACAATTTTAATAAAAAAAATAAAAAAATTTATAAATAAATAAAAGCATCACGGTTGGGCATATAAGTACCACACATCCGAAGCGACATATTAATACAAAACTTGGAGCACAGCTTATGATTCGTCCTCGTAGCATATAACTGATCCTCAATGTCGTCGCATTTTTTTTACATTTACAGTTAACCGCGAACATTCGTAAGGCAAGTAAGTTGGGGAACGATCTTCTGTATCGACACAGAATTAACCTGTCGTAAAATACAGATGAACCATAAAGTGGAAGATAAGAATGAGCAGATCGTAACAGATTGCAGATTGCGTTTCGCGCGACGAGTCGTAGGAAGTGGCAGAGGAGAATAGAATTGGCGCTGTTTATCCGTCGCGTCCTTCTCGCAACTCGGCCGAGTGGGGCAATGATTTTCGCGCGCTTTGCACAGTGAGCGAGGAGAGGCCTGGCCTGTCAAAGAAATGGACTCACAAAGAAGCTCCTGCTCATCGCCACCGCTACCGGCCGTGGCCTCTACGGACGGATCGTAGTGGCCCAAAACCGGGTAGTCCATAATATGCTCGTGTTCACGTCGATCGCTCTTGAGACATCGAATCGTCGGCGATGCGAAGGTGGTTGCGGAATCGGCGTCTCACTAATCGGACTCCTTTCATATGTAGCACACTTTTGGTACACATGCACACGCACGATATCACACGACGACGAAGACGACGACGGCAACGAACCACGCACGTACATGCGAATGGCAACCTTAGTCGCCTTGGCAACTGTGCAACAAGCGAGGCCACTTCGTCCGCACGAGAAGCCCGTCCCCACCGTTTCAATTAAACGTGTTCGCGGCGAAAATCGGCGTAGCACATTTTCACGTCTTCTACGGTACTGCAGAGGGCAAACGATTCACGGGCACAACTTTAATTCATCATTCCATTTTTCTGCGTGCTCCTCCAGCGAGTACGCGCGACGGCCTTGAGGGTGGCGCCATCTGATACGGATCAGGCGTCTTCTTGAGAAACACGCGTCCTCCATGTTGACCAATCAAAGGGCGCTTAACGTTACTAGCGACGAGTCCAACATTTTCGAACGCTTCTCCGCGCGATCAAGGCTTTGTTGTTGCTCTTACGATCAGTTTAATCTGTTTGCGCTGCTTTGTTTGAAGGTGCTGGGTACGTTATTGCAGACTTATGACTTTGAAATCAGGACAACACGCAATGTATGTATTCCTCGGGAAAAATTAATCAGATTGTATGCAGCATTTACACATATATATTTTTCGTAATTTGCGAATAGTATTTTACAAATCACATGAAAGACAGCGGAAGTTATTCGAATAAACGTTCCATGCACTACAGGATACAGAGAATAACATTATTATAGGTTATCTTTACGAAAATACGTCGTAGATACTTTACGCTTATTTTTTCGTTTTCTAAAATATAGATTTACGTTGTTCCGATAAGTTTCCTTGGCGCTTCGAGAGTCCTGCCATTACATTTTAACCTATAATCCATCTTCGATATTTTCATTTGCCAACAAAATGGCGCTTCCATTTTCTGAGTCTGTCCCTCCTGAACAGAAAAATGATTTATGTTTAGCAGGAGCTACGAAAAGTCTAATTATAAATACCCATTCAGAATATTAAAAATTCGTAAAGCGGACGTTTAAGACTTACCTTGCATTCGATGGAAGTCACGTGCATTGTAACGAATCTAAAACAGTCTACGATAATGGACACCTATTCTTGAGCGTGTCCATTATGTCCGGAATGACATTTGAGGGGTCGAAACATTAAGGAGATGCAATAGTCGACGGTGAGAATTCACCACGTGGCAGGAATGAATCAGAGAAAACGACAATACTTCAGAGTAATTCCTGTCCTCAATGTATTTGCGAGACACTTGAAAATTGCTCTGTGCACATTCGAAGTTATTGAAAGTTTAGAAAATAGAGGCGGACGTGATCGTTGTGCAATACGTATCCAACCTGTGTGACAGATTGTACGGGTTGTTAAGCTGTAGAAATTCGAGGAACTGATAAGTTCTTGTTACACTGACTGAGAACATGTTTGCATATAATATTGTACAGAGTAAACATACCCTCGCTGGCGTACGCGTACCCTGTTAACGTTGTTGCAGGAATACGTTAGAAACACACATGGTCGAAGATACTGCAAAGAATACTGATTACTCAAATTATTAAATACATTACAGAATCGACACTTAGCCGAAACTTAATGCGAGCAACAACATAAAACAGGCTGTCCTACCTTAATGGCGTCGGATCAAGCGAGTGCGATGATGAAGGGCATTGACGACACCTCCGATTTCGTCGTCCGACTCGGCCGATTGACGCCGCGAGATCCGGTTTGGCGTGCCAGTGACTGACGAAACGGTTTGCTTAGAGGGCTGCGTTGGAAACGAAGAGCGACGAATGAGCGGAGGTCGTGCTCCTACAATTGTGCGGTTTAATGTTTTCGCATTTAACAAATAATGACGGGCAAATTACCTGCGTACTTATGTTAAACAATGTACGCGCGCGCGTGCATAGTTACGTTTCGTACCCAACAGACGATGCATTCCTTGGACTTCGAAAGACCGCTGACTTCTCATGGGCTGCCTTGGGACGAAACGTCTTTGAACGGAATGATCGACGCTCGATATCCGTCTTGACGCAGTACCATCACTCTTTGATGAATCCTTACATTTTCATGAAGACAGGGTAAGTGAGATTTTTTTCATTGCTCAGGACATACATACGTAAATTGCCCAATAAGGAAGAAGCGAGTATTATTGTTCCATTGACAATGGAGAGGACGTCGTTACCGTGCGACAGCGGAAGTGCTATTAATCGGTGATGAAATACCTTGTTCCTGGAAAATCGTACTCGCAGCACTTCGACGAGTGCGGCGATTGCCGAGACGAGTAGCATCGTAACGAGGATGTGTCCTGCAACTGGGATGGACTTCATTCGACGCGTTCTTGGCGCGTCCTCCGCATCATCTGTACCATTCTCACCAATGATCTCTTTCGATTCTTCCCACTTCTCCGTCGTTTCCTTGCCGCTTGCCACGACACATGGCACGTTAATTTCTTCAACTGCTCTCTTCGGTAACGGCCGGACGTACGTGCAATTGCCATCGTAATCGGTGTGGTACACTGACCTCAAACGAACTCCGTACTCCATCTTCGGGCACTTCTTCAATTTCCGAAGGTCGATCGGTGGGGGAACTTTTTCAGTTGCGTTCACTGGCGAGACGACGTTGTCACTCTGATTCTTCGTGTGATAGTTGGTGTGTAGGAGTAACTGTAGCGGCAGGGAGAGTAGTGCGCCGAATATCGTAAGAATCACAAGGATGCTGACATTGATAAAGAAAGAGAGTCGTCTTTCGGTCATCTTGAACGATGATCCTCTTCGTACGTTGATAGTGTCGCGACCTCCTTAATACTCACGCATCATTGGAGTATTCTATTTGCACCAGTTTCTTCTGAAATGTTCGCGGCTTTGTACGTCTCCGTCATGTCGACTTCCAATTTCGCATGACATTGCTTTCGAGTGCTCATCAATTCCGATCACTACGTTACGTGTCCTGTATTTTAACGTCACACTAGGAACGAAAAGAATAACTTTGTACTTGTTAACAACAAACCAATGTGATCTGCCAATGAGACTCTTCTCTCATCCCTTCCCGCTTCTCTGCTCACACGCAACTGTTGCGCATTCTGTTGTGACACTGGTACGGAGCGAAGCCTGGACGTCGGTTGATATTGATTTTGCAGGTGGCCTGGGTGCAAATGCGCAAGTCACATGGCGCCCCGTTGTACGGGGCAAAACATCAACACGGAAATAATTAGATTGCGCTTGTAGGAAATTAATTGCCGTGCCGCACACACTGGGCGAAGCTGGAACAATGAATGGCTCATAAGTAATGATGCACGTTGACTACTCACTGTGACGAGTAAATATCTCACTGGTCCTAGTAGCTGATTGTGGGACCTTAGCATGGACGAAGGTTTTTAATGGAAATCCGACTTGTTTTAATGCTTTATCGGTTGGGATTCAGTTTCGTTAGAGTGTGAGACGTTGATTAGTACAACTTCCACAACAATTACACTAACACAGTACGATCTGTGATGGCGATGTTGCAAATGCTTCTTTTCCCGCACATGGTTCTTGGCTCTTGACGCAAAGCTATATAGGTCCTAGCAGCGTTCATTACAGTGCGTCAAAGAGGCGAAAAGGGTTACGGCGGCAAAGGGAGACGCGCATACATAAATAATATAGCACAACGTCAAATTAAAATTCGCATCTTTTCGCCAGTAACAATGGACCACGGTACATCGACAAAGGGAACGCCTGCAATTGCGGCGATGGTGCGTCGAAGGTGGTGGTGGTGGTGGTGGCAGTAGCGGCGGCATTTATAAAAGTAATAAAACAGTCGAACAACAACTCTCCTCGAGAGTAAGCTGCCGCGAGAGAAAGATAGGAAGAAAGGGTGAGTGAGCGTGGAGGGAGCCGAGGTGAAAAGAGGAGGGCAAGAGGAGAAACAGCAAAACAGACCAAAAGAGAGAGATGAAATACAGGAGAACAGCGACCCGACCCGACCGACCGGTAGCCCAGCCAGCACACGTATATCTTGCTCTGCTACACCGCACTACGATTCTTCGAGGTTCTCATTGATGGATTCAGTCACTTTCAAGAGACGGAGTGTCACATTCCGATCGGCTAGTTCTTTCGTTCTCATCGGCACTCTCGAAGCAGGTGCCTTTACAGGATCGCTTCGACTGACCTGCAAAACAAAATTGCGCCGCATAAGACACCTTTCGCAATAGTCACATACTGCCCTCGTACATATCTCCTATAACTATATTTTCCTCGTTGTGCTCCAAGCTCAGCTCTATTTGCATGATCAAATGCTTGCACGTAATCAGCCTCTTCGCAGGGTACTCGCTGGACTATGTTCTTCACGAAGATAATGCTATGATACTCCTACGACGAAGAACAAACGATCTTCTGAAAATGTGCCATATATATAGATCCGGCCGCAGGGTAGTCTTCGCCGTTAAACGAGAGACGAAACTTGGAGGTTGAGAGTCAAGGTATGTAGAGCAGATGCTGGCCATGGCAGTGGTGGCGGGGTGCGTGATTTTTCACCGCCGACAGCTCCTCCTTCGAGAACCGTGCAGTCCACTTCCCCTCACCCCTTCTTCTTCAGCCCCCTTCATCGTTTACTCTTCCTTCGCATCCACTCGATGTCCTCTCTCCTTTACTTTCTTTCCCCTCTCCTCTTACTCCACCACTGGCCAACACTGGCAACGTGTGTATGCCGCGCACACGCCACCGTACACCAGTTGCACGATCTTAGATTTGCTGATCTCGCATCCCGAGTACACCGACACAGAGATGCACCGGTTGCACGTTGCGCAAAGGGGCGCGCCCAGAAGACATGCTCCTCCACTGGCCTCAGACTCTTCGCTGTGTACACAGTCGCGCGACATGACCGCCAAGGAACTCATGAATGGCGTATCAAGAAACGGTTTCCGGTAATCTGGATAATGACCGGCAGCGATATGGGAGCGACAGAGCCACCGATGCCTTCGCGGCACTTTTTAACCGGTAAATCAATTGTTTAGTTAAGCTCCGGTTGAACGAGAGTACGTTTGTTTAGCGAATCGTAATGGACGTGTGAAGAGAAAATGTTCGGTTGGCTGGATGACGAGTGGTAGTAATATGAAATCGAGAAGCTTCTTACCAAGTAAATTGTAAGTTGCTTTATTTGTTGATTTGCAGGTCGGTGAGACTTCGTTTGTTTGTCCGATTATGAATAGTTTATTGAGACACGCTCTCCGATAAATCTGGATAATGACCGGTAACAACGTGAGAGTGAGTCGAGTCAGTGATACTTCTGCGTTACTTGTCAAAGGATAAATCATTTCATACATCAACGTCCAGATGAATGTAAGAATTTTTGTACATCTCATTGGAATTGTTTAACGCCAATTTGTGATGAAAATGTTGAATCAGTGCTTCCCTTAATGAGGATGCTGTAGGCTTGTCCGATGATATAATAGCCCCTGAACATATGCTTTCGTATCAGCCCGTGAGCACAGTAGATTGTAACATGCACGGCGCTCTTAACATTCTGTGTGCATAATAATAGACACAGTAATATACGTATGAATTTTAGTACCATCGACTTTTTTTGTGAAACGTTTAATGTCTATCCAATGTTGGACTGGTCGGTAAAAAGTACTATTTTCAATATTTATCGGCAACGCAATGTTATTGGTGTTTATTTACAGTGCAACGATCTTGGTACGCGGTAATACCCACCGCGAAAAAATGAATGTTTGTCCTTTTTGCTCCGGCTTCCGTGGGTCATTGAAGCTGGGGTAAAACACATAGTCGGCCGAACGTAAGCGTCGTACAAGGCGGACGCAACGAAGTTAAATGCGACTTTGCGTGTCACGTTACAGATACGACGCTCAAGCAGGGCACAAGAAAATCGTTTCCTGCGGTCTTTCCCTTGATACTTTCCATACAATGAAGAAACCGATGTTACTACAATCGCAATCAACGGAACGAATGATTGCACTTTATTGTCGAGGCAAAAACTATCACACTTTTATAAATACAATTGACATTTTATTTTCGATCTTAAAGAGCAGCAATAACGAAAGGATCGAATTCTTGTACACGTTACTTTCGACTGCAGTGAAGGACTTACATACTACGACACCTACAACGGAGATACACGCAAAATATAAAGGTTCAGATTATCAAAACGTCCTTTCCATTATCACATCGCGCCACATCGTATGAATGAAAACAAAAACGTTCAACTTTTACTCAACAGAAGAACTTGACATAATTCCTACAGTAACAAATTAATCTGCTCAATGTGGAAACTAAGAGTAGGATCCTTATATCTAGATGCAATGATAATCGACGCAGGCGCGAATACGGTTAATTTGTAACAGCACAAGCCGCCTTCTCTCTGAAACCTTGGGGGGGGGTGCATAAATGCAAAATTTCCATCCATAGCGCTTATAAATATATACGCCCCGGCCAAGAGCAGGGGACGAATGCATGGCCTGGGGGGCATGGGTGAGTTGCGTTGAGAAGCACCTCCTGCTCGTCGTTGCTCGCCAGGTAGAGGCATCGCAATTACGCAAATTGCTGCTCTGTTCTCGCCTCCTCCGGGCTTGCTGCCCGCGGAAGAGTCAGCACGAGACAGCCCCTTGTATGAGCTGAAGGATGCCGACGGGGAGGCTGCGTAAACTCATCCGTTTGTGTACACGCGTGCATAGAGACACATACTTGCGCGGTTTATGCGCACAAATTTAGCATATTTTCTATATAATGGCGTTCACGTGCAGGTTGGAAGTGTTTCGTAGACTCGGCTTGAAAGTAAATTTCATTCGTTCAATACGCCGTTTATAGGTATAATTTATATGAAATCGGGTAAATGTTGAAAACAACTTCTTTCGAATCAAATAACTTAATTGTTACCTTGCTTGTTTTCTACTAATCAATAGCGTGTTTCTGAGAGCAGAAGTTGCCCGCCTCTGTGTGCACTCGAAGGTTATAAACAAAATTCTAGCGGTTATAGATACTTCGACCACCATCTGAACGATCTATTTTCATGTGTCAATGACCTAATTTTGGTCTTCTCAAACGTAGGATAATAACCGCTGCTGACGTGCACGTGTGCGTATCATCTTTCACGATCTTTCCGAAAGTATAAGTACCTACGTCGAAGTGGCTGGAACACGTGATTTAAAATAACAACGTTGCGTGAGATGTAAATTCATAGTGATACACTTTGAAAAGTCAGAAAGATTGCATTGGTACTAGCCTCTTAACTCCTTTCCTTCCTTCGTCTTGTTCATGGCACTCACGTACTACGGGGGCAATTGTAGCTGGCACGAAAAGCACGTGAACGTAGTCAGCCTTGAATCGAAAGGTATTGGCTTGCCAATAGAGGTAAACATTTTTTGCGTGAGAGAATTTGTTGCTCTAACTGCTAACACCTACATCGGTACAGTTGCAGGAGCGGACGAAAGGTAAACATAACGTTTTAGCGAAGGAAGTTAAACGTTCTCAATGAAGATGCATAGGTACTACACAAGGAGTCATAGGTACCTTTAAAAGAAGTGTCGTTATTAGAAAATCTTTTATTCACATTATGCAACGCGATGTGCAAATGTTGCAAACTATGCATTTAGATAACCTTGGCTACGATCCTCAGAAATAAATATAAAGGTACATGCATTATGATACAGTAAAAAATCGATACTTATCCTTGATAAGAACTTAATATACTTATCACTGAATCTAGGATATCAGGCCATTGACGGACAGCGACAACTACAGCGACTCGGTGTTCTGAGATTTGTATGTTTATTCGTCGTACGAAGTCAAGGAGCAAGGAGTATCAACTGCGCTCGTACTGACGCTAATAAAATATATCGTGGAAGCTGGCCCGGTATACGAGGGCGCGGTAGAAAAGAAAATCTTCGCCGTTATGCGAGCCTCAGTCTCGTTTTCTCTTATTATCCGCACACCACGATATTTTGTCCCCGTTTTTTGTCGTCCTCCGCGGATAGGATAACCGATGCCGTTAAACGTGGAAAGCATATTTATCGGCTTTCGTCAAAACGGCCAAACGGGTTTCCACTCAAGTGGGCAATAATATTCGCGCTTAATCAACACAGCCGCCCGTATGACAGGTTGCACGAATTTTTGCCCGTTTTTCCGCGACGAGCGAACGCATCGCAATAGGACTTCTTATTGAGCCGAATTAACGCTTCACGCTTTTTCCTCGCTAGTTCTTGCCAGCGAGCGACTGAACGGGGCTATGAACCGGATCGACCGCGTACGAGTGCGGGCGAGTATTCGTGAGCATTCTCGTATATGGTTTTGCCGGAGCTCGGTAAAACCTCGTAAATCCTTAACTTCGTTACGCGATGAACCTAGTCCAACTTTCAAGATATAAACTTCTTGCGGCAGTCCCGTGGATTTTACGCGTCGTTCGCTCTTTACCGCGGCTCAGCGTCCGAGCCGTGCGCCAGGTCCTCGTATGTTAAACACTTTTTCATGGTAATTCTAACGTTCGGCCCGCGTTATCTGCGCGCACCTGTCGAACGTTTTCGCATACCAACGGAGCCCCGAGAGGGGCGTCTTTGCTCCCGAGAAACGCAATCGGCGCGCATACACGGCGGCCACCGACACGGCCGCGCACGGACATAAACGCATACGTACGGGCCGAATGAAAAAGCAACGACATTATCTCCCTGATATTAACATTATACCGGTAGCTCGATCAGCTTTTAAGCACCACGTCGAGTCCCGTCTGTGGTGTGCCAGTGTGAAGCCACTTGCCAGGAGCGTATTAACGGCGGGGCCATAACGTGGGCATTTATTTCTCTATCGGCGGCATCCGTTGGAAGAGCCCGTGATTCAAGTCGGCCCGAGCGAGGAAGGCGAGGAAGAGGATGAAGTGCGCACGGGAAGGGAGACGAGATGAAGTAAGGACGAAGAAACGATGGAAATTTACACGGAGCCGATAATTAGCGAGCCGAATCGACTCCCGGCAGAGGAGGGACTCTCCCCTCGCTCCACCTCGCTCGGATAATCGCTGTAATTTATGCCCACTCCGGCGGGATATAGGCTCGTTGAGATAGGCCAGGAGCGTAAAAAAGGCGCACGGCGAAAATGTCGCCCAATTAACGGCGAATTGGAGCGACCGAGGTCGCGCGTACACATCCACATCCACACGCGCTCCAAGCTCCAATCCCTGCGTCTCTTCTCGTTCAGCGGCCGCACGGCGCGGCGTACGTCCGTCCGCACACGAGCGCGCGGGAGGAGGAGTGAGAATGAGGAGAGAGAGACATCAACGGAGAAAGAGGGACGGAGGGGAGGGGAGGGAAGGGAAGGAGAGCAAAGGCAGAACAGAGCCACAAAGCGGAGAATTCCCCGAGATCCTCTTGCGCGCAAAAGTCGTCGCATCGCCATTAGCGAGGAAGTAAGTAGTCGGACGAGACGACGCGACGGCGTGCGCGAGCGAGCCGGCGAACGAACCGGCGAACGAACCGGGCTTAAATAGCGCGAACGTTCAACCGGACGGCCAGCAGTGCTTCAAGCGTTCAGCGTCGAGGAGGCCGCGCCTCCCTTTTGAACTTCGGCTCGCGCGGTTCGAGCCACTTTTACGATTTTATTATTGGCTCTTACGCTCGCGATATTTATGCGACGTCGCGCGATATTTTCCGCAGCGCGGTGCAACGCGTCGACTTTAATGGCCGCCGCATCTCTTGCTATCTTTGTCCTTCGCCCTGCCGTGCGGAGGAGCGTGCTGCGTGTTAATGTCTTCTCTCTACCTCTCGCAGCTCCCGGACGCATTGCGTGGCGTACTAGTAACGCTCCGACCGGGCGGAACTTAATTAGGAGAGTACTGCGGCTGGTGGCGATCGGTAGGAACAGCTCCGTGTTCGCGCGCACGCCGACTCGGCCGCTCTTTATTCACCCAAGACCCGTGAAAATTTTTATTTTTAAGCGCTTATGCGATCGGGACCGGTCACGGCTCGATGCGCGTCCCGAGAAAATAAACGCTCCTCTATACGTGGGTTAATTTACGAGGCTGTAAAAAAACGTGCTGAAGAGCGGATAGGAGCAAACTGTATTAATACGTCGTGTCGAGATATGCTTCTGCAATTTGCATCGTGTAAGAAAGAGGATGGGCGTGTTGCGCCTGTTCCGCATAGTTTCAGGACGCGCGCGCCGTACGTCTGGGCGAGTTTGTAATAAAGTCCGATGGAACTTAACGCCTGGACAGGTATATTTAAAATCAATTTTATCGGATGACGATTTATTTGTGAAAAGAGAAGCGCATCATTCATGCGCGTTCGCCGAATATCAATGATGCTAACAAATGCGACCGGAGTGTATATCGGACCACTGACACCGCGATAAGCTTTTATCTACGTGTCATCTCGGTCGTTACCGCACGTCGATATTTCTATATTTATGCGTCCTGCCAGATATCCTGAAACCCGTTTGACGGGCAGGACCTTCAACACGTGCTCGTTGAGCAACGCCGTATACTGTATACGATAGGATAGAGGAAACGGCAAAGGACACGCCCGTTCACGTTCGTTCTAGTCACTGTATCGAGATGCTCGTGCGCGGAGCGAATAAATTCATTTTCACCAAATTCATGGCGCATGAGAAAACGGAATACTTTCTACTTAAGATTAACATAGACCTTGATGTAGCCGTCCAGATGCCGTTGTCGTGAAGATCTTATCGAGCGCACATTGCATATGGTTTTCACCGGCAACGTCCGTATATGCAAAGACCGTATTGCACATTCTATTTGTTCTCAGGCACACGTGTGCGTCCGATTCTCTTGCTCGTGGAGGTTCGAAAGCTGTAGTAGAGCGGACCGTTAGAAGTCGATAACGATATTCATGCAGTTTAAAGGAGGCCTTGCCTATGTTGCGTGTTGATCGTATTCATTTTACGAGGCGCGAACGACACCCGTTTCAGCGATCGGCCATCAGGGGCAACGCCTCGGCTGCTCCTCTACGGAGAGAGAGAGAGAGAGAGGAAAAGAACGGCATGGATGCGAAAAGAGGGAGAGAGGATAAAGAAGATCGTGCCAATTTCAAAGGAAACTTGCTATCAGTCGAAACGAACGCGAACGATAGGAAGAGCACCGCACCATCCAAGCCGACACACGTGCGCACATTCAACTATTTTCGATCCTTTCCACGCCTGATTCGAACCGATCATTTGCCAAATCGGTTGTCAGGCAGCAGGATGCAGATCGACGCAACGACGACGCCACGAATAGGCAGCTGTCCGATGATTCATTATCTCCTGTTAGAAGCAGCGAGTGTTTAACGAATCACGGAACCGTATTGAGCCGTGATTGTAGTAGACTACCGTTTCTTCAATCTGCCCCGCCGCGCCGGTGAAAGAGCAGCGCGTAAAGGGCTCGACGAGGGAGGAACACGTTGGGAACGGACACAATGGTAGCCCCTTACGATTCGATCTATTGCCTACCGTCGCTCGGAACGCGAAAACCTGGAAGTCGTTTCTGCCACCATTCCGCATGGCTGCCCATAGCTATGCCACCACTACTACTCCGGGCCCACCACTACACTGCCCTCATCGCCACCACCACCGTCGCTATTACCGCATCGGCACTCGTGGCACGGTGCGCGCCTTAACTACTGTGATACACCGACGAGGCCCGTTTTTACCCATCGTGCCTCGCGTTCTTGATACGACAATCGGTGTTAACCGGTAATTCAGATCTCGCCTAACGGCCAGTAATTTAGACGAGCGCGCGCGCGCACGCTCACGCGATGGTAGATCGGATCGTGGATATTTGGTGATTTATGACCAGCAGCGTGACGCACCGCGGTATTCGCTCCATCGCAGCGCCCCGTGCCAATCGCACGTGAGATCTTGTTAATTATTTCGACGTTGTAATTAATTGCATCCGCTTGTTTCTCGGTAACAAGCGCACGCTTGCCAATTCCTCGCTATTGTAGAACATGCCCCCGAAGTCTGTCAGCTTTATGCTATACATTCCTTTTTTCACCGACTCCGCTACATAATGATCACTGTTACTTAGAATCCGCTCAAACGTCGCAAGTTAGTTTTCGTAACCACCGATCCAGGTAACGAGTCGTTTCGTGTTGTTGCACACATCGCGCATGAGATTCGTGATTATGAGTCACGAACGTTGCAAATCAATCATGATCCCTCATGCCTCAAGTCGTGCCTCTTCCTCATACCAAGTCTGCGTTTAATAAAAATCAGTGCTGAGGAGCATGTCGACCGTCGAAGCCTCGTCTTCCATTCGTATTTTTGTTTCGACACCACCCAAGTCCTAACCTGTCAAAATCCGTTGTGCCTCGCGCCGATATTAACGCAGCAGTAATAGTAACCATAGACAACGAGGGTACTTCGAAGTGAGTCGCTCCTTCTAACGCGAGGCATCGCGTAATGTCCGCGAATCTCGTAGCTCACGGCACAGCGCACACGGCGCGGGCGCTCGGACACTTTCGTAGTCTCATCGGGCACGCGGCGTCGGCCTACGTTCGCGTAACCTGCACTGACGGCGTACTAGATATCGAGCGTACAATGGCCGGTCTGGATGGTGTCAGTGTGGTTATAAGTGGAAGTCTCCACTTACGGATACTCGACACCTGCTCCGCGGATACCGGGACTCCGCACGCAAAACGTGTCAATGGCATCTACGGTGTGTCGTACACGCTTACAAGAATTGTCATAGGTCACGCGGTAGGCTGTAAACGTTGTATGCAAAGTATGTACCCGATAATATCCTGGGCACAGTGAATTGACCGCGGAGAGGCTTACAGGAATCCGTGAAGTCCGGACAGCGTGCGAGGGCGGTAGGCTCGCCTGTCGAAGAAGAGTCTACACGACCATGGTTTTGTTTACTCGCGGTTCATCGGGTAAGGAGCGGCGGGATGATCGTTCGGAAGCCCGGAGAACGCCCGCCGCTCTCGCATGGTTCGCGCCTTGCGTTATCCGCGCACCTTCGAAATCGCGGTTCGCCGGTGAGTCCGCGGACTCGTACGGCACGCCAGTACGATTTCGCGCGTGCAACCGCGACAATCGCCTCGCTGCCGCTGTGCCGCCAGACGAACGTGGTCAGTATCGTCGAACATAACCTCTCTTCTTACCTTACCAGACGTGCGAGAATACGGGGAAGGAGAGAGAGAGAGAGACGGAGAGGAGAAAGAAACAGAGTGAGTGTGCGTGCGAGAGAGACAGAAAGCGAGAAAGAGTGAGTGAGAGCGTGCACTTGGAGGGGGGAGTTGTAAGAGCGGAGACAGTAATCGCCTTGACACTATGTTGAGTCTCTGCGTGCGTATGCGCTAACTTTAAACGTATGTGACGTCGCGCGGGGATATGTGCCGCGCGTGTGTCTGTGTGCATCGTGTGCCGTTGCGCGCCTGATCAACGCCCACGGGTCACGTGGCCCATCGTGGACCAAGAGTTCGTGTACTTCTCCAGCCTGTGTGTATGTAAACAGATCCGTCGCGGAGGTGTAAAAGCGGAGGTCGTTGTCGTCATCGTCGTCGACGGCATTGTTATTATATGTGTGCGCAGCGAAAATGAAGCGGGTCAAAGGTGATATCTAAAGACAATCTCGATCGACAGTGTCCGCTTCGAGCATCGACCTGGTGAGTGAGTATTAAGTTTGCTCAGCAAATTTCTTGCACTACTTGCGCTGCGTATTCTCGCTAAGGCTGCGTTTGACACGGGTATTGTTTTGGAGCGCGGTAGGTGGCTTCGCAGAAAAAGAAGCTTGACAGCGACCTTCGTGGCGATGAGCAGCTCCGTACTACCGGGTAGAAATTCGTTTTAATAGTTGCTCAGGAATGCCGACTTTCTCCAGATGCGTAATCTGGGCCGTTTATGTTACTCGCCGGGCGGAAGTTTCAACGCGGCCGATCACCTGATAACGCCTTGTTTATAAGCTAATCAAGCGTTTATTTCTTCAGTAAACGCGCGTCGAGTCAAGTCTATTTCTCCGTTTGCGAAACGGCTCTCAAATGAACGAATTCGAGTAATTTCTAGCCGATAACATGGTACGTACCGTACGAGCGTGCGACTGAAATATTATGTATGAACACAATGGCAATTGAAGGTTTCAAATGTTGCGGATATTTTATATAACGCATGCCATAAGGTTACAGAGATAGAGGCACCAGCGAGCGGAAGTACAGGCTGCTGATAGCGGAACTCGAGGTGAATATATAGGCACACATTCAAGTACATTCTTATGAAAAAGTTTAATCGACGTGTTAGCATAGGCTGCCACGGATTAAGCATCCAGCGAACAATACAAATTACGTTGCGTTAACGTGCGTTGCGTCCGTGTCAATACGTACATCCAATTAATTCTGCATTCGATTATTAAGGATACGCAATTGATCACCGTTACAAACAATAATTATGCCACGGATAAAAGCAGTGTTATCTCACGTGAAGCCTTTTTCTTTCAAGGATAGTCAGCGCGGTACGTCAATTTTCTAAGTATAACCTGCACTCCAAAATAACATTCGTGTAGCACTCTTGGCTCGCATCGTCCGACGAAGAAAAAAGGAACTTTGCAGAGACATCGTGCGCGTGCTTTTTTTCCGTCCATTTCGTAGACCGATTATCGCATTTCGTATCGGGCGTGAAAATAATCTGTAAGCGCGAGGCTCGTTGATCGACGAGCGCTCGAGTCGTTGCGAGGGCACATCGACACGCTCGATGTGGCACGCTCATAATCGCCTATCGATCGTAAACGCCTCCCGGACGAATCTCGATTGCACTTTAACATCGGCGATGCTCGCTCGACCCTTAACGAGTCGAAACGCAGTTGTCGACTGCGACGAAACGGCGGTTGTTAGCTTTTTCACGAGACGTCGTTACGAAGAGACGACGCACATAGAAAGAGCGTGCGCGCGCGCGCACGCTCACGCCTTCTCCTCTCCGTACGTTTGCTTCTCCTTCGCTCGTGGGGGTACCTCTCGCTCCCTAACGAACCGTAGAATTCAGCTCGATGTTCTATCGGTTGACTACGGTGTATCGAAGCGAAGTGAGCAGATAAGATAGCGGGGCCGGTTATCGACTCGCTTACACTTAGTTCACCTGCGTCCGAGGTATCCTTATCTCGGCCTTTTATCTCTGACCTCTGCACCGTACGCCACGGTTGATATCGTGCCGTAACACACGGCCACGTTCGCGGGCACGAAATGTGTCTGGCCGTATGCACGAGACGGTACACCTCCGCTATAATGTCTACATCGCAATGGTGCGCCGCGATCCGCGCCCTATCTCGCGTCGCCTGTTCTGATTTCCAGGATCGCTTTCCCCACCCTATTACCTTTCCGTCGACTTCTCTCTCTCTCTCTCTCGCTCTCGCGCCTGACGCCATGCAGATCGTCTCCTCACCTTTCTCCGTCTTCCTCCTTTTTTGCCCTCGCACACACGAACGAACGCGGACGTGTACGGACGCGCTGCGCGTATTGGTCAAATGCGGATGCATGCACGGTATACAGTTCTCTTTCGCTCTTTTTCCCCCTACTATCCCCCGTCTTTCTTCGTCCCAGAAAGATGCGATCTTGTCCACCAACCACGCCTTCACGGTGTACCGCATGCGTCGATCTCGTTTCGAGCGTGCATCTCGTGCACCGGCGCGCGCGCCTTCCTTTCGAAGACGAAAAAACGTAGAAAAAGGTCGCCTGACCACGGTACCATGGCATCGACCGTGGCGGTGGCGATGATGATGGCAGTGTGGTAGTCGTGGAACGGTGATGATGGTAATAGTGGAGATGGGTATGCCTGCCGACTTCATCGACTTCTTCTCGGCCGACACTTTTACAAGGTAAATCTCGTTTCGTCATCGAGCATCGCGTAGGGTGCACTTCCGTCACCATTGACGTTCCTCGTTGTGCTTCGGTGCGTCGCAAAAGTTGACTGCATTCGGGTGGAACGCCGTAACCGCGGATAGGTAGCATACGCTCGCCACTTAACCAGCAACATCGATCCCGCGTCCTCTTTTATCACACGTCACGTTCCCTCCTCGCGGATTAGTGAGTTCTTCTGGGTGGATCACGGTGCACGGTCGCGTCCTCGGCATCGGCATCGGCACTTATGGCTCCATGCTCGCGCCCTGATAAGCTTATTTTCTGATGCAGACGGCTCGATAGCGGGGTAACAGGTTTATAAATTCTCCGCGTCCATGGCATATCGTATTACTCCGCTGGATATCACGATAGCCACAATGGCTTTCAAGTTCGTCTTCGTCACTCCCTGCCTCTCGTTCGTCGGCACCGGCTCGCCCGATACGAACTCACGATCTCACAAAGGTACACGAAAGTTATCGTTCATTATGCATGCCGACGCGTCATTACCTTTATATCCGTCGTCGCAGCACAGGGAAAGAGAATCTATCGACTCTATCGGAAAATGCGAGAAGCCAAGTGCCTGTCGCTCCTCGAGGGGCGTTACACGCTTTTCATACCGGTCATCAGCTCTCGCATCAGCGTTTATCGTTCTAGTTGTAGGCTCCCGCATTTTTCCGCGGCCGCTGAAAATATATAGGCCGCCGATCGATAATCGTACGTTTCATTTCGATCGTCGAGGAAAAACTGCCCGCTCACCGCGGGACGCCATGAGATCTTCCGCGTCTCGCTCCGCTGATTCAATCTGGTTCTTCAAAGTGTGCTCCCTCGTCCTCGTATCTAGGTGGAGAGGATGTGTGCAAGACTACCGTCGCGTCGGCCGTCGAATATCTTGTCACGCGCAGTAGGACTTGCCGGCACCACGGAACCCTTTCTTTGTCGACTTGTTGAACAGTTTTCGTACACCGTGCTACTCGTGGCCGGGTCGGCAGGAGTCCGGCCTCTCTCCGTCCCTTTCCCTTTTTCTCCTTTCCTCTTTCTTCCTCTCCGTCCCTCTTTCTCTCTCTCTCTCTCTCTCTCTCTCGTGCCTCTCTTCGGTGATCGTACAAAGGGGACGCGCTAGTGGCGCGTGTGTATGTATGGAGGACCGACAAACAAGAGGAGCAGGTGGAAGGTTGTGCAACCTGTTGCTTCGTTGCCGGGACGGCAAACGTACGGTAGGATGAGAGTTGTTCGCGTTTGCTTGCAGGTCGGCATGAGACGGCACAACGCAGAAACATTCTGCCCGTGGGTATAGCAATCACAATGGGGCGAGTCTCTCTCTTCCCTCTTCTTCTTTCTCCCTGCGACGTACACTCTCATTGCTCCTTCTTCAGCGTCCTCTCTACCTCTTTCTCCTCTTCGTTCACTTCGTCCTCTTCCTTCACCTCTTTCGTCTTTCCTTTCTTCGCTCGACGAGCCTTTCGCCTATCTCTAACTTCTTCTTCTTCTTCTTCTTCTTCCTTCCTTCTTTCCTTCTTTTGCCGTGGACGTCGCGCCCTCGGGACACGATCCCGATCTGACGCGATTTGCATAATTCCAGTATCCCCGCCCAGACGTTCAGCTGCTCAATTATTAGCTGGAATTTAAGACGTGTTTAAGAAAATAGCTCGAGTCGGCTGCTTTTTGCTTCTGCCGATTTGAGTATCCGGCACCGCGATCCGCGCCCTCCGCGTTCCTCGTTCATATGTATGCATGCGCGGGGATGTTCGCCCGTGGTTAGACGTTTGCACAGATTTGGTTAGTGATCGGCGAGTTTGTAGGTGCTAATCGCACATCGTCGATAATCAAAACGCGGCCTGGCCAGCGCGATCTTTAATATAGTCGTCGACTAATATCGTTCATACTTTTTTTTGTGTTTTCTGTTCCCTGAATTCCGCGAAATCCTTTGCATCGAATCTCGGTAAGTAGCGAAAGGGTAGCCGGGCTCTGCGAAAAGTCGTGCCTTTTTTAATGAAGCGATGTAGAACATAAATGTCGCTATTAATAGCGACCGCATACGTGGCGTATGCGCACACGGAGTTATCTTACCGCAGAGTTCAATTAATGTTCCTTGCTGTCAACGACTAAACCGACTGTTATCATAGAACATGTTTTATCAGCAATGCGATATGGTAACGAGGTTTGTACCTACAGACGTTTGCAGCGCTTTTTCGCTCCACATTTAACGCTCTCCCTCGCGTCTAACGTCATACTGATTTAATAGGTTGTTCCTGATTTAAACGTTTACGCTTCATTGCTCGCGAACAACTGAATCAATCACAATCCATTGGCTCGAAACAACATACCAATTAAATGCATGGCTACAATGCATTTTTAATAACATATTCTATTAGATAAATGTTACGTAAATGCGTGAATGATGTGCATGCTTCAGTATTATTTTTCACTGCGGACGTGGGTGTAACTAATACACTTGGCTCGAGCTCTGGAGAATTTTAATTTAATTTGATCGAAAAGAACATTACCACGTAAAGTTATTCGTATCTCATGTTGACTACTTGTCTCTGTCCGATGACGCGAACTCACATTCGTACAGACGCACCACAAAGGTACACGTACTCACCAATTTCGCTGATGAACGTGTCCGCTCATCACTGATATCTTCCATTAATCTCGCATTGAGCTCAAGCGTATCGCGAATCGCGAATCGCATTCTCCTGATGCGCGACGTGTGTCTTTGAGACACGAGAAGAATCGGATGCAGCGCGTTAGGGCACATTCCCACCGGCCAGTCAGCCACGGCGACTGGTCGTGTGCGTAGGTAATATACTGATCCATCGTACGTCATTATAATTCACTTTATTACCGCCCACTTATATGTACGCGGATCTGGCGCATACCTACCTACCTCTTTCTATATGCATTACATACATACTTAAACTCGCCGTTCAATTTCTGGTTCCATCCGTTATTTCGATCTCTCAACATAAACATTCTCCTCTAGTGCATTCGTACGTAACAGTGTCAGTTCTCTTACGTCGCGTTCGAGTCCGATAGAAATCGTCATCGGCATTCATCCCTCGTCATTGGCCTCGCGCAGTGCTGTGATTTGGTCCGACGTAATGGGCAGTCTCGATGCGCTCGAAGCAAGCGTTCGCGAAATTAGATTTGCTGCGAGCTTAGTAGCGCGCAGGACGAACCGGTGGAAACGTACCCTTACGCCGAAGGCACGGTAAGAAGCAGGGCCGGCAGGGCGAGGCGCATCGTATCGCATCGGCATGCTCTCTTTAAAGGCGTTGGGCGTTCACCCCGACCTCGCCTGCCCAGTGCAACTGGTTCGAATGCATATTACCTAGTGTAGAGGTGCACTACTGGTAGCACTGGTGCTACCTTCCTTCATCCCCTCGCGCATACTCCCGCTTAATGGAACACGTATGCGACATGTATGGCACCGGACCTCGTCCTGGCAAGCTACTCCAGTGTTTTGACATTTACTATCTGAATAGTGTCTGGCTGGCATTTTCGCACGGACGACGGGGCGCGCGCTCAGCGAAACGTTGGCTCTGGATAGGTGAGGGGAGGGGCCAAGTTATGTCGTGGATCGGTAGCGTGCGCGAGCTCTGACCGAATAGTTGGACGCGTTCATTGGCGCTAGAGACACGTTATTCCTCGCTCGAGATAATCCATGCTATGCGACGGTCTTCAGGCGAGAACGGCTTTCGAAGGTGTATTCGCTCGCATGATTCGTGCGATTGAGAACATCGCTCACTTTTCTGCTGAACGATAATGTTCGGAAAGATGGCGACTTGCGAGAGCTTCGAGACAGCTGTTATCGTACGTAAAGCATGTATCGAGATTCTCAGTTTACTGACGTTACATCGTGAGAGCATCGCGGTTGATGCGAGTCTGCGTTCCGCACGACTTTCGAACAAAGGGCTTTGTCTCTGCTTAGCATAAATTTCCTTCCCGCGAACGGCGGTACGTGGGGCGCCGTATGTAGAGCATATGGTACTTTTCTGATTGTGGCGGGGCTGCTCGCAACAATTTCTTAGTTTGTTCCCTTCCGCTAATGTATACAAAGGGATGCTCAAGGTAACGCCACCGCCAGCGCTGTCGCTGCCTCGGATTATCGCATAACACAGAAGCGAGTAAGGAACCAAGAGGCACCATTAACGATACGATAGCGCCGATAGGCCGCTTTTGTTTTATCGATACAATTGCATAGTTCCGAAAGCAAAACGAACACGACACCGGTAATGGATACTCACGGACATACCGCGTGCAGTAACCATTGATGGAAATGATAAAACCGGTATTCGATTAGCCGATACGCGGTTCAACGTCCTAATTCGTCCGAAACGAATGTTTGTGAGAGAAAGAGAGAGAGAGGTCGCCGTTGAACTCGAGGTTTGCGCATGAAAAATCGTACGTTCAGATTCGGGCGTATAATGATAGCGTTTCAGCGGCGCACTCCTTCGGTTGATCCCTATTAATGTGGCTATTTGAATACTGAACATTTTCGCATTACGGGCGCGCGCGCGCGCTCGCTATCCTACGCATACCACAGGGGCCGGGATACACGTGTGCAATCGGTACGCGGAGGCATAAGTGGCGGCGCATGCCTCGAGCGATGGCGGCGGTTTTTCTGGTTCGAAAGGCCCCGAAAGAAGTTCGCCGCAATTAACGGCTCGGTAAATTTACATATGTCGGCGATCGGCGGGGATAAATGGCGCAGAAATCGTCCTACACCGTGGACGTAGACGGGGTCGGGGATAAGTAATCGCGCATATCTTACGGGAGAGAAACGGTCGGGATGCCTCCTCGCATGGGCCGATTTCGCAATTTCATTCAGAAATTGATTTCTTAATATATGCCGCTGAAATGCGGCTGCGCCGACCAGTGCGCGCGCCATGGCCTTTCACGCATGAGGACGCATCGGAGCCGTTCATTTTCACGCGCGACAATAATTGATTCACTACCGTATAGTTTCTACGCGTGGGCTAATACGGTTGCCTGGCCGCGAGTGAGGCGCGCGACGTAGACGGACCCGAATGGACGTACGTGCTTTTACGTAGGGCCACGCCGACGATGCGATATCATAACGTAACCCTTCAGGAGCTTGTTATATATTTCACCGACTGACAGAGCGATCCCGTTTCTTTTGCTCCCGCTGAAAGTCCGACTTGTCCGTCAACATCAGCTCCGAGCAAAACGAAATTGGTAAAGAGAGTATATATCCTGATTGGCAAGGCACATTGATGCCTCCGACCGGGAGAAGAGGAGGGACCACCTTGCCGGAGGGGTTGAGAAAGAGACTCAAGAAGTTACCTTACGGAATGGTATACGTGTACGTCTACCTACCGCGGTTGAGCTGATTGCGAAAATAAACATTCATTATTGTAATTACTTTCTGCGACGTGGCCGTGCCGAGAGCCACGATCTCGAACTCGAAAGGCTGGGGGGAGAGGGAAGCGCGAGGCGGAGAAACAAAGAGAGGGGCAAGCTTATACGGAGTGTGTGAAGGGAGAAAGAGAGAAAGATAAGAAGAGACAAAGAGAGACAGAGAGAGAGAGAGAGAAAGAAACGAGGAAGAAGAAAGCCGAAGACGTGTACATCTGTAACGAGAATTTCATTGATGTGGTCGTCGTACTGGTGGCGGGTTAATTACAAAGTCGAACCGGCGATTCCTTCATTAACGAAAAGGAGTCGCTGAATACATTCGAAGTGAGCCTCGGGGCAGAGCAAATCTTGCTTTGCATCTACTGCTGCTCGACGTCGTTGTTGTCGGGGGGAAAGAGGAAAAAAACGATACGAAAGTCGGACGAGCATGCCATGATCGATCTGCAACTCCTTCGATTATTCGGACACGGACTCAGTCTGTCTGGCTCGAAACGTTATCGTGGCACCGTTCGCCAGTAGACTGGAATAATCTTCTTATATTTACAGTACACGTGCGTTTCGTAAGCATAAAACGCGATCGCCTACATGTGTGGCATAAATATATGTGATACTGATGAGCCTTGTGACTGACCGGATTCCAGCGGAGGATATTTTCCGAACGAAGCTGTGCCGTACATGCTCACCTGGCAGCATTACTCCTCTCTGCGAACACATTCAAAATCAGTCAGTCTCGGTGATGGTAAGGGCAGCTACAAGTTTTCGTTCGAGTATATATTTAAATTCACTTTTGAAACGGGACACGATACGGATAGCGAAAAAAAGGGAGAGGGACTGCGCTTTCGGTCCTCCCGCTTTCTCGCGCGCGGATCCTGCGGATAAGACGTCTAGCGTGCACAGCGCCGTGAATTAATTATCGCCCATGAGTCCCGTGTTCGTACTTTTAATCGGTCCGCTAGGGATCCGACCTTGTCCCTACCATTCACGCCCCTCGTTTCCACCTATAAAATGTTCGTCGTGCGGCAGTATTTCACGCCTGCCCACGCGTGCCCTCACGTCGAAGTGGCAGAGAGTAGGGAATGAGAGGTGGTCGGACGGATTTAGAGGTACCGAGAAAGGAATCGGAAGGACTTCACGATGTTCCTTCTCATCGTCCTTCGCCAATTCTTATTACAGGTGCACTCGGAAAGTTCGGCTTCTTTCTTCTGCAGAATCGTCGTTAATATCATACGGCTGTGTTCAGGAATTTGGGTCGTTCCACAAGTTACACTTATGTACTTACTACCTTTATGGTCGATGCTTGCTCATGCACGTTTGTTTCCTTTAGTCATACAGTCGCTTGTACGAAAGTAGCGTACACTCTTTGTCGGACATCGAATTTTCTTCTCAAAACTGTACGTGTCTGCCGCGACTGTCGTCACGTCTTCCCCTCGCAGCGGGACATAACTCATCGTGCTTTTTGTTTCCATGGTAAATCGTCAGGCCGTATTCACTTAGGATACGTTTTCAAGGTTTTTTTTTTAACGATTTCTTCCCTTCGCTTCCGTACGGTATATGGAATACATGATTATATGTTTATCGCATTACAGGAAATCGCATTAATATATCACGTCGCCGGCTCAGGCGTGTCTTGAACGGTAGTGATAAATGAAACTCATTTGTCACTACAGGTTGCCCGGTTAATTGATGAACCGTCCTCGCACGTAACCGCAGATGCTTTGCATCCTTTACGGCCGTCTCATCGACGCTGAGTTAGTACCGAGTCCCAAATTGCAATGATGTAATTCGACGCTTTTTGCGCAGGGGATCGGTAGTTGGCAAGTGATCTCAGCATTGTTTCGATGCCACGTTATTGCGATGTGGGATGAATTTCACACGACTGCATATTCACTTTTTCTTGAAGAATTCATATGAACGGTGTAGCATACCTATACGTCCGTATTTTACCATTGTTTTTATTACTGCGATTCATCGCCGTCATTAAGAGTGCGCTCGGATATATAAGTCATTGATATTCAATCGAAAGTGTGTCGGACCGAAAGTGACATCGTGGTATTCACGCAAGAAAAAGACATTCCTCATACTCTCTTCTACTACTCGTACTCGTGCATTCTTCTGGAGCATGGATCGTTAAGAATGTAGTTGCACCGGTCTAGAACGTTGACAATATCTAACACTCAAGTTCATGACACATTCGCGTCCGACCTGATTACTCTGGCAATATCGATAAAGTGTTGAATTATATTCCTCTTCATTGAGCATAACTTTTTGACTTGCACTCGTACATTCGTATATGCTCACTCGAAGCCGGCGTCAGGTCGATTTTCCACTTACGCAACGTCGAAGAATCGTTGAAACGGAATTCAATTTATGCAACGTTGTGCGCCGCACGCAATACCGAGCAATTGTATCGCCACACGGACTGGCTCGAAATATCATGAAGTACGCTCGGGGCGTGCGGTGGTAGGAGAAATTTATCGAGGTCTCCGTAAATCAACGTGTGTGTCGAAGATAAACGAATGTCTGCATTGTCTCCTTGCGTGTCACGTTAACGTACATTCGTATTATACGCTCTCGGTGCTGTGTGTGCACACGACGCGACGGTGCACCTACGACAGGCGAACGCGCGTACGTTCAAAGGCACATGGTGCACACACGTGCTGGAATATTACGCGGAATACGCGAGTGTCGCTGTATACGTACAGAGGACCGAGTCGGCGGATTCACGCGATACCAATTTCATGTACGCCAGCAATCGTACAGATCGCAGCAATTAATCTCATCGTGCGGCTACGACCGCGGGTGCGCTCGAGTTTCACGAAGAAATTTACATCGGCAGAGCTATTAACCGTTCCCTATCGCTCGCGATTTGTCCGCGGCCGAACGCTACTACCGGCGAGATGGCAAAAATTCGATAAGGATATCGCCATTGTAATTAGCACTGCCGTTGACACGGCAATCACCGGCGCGGCGCGGGGAATTTATACGGGAAGCTGGGCGTCGCGATCGATCGCGGCTATATTACGATTGGCCGCGCACAATGTCCCGACGGCGAGCGTTGTTTACGCCTCGCGCTTCGCGATTACGTCTGACTCGCGCTTGCACGGAGACGAAGTCAATCTCGGCACGATTTGTATGATTATCGCCGGTAGAATTGCACGCTAATGTCCCGGCAAAGCGGCCGTTAACGTTAGGCCTCCCCGATAATCGTGCGATTAATTGAAATATACAGTAATAAATTGTTGTTCGCCGATAGAGAACGGAGCGAGTGAACGACGGCAGCGTGTGCGCCCATTCACGGCCGATCGTTTACCGCGAGTAACGTTAATCGCTCCCAGTATCTTTTAGCCGACGTGCGTACGTTTCAGGACTCGTATCTGTTCCTCGCGAGAGGCTGTTTTACTACGCTCAACATTCGACTCCCGCGGTGGTTCGATAACCGTGCCCTCGACGATTTCGAGACGCGAGCCGGAGGAACCATGCTCCGTTGTCGTTTCTCGTCCATTGGCCCAGATTGTCGATAGATACGCCACTGGGCCGTAATGAAGGTGCGTTTTAGTGACGTTCACGATATACGTCGCAAACCGCCTCGTTAATTAACCGGCCGGAACTCGGGCGCCATCACCGCGTGCTAGTAGAGCAATTATTTATTGGCGTGTATACCGACCCTTTCTATAAGCACTTAACTAACCGTACGTTTATAACCGACAAACCGGCCGAAGCGTTACACAGATACGTCGGCGCGTATGCCTACGCGCGCCTGTGTACGTTTCTCTTCATTGGCAGCTCTTCTTTTTTCCCCCTTCTCGTTCCCCGGTTATATGCCCTATAAAGATTATATGCCCTATAAAGCTCGCTCGGGCCGCGCGGAATCTTTACTTTCGGAAGAGACGCGCGTACATATGTTCAACTTTCTATGTCTCCATCGACCGAGTGGCACCGCTTTTTGCGCTCTTTCCGGTAACGAGCGCTATTTATTTCCCTCGGCCCATTAGCGCCGGACGGACCACTTCGGTTCGGCTTGCGACTCGCGAGTTACCGCCAATGAGCGATGCATCCGGCCTTCTTCAATCGGAAATGGGGCCCGCGATTCGATCCTCACGCATTCTCGACCTTCTCTTCTTCCTTCTCACGATTCTGTCCCTTTTCTCTCTCCATCTGCTTCTTTCACGTCCTCTCTCTCTCTCTCTCTCTCTCTCTCTCAGTCTCCTCGGCGCGCACATCCGCACACACGCATCAACGCGAACACAAGCACTCGGTCCAGTTCCTTTTATTTCCATTCTTCAAGATCACCGTCACGTATCTTGTGCCATCTTTCCCTCGGTAAATCGCTATCGATCGTGATTGCGGCAGTATTGGTACATTACGTTGAAATTGCGCTATCCGCTTGACCCCGCTTTGGGATTGATTGTAGTGTTGATCTCGCGTCTTACCTTTTGGCCTCTCTCTCTCTCTCATTCTCTCGAACATTTCCGCCGATGATCTACGTTGAAGACGGGGGCGTTCATTCAATACATTTCAATCATCACGAGAAATTTTCTGCGTCAATATAATCAGCTTATTCCGAACAACTCATTATACACCGCTGCATTATCGCGTACAATCTGACACGCTCGAATTCTTTCTGCATCTCACTCCACCGTTTTCGATTTCGTTACGCGTTACGTCGGAATATTCGTGAAGTCTGAGCAGAAGAGTGTGACAATAAGGGATGGAAGAGGAGCTAGGGGCGGGGCATCGGGGTGGTTGATTCGGATCGTCCGGTGACGTCAAACGAGGCAACACAGCGCGGTTATTTTCAGCGCGGATGGAAAAGAGAGAAGGAAGACGGAGGGATTCGAGGAGGTCGAGTCGTACGCGACGAGTTCGGGTCAGATCTCTTCCCTCGCGCCAGTCACCCACGCCACCCTTCCCTTCCTTGGCCGTCGGCCAAGCGAATGGCGTCGCCGTCGCGGCTTCAAACGGCGAACGAAACGACATTCGATAGCGTTTCGGAGGAAAACTCGGCGAGGAGTCAGCGAAAACCGATCGGTGAGACGAGCGGATGGGAATGTCGGTGCTGGAACCTGGAAGGCGAGCACAACTGGATACGGCCGCTGCGAGCGTGGCTGCTCGTTTCGTAATCGCAGGAGATCGTGCACCTGAGACAATTCAGAACGACATCCGATAACGTCCAGTAGGCATGGCTACGGGGAGAAGTGGAGAGCCAGCGAGAGAGAGAGAGAGAGAGAGAGAAAGAGAGAGTGAGCGGAAACATTGGCGGTAAAACGCGATCGCGGTTAGCCAGGTATATCTCGCGCGTAACGCGTGTCTCTTTCACCAGTGCCAGCAGATCGCGCGGACGATTCTCACGTCGTGGGAGATTTCGCGGCACACGAACAAATTTCTACGCCCATTATCGCTGAATTATTTCCGTCGTCGATCGAACGTCTCGCATTTCGTAACGGCGAAATATCGTCATTATTCACGTCTTGTTAAAGGGGCCCCTCGCGGTAGACGATAGAAATTTGCTATGTATGTAAACCTCGTCGAAACGTACTCTCACACTTGGCGGCGGGCGTACGTGCATGAGAGCGCTGTACGAGTAGTCAGTGCCGCAAGTGGTAATCGTTGCTAATATCTGCCATGTAACGGCGATTACCATATTTCACCGCGACGTAGCAGTAAATTCTTTCTTATACCGAGTGGGAGCATACAGGGTGTTTCAATGCGCTCAATCCACGCTCCGTATGTTTGTCCTCGTCTGTCTGCTCGTCTATCTACCTGTCCGTCTGCCGCTTTCCGACACAACAACGGTGTACCGCTCTACGTGCCCTACTACGCAACGAGCTTTCGCATTCTCGAACATCCTGCCGTATGTGTACGTACAACCTGTGCGCGCCGTGTGCGCCGTGGTACGAATCGCTTGACATTCGGTAGATACTAATCTATGAAATACCTTGCAACGTTCGTGCTTTACACGAAACAATGACGACGTGCTATTTGCTTTCGTGCGGCTTTTTTTTGTTTTTGTTTTTTGTCCTGTCCATGCCGTTGCATAGGTCGAATAAGCGTACGCGTTAAGAACGCAGGCAGCACAAAATTATACCGGTCGGAGGTGCGCTCGGAACCGACGGAGAACCGCGCTTGTAGATGAATTCACGGTACATGGATCTCGTACATCATGATCCACGAAACGCCGCTGCTCGAGTTCCCGCAGGTTTCTGTTCGGTCGGTTGCGTGGGTGTCGAGCTTGGCAGGGTTCCAGGACTCGTGGGAGGCTGACCAGGCCTTATAGACTGACCTCAGCCTCTGACCTCACCCGAAATAGTATCTCGTTCTCTGGCTCGTTCCTCCTGCACTTCTATTTCAGAGTTTTCCCCCCTCGCACCACGGGAGACAGGCAGGGCAATGTTTAACGATGCCGGAATTCTGGAATGAGAGCCTCGCTGCCAATCATTTAACCGTTTTTCGAAGCAGGAAATACGTTTTCAAAACCGATCACAGTTACAACTGGTGGCTATTCGTTACATAAGACATTAATCGTTTTACATACTCGTAACGAATCTGACAATCGAGCGCGTAGTCGTGGATATCAGAAAGTTATATTCTGAAACGCTGTGCGACGAGCGTTGCAGCTTGCAGCGTAGACAAAACGTTTATTAATTTTCAAGAGCGATGCTATACCGGCTGCAGCTCTATACCCTCTTTCACGTAGCCGCCAAAATGAAGCAATCCGAAGATCAAAGCACGCTAAGAACGGAAGCGCTCGACGAACCGTGTAGCGCGTGGCTTGTGTCGTCGAACGCCGGCGCGAGGAAAAATTCCGGATTTCACGTAAACAGAGACGCATCGTTCTCAAGCCCAGAGGGTACTATTTTCAGAGACGTTGCTTCTTTTTCCCGCCCCTCCCAGCGCGGCTCGTTCATTCTCCCTCGCTCTTCCCCACTCTCTGTCTCTCTCTCCCTCTGTTCGCTCACGTCGACAGTAGCGAATATCGCGAGGAATTATGACGTGGGCCGCGTGTGCTCGCGGGTAGGTAGGTAGTTCCATTAAGATGCAAATTCGCCAATAATTCCACCGCGCCGGTCGCTCGTCGACCCTGTCTCGTACTCGTTCGTAATCGTTTATACATCAGGCCGAGATCGAAAGCCCGTTTTCCAATTCCCCGTGCATTGCAGGCGCCTACAAGCGGTTGAGAGAGTTAATTATTGTCTTCAAGATTTAATTGCTCGCGGTACCGTGATATCTTCTCCCGCACCGCCCTCTCCCTTTCTCTTCATTTCTCACTCTCCGTCTCGCCCCCTTCGCGGCAAATGATTATACCTACCCAACGCTTGTAAGTCAGCTCCCAATCTGTGTGCGTTAAACGTTCATCTCCACTCTAATCTTCTCGTATCTCGCCTTACCGTTGTTTGATATTCGCAGATCTTCCCGCCTGATCGCGAACTCAGGGAGCGAGCGTGGCCGGGCAGCTTCCGTGGATTATTCAGGCCGGCGAGCTTGCAAAAATTCAACCTCACCTCGCGTCACTTTCGCGCGCGGCCTCTTCTATGCGCCCGCGTGCAATTAGTTTTATCTGCCCGCTGTCTTTTTACGCGAGGAGGATGTTAACACAAGCTGCGTGCGCGCGGGACATAAAAGTAGACGGGCCATGTTCCGTGGCGTACCTATGTAGTGCCGGTATCTGTTACACGTTGATACATCGCGAGCTTGTTGTTAACAGAGAACATCGACAGTATTATGTGCCCGCTTCACGATGAGACACGTGCACGCGTTTGGAGAAGCGGGGTTGCTAACTATGCGTTCCTTAACAAAGGGCGATTATTAGCGGCGGATGGAGAAGAAATTCTTGACGCACCACTACGCCGGCTATTTTTAATGGAACGTAATCAACCGCACGCCCGTGGCTTCTTCCTTCCGTGACGCGCGTCGGCGTGCGAGGAAAAAGCTTACGCACGCGCACGCCAAATGAAGTGCAAGGTGCTCTGTAAAGCATTCACGTACGGAAAGGTCGGGCGAGAGTATATAAGGGGTGCGTTTCTACGCACGCACACCACCGTCGGTCGTATGCCAGTGCACAAGCGGCGTGGTGGTGGCGTCGGGACAAGGCTATCGCTTTCCCAATCTCGTAAGCCAATATCGCTTATTCCGTAGGAGTGCGAAACACTTCTCGCGCTCTTGTATAAACTCACGGAAGGATCTGGCCAGCCAGTCAGCACCTGACGTATTTCCAGGGATATCTAATTACTCCCTGGACCTAAGCCTGTATATACCTTCCCGCAAACGAGGCGGATCCGACTTTGTTGAAACGCTCAAATCTCCCCAGCACGTCGCTTCCCTGCGACAGATTTTAGTTGGGCCATCGATTCCGAAAATATCACTTCTCCCATCAATCCGATGCAAGACGCGTTCGCCGTAATCAGCAATCGAGATGTGCACGAACCGACGGCATACAGGGTAAATGGCGACAACGACGAGTCACCGTAACGAAAAGAGGCACCGGGCGCTCTCTCCAATCTGCGGAACGAATGTTAAGTCGCAGATGTTATCGTTCCATATATTTAGTGGCCTGCGAGCCATCAGGCCGTGCCCAGATTAATGGCGCGATCGGTAATGAACGTACCGACGGTCGTCCTGACGTAGCAATCACGGCTTCTTGGTACTACAAATCTCGACTTCCTCGTGGCACTGTCCACGTGTATCGCTTTATCGTGTGCACGTACGAGCGCGTACCGGCCTACGCGTTATTATCAAGGCAGCCTCTAGCGCGGATACGGGATACGTGATAGTATATTTGCATCCTCGCAAATTCTCGGCTTTTGTCAGCATCGGATGCAATTTTGCGGAATATTTCAGAGCGACTCCGCTCTGCTGTTGAAGAGCCGTTAGCTGTACGCGGAGAATATTCATAGTTCATAGCGGCGCGGGATTGCATCCAGATAACCGTTGACATTTACGCGAAGTTAATTGAACGACGGCTGTTGCGATGTATTAGCTGTCGTTCGCAAGCGAAGTATAAAGCGCGCGGTATCGCCGAAGTAGAGATCTTCGGTCGTTGAAGGAAAGTAAACAGCAGAGGTGCGAGCACGGCGTCAGTGTTCGCAGCAGATTTCGGATGTAGGTGGCGCGGCGTCAGGGATATTAAGTGGTTTGGCAGCGCTCGTAATGAAGTCCGAAGTTATTAGAGATACGATAGAACAAGGTGCCAATTGATCAGCGCGTGTCATTGAATTGGGTATAACGTGACCCGCGGTAGGCGACAGAAAAGGCAGGCCGCGCGTGTCTGTGTATGGATGTGCCGGCAGCGACGCAGCATTTGTTCCAATCTAGGCGGCCCGAGGTAATAAATATGCCTTCCCGGCTGATATAATGCGAGCGTGGGTTGGTACCACTGGAATCAGTCGTCGCAGCTGCTTGATTTACGCCATATGCCGCGATGCATCACGGGACTATCGTTCTGCTTGCATTTTGCTGACCGAAAATAGGTTCGGCTCTCGTAACTCGCCGCTGTCTCTCTCTATTTTTCGCTCTTTCTCTCTCACACTTTTGCTCCCTCCCTTTCTCTCTCTCTCTCTCTCTCTCTGTCTCTTCTCTTCTCTTCCGATTACGAAGAAAGAGGGGGTGGCAGAGGTAGCGGAGGAGACAGAGGAAAGCCGACGTCTTGGTCCAAAGCGATCCATTTCGTCTGAAATCCCCTTCTTATTTCTTATCCCACATTCCCCTCCCTTTCCTCCTCCGCAAGGCGGGACCGCGGGTGAATCGTCTCTCGTTTTCCGACACAGTTCGCTGCACCTTCCGATTCGCTCTATTTCGAACCGATTGTCACTTGATAGCCCGCGTCTTCTTCACACCGGGATTCCATCCTTCGATTAAACGGCAACGTATCAGGATGTCGCTGAGCACATCTGTCTAAAGTTCGTTTCGCTCTATCATACTACGGATATTGCGATTGCCGAGGATAATCAGTATAAATGCCGCTCGTTGCATCGAAATACGGTCCACTTAGAAACCGTTGAATGCTTTCAACGCATTAGTGCCTATACATTCGGCATGTCCAAGAGCGACGAAGAAATCCTTTCACGAAGAAGCTCTACGTCGCATAGCGGCCGGCCGGGCAGATAATTTACATTCTACGTATGAAGGCTTTTGACACCGAGCTTCAATAATGTTCGGCGAACGTCTTTCTCGCGTACGCTCCGCGCACATTTGTACTTGATTTGTGGATGTATCAATGCGGCCGTGCCCAATGACATTGCTCCCAGGCCAGCGCGTGGAAAAAGGAAGAGCTTGGCGAGCATATCCCGCGGCGTGGAAGGCCGCGATATACCCGACGGAATATCACGTGTCGTCCTTCCCTGAACATTCAGCATTTTATGGACTCGGTGAGGAAAGCATCGGTCCCGTGGTAGCCGCGGACGACCTCGGTGCCGTGCAATGAGGTGGAGTCAGCAGGTTTGTGCCTCCTCTCCACCCCTGGATTCCCCGGTCGTCCATCCGACGCCGAGGCTCCTCCTGCTGCTCCGTTCCTGCCGGTCGATGCTGGCTGCTAAGCTCCTGTTGCTCCTCTTCCTTCGCAGGTCGATCTCCATGGACCGGTTTCGACCCTGTGGCTACCGGCGTCAATGAAAAACTCGACTTATGATAACGCCGTGGGGCCCCCGACAGGAAGTTTCGAGGAGATGAAACGGACGGAGAGGAGAGCGCATCGTCGCGCATCTCTCTCTCTCTCTCTCTTGCCCTTACTCTCCCTCGCTCTTTGATTGGACTCCCGGCGTCGATCGAGGCTACCGTAATTACTAATTGCCACCGGGCCTTAATTAGCGATTCATGTCGTTCGGTTCATCAGCGCTCCTTCTGACCCTCGTCGGAACCCTTTCTTCCGTTACATCTTTTCCCTCTTTCTCTCCTCTCTCTATCTTTCTCTCTCTCTCCTTCTCTGTCTCTGTTTATTCGACTCGTTCGAGACACAGATTCCACGTCTGTTTGTCCAACTGACGTGGGAAAGGTGAGAAAGTAGCCGTGCTTTCAAGAAACATTTCTTCGACGAATCCTTCCAGGCGACACAAGAACTGCGGGAAGGATGAGGAACTGGGAAGGCATGTCTCGAACCGGCAAGACCTCCTTCCTGATCTCGAGGATTGCTTCATTAGACAGGTGCAGTTGGGCACTGTATCTCCAACAGCAACAGTCTTCCTCGCTTCCTTCCCACCGCTCGATCGTGAGCGCAGAAAACTTCTCTGCATCCACAATTTCTTCTTTGGACACGGTTGACGGACTTCCGGTTTTCTATCCTCGAAAGTAGTCTGTACAGTCGGGGATACATCGTGACAGTCTAAACACTCTAAACGAACGTTCGTGTCGGGCCAGACAGACAAAATTCACAAGAACAGTATCGAAAATATTCAGCGACTGATAATCCTGACTTTCGACAACGTGATTACTTTAACTTCGTTCGCGAATGTGTCGATTCCCTTCGTCTCGCTCATAAGATACGAATCTCGATTTGATTGTGAGCAGCAATCTTCACGAATAGTTCTTGACAGCAGTGCGTTCGCCGTTATACGACAGATATAACCCGCGCAACGTTAAGCGTGGTAAAGAAAGGCGTTCTTCGTTTAGGACGACCCTCGGGGGAACTTAGGAGCATACCTGTTTGTATGTAGATCGCAGAGGGTCCCTCATCGGTTCGATATACATATGTATATCGGATTCAGAGAGCACAGTGGAGATCGGATAATAGCCCTCTATGCGGTGCAGGAGCCGACGCGAGGCAGCCATCGACAAATGGCCGTGGCCATGCAATAAACAAGCCGCGCAATTAAGAGAGCAGGTTAATTAATGTGGACCAACTAGGAGGAAAGGTCCACTCGCTGTCTCTTTCTCCTTCTCTTCTCTCTCTCTCTCTGTCCTCTCCCTCCTCGCGCCTCCTGTGCTTCGCAGGTTCTGCCTTCTTCTCTTCGTCTCTCTCTGTCGCTTGCGCAACTTCGGTGCGCGATAGTTAGTTATCGGAATAACAGCTTTCAATCGGTACCGATGCCTAAGTGTAGAATATCATTGTGTCAAAAGCACACATGACTGCGTGAGTATCAAGCGGAATCGATATCTGAATGATAGCTACTCGAACGCCCGATATGCTATTGGTCTGTACCTTACTGTTTATACGCCTACGATGTTGTAAGATTACCATTCTTGTGGGATAAGTTTCGATATTATCGCGATTCCGCAAATAATACTGCTGATCTCGCGAACTCTTTAAATGTATACAAAATACCTGTTCTTACCAGACTGTATCATTAAGATGTTATATGTGTTCCGTTTATGTTGATGGATGTGTCATTAATTGCCTATTGAATAAGAAAGTGAAAAAGCATAGCGTACACTTTATCATAAAGTATGTACATGAAATAACCGTTTACATTATTCATACTATCGTTGCCTAACTGATTAGCATAGTACTCATATTAGTTTCTGTCTCTATGCTCTACAAATAACATTCAATGTATCAATAGAAAATACTCAGACCAAGCATTGTATCAGTCCGATCGCCAGCGATTGTTACCTCGTCGACTGGAGCTAACATCTGTTATCTTCTGGTGGAGTCCACGACACCAGACGCTTGACGATTTTTCTTCTATTTGGTTCGGCGCATGTTTAAGAAAGAGAAGAAGAAACAGCGACGGTCGTGGGTTGGTTTCTGGCCGTTCGTGAAATAAGTGAAATCAATTGGACGCATGGATCGCGACAGTCGTAAATCCTCCCTCACTCTCGTCTGCCTTTACGGCGGGCGTTCGCAGCAGCGAAATGTAGAGCGAGGCTGAGTGGTCCTAAAGTTACGATACATCGGTCCGCTAGCTTCTGACTATGTATGTCAAAAGCAGGTGGTTAGTAAAAGTGCTCAGTACATATTTGGCTGCTACTGATTAACCGTCGGCCAGCGCAAGTAGCGAAGGTACATTGAATCAAAATGACCTGAATGCGCAGGGAACATGCTCAACGCCGGCAGTATCAGTATGCGGACACAGGACCCAGGGCCCGTAATAAAAGTCGCGCGCGCAGAGGGTCTTGTACGTCGTTTTTCACATTGTCACCTACCCATGTGCCTTCAGCCTCGCACGTATCCTAAGCGCGTTACACGTCGAGTTATTGATCGAGGGTCGGATAGCTATATCACGGCACTTAACGCGGTACACTTCATAACGAGAGCATTTGTACACGTAAGAGAGGAAATTGTCCGTGAAGCTCGCCAGTTCCGCGAGTGAAATAGGCATCATTTGCGACCGTGCCGGGGTGGCTTGTACCCGCGAAACCAAATATGCGGCGGTGATCGCGATAATTATCGGACATTTTCCGGCCAGAGCGGCAACGGTCTCTGACATTTTGACATTAGAACGCAATTCGAAAGCGGCGGCGATCAGGTTCTTTCGAGCGACGGAATCGTGTGCGAGGTAATTAATCGGCCCGATCCCGTCGTTCGCCAGACGGACAAATTGGAGTTCACGTTTGCGGAAAGGTCGACGCTCGCCACGTACGGAGGCGCACGGATTTGATGTTCGCGGAAGAGAGTCACGAGAGCCAATGAGGAAATGGTAGGGAACGTGTTGCGGAACGTACGATGCTCCTCAAGGCCGTGTTAGACCTTCACCTCTTGACACAGGAGCGTAGTCAAAGGCGCGCTTGTGTGCGGCGCAGAATGCACTGGGCTCTTGCCGGGACTCCGGGGGCTCCGGTGAAGCGTGCACCGTGCAAGCGGACCAACGATTCAGTCCGCGGCTCAAAAGTGCAATTTGTAACGGATACGTGACGAATGCGGCCGCTATTACGTTTACCGGACACACTCTCGCATTCACGATCCTCCGAGCCGAACGTAATTTCCTCGGATTATCGATAAAGGATCGTATTTATAATCGCGTTAGCCCGGCCGCGATAGGAGAGTTCCACTTTTAGCGCGCCGTTCGAACCTGTTGCGTTAAACATTTTCTCGGCCGCCGTTATCGTAGCGACGGGCCGCGCTAATCTATCGGCGCGGCAGTTTCAGATTATGCACGTCCTTCGGATGTTGCTTTTTCAAACGGCGCAGCTTGTCGTCGATTGGACGCATCGTTGCGTCCGTCGTTGGAGCGTCTCTAATAAGTCCGAGTCCCTTGATGGCTCCGAGACACAATAGAGTGTTCCTCGGCGCGGGCACGTGCATGTGCGCACGGCTAGAGAGAAATGTATACTGCAGGGACAAAGGAGGGTACATTGATGATGCTCGAACGTTGCCAAGAGCACTAATCGTCCACGACCACCTACAGTCTGTGATTTCATAATCAACGCTTGCGGCGCATGAGCGTCGTCGGAGTGACGTACACACGCCATTAGCGTTTGTGTTCGAGTTTCAATTAGTACCGGAGCTTTCTTCTGACAAATCCGCCACTTCCATGACGACTGTTTCTAATTGATAATACCGTGGAAATATTTCGATGGCAATCGGCGGAATGCGAAGAATGGTGCAACGAAGCCGACGACCTTTTCTCAATCCAAAGATTCCCATTGCCTTTTTTGTTCTTTCAACGTTTTCCCCAGTCCAAGCTGTGCTTCCCAAATAAAATCAGCTAATATTCCCCGCAGTTGGTAGAATTCGGAAAGTCAAGTGCCCCTAGACGCGCGTTACGGAACAAAGGCTCGAGATGACATCAACGTCTCTTCGCCACTGTCGCGAGCACCAGCAGACAGAAGAACCAGCAGCGCTCGGTCTCTACGAAGTAGGAAGCGAATATGTTCCGAGGATCGCCCAACGAAATTCTTTGCGAGTAAATCACTGGTGCGGTACATTACTACTCCGGTCATTATCGCTAGGAATCTTTTTTTTCCACCCCCTCCCTGCCCCGTTCTGTGCCACTCGTGGTGAGTTGCAAAGAGGTGCCGCGGTTTCACGGTTCGCCAGTTCTGTGCGGGGCAGCCCTCGTGGCCGTCGAATGCAAAAAGCGCCGCCGTTACGTAAACACCGTCGAAGGAACTCGCGGCGCTCAGAAGAAAGACCTCTCCGACAAGGCGAGCGTGCCTTTCGCGAGTGCAGTCGCGATGCGATTACGTTAAACAGCCTTGGCTTAGCTCTGAATAGCGCCTAATTGCTGATACTCTCGACGGATGACCTTCTCTTTGTCCTTTGCCCCTTGGCCCCTCGTCTTGCAATTCCTTTCCCGCGCGGTCGCCCACGCCGTCAATGAAATCCTGCTGGAAATGTGCGCAGCGCCGAGCAACCGCCGATCAATTGGTTCATCGCTAAGCTAATCGTCCACGCGGAAGAAACTTGCTGCTACTCTCGTGACTGGCTCGACTCGGCCGTGCTGGCCAACTCCAGATCCAGACGCTGGACGCCTCGGAAGAATGTCTAGTGCATGCGGAAGCTGGGATTAATTGTTTCAGTGTCATGTCAGTCAGATGACGTGTCAATTTCCACAGGAAACGTCGCGTATAGGTGTTTGATTGTTTTATGATCGCGAATATCTGACTATTCCACTGAGAATGAAGTATTTCGCGAAGAGAGTGATACCCGGTAGTTTAGCATGGCGATGTTGTAACGGGGCTCATGTCGGTACTGCGACACAGTCTGTAAGCTACAGAGGGGAGGCATCGGATTGAGACTAAACGTGACGCCAAGATGTCGCCAGTCGCTCTTCACGTAGATAGAGAAAGAACTCGCACCGGTTTCTATACCTTCGTTACGCGTGCACAGGCGTGACTAAACTGGAATCTCGGGAATCGGTTCTTGACATTCACAAGCGACGTAAGCATTGCGAGGCGAGCAATGCTAAACGATTATGTGGCAGAACGATCGATTAAAGGCTCGTGCGCGCGTACTCCCGTCACGTGAAAATTGTTTCCGCCTACGGCCCGTTCCTCTCCGGTGGCCGACCTCTATCCGAAGGGTGATTAATTAGAAACCGTAACTTAGAGCGAGAGAGAAAGGGATGACACGAATGGTGAAGAGTTTGTTAACAGTAAAAACTCGGAACGTGTCGGGATTAAAACAACAAACTCGTCAGTCTGGGAATAATACTAACATTTAAACAATTAGAACAAATGAGTACCGATCAAAAGCATGAATAAAATCGTTGATATTTACTTTGGTCCTTCGCAAAAAATCATGCCTGAAACCATTCAATCGTCAATGTGATCAAGATCACACGATACGACACGCGGAGTGCCCTTGAATCGGTATATGCAGAGCTACTTCTCAAACTTTACCAAAGATTATCGCTAGAAATCATCGTGCAAATGAGAGAAACTCGCGTTAATTGCTTGAACGTCAATGAGTAGAAATCGCGACGGTCGGGTCTCGGGAAGATTCGCGATCGTATCTTTACCTATGCACGATGGATTTGTACAAAGAAAGTAAGAAAGAATTTGCCTACATCGGATTGATTGAAGAGAGCAGGCCGAACTGAATTCGTTCTATTAACTGACAACCATGGTGTCGATTTGTAACGTACATATTCTCGTGACTGTTTTCTTCGTAAATGCCAACTATTAGTTATTTTTTGATTCCACCTTAGCCATCAACAGACTATTGTCATCGGTATTAAAAAAAAAACGCTATTTGAAGCAATGAAAGCATTTCAATTATTCTCGCAAAGAACATCTTCATAGAAAATGTATTTTTAAAAAAGCTGACGAGTGAGTTTTCAGATTGCTCCGCTACATTTACTTCTGTCAGTACATACTGCATTGGAACGAATACTAAATTTAGCCTGTTCGAAAAAACCACACCGAACCAATGCCGTAATCGTCGTAAGAAAACAGGAGAAACCCTTTGGCTCGCCGCGCAACAATCTTGCCCTCGCTAATAGCCGCGTGTCGTTCGATCAAAGCGACGTATTTTCTCGCGGACGTAAGCAGTCGCAATACTGTCAGCGAGAGAGTTACCTCGATAATTGCGGCAGATTCATCAAAGCGGCCATGCCATACGGGCATACGCGCAGACGGGTTCCCCTCTCGGGTGTGCGCTTGAAAAGTCCGCCGTTGCGATTTGATCGATGCCGTCCCTTCCTCGTCGCTGGTAGCTTCGCGTTCTCACCCTTTCTCCGCGGGACACCCGACGAGACCTTCCCTAATGCGTCTCTGATGAGAGTCCGACTCTCGTAAGCCTCGCCCTCCCGTCACCCGATTACTCGGCTTATCGATGCAGTCGATTATTTCACTCATCACGTTTGTCATCGTCTCTGCGGGTCATCCGGCTCCGAGACTTTTTGCCTGCCAATGCGTCACACAAAGACCAGTCCGACGACGGTAATCCTTTCCAGGAGAAATCTCTGGCGTCGTGCTTTTCGGTCAATACCGTTCCCGTGATCGTCGACTTAATCCTTCGACGTGAGACGAGCTTCGGTCAGGTTCTTGCCGGTGCGCGCTGCTGACGCACGATAGAGAGGGTAATTACCTCAGTCCTCCGTGAAATCGTCTAGCCGGTACTTGAACGTATACCATTAGAAGTCAAAATGACGGTCAATTTGTTTCCTATGGTTCAACAGTTATTAATCTTGCTAATATAAAGCACACATCCTAATGTTGAATCGAATGCGGAAGGTAATTTGCACTCACCACGCCTCCGCGATACGTGCGACGTCGAGACAACGTAATCAAGTCCGCGCTGATGTACGGGGCCACTGAAAATGCGTTCCATCTCGCTCCGACGACAACAGGAAGCGAGACATGGGAAATCGTTCTATCAGCGGAAACAGCGCTCACCAATTCGACGTCTAATTTACCGATCGGGTTAGCTGCTGGACGCACAAAGGCCTGCAGTTTGCGGTCACTGGCACTGGGCTGGTTGTGAAAAAATGGCGGTGCAGCGCTCGTAACTCCTACCTCGTGCCGGGCGTAGCAGATCTACGCGCGCAACCTTCTCTTCCTCTATCCTCCGCGAGACGCGCGGTGCAGCTCGGCAGAGGGTAGCGCAGCGGTAAGGCACGTATAATACGTTCGTACCGGATGGAAGGAGAGCGCTGGAGGAGCGTAGATCGTATGCGCGTTGAAGAACCTCATGACTCGAGCTCTAGAAGGCTGGCCAAGCGAGCAGCGACGCAGTCGGCATAGTCAGCCGGCAACAAGTCAGCCACTCACCTAAGCGCACAAAAGGAGGGCTGAAGGGGGTCCGACGACATTAGAGCCACATTAGCGTGCGTCACTCGTCGACCAGCTGGTAGTCTACCGGGTCAGCTAATTACATGCCGATTCCAGGAGATCACTCGTACAATGCCGTGTCGACATACCATTGCCTTCAAAGCCAGTGCTCGCGCGCATTCTACGTACACGAGAGTTCGACATCGATACCGATACCGATGCATCGGTAGCCGACTGAGCTTTCGCGGAAAGGTTTCATCGGTTACACGCTGCCAATAGGGGAGATAGGGAGAGCGAAGGAAGAGGAGGACGAGACGAGAAAGAAGGAAGGAGAGTCCGCGCCTGCAAGCTAATCGCTCGGATACTCGCGAACACGAGGAGCGATGCACGCCGCAATTTACGGCTGTACAGTCGAGCGGATTCTCGGATCGGCGGCCGGCCGCTACTGCGCCTCGACGCGCCGCGCTGGCTAAATTGTGAATTTCTGATAACGCGACTCTTGCTTTTTCGATAGCGCACGAACGCTCTCCCGACGACGACGTATTCGTTCGCCCGAAAGCGGATGTGGCCGTGTGGGTATGCGCCGCGGCAACTTCACACAGCCGGACAGCTTTTGTGCCGTGACAGTAATCGAGAGCAACGTGCGCCCGATAAGCTTTTATGGATCGTGAGTAATTGTGGCTGGCGCGGGGCCACGTTGGGATCGACGGAGCGCAGCGCGTACTTGCACAAAGTTCCAGCTTACTTTCATTTTTGCGATATGATAAATCGTCATGTTTCCGTCTTACAAGGAGTTGAGAACGACGGCAACGTATCTTTCAGGTATTTTGTGTACGTTGGATTCTGCATTCAAGCGTCCGTTTTTACAGCCTCTGTACGCTTATTCTTTGCACCCGATTTATAATGCAGCATTACTTGCAATCGTACAAATTGCGCCGACGAAATTGCTCTAAAATCTTGGCGCGCGCGCTCTCGTCACTGTACGCATTTTCTCTGCGCAAATTATTTCTATCAGAGGGGGCGGTGGTCCGGTACAGGCGAGAAAAATCCATAGAGACGATCCACATTGACTGTTATTCCTTGGACGCGCAACAAAGCGAATACGGAGGGGCACGTCCCGACGAAGCTTTTCCGTGTTCGCGCGCACTCGAGTGCGCCGGTTTATAATGGCAAACAAGGTATGTGGCCTGTCTCCTGCGACGGTCTTCAGGTTCTCGCGAAAACTGTCGACCGTTGTCGTCGCCGTTGCAAACCGCTGATGACACTCTACGGCACTTGAACGCGCTCCTCTTGCGGTGCTTAGTTTTCTCGAAGAGGGTCGACCCTTGTCGCCGACAACGACGACGAGGACGATTACGACGGTCTCTCTTCGGCAATTACAGCTCGAGTGGCACCGTAAGAGACAGGTGGCAGGCTGCGTCAGGCCGTCCGCGCCATCTTCGACTCCCTCTTCCTCTTATTCCTCCGCGTCGTTTCTCCTCCGTTTCTATTTTTTTCCTTCCCTTCCCTCTTCCGCAACGTTGCTCACAAATTTACGACAGTATGCGCGTATCAGACGCTTACCTCGCGGTTTATCGCGGCAATCGGTCACGTCCCGGGTACGATTACTGTCCGGCCGTTGTTCTTGTCAGCGGACTCTTAACAAGCCATCCGCGCGCGAAATATTCACTCTCGGCGAAGCGCGCGCGGCAGCGAAAGATAGGAGCCGATCGACGCAATTTTCCGTTGCGCCGCGCGCGCGAATTTGAGCGCGCGTCGGGAGGACATTATCCGGTGCCGCGCGATAAAGCTGCCCTCGGTAAGCCGATACTCGCCGCTCGTTTCTACGTCAAATAGCGCGAGCGCGAAAACGTAGTGTTCGCGTTATCGGATAACCATCGGGAAAAGTGTATCCGCGATGGATCTCGGAGACCGTAGATTCGCTGGCAGGCACGACGCGCGTTTCTGGTCGATAAACCGAGTGAAGGTGGGAGAGGGCAGGGGACCGTGCGGTCCCGTAGGGCAACCCGTAGGGCCCGCGCGTCTCGTGAACGCCACGGAAACTCGATGCGAGATCCTCGTCGTCAAGGGCTGCGGATAATCGACTTAACGACGAGGCTTAACGACTTCTCGGTAACGGTTTCGCCGGGCTTCGTCGCCGCGCATTACGATCCGCGAGAATTCTAAACTTGGGGCCTGTCCACCGTAACGCAAGGGAGAACGAAGGGGGGGGGGGCGGGGGACGTCGGTGCCCATGGCGATCCCTTGAGCGATCGAGACGCGGCTCTATAATGCACGGGCGACACCGCCATACGTGTCATGGTGAATCGATCCGATCCGGTTGTAAGGCGACCTAACCATAAGTCCGGAGTGGATCGAGCGTGCGCTCGTCGAACAAGAGTACTCGCCTCTCGTATATAGCGTATGCTGAATAAAATCCCGGGTACCATCGGATCCCTCGCGTCCCGTCAGCCGCTTTATCGGCGTCCTTACGATCCCTTGACACGGACATGTGTTTCCATTCCGAGACTGCTCTCGTCGGCGATATTTCGCGGCCCGATTAGTTCGCTCCGTGTAATCAACGGCAGCGTGTAATTGATACGCTTCGATACTTTAGATCCGAGGCTCGATGCAAATTTGCTCCTTTGATTCGATCGGAGTTGAACGTCGTGCTTCTTAGGAACGCGGAGCAGAGTTTGGAGGGATCAGGAAATGTCGAAAGAGGGAACGGATGCGTTTCATTCTTGGCGTCCGTGAAAAAGCGTCTCGCTCGCAGGTGTCGTTTAGCGCATTGCTTTCAACGGGCAATTTAGCCAGGTCGGCTGGCATGATCTGCGAAAATTCCTCGAGGAAGTCAGGAAGAATGACGATCGGTTCGCGGTGCTCTTGGGATTCGCTGACTGAGCGTCATTAAGAAGCGATTCGTCTGTATTACGTCGCGGTTAACTATATTACATACGGAGCATCGGCACTGTTTCTGGGAGCTCGCTCGGCGTGAGTCCGCGATTCGTTTCGTTGCCGTTGCGAAATGGACACGGTTTAATTACGGCGCTTATCAGCTCTTTAAAGTCGAATCGTCCGATGTTAATGAATACCTACGAGGTGTATCCGGGTTCAGCCGGTGGCAGACAATATTTTTTCCCCCCCTCCCGTTACTCCCGCTCACTCTGTCTCGCTCACCTTATAAGTAAGCATCAAAATAATTAAGGTTTCGTGCCGCATGATTATCGGTTGTCACGAGAAGCACGCGAAAAGAATCGCTCCGTTGTCCGCGCGCACAAAGACGCCGTTGACTTTTCAATTGACTCGCGATACAGCGTGCAATTAACCGTCGCGCGCACTTTTATTTATTCGGCCCGCGAGACAATTGCGCCGGCATTACATTTTTCCGCCACGCTCTCCGCGCAATGGCGGACTTGCTTGAAGCGTAATTAACGGGGGAGCTGCTTACTCACTCGGCCAGCCTCACTCTGTATCAATGAGACATAATACTCACAATCAGCTGTAAGCGCAATGTCTTACCTCACTTTCAACGGATCGGCAGATTAGCGTTGATTGTTTTCCCTGCCCAGTTCTCACAATATTAGCTTTCCTTGGCGATTCCGCTCGCCTCGCAGACATCGTCGAGTAGTTCGTTGTTAACGTCTGAGTCATCGGAGTGCACTTTTCCTCGAGGTCGAGGACGGTGCGTCGGTACACACAGTACGTAACGTGAGAAATAGCAGCGAAAAGGTTGAATTAAGCGTTCCTACGTCTCGACCGGTCTTATTCTAATTTGTTCCCTTTCTTTCTTCGCTTCGCAGGATTGTGACAACCTGGCGGACGGCTCGGAGCGTGATTCCCCTTGGAGTTGTGGGGGTGGCGGCGGTAGTGGCCGCAGACCCCTCACCTCCATTATCGAGCACCTACGCACATCCAAAAGCAGGCTGTACAATGGTGAGTCAGATATCGAGTCTGTTTATCATTCGCCCTCTGGCGTGGTCCATATCTGACCATAACCTTCTTGCATATTACCGTGTTAAGAACGAACTATGTAGTTGTAAGAACTTCGATCCACGTCTGCACATATGCATACCAGCGATGAAATTATATATTCTCGGGATACGAATCCGAAATAAGCACAGTCGAAATGGTTTTCGTAGTAACTCAGTTTTTCATCGAGGAGTCTTTCGTATTCGTAACATATTTCGAATTTTTTCATAATTAAAAATAATACGTTTAAAGGAATACTAACCTATATTGGCAATTGATGATGTCATGTAAAAAAATTGATTTGAAAGTAACAAGTGTTAAACTGTACCCGAGTGCTAACGGGAAAGTGTGTTTGGTGCACGAAGTGATGAAACGTTGATTCTAGCAACTTCTTACTTCTGAATGCCACGCTCGTCTTATTGTTAGCAACGAGTGTCTATATAAGTCTTTATATTTATACCCTCGGGCTATACCAGCGCGCAAAAATGCACGCATCGAAGAGATATCACGAAGCCATTAAAAGTAATGAATAGAATTTTATCACGAACCATGCAGGTAATAACTGAGCTGAACTCGCGCCGCTAGAACATAATTAGCGAAACGTTAAAGACAACAAAACGTAAGCGACTGCTTTCCTTCGTGTAATTTTCAAGGCGGCGGAAAGGAAGGAAAGAGACGGTAAAGAGAAAGAGGAAGAGAGGAAGAGAAAGAGAGAGAGAGAGCGTGGTTCTCGTGACATCTTCATTCCAGGTAATTAGAGGCACGGACGCACATAAGCAGGACGCTCGTACGAGTAGTCGGCTCGTCGATGCACGCCGATTCTCTCGAGTGAAACGAATGTCTCCGTCGACGACAACCTTTTCCAGCTCCTCTCCCGCCATGCTCCTGGAAGCAGCCCGAGCATTAGGAGACTTACGATGAGCGAGGAGGCGGAATGGACGTATAGAATCGACGGGAGATGAAAAGGAGCGGCATCGAGGCACGGCGAAGGAGCGAGGGGAGGGGAATGAGACTGAGAAAGGGGAGAGATCCCGACGTCAATCACGATTACAGTATGAGTTTTCAGCGCGTCTCATTAGCCCACGCCCTCATTATTACGTTATCAACGTCCGCGGACCGGTATAATGGGGCCGGGATATATTTATGAGGGTAATCCCCGCGGTGGTTCGCGGCCATACGAAAGGGCCGCGGCTGGACGCCCGCTCCTCGGCTTCTCTCCCGTAACAATAATCCTTATCCCCCGCATAATTGTGCTCGCGGAGGATTTATAGAGCCGGCTACGGGGCACCGATCCTATCTAACGATCTGCCTGCCCATTCAGGAGGCAGTCTAGGAGAAGGAGGATCGCGGACCGGGGATGATGCGCTGGCCTGCCGAGGCAATGGGATTCATTCAAGAATACGGCAACGAGAGTACGGAGTAGGGTTGGTGTGTTGCTTTCTGTGCGTCGACGGGGCAGATTTTTTCGAGCGATTCGATCGGCTGTCGCTCGCCGCACTCGATCGAGTCTCGCTGAAACGGACTTGCGGGGGTCAATGATGAGGGTACTGTGACGAACAGTTTATTGTGGCTGCGTGGCGCGGCAGTTGGTATGGCGACGTTCGTCGCGTGACCGGCCCGATGCTCGGTATGGCCGCGAGTTATGTGCAGGTCCAGAGGCTAGAGTGACTGTTTTTCTACTCACGAGTGATGCATTGAGTATTAGCTGTTGCAGGATAAAATCTTTGGTATAGGCATTGGCAACGACCAGGTATCATTACGCCGTGCTTCGGCTACGCCGGATGACATCATATGATTCTGTTCATCTCTAGGCAATGTTCAGTCATTCTGTGCTGCGTCTCAGGTTTCGGACGGATCCCCCGTCCGCGGTGAACATCGCCATTTTACTCCGCCTAATAAGGCGCTGGCGATGATCCACTGAGACAGATTCGTTTGTCATTAGCGGTGATTTTAATTCGAATCGTTCGCCGATTGTGGGAGCGGTCTTGCGCTTACGCTTGCGTCGCGGACGTTTTCGTGCGGTCGAGCCGCGCTGGCACTCTCTGTGCTCCCGTGTCATGTACATAAATCATTCCGCGACGATTGCTATCATATCTAAAACATATTTCACGTCCAGCGGTAAAGCCATTTCGCGCGTGCGTGGGCCCGGCGATCCGGTAAATCGGCCATCGCTGACAGCTATGCAAATTCACGCAATAATCAACGTTATCTTAAACACAACGTGTCGCGGAAAGGACGTAAGGCCGGGCGCGAACGGTTCTGCATCTAATGGCGCATCAAAACGCTTCTCCTTTTTGCGCGCACCGCAAGCCTCTTCCTATCGCTGCGCCCCGCCAATATATGCATAATAAATCGCGTGCGCACGAGGACAGCTCGAAAATTTGTAACGAACCGATGTCGAAGGAGCGATAAAAATTCCTTCCCACCGGGCCCGCGGATGATTTCCAGCTAGTCATGGAAAATGAAGGATAACAATTTCTTGGTATATATCCCTTCGACCGAATCGTACGGATTCCTCTTCGCTCGTCTCTTTCCGCCGTCGGCTCTCCTCCCTCCTCCGGCAGCATATCCTGGAAGCGCCGATTCGACACAGAGGCAAGGGTCGTGCGCGCTTGCGTTCGCCAGGATGGAGGCGCATGCACAATTTATAATGCAATTAGAGCCTCGGATGGTAGCGCTCGGATTTATGGCAGGTGGAGAATCCACCGTGAGGCGCACCAAGGAGGGCAGCACCCAGAGGGGAAGGGAGGGATGGACTGAAGGAGGAGGAGAAGGTGAAGGGGGGGGGGGGAGAGTAAAGAACGAGCAGGACGAAGAGGAAGAAGAAGAGAAAGAAGGACCGTAAGAAATGGTAAGAGAAAGAAGAGGTAGAGAGATAGCGAGAGCAAAAGAGAGAGAGAGAGAGACAGAGAAGGGGAAAAAGAGAGAAGCCGACGCCGATGCGGGAGCTATACACCCATGGAATGAGTTATATGCCTCCCGCGGTAGCCGATGCATTATTTATCGCTCGGCTTTTCATTATTTCTCCGTCGCTGCACGAAACTCACTTGCGAGCACCGACCCATCCAATGAAGCATTACGATTCGCGTCGAACTGGCTTAGCTGGATGTCCACACGCGCGAACGACTTTTCGTCGACATTAAATTCCTGACTAGCCAAACGCTCTCTCGTCGGCTCCGGTAGACACCCGGTGCTTGTTCCTGCGTCTCGGTCAAAAGGCGCGCACGCGAATTCGCGCTCGTTTTCATGAAAGGACCTTCTGGACTAACATATACGACCAGCGAGTATCTGGCTACCGTGCGTTCTACTTATGTGTCGTGCATACGTGAATTACATGCAAAGTGACATCGAAGAAGTGCTTGTAGAATAAATTGCACCCGCACACGATTATTATACAAAATTGAAAGTATCCGCTTTTATGGGTATATGCGAATATTTGTGCTTTCATCACTCTTCCTTTTTTTTTTTCCCCCATTAATTTTGGCAATCAATGTAGCGCGATGAGCTTTGACGTATATTTTTGTATACTTTTGTTCACGGTGTACGCTATCGATGTCTGCCTGAAAAGACGTTAAGCCCTACACATGGTACGCGCTAATGAAAGTCGGTCTGCTCTGAGTGCAAAGGATTAACCTCTTTCTAGGATTCATAGACGTTCTACCTTCTTTGGAAGTCTTCCGCAGCATGCGTGCAGCACTTACCCCACGTTCTACCGTGTCTTGCTTTTTCTTCCTTCCGCCATGGTTAGGGGCGTCTCTATCATTAGGCGCAGTAACTTATGGCGTTACGATGCTAATGAGGATTCCTTCTGCACTCGGCACAGGTTGTTTACGGTTATGCATTTTTACTATTACACTAAACACACTTCCATTTTGCGCGGAGCGCGTATCATTCCATCGTTCTCTTGTTTTTACGCTTACTTTTTATGCTCGCTAATAAACGTGTTCTTCGCTCTTGGCTTCGGAGCCGGAGGAGAAAAACTTTGAAATATACATAAAAATGCGCTTTAATAAGAATGCAAGATAGAATCCAATGGCCTGCCGAGTACTTTGAATCTATTCGCAATTTTCCACCGTGCCCATACGTATATGTATCGGGGGACGAGATTAATTACGAGCGAGAATTGAATCTTTTCTATGCAGCCCAAGATCCACGTTCGATCACGTGTCTACATGCGCCTTACGGCGTGCGCCAGTCGTATAGGTACGTTCGTTCACGAGATCGAGAGCGGGTCAGCGGGTTCACGGGTAATCGAAAAATCGGTAAGTGCTCGCTAACAGTGAAGGTATCGCCTTCCACGTGTGACGTCACTAGCCTGCTCTAATTAGCCGGAAAAATGAGAGATACGGAGGGAGGGAGAGGGGCAGAGAGAGAGAGAGAGAGAGAGAGGTTTGATGAGCCCCGACCCCACCTGTTTGATGTGCCCACCGGGATATTCATAGAACGCTCGTAACGACCAGGATAATCGTTTCTGAGAGGAAAGTTGCAGGGCTCTCTCTCTCCGCCGCACACGTCCCTCATGCCAAAGCATATTCCTACGTAACGGTCGATGAGTACCATTTTGAGGGCGATAGTAAAGCAATGATATATTTCATTTTAAGATCAAGCTGTCAGGGGTAATGCAAGAGGCAACCGGCCCCGGTTGATACTTCCTCGCCCATGGTTTACGATTATGCCGAGATAGCCATTATTTGCTTTTCGATTTCGCCAAACCGAAGCCGCTGCCGTAATGGCGAGGCCTATTATTCAGCCCCGGCGAGCGAGTGTGATATACTTGGCGGGGAACACCGATCGGAGCCGCTGATAATTTTAAAATCAACGAGATATTAGAAAGTTCGGCCGCAGCGCCGATGCACGGGCGAAGACGAGCACGGTCGCTGGCGCGAAGGAGGCAAGCCGAGCCCCGAACCGTTAATCGCAGACGTAATTACGATAATCGCTCATTGATTGCCCCGCGAACGTGCCTTCTGCACTTTCCTACCGCGCATCTACACGGAACAGCGGCACGGAGCGCAGTGCATCTGTCGGTGCCACGATCCGCTACTCTGCCGGTCCGTACAATCGAACACTACGAATCGTCCGGGACGAAAGTTTCCTCTTTTTCTTCCGATCAGAGATCCACTATTCTAGTATTGAGACTTCCTTTCGCCAGCTTTTCATACGTCGCGCGCGGAATATAGTTTTCCCCGGCTTACGCGTTTCAGATAACCGCGTTCGAGAGCGCGTCTTCATAACGGCACGGATGAAGCCATTAATAAGGTACGTTGCGCGGGACAAGGAAATGTAGAACTAAGGGGCAGGAAACTGGCGAGAATACAATACGCACCGGGCGGCATCGGATAATGGATGTTCCTCGGTACATTGGATGCGTGTAACGGATGGCGCACTAGACGGTGCTGCTTGCTAAGCTTATTCCAATGTCCACGACATTCGCGCCGCCCGCAGGACTGACAACGAGAGTTATTGCAGATCATGTGGAAAGAGTACGGCTAAAGCTGCGACGCGGTTCTCTTTATGGGGGGATCTTCATACTTTCATACCGCTGTCCGCGGATCTTGTTGAAAACGGTCCACGAATTTCTATGCGCGTATCGAAGCTGTGCTTTACAACTGGCACGGTGTACGGTCCATTCACTTTACGACGGACTCCTCGTAATAAAAGAAGTTTCCGTGCACGGTTTAATATATTTATACGATTTACGGTGTGATCGGTCATCTGCCTCACGCAGGTGTCTTCGCTGACGCGATCGTAATTAGTTCCTCCGCGCTTTAATACTTCCAATTAACTCTCATCCTATTTACGATTTTAATTTCACTTATTCGAGAGCGATCTAACTTGGTCGCGTAACAAAATTTTCCAACTTCGTGTCCATCGAAGTGTGTTTATAGAATGAATCGTTGAGTTTGCATTACGATAATTTTACGATGCGACGTGATCCTTCGAATCATTGCGCGTGTTACGTATATCGTAATGACCGGCATCCACTGTACAACGAACGACTTATTCGCCGAGCATTGACGCTTTCGTTGAAAGGTGAGCGATTTAACGAGGCAAACGTCATCGAAATCGCGGGTTCGCTCGTGATCGAGAGGCGGGTCGTTGATCGCGAATAAAGATCGATCTCCCGTCGTGTCGGAGAGTCCCTGGATCTCGTGGAGGGGCTGCCGGCTGGCTTAGGGCCCGGGTTCCTTTTCTTTAACGACCGGACGTTTGGCTCTTCCCTCCGCCGGACCCTATGTAGGTTTGTGTACCGATCAATTCGCAGGACAAAACGCTCTCGTGGTCGCGTGTAAACGAGAAAATGGAATGAGCCCGCTTACCCTTGTTGGGGCGCAGCTTTATCAGGTACCCTTCATGCCGCTCTGCCGGACTATTAGTCGTTGTCAGCCACGTCCGGCGACGCTGACTCTCGCCAGCGGACGGAGAACCAGGAACAGAGAGTGTGTTGTTCCTGATCCTCTGCCGTAGGATTCGCGAGAGGAGAACGTAACGTGAACCCTCTAACACCTTCGAGGAATTAAGATATCGGGTGCGCTCACTCCCCGCTTCAATGGGATTAGTTCGAGCTACTTTTTTTTTTGTTCTGTCGTTACGTCTGTGTCCTTTGTTTCTCTGCACCGCCATTTAGACGAGGGTTGCATACCGAGAAATCGAAGGAAAGTGGGGTGTGTCGTGTTTGATTTATGCCTTTTCTGCTATCTTTGTCGACTCTTGGATTTGTTTATTTCGCTGCGTCGTGTGCCATATCTTACTGCGCTGATTATCATGAATAAAAATCTGTACGGAGTTGCTGCGACAGGATTGTAGAATGTTTAATGGAATAATGAGATCGATCACTCGCGTAACGCTCCCGCATTGTTTCGGATCCGCGCCGGTATGTAAATCGGATCGTTAAAAGCGACCGTCACCGTATTTCACTCGTTTCCACAGCTTATTAACTTTGGCATTTATGACCCTTTGATTCCCGTCGATTCCAATGCCGCGGGCGAACTTTATTATTGACTTTACTGCGCTTTAGTATCGCATTGAATTAAGACGGTGCAAATAGTGTCGTCGATCCTGTTCCAGGAACACGCCTATCTGTTCTCCGCGTGTCTCTATCCGCTTGTGTACCGTACCTTCACACGCGTATACGCCAGATACGGTGCAGCCTTCGTTACAGGATTCTCGCTGATAATTTATTCCGAATCGTGCACATTTTATTACTTCGTGCGTCCGCCGATCGCGCTCTGATTCGATTGCACGTCGCGGCTTTCGTTCAGCGCGTCCAACCACAAACACACTTGCGCCTGGATTAATGATCACGGATATCAGGTGAATGGAATGATTAATATTCCTCATCCTGTTATCTAGCTCAAGAACTTTCCGCGTAAGAACGACAGAGAGAGAGAGAGAGAGAGAGAGAGAGAGAGAGAGAGGGAGAAAGAGACGAAGAGAGCAAAGAGAGAGAGAGAGAGAAAGAAAATCGAAGGTACGCGCACGGAGAAAGATTTGCAGCGAATTATCGTCGAACAACAATCGCGATTCCGCACACGATCGCCTCGGCGCGCGCGCGCGATGTAAAACGTAAACACTCGTGGCCGCATTGTAAGTTCAGCTATCCGAGCCGAGGTCACCGCGTCGAGGGTGTAATATTAATAACGAGCGAGGATGAAATAGGCACGAATAGGTCGCGGAAAAATCGTTGCTCGTCGATACAGTCTTTCACCTCGGGGCTATCAAATTCCGTGCGAATAAAGACGTGGGATACGTCGGACGGGCTCATGAATGGGATTATTAATATTTCCCGTCTCGGTTATCTCTATCAACCTCTCTGTCTATTCTCTTCATTCTTTCGAACGTACACCTTCACCACGCCCTCCTCCCCTCTTTCGCCTCCCTTTCAGTCGCACTCGGCCGCTCTCGTCGACTCTTTCTCTTCATCGCGCCTCGCATCGCATCGCATCGCCTCCGAGCGATCCGCGCAGCGAGATACCGTTTTCGATAAATCCGACAAAAATTCGCACGCCCGGCGAGCGCGGACGTTCTACACGGCGCGCGAGGGAGAGCGACTCGTCCAGCCGTCGTGCGTTTCCTTCCAAGCGATCCACTGATATATATTCACGAGTCGAGCGATCGATACGCTGACCTGCGTGCGCCGTTGATATTTCGAAAGTGCCCCGATGAAAATAGTCGGGAAGCCTTAGCTACGTTCTATTTAGAAGTCGCGCGCCGCCGTTGCGCTCGCCGTCCTACGTCCTCGCGATAATTTCAAGCATTCCACAAATCATTTAGTTGGAAAGTATACTACGGCCGACACGCCTACGTTGCCGCCGCTCGGAACACGTCCGATAAGAAGGTAAACCCTGCGGATCGGCCGCTCGATCGGTTCCGTCCGTCCAGTTCCCCTTGAAACGCGTGTCAACCCCGAGTTCGAAGTCCGCCCACGTTCGTCGAGTGAACCACGAGAGAAAAAGGAGCAGCAGGTACGGGGACGAAGAAGCGGAAAGATCGGGAATGAGCGAAGTTTCGCTTGGCTGCCAAGCAGCTCGACAAGCTGAAGTTCTAGTGAGCCGATGGAAAAAGGCGATGTCGTCGCTCGCGTCTCTCACGACTACTTTTCGGCGATGTTCGGTGGCCTTCCTCAAAAATCACTCCTTCTCTCCCTTAATTCCCGCAGCGCGACGCTAATGACGCTCACAATCAGAACTGACGAACAGAAACGTACGGGCAAGAAGTCCGATCCCGTTTGGAAGGTAACGTTGCGTCGTCGGCCGCGAATAACGAGGAGCGTTATCGTGTCCGCACGCACGTAAAATATCTTCGCATTCTTTTCCGTCGATTTTCTTTTAATGCGACGTATCATTACTTTAATGCATCGTTACCTCTCTACATCGGCGAACGAGCGAAACGAAATCGTCTTGATCGTCTTGCCGGTAACGGAGTAGGTTACTAATGGTGGGCTTGGTGGGTCGGTGGGTTGGTAGACTGGGTTGGGCTTCTTAGAGGTCCACTGAGGTCAGACTGTGTGCGGGAAGGATATGCTCGCCCAAGGCACCGATGACATCGACGAACGAATAACCAGGTTCGCGAGTCTCGAAACGAGCACAGCCGAGGAAGAGGGAAGAAGTTGGACGAGAAGGCAGGCAGGCAGGCAGGCAGGCAGGCAGGCGAGAGAGAGGGAAGCGCATAAGTCTCTCAATGAAACGTTCATGAATAATGATGCCAACTCACCTTGATTACGAGGTCACAGTCGTAAAACTTACCCTTCCCGACGGGAAGCGTGTCTTTGTTATGAGAACTTATTATACCCGTGCTGCAACGTATTTTAAGCCGATACGTCTGGCGAACTTTGATGCAAGTAATTACAGTCTGATGATGACGAACGGTTCATAGGTTCTGCGCGGTGCAAGCTGAATGAAGTATACGTAGAGCGTCGTTGCGAAGTTCTCCTTCGTAGGCAAACTGCTGGTGCGTGTCGAGATATATAGAATAACTTGGTTTCGTGCAACCCAGGCCGCGTCGGCATCTGTCTCCGATGGGCAATGGACTCGGGGGGGAAAGGATAAAAAGAAGCATAAAGAACAGCAGGGGGAAGAGGGCGGCAGGAGAGATGCTGAAGGAGGCACGGGTCATGCAACAACAGGAAGGTTAGTTGCTCGGGGCGGCGACAAGCGAGCGAACACCATCTCGCCGGCACGACTTTTACATACATGTGTAACTGGCTCTTATAATAATTTCACTCGGCCACGAAGGACCCAGGACAACATGTAACGCATGTTTCCTGGAAGTTCGTCCTTTCCGTCGTGGAAAAAACCGACCTGCCGTCATTATCCGAAGGAGAGCACCGGAGAAAGGAGATGGCAGATAAAGAGAGAGAGAGAGAGAGAGAGAGAGAGGAGAGGTGATCGTAATGGTGGCTGGAAGTGGCGATTTTTTGTCGTTCACTCCTTATCGACCTACCCACAGTCAGATGAAATACTTTCCAGGTAGCTGGCGCAGCCGGCGTGAAGGCAGCGTAATCGCAAAGGTCATCGGATAATGATATCTCGCCAGCTCGATCGTGCCTTTTGACCGATACCGAGCGAGCGGATGTCGGTTTCATCAGGATACTCTTTGCATCATTTCCCGTTTGTATAATGCGCGGCCGGCTCGACCAGTTTGTTAACTAGAAAATGACGTTCTTTCGAGCGTCCGAAGGCAACGGTGCCTTTTCAGCAATTACATGCCACGAGATCCTGTTCCGATTAGACGATTTCTATGTCAGGGTCCGCGATACAATTACCGCTGCGAAGCGTCCGCGGTCGTGGAAAGAATCAATTGATTCTAGCACTGTTTGATGTGACCGCGAACAATAATTGGAGTTCGGAGAAAATCACGGTCGCTCGGGGAGAAAAATGGCGCGATAACGAGGAACAGAAGCGCGCTCCGAACAGTTTGCCGTGGAATGTAACGCGCGAGGCGTACGCTGGCAACGCGCGCCTCGGTCATCAGCGAGTTCGCATCGTTACAACGTTATTCCAGGGAGGTCTTCAATTGCCGCGGCCGGGAGGATAAAATTTGCGCTTAAGGACCATTACAAATGTTACGACTGTTGCGCGTCCAGCGTCGCGCACGCTGACGTTAACGAGTACGGGACGAGTTTGAGAAAAGATAATCGCGGAGAACTATAATCAGTTGGAGAGCGTTAATGTAGGCGTCGTCGCTGTTAAGCCGTTAATTATGCGCGGCTGAGTACAGCGCACCTGCACGATTTCGCAGCCATTCAGAATGCGACTGACCCTCGCGCGGTTCACACGCGCCTCGTATTTCGAAATCTTTTTCACCCGTCAGAAGCGCATTCTTTCCCCTTTTCAGCCATTTCTTTTTCCATGCACCCCTTCAATCATATTTATACATCGAGTACTTATAAAATGCCTCTGCAGCAGCAGCAGCACACTGCCGCGACATTGAAAGATTCGCCGACGTGCGTACACCGATATTTATCTGTGCTAACGTTTCGCCGAGGAAAAGTGCGGCAAACCTGAAATTGAATTTCTTTGCCGGGCGAGCGAATAGTACGTCGGAGGAGATGGAATTGGAACGGCCGCGCCGTGCTTTGCACTCTCTTTCGCCGCATGGTTTATGATCGGAGGACAGCCAGGCTCGTTTGTTGTTCGCGATCTCGCCTCCATTACGGGGATCGCCTAGGAATCATTGACCGTGACAGACGATATCCAGGGCGATCCAGTTTCTCGGCGGACGCGTTTGAATCCTCCTCCCCCTCCTCCTCCTCTTCCTCCTCCCCGTCTCTTCTCCTGCTTCCCCGACGACGAGACCGCGTGTTCCGCGCGCACAGGATCAGTCGTTACACAAATTGAGGATCGCTCGTCGATTTATCGACACGACGGCCGTCCGCGCGTCCGCTGGGTTCATTACACTCTTTCGCGAAAAAGCGCGAAACGCGCGCGCCACTCGAGCGTGCCTTCTGCATAATATATTTGCTTTCTGACATTTTACACGCTAAACCGAGCGTGGACGCGGCGCGGCGCGGCGAGCGACGGGTGCTCCGAAAATTACGGACCGACCGAGCGACGTAGTGGCCGAGAGAGATAGAAATCGATCGGTGCAAATTAATCGAAACGCGCGCGCCGCTCGGGCCCAGTGCGTGTGCATGCACATTATTGGGCCAACAAACGCTGGCCGCTTTCTACGTCCCCGGCAAATGTCAGATGATAATCCGAGGCTGCGCGGCGCAGCGAAATTGGGTCTGGCCAATTGGCTCCGTGAAAACGCGGTGTGGTCCGAGGCCGGCTCTTGTTTTTCGTCGCAAACGTGAAGTCCGCGCGAAACAATGATATCTTAACTGGGATCTCAATGGGGTTAATTAACACGAGCGGGAACCGACGTTTGCGGAGGCAGAAGGCGGCGTGGTGGGAGATCGGGTAGGGGGGGTGAAGGGGGGTGGGGGTGGAGGGAAAGGCAGTCGCGCGGGCTGCCTTTTAACACGGCACCGGACTACCGCGAACGATGCCGTGAGCCGCACGTTCGCCATGGCGTTAACCAAATTGATTAATCTCCGCTTCAGGACCGATTAATTATTGACACGCTTTTGTTATCCAGACATCGGCAATTATCTTCCGACGTGGTAGTGCTTCTCGTATGTGCGCGCGTGCGCCCCGCAGCCACTGCTTCCTCGACGTTTGGCCAGCCCTGAATCCTATCTATCGCACGGAATCGCGCTTACATGCGTCTACGTTCCTGCATTCTTACATGCCACGGACCACATATGCGTGGGGGGGAGCGATAATCTCTTCCGTAATTTCACGCTATAATGCTAGGTCAAATATCTGCGCTCCGCGTGGACGGATGATGTTCTGCGTAATTGAATAGTATTCAGTTCAATTGATAAGTGCATGCGATCTGGGGCGTGTGTGCTTCCTTGCATGAAAGTGGCCGACTCGTGCTGCCACGTTTGATAATACGAGAAATCGCGTCGGAGTTATTGGTGTAGCGGGAACGTTATAAATAGACGAATGATGGGACGCTTTTTAAGATTTATTTGAAGTCACTGATGTGTACCGATTCATGAGAAGAAGAACAGTTACCGGCTCTTATGTACAACGCATAAATGTTGTGATATGTGGAATCAATGATGACAAACTACTTTACAACCGTTAGATATTCCCAAACACTTCTTGAAATTGGTAATTTTTCCAGCCAACTAGAAAACCGCTTTCAGAACCCATAACACAGAACACACACACACACATACTAAGAAGCACAGGCTTAAAAGCTGATGTTTCAAAGTTATTTAATTTCTTAATTTGAAAGTCATTCTCGGCACTATGTATTATATGCCATAAATCGCACGATACCGCTTTCGATACTAAGCTATCAAAATCATAATCCTCCATCTGAATGCAGACGTTTGGGCCCGTTTACTCAAGGAATTCCGTATGCATTCTAAAATGTCCCAGCCTTCTTATTTCAGTTTCTTTACACCTTATATGCGATTAATACATGCATATCCGTGCATTACATACTCCGTTTACGGTCGCCCCGCCACTTATCACGCGCACATCTACCTCGGAAAGAATCGAACGTTCTATGAGAATGGATGGGCTGGTATCGTTTAATACTTAACATTTATAACCCGCCGACGGTAGATCACCCATTAGTGACAAGAATTTAATGCCACATTCGTGGCGAGCGTGTAAAATCCTCGTCGCCGAGCTCTTTCTACTTGAAGTTAGCGCAACGTAAGTGGCAGAACGTATAAACACGCGTATCAAGGGTCAGATTGAAGGAATTGCCAGGCAATAAGACAGCGCCGCCTTCCTTGTTTGGCAACGGCCGCGATCGAGAGATCGCAATTAGGCTCGCCGCGTCAAACACTTTGGTCGGTCGGCTCTTATCTCTTCTCAGGCGCCCCGTGTTCGCTTTCTCTTTCCGATCGGGACATACCGATTTCGGGAGAAGTCGAGATCGTTAGACGCTTCGCAACGGAATCTCCACGAAATTGCGCATTAGGGAAACTCGTACGGTGTGTCCTCTTGACTCTTCCCTCTTTCGAAACGCTGGTTTATCCTTCTTCGCACCCGACATTCAGTTGTTCGCCGCCATTAAATATCCATTAATTTTGGCATTCGCAGAAGTACCGGAAACTCTTCTGCCGTGCAGCTGAACTCGGTAGCGCGACCGTCGTCATGCCTGCTGTTGGTCGAAGATTTAACCGGAGGCCAGCAGGCAGGTGACGTCGAAAAAGATCCGCTCGTCGTTTGAGGCATTACCGGCGACGCTTTAAAGGCTCTATCCTGTTCCCGGTATAAGCGTGAACGTACATACACGGTTCACAAAACATCCGTCAGCTTCCGGTATAATAGTTTCTGGGTAAGCCGCGTACAGCCGCTCGCCGTTCGTAAAGTCTCAGCGTTTTTCCTCGAAGATGTAACCGGTGTGCATAGGCATTTACCTTTTTTTTTACCGGACGATCGGGCGGCTAGGTCCACGTGGCAAGTGTCGATCTGGCGTTATCCTCTTCATATGGTCGTCTTAAGGAGGTATTCACCTTTATTCGGTGAAAAAAAATGGACTTTTTCTTTCTGATTTTAATGTATAAATTATGTTGGATCACATTACCTAGCTTTATTGTAGGATTCGACACGCTAAGCGAGATATAGAGCGTTTGGTGACGCATCCTTCAGGAAACAGTGTGGCAGGACATTTTTGTCTCGATTCCAAAGACTCGACTCGTGCATTGGCGAAAAGCTTCATTATGAAGCGGCCTTTCGGCTACGGCACCGCTTGAACCGAACTTCTTCGAGAACTTGTTTGGATATGCCGAGCCGAATTCAAGCGAAGCCAGGCGTTGAGCCGAAATCGAAGCCGATCGGGACCAATCGGGTCCCTCTTACTCGACGCATCGGAGATAACGGGGCAGCAGCGGGTCGTTAATCAGCAATAATTACCGATGGGAGATACGTCAGGGAGGTTATGTTGCAGTAACCCTGCCCTCGGTCGTATCTCGCCACGACGGGAAAGAAATATCGAGCGGTGCCTTCCTCCTTACTCCTCTCGTTCCTCCTTCTTTTTTTCTTTGGATTCCTGTCAGCTGATCGGAAACGAGACGATGCCATGTCCCGATACTCGACGATATTCAAATACCGCAATTTCTCTCTCGCTCCCCTTGCTTGCAGTATCCAGAGCTGGTGATAACCGGGTCAGTTCGGGCAATTGAAGTATGTATTGGAAATACGGCAGGTGGAATGAGAAATGTCTGTATTAATAGTTCTATTCCGTTCGACTAAATGTCGCTACGCTGACTATGCGATTCCGGGTGCACGGTTCACGCCAATGGCATTAATAGAATCTAGAGCGCTGGAGTATAGAAAACTGTTTCCGCTTCCGCTTTCGCCTGAAGCTCCGATTCGATCGTTTTGCATTGCGTCGAAGCGCCAATCAGTTACTGGCAAGTGCTACTCATGCCAAATGTTACTTTGAGAATTTATGAGGCGCACCAGAGTGCATATCGGCTCATGTCATGAAGAGGCATTGCGAAATATTACATCGAGCATCCAACATCCGTTCGGTAGGAGGTGAAGGGCCAATGCGAGAACTACCGCTCAGAGTACAGTGTTCAGCTTGAATGGCGTCGGTTGTACTACGAACCCGCGGGTTAGCCTGTGATGTATAAACTTCAGACTCTACATAAATTTGAAAACATTACGGTCGGAGGGATAAGCTAGAATTTCAAATGTTCGGCGTGAAGGAGCCGAAGATTTATTAGCATGAGGACGAAGTGCACGTTCGAATACATACGTATATAGGTGCTTGTAGGTGATAGGGAAGAATGACTAACAATAAGTTCCTATATGTTCGTGCAATATGTTAAGTACGTATGGTGCATAAACTGAGTAGCTTTCTTATGCCGCAATCTTAGATACATTTAAATGTATTTATACAAAGTGTTCAATAATGTGTGAGACCAAGGAACCTCGGGGATGGAAGTAGTAGTGCATTACGAATAATAAAATTTCGGTCAATTGCGGTTTATCCTCAAATTGCAGCCATGTCTGATCCCGGTCAACTTAAATCGGCCTACGTTCACGGAAAATTCTGAAAATCAACCTTTTCATCCGAATGCAAGCGTTAACAATTTTATTGATTAATTTACCAGCATCTCAAACTGCTTGTCAAGCTCAACCCGTATCTCTGAAATATTCATCTATCCTCAGAACGTACATTACTGTTCCACGGTGCTAAGACTGCTAAGTCAACCATTGAAATGAATCGTACGCATAATGAGACGCTGGAAGCTGAAACCGACAGCATTCGAGCCTGTCATTGTACACGGGCTGTCAGTAAATTTTAAGTCACGGCCGTACTACGTTTCGGACAGTTCCTCGACCCTTGACTTTCAGAGGAATTTCGTTTTAAAAACTCGTGCAGCGTTGGCAACCGGTACGCCGTGGTCGCTCCATACCATTCCGCACCATATGCGCCATGCCGCCAGCCATTATTTTGATCACTCACGCCCGCCACCGGTTAGACGGAATTTATGTACGGCTGAACTACTCTCTCAACGATCCCGCGGCTACTTTCGAAACTTAATACCGTGTACTGTTCCGCGGATGCTGTTCTTATCGAATCGCAATAGTGTCGCGACGTTTCGCTTGTAAACATTGTGACGGCTCGTATATCATTTCGGTAACGTAATTGATTTCTATCGGCAACCTCGCGGGGTGCATGTCCGTACATAAATATTATGTATGCATCATATATACATGTATGATTTAATATCTATGCACGTTTTAGCTTTGTTTCCGCGCGATCATAAATCTCCGAGAGGGTACTTGTTGACATTTCTGCAAACGTTCGCGTGCAAAGTTCAGAAAGATGGCGGTTTTATAATAATATCGCCCTCCGTCTTCACGTTTCATAACGCAGTGTACATATGACATATGTTGATTAAAGGTGTTGTCGAACAATGCACCTTTTAGTTACGGTGACCTCGTGCGGAAATCAAAAATCTTTCGTCTACATAGCATTGTCTCTGGGGTAAATTTATGAAGCCATAGAAACCGCCTTCCCTGTATTTTCTCTTATACAGCCTTAATGATTTGTATTATCGGGACCAAGTTAGCGTGTCCTCGCGGAAGATTTCATCCGCATCGGGCATACCTACCTACCTGCATACATATATCGCAATGCCTCTACACGTACATAGTTACGTTTTTCTCATCCGTCACGATGGATGTTCTATGATACAGTTAAGTGTGTATGCAGGGCGGATAGATTGGCTCTAATTCAAGGTCGCGCCGGGAAAGGAAAGCAACATACGGGAGGCGATACGTGTTCTGAAAATGACACCGTAATCCTTTTCACCGCCTTCTTCGTCTTACGGTACGCAGGCCGAAGAACGTGCCCGGCTGACCTCCGACTCGCCGCGATTGGACCACGGTCGCTCTCTCCATCTACGTGTTACAGGATATGCGAGAGAAGAATTTGACCCTTTACCGAGTTTACAGGAGTGGCACGGCTTTTTCTCCTTCCTGCCGCTCGCTCGCTCCTATCTCTTTTCGCGAGCTCTGAAGATACTGATATAGACGCGTACGCCGCAGTCTATCTCGGATCAGATCGAGATTTATACACTCGGTACCGCTAAGATGACTCACCTAGCACCTAGCGTCCGCGTCGGAGAGATACAAATGCATCTCGTTTGCGTTCCCGGCGTGAAATTTCTTGCGTCCGCATTCGTCCTTGCGCTAGGTCGACAGTTGCGCAAACTGGTCCGGTCACGTTTCCCGTCCAAGAGGAATCGAAGCCGGCCGAATGACACGACCGCTGCCGTAGTGTGACGAGTCTGCAAAAATTATGATATCGTAATGATGATATATTACAAGATCGCGCTGTGATTCGATCACGCGCGGACGCGCGGTCAGCGGATACGTGTGCAGGTGTCTGGGAAGACACGGCGTATGCGCGCAAGCCGGATGTAATAAATCGAACACGGTGAAAACGCTTCGGCAAGCGGCTTTATCGTGACTCGATGACAGTTCGGAATATATAGAATGATCGTGATTCGTGACTTCAGTCCGATCGTCGGCGGGTAACGCGCGATAACCTGTCAACTGTACAGGATTGGGGGGTGAAGGTGAGTTTGGAGGAAAGTGAGAGTGCCGGAAAAATTATGTGAACGAAAGGATGGTTTCTTAGCGGGTGGTTGAAAGATGTGCGAGATAAAGTGGTGATAGAGTGAGAGATGTTAGGCTGTGGATAATGGCCGTATATCGATGGTAGGCATACGAGGAACGGCGCGTGATCGTGAACAATTCAAATCCCGTATCTTAGGTACCTACCAAACATGCGCGAGCATGTTCGCTGCATATTGCTACACGGATTTCATTAGTCCGCGATCGGTAGCCCATGCAGTACAGACTTTTTCACGGCTCTACCTTGCAACCTTCACTATATGGGCATGTCGGCGTAACAATCTTTCAGATTACCGGAAGTCATTGGTAAAGGATTCTTCAAAAAGTCTCTCATACTTCTCATTTACCCTCGTTACCAAGTAGCGAGCGGTTCACAGGACTCAGGACGTCGAATTCCATGCGTGCTAGAGCTAGACCTTCCGATTCCTTCTTCCTTCTGCTTGCCGACGAGGGCCGTCAGAAGAGTGGGCGAGAGCATAGTTCGCGAGAGAAGACTTTCTCTCTTTCTCGCGGGCTACCGGCGCGGCGCCGGTAAATCGTATCCGGATACCTCGACTTTAGTCGCACGGGGAGGTGATAACGATACGGTACATTAGCGGCCGCGTGAATTTCCCATTAGTCATCGACGGTGGCCGCCGTAATTTCCAGCACGCGCTCTCTCCGCCACCCTTCGTCCGCGGCGCTGCCCTTTTTCTCTATCACCGGCGCTGGTCCGTGCCGATAGTGGTAACGTCGGTGCCCAGTGCCAGCGGTGATGGCGATCGCGACGGCGACGGCGGTAGTGTAGTAGTTACGCCGGAATGCTTAAATCGTTTCTCGTTCGACGTCGAGCTACCGAACGTGTCCTATTAATATCGCGTTACCCACCGTGCACGCACGTTCGCGCGCGGGTTAATGCACGCTTTTAATGCGAGCCGCCGCACTGAAATATGAAGACAGCGGGACATAGTGGGCGCGATACGTACGTAAATAATGTAAGCGGACAATGTGTGCGTGCGTGTAGAGTGGAGCAGGACGAGATGGGTGGGTGTAGGGAATAATTAGTTGCAGATGCACCGTGATATTATACGAACGATATAAGATTACGCCGGAGTGACCCGGTGATTTATTGTCATGCTGAAATTCGACAGCGGCGATGCTCTGTTACTGCTGGGATAGTTCTTTGAAATAATGTATAACGAAGGTGGAATATTGGTCCGTATTACTTTCAATACGGTTATTCGATTTCTCAACCCGTTCACTAAATTCGTTTGACATACAAACGTTTCGATCGTACATCCATGGAAACTGGATACGCTCGTAAGGCATCTTCGATCACACACACTCGGAGCCACATAAGGACCAGTATCAAAAATTGAAGCGACGTCGAACGTCCCTTAAATGTAGATTAGACATCGAGACTATATACATGCATACACAGTCACCGCGTAATACGGGTAGATTTAGAAAAGGCCCCGCCGATCCGACGATCACGCGGCTCGTCCGATGAATAAAGGATGCCAGGGACAAAAAAGTTTTCTGGCCGATCGGGCGTGCCTTCCAGATTCAGCCGAAGCGGTGTCCCTTTTCGTCCAAAAGGACGAGCGGCAAGAAGGATCGATGCGTGCACCGGGGTACATAGGTGGCTCTTTCTGGCACTGGCAGCGCTCCCTCTGACCGGACCCGGCACTCCCGGCAGTCCGTCGTATCACGTCTCACCGTCCGCTCGCCCTACATGGAAATCCGCATAAAAAGTCGCTGCCAGGATCTGCGTCCCTGCGGTCAGCGGCGACCGTTGCGATGAACGATCGCGATCTCCATGGTCACGACCGACACTGACGATCACGATGACACGGGCGAGCGAGCGAGCGAGCGACGTCGGCCGCGGTACCGGATTCACCGCCGTTGTCGATCATCCTTACGTCCACTTTTCTCCTCATTTTTCCCTCCCCAACGACTCGCTCGCACGAAAAGAGCGCACCGACGCCGTAGAAATAAAGACGCGTCGCGGCGAAGGCATTATATAGTAGTCGTCGGGCAGATAGCGTTGACCGTACGAATTAAGCAGACAATATCCCGCGGGCTTTCTCTTATCTCAGCTAAATGAAGGTATTACATTATGTCCCCGCGTATCGTATCTCCTCGCGCGGTGGCCGGTAATTCACGAAAATTAATAGCCGGAGATAGGGTGCTTCGAGCGTTCGTTTAAGTCGTCGGCGAGCTTTTTATCCGCGCGTCCATCAATGGAAGCTGGCGTTATCGTGCGATCTCGAGGTGCGTTCGTCTAATACAGACGCGGACGACCCGAAGAATTCCAGGAAGCGGGCAGAATGCTCATAATCCTGGAAGCTTCGCCTTCGTCCTTGAAGGAGACTGAGTGCTCCTGCGGGCCGGAGGTCGGGGTCGAGTGACCGGAGCAGTATCGCGGGAATTCGAGGTGCTCGAAGCGCTTCGACGACTCATCATAGTGAATTCCTCATGCTCTCCGCGGGGCCAGATAAGAGGGAATCCTTGTGCAGTCGGTAGGAACTGGCATGTGTACCCGGCGTGGCACTGGACGCTCGGTATTTCTCGGAACTTTCTGAATTTCTTACTTACGTCCAACGGTTAGCGCGCTTATCGTCGCTCTCAGCGTCAAGTCGGCCGCGTTGAATTTGCGGAGAGAAATCGCATGCAACGAGGCTCGAATCATCGCTTCTAACAGACACGCTGATACGGTTGTCGCGCTCGATACAGTGATTCCTCTTTAATATCTTGTTTCGGACACGTAACTGATGCGAAAATTAGAACTTAGATCTTTCGAGCACACCAATGTCTCTCCTCTACGCAGGGTTCATACCAACCTGTGTCCACTTTACGTTCGCGAGTCCTCGTTATCCTAATGGCACAGTGCCTAAAGTTACATGCTCTGACACACATACGGTGTTCCCGCGATTCCACGGTATGACGCCGGAGCGATCGAATTCGGACGCGACGATTCGGGGTTCGGTTACTCATCGGGCGCCTTCATATCTCGCTCTGGGCCCACTCGAGGGACGATCTTTACGATCCAGTAAAACGATCGTCGCGAGAATTTCAGGCGAGACGGAGGCTCGCGCGATCCCGCGCCGCGCATTTTTCACATGCTTCCTTTTTTACAACCTCCACAGTCGACCGTTATAAAAAAGTACCTCCGGCTACGGTAACATGTGCGAGATGCGTTTATTAGCCTCGTGCATTTCGGCTCTCGGATTATAAAACCCCCGGTGAAGTTTCACGAGGGCCCACTCCGACTGCGATACCGCGCGAGGAGGAGAAGATTAGTTTTACGAGAGCAAGGACCCCGGCCGCATGAATCGTCGCGTCTCGCTCCCGGAGAATGATCGAGGACGATCGTCGCGAGAGGCATGTAAACTGTCGCGACATTAGCATTCGGCCGGAAAAACTTTGATGGCACGCCGAAGAATATGGAATTACAAATTGCGCGATAGCTGGGGCTGGGGAAGCTTTATGAGCTCGGCGCTCAGCGGATTGATATAAAATGCCGCGACCACCCGAAGAGTCGCGGGCAGGAAAAACGGACGTGGCGAAGGGAGGACGGTTGTTGGGGGGGTGAGGAAGGTCGCGAAGCGCACGCGTCGTGACTTAGATTCCGGTTGCCGAGAAATTTTTCGCTCCGAGCGAGATCGAGAGTCGCTTTACGATGGGTCGTGTAGGTTCCACGGAATCTTCCTCTGCGAACGAAGAAACGATAGGTATCGGTATAGAGTTTGCCGATCAAAAGGGTGATTTGGGTCCACTTTTTGCAATCGTGATTGAGGATTTTTCAGAAAAGCTCGGGATGATGGAGAGGTGGTTTGTGATTGTGAAGCGTTAACAAGAAATAAGCTTCGTGCTAAGAACCGAGCTCTTTTGTGTCTTGAGGAGAACAGGCCTGGTCTGGACCAGGGGACAAAGAACATACCTGCACAGGGAGTGCGGAGTCAGGTAGTTATGTTTCAGTTCTTCGAAACTGTGATTCGAGCGAAATGTCTAACGACTGTTGTTGAGACGTCCTTTCGCGCAATAGAAATAGAAATTCGGTGGCCGCGGATGGAGGAGACTTGTTTTGACTGTATAAATTCCCAGGTAGCCATGCCTGAAATACCATATGACATGCAACAATAAAAAATCGACCGAGCTAGTCCGTTCGAAAACATTGCTGTAATTACGACTTAAACTACCGCGCGAGTCATTACCATACACATTGATACGTCAGGCACGGGGAGCGCGTACACATGTAGATCGACGATCGTTATCAATGTGGCAGTAAAGCATTAATTACGTAACAAACGGTTTCTGGCGAGGGAGAAAGAGACGGCGTGAGCCAGACGAGAAGAATGCGAGTAGAATAATTTTCGCGGGGTAGATCCGAATTCCGATAACTGTCGTCGCGTTCTCGTTGAACGACGGAATGAGAAACAAACATCGTGGACGGAGACGGAAGAGGGGAGTGGACGGGCGACGCAGGAAGTCAGAAAGAGAAAGAGAGAGTGAGTGAGAGACAAAGAGACAGTTAGTAGGCGTTTCCGTTAGACCGTAACGATATCGTCAGGTTACATAAGGTGGCCCCCGGTTATGACAGATTACGAGCACATAAATAATGGCCGCGCGATTTTCGTCCCGTGCGCGCCTGTATATTCCCGTACCGTTGCGGTGGATATCGAGCGGTGTGATCTACGGCTGGATCCGTAGATCGATGACTGACCGAGCCGACCGAACAGCTGCTGCCGGGTCACAGGGTGACCCCAGCCTGAGGTTGATCGATGACTCCGACGATGACCTCGCCGATGGAACGATCGCCCGCTCACCCCCGGCATTCTCTGCTTCTCTTCCTCTCTCGTCCCGACTCCGTGCGCGCCGACAGACACGCGGACTAGGAATATCACCGCGATCTTCGTCCCGATGCCTCAACGCTGCGACGGTAGGACAGATTTTTCCTCCTTCCGTAAGAGGATGTTTCTGCGATTGAGAAGAGGTTGAGCCGTCGCGTCGGCGTCAATTATTCGAACGAATTGTATTATAGAAAACTTCGTTCGCGGGGTAGTGAAAATGAAAAATTGCACGGCATGACTTGGAACGGGCTTGGTAGAAGTGGGGGTTGTGTCTGTTGAATTGATTTATGAGTATATAAAGCGTTGGAATATTCTGCATGATTTCCTTTTTGGGGTGGGTACTTCATTATGTTTTCACTTAGCAATCTCCTATTTCTAAATATATGTTGCGTGTTGAACGCATGTTGGCGAAGTAAAGGAACGTGAAAACTATTGTAGATGGAAGTAGTTTTCCTACTTACGCAACTAGTATCATCTCTATTAAGTTACTTAAAAAATGTATAAACTCGTCGTTTTAATGGATTAGGCTCCGGCTACGTGCTGTTTAAAAACAAGCGTATCGTTCATTCCAGAGTAAGACATTCGCACTGTGGAAATATTTATCGTTTCAATTCAATGCATGAGGTTTATGTACCGGGATTATGTTGGTAGTTTGCGTGTAAGGCCACCATTCTAACTGAAGAGGATTTCCTTGATATCGGCTGCTCGAGAATAATGCCGATTCTAACTACTCACAACGAGGCACCGCTCGATCGTATCGCAATTACTGGCAAACAAATTGTCCCGTCAATTTCACAAATTGCGGCCTCGGAGAATGAAATCTCACAATCTGGGCTGCTCGCGCTGAAGCTGTCTTCCTCTCGTTCGCCGAACGAACCGGTAGCCCTTATTCTTATGTACGCACGTGCGTAAGGACTATATTTGCATCGATATATGCGTCTGCATGTTTCGCTCGTGTGCGTCGAACGATTTTGTACTAGTACGTTTTAATTTGTTGTGGCGATCAAGTCATGCGTACTTAGCAATTACATTGATGCAACAAATATTATCTTCTATCTTTACGTTAAGTAAACGTACTGCTTTGCAAGCATAATACATAGTATGGACCGTAGTAAAATATGTTCTGCAAACAAGATAGTTATCGAAATTAATGCGATGCGCTTTCTATGATACTCATACAATTACCTACTACTAAAATTGATTACATATCTATATTCCACGCTCGGTTTTGATTGATTTCACAAAAACACATCAACATTACAACGTACGCGATATGAACAGCTGAGACAAAACCATCGAATCTGACATATTTACCGCAATCCGTCAATCGGACAGAATTCTCGCAAGTTCACACGGCTCTAAATATGTCCCGTCGCCTTCTTAGCGCGCAATTAAATTTCGCTCCCGCACTCCCTTACTCGTGTGTGGGCAAGCGAGCGGAATTCTCGCGGCACCTGCGCTTCGTTGGTGAGCGCGCCCATTCATCGGTACGAGTCCACTCGCGGCGAACAGCCATCTTCTCGCACCTGCATGAAAGCTCGGTCTCCGCGGCGTACATCCTTAATCCCATTCACACCTGCATTGTCCTTCCATTTGCTCTCGCGCCCTCGCGCCGACGTCGGCGATCGTTAAAAGGCACGGCGATTCTTCGGCGCGACGGTATCGTGCCAATAAAACTACCCCCTTTCGGGCCGGCAGCGTGCAGCAGCAGCCCCTCTGCAGAAGCAAACGAGAGCCGGTGTGCGCGAGGCACGAATAAAGTGCGGCTACGTACGTAACACGCGAGCGTACCGTGGGATGCTTACCCGTAAACGGCTGCTTTGCATACAGTAACGCGGCTGCGTTCACAACGGAGCCGCCTCTCCTTTACTCGTCGGCTTACTTTCGATTTTCTTTACGAGCACCGAAGACGCACCGGCGGCGCATACCTGTGCGCCGGTATAGGCACGTACGAGTATGTCGTTCGTTCGAGTGCTCGCTGTTTGTTGTTGTTGCTGCTGCCGCTCAGCGGGCATGTGGTAGTGCGTAACGAAGTCGTTTGTGTGCGTGGCGCATAATGCTTCTGGTTAAGAGGTAGGATCATAGTGTTCGTGTTACGTTAATTATTGCTGCGTTGAAGGTACCGTGTTTTAAGGTTATTTTACTCACGCGGAGATTTATTGAATCAACGCTGTCTGGGGCGTTGCGGTCGATTCCTTGTTAATTTATCATATTATTAATTAACGGCTGCTTGTAGAAGAGTTCATCTTTTGCGAGTTTCATTCGGAAGTGTTTGCTTCCCTTTCTTCACGCCAACTTTGACTATGGTACGTTGCCATAATCCACTTTCCTTTTCGCGTTAATTACTCATTAAACGCAACTTGCTTGCGGTTTTTTCTGTTGCGCGACGGTGCAGTATAAAACTAAATTTAGACAACAGCAACCTGTGTGGACGAGATAAGGTTTTACGGAGGCACGTAGATTCGTGAATATTGCGAATAAAGCAAGCGGTGAATGGAGTCGGCCATTTCCTTTTTCTATTCGCATTATAATGCGCGGCTTTATTCGTCGTAATTAACGCCATCGTGTGTTCCTGCGCGCGTGAGATGTAATCATAGGTGCAGTTCGCGTTGCACTTTCCTAATAGCTGCATCACAGAGGCGCGTAATTAATTGCCGATCTCGTCTTAAACAGCACGAAATTTTTCATCGGAATTTCTCCTGTCTAATTAAGCAGCTATGCGTCTAACGGGGTAGCTTAACCCGCGGGAATGACGCAGGTGTCTCTTTTTGCCTATCTACAGGGATAAGTTGACTGTAGCGGAGAGAAGGAAAGCGGCTTCAGCTTCTTTACTCTTTGCAGACGAATGATCGATGCAACGTCATTTTGCTACTAAATGTACTTCACATTTGGATGAATCTATACATTTCATGAATTGCTCGATGTAAGTATCAGACATCATCTTACACTTGTCAAATTGGGAGCGCTTAGAGCAGACCAAAATGTGAAAAATATCAATATTCCTGTCGCACCACATCGCATTGGTGTTATCTAGTAGTAGCCCGAGCGAGTTTGCTATACGAGGAAGCTGCCTACGGATCAAGAGGCCGACCTTTCTCAGTTCAACGATCTCGGGTCAATTCCGATCGCGACCGATCCTGATCTTCCGGGTGTCCTCACGATCGCGCGCACACATACGAACACGCGTGACTGACTGCATGCACGTGCATAAGTACAAGTAAATCTATCGATGCCACCGCATGGAGCTCCTGTACGTCGAGTGTGTGAGAGAGGGACAGAACGAGTGTGTGTGTTTGCGTGTGTGTATGTATGTGTGAGAGAGAGAGAGAGAGAGAGAGAGAGAGAGAGAGAGCGTGCGTAATTTTAACCTCAGACAGATCAGGTGTTACGAGGGCCGGGGAGCGTATTAATCATTCTGAACGTACGTGCGCGCCATCGCGGCGGAAGCAGAAGAAGCGGCTGCAGTGAAAAAAGAAGAAGAGCCGAAGAAGGAGTAGGAGGAGGAAGGCTGCTGAGGAAGAAGGAGGTGGTCCGTATGCGAAACTGGTATCCCATAATACGCCTATCTTGCGATCTGCTGCGACTCGCGCTGACTTTAACCGGCGTTGCATACCGCCGATCGATGCACATTGCGCGGCCCGGTTGCATATTGGCCCGTAATTACTGAGGCTCGTGCCCCCTTCCCTCTCTCGCTTCGCCTCCCTTTTCCCTTCGCCCGCCGCCACTCGCCCTCTCTCACTTATCTACAGCTAGTTTAGCTCTGGTTAGAGAACGTGCCGTGCCACCTGTGCCCACGAAGACGTTGGGAGGATCTTATAAGGGAAGGCTGATCTTAGATGCCACGCGAGGTCGTGCCGTTGGATCTCACCGCGGAAACGAGTGCATCGCGTCCTTTAGGGTGCGATTTGCCTTATCGGCTCGATCGTAAAATGTTCCATCGGACGACCCGAAAACAACGCACTGAATTTCCTACGCCGACGACCGCCTTTAGACGTCATCGGCACGAATTATATTTCAGGGACTTGTGTCAAATGAGTCTCCGGTTTGCGGATGTTCTTTCATCAACTCTTTCGCATCGACGTTGATCGAAGTACTTAATGTTCTTGGAAATATTTCAGCTTTAGTTTCACACTGTTCCATATTACGATACGCTTTGATCGGACGAGTTCATCGTACCTGCCGCAACCCTGAACTTTGCGTGAGTGCGTTAAGGTGATGTAGGACCATCGCGGCGAGGATGCCCGCCGGCATTAAATTCGCTAACGAACGTTATATGGTTTATAATCGTTTGATGGGCCGAACCGTAACGATTACCCGATAAATTATGATCATCCACCGTCATCGCTGATTTCCACGCGTTCTTTCGCTCCCTAGATTCGTGATCTACGTTAAATGATTTTCGCATCCCGTATTTGTCGAACATAGCTATACGAGCTAATTGAAAGTTCTTGCGAATCTAAACAGTATGGGGTTTCAAGAAATTCTGTTTCCTCGTAATAAGAAACGCGTACGTTACCGTAACTTTTCGGTTGAAAAAAGGAGGTCCGTGTAAGGCAAACGTTAATGTAGATTCCGATGTCAATAATCTCGTGTTTTATCGGCAAATTAACGATACTTCCTTTCGGTATTATAATTCCACGGTATCTTGGACATTTTTACTAGAATTTTCGTGTATAGATTATTCCACTTAATACATATTTACGTACGACTGGTACAACATTCTTTGCATCGGAACTTTTCGATGCCCTACATCCTAAAGTTCAGCCTGGCTTCCGACCAACGACATTCAAGCGTCGCGCAAAATTTCAGGAAGCAAGACAATTACAAGACGCCCCATCATTATGACGAGACATCAAACAAGAAATCTTGACCCCTGATCAGTGCCGTCGTTCAGCGCACACCCCCGACATGAAAATCCTCCTGTCCCAGTTTCCCACCGTCAGGAAACTGAGCCGTACGCCGCGAAGCCATAAATTAGCCGACTCATCTGACATAAGCCACCCATATCACGATACGATCCGTGCGACAGATTTGTCATATTGTAAAATAAGCCTTACGAGACCCGTGGGCGCGCGTGTCGTGAGGACGGTCTCGTTCATAGAGGGAATGACACCATCCGGAGCGAGCATGCCCGTACCTCGTGCCAATCGGTGCGCAGAAGAGGAGCCGGCAGTTAGAGCGGGTCTCCGGGTCGGCGATGATGCCCTCTCCGCCTCGGTCCCGTGGCGCAGTGCACAATCAGCGAAGCGTGCTCGTAATGACCATTACCGTCGGACTCGCTACCTCGCTACCTTCGCCCACCATGGTAATGGCTCGTGTCTGCCAAGCTCGCTCTCTCTCTCTTTCTCTCTCTCACTCACTCACTCTCTTTCCCTTCCTCCCTCATTCTGTTGAAGCTTCTCTCCTCCTGCCCGTAATTTCCACCATACACCTACTCCCAGGGACGGATACCACTTATTGGTCTTCGTACGCGAGGCGCATCAAAGAATACGGCGATTAAAGGCGGCTTCGGGAAGGCAGGCGATCGAAATAGTTTGTTTGAATGTTCACGAGTTACACTATCAGTCGCTGTACTCGACGACAGAGAGACAATTTGAAATGTTTAACATCACGGTGTATTCTGGGAGAATGATGCGGATCGATGAAGAATGCGACAGATTTCAATGGCGACGCTTGATGAATTTATTCTGACACTTTCTGTACTCTTACGGAATCGACCGTACCCTCGAAGGAGCCTGTTAAAATGGTCTCAGAAGCACGTTTCGTAAACACTGCAATTTGCCTTCCCAATCTATAACCGAGTGGCTCGATGACAAAGTATCATATACATAGAGAGATTTCGATATCGACAGCGAATTCTCGGATATACGTGGATTCTAGGTACGCTCCTCCGCTGAAAGTGAAGCGAAGGGGGGTCGCCCTTCGGCATCCTCGCAGGGGGATATCCGTCTCGGGAAGGCGGTCCTGGCCGAGCGGGGGTTTCGCAACGGTGGTCGTTGGTTGCCCATTACGGCGCACGCCGGCGCACGTACGTATAATGGCAATCATGTTAATTATTGTAAGTAGAGCCGTGCGCGCGGACCAGCCACCACAGCCACACATCCAGGGCTGCGCGCTGCTCGTAGTGGTACCGGCGGCGTGTGCCACCATTACCAAGAGCGCCTTACCGTGAACGCACGCTATTCATCCCTCTTCTCCTCCCCCTTCCGCGTCCCCCCCATTCTAGGGAGTGCTCCTCGAGGAGCGAGGGAGGAGAAAAGCAGACGGAGACGCGCGGCGAAAGGTGGGGGAGGGGGAGGGAGGAAGGAAGGTCGAACGAGCGAACCAGAAGTGCACGTTCGTGCCTTCTCCGCCACCCTCCCCTCCTCACCCCTGCATTCATCTCGCTTCCTGTTTACGGTAATTAGGGGTTCCGCGGGTGCAGCCACCAAATCGGTGGCGCACACCGGTACGTGCCTCCGCCGTCTTTACTTTGGATATCGCGTGAGCCGTGAGCCTTCTTACCGGAATTTAGTTGAAAAACAGGTGGGCTCAAACGCGCCCACGCGTCTTACACGGCGGGTGTGTTATTCGCTTGTTTTCTTTTTTTTTTGCCCGGACACGCGCTGCTGCGAGGCTTATTCGGACGGGGCCCGGTGGGTACGTCGAGGGAGGCTAATTGAAGGGTTTTTGTAGTGCTGGTTTGGGAGTTTAAGAGGAGTTCGAGATGCGACGCTTCTGTGAAGTCATTAAAAGCGAACAGAAAATTATTTAGAAAATAATATAGTCATATATCATCAGTTTGTCAGTTGAGAAACATGCAAACTGTGACGTTGTAGTCTGTCTCGAATCTGAACGGTCGGCGGCTTTTCCCTCTTATGCTCAAATCAGTTTTAGCTCATCTCTTTCTTTCATCACTTTTAACAGACCGCGATGAGACGTTGCCCCGAGAGTTCCGTCGGAACAGAATCTGAACGCAAACTTCGCCGCGTCCCACGTTATAATTAACCTAACCAACCCATTCTCTAGCTCTCGCGGCTGAATCCGTGATCGAAGACCCAAAGAATGAAGCCTCGCCCGGCTCGTTGATGGCGTGTGTGTCGCGCGCAAATGAATTCATAACAGCCAATAGTGGACTCGGGAGTGCGCATTAGTGTCGATCTTAATTAGCGGTAATTTAATTAGAATCGCCAGCGTGACGGTTAGCAATGGGGCAGGTCTAAGTCGGAGGCAAGAAGACGGCGGCGTGTATTATTAAGATGGGCAGTCTGTCGGAGCGCGCGATCGTCACGGAAGCTGATCGCGCTACATTCTCCTTGGACGTGCAGTTGCGAGCCGGCGCATCGCTGCGAGAGAAAGAGAGTGCGAGAGGGAGGAAGGCCTTGAAATCATTAACCACCGCTAAACTGTGAAATTACGGTGTGATAAAGCTAGCAATATCTTGCCGAGCGATTCGCAGCGCGCGCGCGCGCGCGCAGATCGCGCAGATCCGTAATCCGATGTGACTAATCATCGGCAAGACTCTTGGCATTCCGTAAAAAGTGCGCTAGCGTCTTTTATGAAATAAAAAAGTAAGTTGGCAAGTTTATGCGCACGATCGCGCGTGTTGTGCAGATGGTATCGCGAGAGGTGCGCTGAATTAAGAAACGTTCCAGTTTAATGTTCCGCTCGAAATATCATATAGGAATGTAAATGAGATAACTTAACGCGATCCGTTAAGTTGATGATTAAATGAATTAGTCGATGTTATAACGCGAGCTCCCTATCACCTTCTGGCAGCGACATGAAAAAGCTAGGGGCTAGCGAAGGCGCGCGGTTTATCGCGTGAGCCGGCGCATGAACGCTGCCGATATATCAGTCGGCCTGAAATTCGGTCGAGCTCGGTTCTGAAGACTGGTGCCGGCCAATTAATTACCGCGCAAGGAGGAAGGAAGGCGCAAGATCACGGACGGAAAGGCGCGTTTGAATTTCCACGCGAGTCTCCCTGGCGATGTGCTTGAGCCGCCGTGCGTGGCGTTCGCATATAATCAGCTGCCCGAGTCCCGATTACACGTCCGTACTTCTCTATGCTCAGCTCACTCGCTCGCGCCTCCCATCGCGTCCGTGTCCTCGTCTCTTCTACGAGGGGCAAGTAGGCAAGTTACGCCGGCGCGTACGTATGTATGTGCCTACTTCGCGCGCAACAGATTTCTTTTATTTATTTAGCAGGCCAGGAAGCCGTTAATTCTGCCGGCAGCCCCGCGGTAACTAATTAAAGGTCAGGACGTAGCCAGGTCTTATCCGCAGAGAGCCGCGTTGTAAGCGCTCATTTCCGGCCCTCCGGGTCGGCTTTCATAGCTGAGCAATAAACGCGAAATGCTGAGCCGATCCGCGGAGGGATCATTGTTAAATATTCCCCCGGTCGTTATGCGGCGACCGTTCGCATTGCGCTCGAAAGACGAAAAAGCGTGTCTGCGTCGGTCGCTTCTTCCGCGCACGTGCACTTCCGACCGCGATTTGTCTAGCTGCCAGACTCTTGACGACGAAGAAAGTATGCCTGCGTATAAACGTGCACGCTACGAAATTCTTACTTCATCGAAGCAGCAGATTCCTGATCGGTCATACAATCGGATCTCTGACCCGGACGCATATGCAGGTGGGAAGAATTGACCCACGATTCCACTGGAGCGAGGATGATTTCGATATAAACGATTATTGATGCGTAGCACGAAATAACGTCTCGCTCCGAACGGACACGACACGCTTGATATTGCCGTTGCCCCTGCAGTTCCATCGGTGAGGTAGGTCGGCGTCGAAATGAAATCATTACCTGTCGTACGAACTGAGCCTGCCAGCCACTAATGGCGAGGCGTACATAGGAGTTAAATAATGGTATTGTACGCGATCGGATTTCTATCGTTAACAAGCCTAGTCTCCCGTTCTCTATCTCTCTCTCTCTCCTTCCTCCTTATCCTTGTGGTAAAAAGATATCGTGCGGCTGCCTATAAGTAACTCAGCCGCTCCCACAATGAGCGGCCGCTGGCGGCATTAACGCACTTCGTTACTGAGCCTGATCGACAGAAACTGGGTGCCTTCTATGGAATGCTAACGCATAACGCACGATGCAATGATACTCATAACGCGGCGTATAATCAGCTGGTTGAATGGTGTTAGCCCTTCTATGGACAATTCGCGTCCCGACTCGCCGTGCGATACATGCCGAAGTTGTAAACGCTTGATTTACGCATGATGCAGTCTGTATCTTACAAAACGTGCGTTGTAAGTTGTACATCCATTACATCGCTACATAAAAGACATATTGTGGTGCAATCGGTAATGCCTGCCTTGCATAAGTCAGATTAATCTTGATGAGTGTGCTGCTGATTTTATGTGTGGAGTAACATTTTAATGCCTTGCACATGCAATTTAATGTCCGTATGTTGTATAAGATTAGCGTCCTTAGAAAATGTACACGAAGGCTTTTAAGATAAAAGGTATTCCCTAACTTTGCTAAAAACTCCCGTGTAATTCGTTATCGTAGGTTACACATTTGTTTATATACTGTACTATCTGATATGTTCTTCTGATTATTAAATTGGCTTCTGATATATGTATTGTACGAAATGAAGACAGCAAAGAGTGATTTTGTAAGAACATTCATTTGTTCCAATTCAATCACATTTTCGTATGCGCAGTGTGTAGGGAAATAATTGAGTGCATTCACTTACATCGGGCGTAAGTACTGTATATTGTTTTGTAATCATCGCCACATGTTATTTAAGCGGTATGCACTCTGGCGCAAGGTTAGATGTCAATTACACTGATACACCACGCGTAGTGGAAATTACACGTATATTGCGCCTGCATAGAATTGTCGCTTTTCCCTCTTATACATACATTTGGAATTCACCGTCGCGGTCCGTTTGTATCTCCCGCTCGTACATTTTCCACTCGACTGTAAAGCAGGTGTGGTAACAACGAGCGCGGGCACGGTCACATAAAATCGATAAATTCCTATTAAATTCACCCTTTTGCCCTAATCAGCGATTTCTCCTTAGCGAGCTTACAAATTCCTAAACGCAATTTACGGACGTACGTACTAGGGCGAGAGAGAGAGAGAGAGAGAGAGAGAGAAAGGGAGAGAACGCTCTCATTAGTTTCCTGTCCACGAGATGACGAACGAACGTCTGGTTAACGAGAAAATACGTACATATATACATACGTATGGGTGGACCGAGCGAAAGTGAGACATTTTGGCCACGCATATATAATTTTTTACACGCACGCTACACAATAACAAATCTGTGGCACCATATTATCTAGCAACGCCATCTTGTAGGTTTTCACGGAGTCCTTTGCGTGAGCAGGCTCTACCTTTCCGCTTTATAAAATTACGCCGCAAAAATTGTTGGTTTTCATTTAAGTCTTGATTCTTTCAGATTGTTTTTATATTTCAATTATTGTTTCAACTTTAAGCCTTATGTCATAATATGCGAAGGCTAATAGCTCCCAGTACAATTGTTGGTGATTTATAACTTGATTTATTCATTTATTAATGGTCGGCTTTATTTGCCGCAGGCACCTCACACTAAATGCCCTTCCACATCACTTCTCCTTCGCCTGCCACAGTCCAAATGTCTCACTCTCGCTTGGTCCAGCTATACTTACCCGCATGAGAACACATTCCCGACCCGATTACCCAGCTTTACCGCTACTAGCCATTGAGCACCGCATTTTTCAGCGATCGTTCTGCCAATGGCAGGGAGCATTTTTTCTCGCAGCCGTTCCGCGAGAGAAACGCTCGTTCGCTGGCTGCGAAATAAACGATCGCTTTTCACGGTTCGAGAAAACGCACGTGTTCGTTTATTAGACGCGGTGTGCGCGGCGAAGGCGTACCCACGTTGATCGCGCCGGTTGCAATTAACGAGCTACCGGTTGTGCGACGGTCGCGGCAATTAACAACGCCACTCGCCCATTTGCAGCGGCATATTGCGATCATGCGAGCCGCGCGCGCGACTTCCAGTCGCCTCGCGACCGTCGCCACGATGCGCGTGGGCAACTGCCGCGATGACGTCAGCGTCGGGGTTCGGAGCGGGTCGGATCGATGAACAAATCGATATCTCCGCGATTCAGGTCGAACTTTTACGTGCTCCCATGGTGACGGGTAGCTTGGAAGGCAGGATTTGCGATCGAGTCGGTCGTCGCCTTTTGTGGCGAACTTTCGTCATGATACGTAGGTGGGTTTTCTACTTGTTTTTTTTTTTTGTTTTTTGCCCCAGATGGACTAATCAAATCGGCTTCTGTTAAGAGTATATCTGTTATATCAGTTATTTTTCCTGTTGAACATCGATATTCGGTAAATCTCTTAAGGTTCGAAGCGATTTTTCCCCTACATTCGAATGCACATAAACAATGTTTCTTTCTCTTGGGCCATCCTTCCAATATTTGCACCAATACCACCACGAGACCTTTATTTACAAGACCTACGCTTTGAAAGACTCTATTTTTTCCTTGTCCTCCCTCGCTAACCTTGCGGGACTCGCTGTACTTCATTTCTTTCTCCTTTCCTTCGCGATACTTTTACATCTTCGCCTCGTTTCGTTGTCTTATTAATGACGTCTCTGGCCACGGGGTCCCTTCGTTAAGGAGTGTCGCCGACTGTTCGTGGCGGACGGAGAAAGAGAGAGGGACGGAAAGAGAGGGACGACGTCTACGATGTGCGTGCACGCTTGCGGGAGATCGGGCTCTGCCTCTCAATGACATGGAAATAAGACGAAGGGATGTCGATTGGTCCAAGGCATGTCTATCGTTTTTCGTTTCGCATGGAGATTCAATTAATTACCAGATACATGCGAGGCTCTCACTGCCTAAACTGTGTCTCTTCATTAGTCCCCTGTATTTGCCACGCAGCATTATTGCGAGCATTTTTCTCCCAAGACGCCGTCCGGCGTCCACCGAGTCGCTCGTTCGTTTTCCCCCAACTCTTCCTTGCGCATCCCGTTTTATCAAGCAATACGTCACGAGCGTTAAGCGCGCATAACTCTCGATGCGTTACATTATGACAATGGCTGTCTCTCGGCGAAATAAATTTAACACGCGTAATAATTCAGTTAGGGCGATCCTACGCGGCAGTATTCCGTCGCGAATGGCGCATCGTGAAAGCTCGAAGACACTTCGCGACATCTCAGTACGTTTATCCGGCCGGGGGAAAAGAGCGCGAGGGCAGAGCGCGTGGCGTAATAAATCTAACCGAATCGCTCGTAACTGCTTATGCGGACCGAACCATTGTGGCGAGTCTCATGGTGCGTAGTCAACATCTCGTAAAATGAAATTTGTAGCTCGACGTGTCACCGACGCGGATGTAATTGTGACGCCTGCGCATCGTAAACGCAAAGTGTTACGCCGCCGCCGCTCTCCAGCCTCGTTGCGATTGATACACGACGTAATCTCTGCTAACCCACGGCATACGCGCGGCAATGGCAGCGACGGTTGTTTTGACTATTCGCTTCTATCATCGACAGACACGTTTATTTAGTCGGATGAGCGCACGAGATAGATGCGCTTGCCTAACCCTAACCGGTCGCGCAAATCAGCGCGACATCAAGGTATAAGACGGAGCTGGATTCGAATGAGGTTCAATGAATGGGAGAGGAAAATGCGAGCGGGCAGAAAAAGGGAAAAGATGACGGGACAGAAGAAAGATGGAGGAGCAGGAGGAGGAGGAAGAAGAAGAGGTCCCGCGACCATTCGAGTGGTCACATAACGTGACGTGCGAGCGATGCTTACTCTCCCACAACGACGACCGGCAGTAGATGATGCTATAATGGTTGGGAGTCGGACATGTGAGCGCGGACAGGAAGTCCAGATTCCTATACACCAAGACGCGGAGTCACGCGGATCTTCGCATGGAGGCCTTGCAAACCTCCTACGTGTCACGCAACTCATTCACGAGCTTTTCCACGTTGCATTAAGTCCCATTACCCGACGAGGAGTAACCGGACAATTCTAGCGCGCCGCGCGCGCTCGTTAGACGGAGAGGGTGGAAGGACGAGAGACAGAAGTAGGAGGAGCAGGGGCGTGCGGGCGGACGGAAAGAAACTAGCCCCGCCGGACGTAAGCCGTGAAAGAAGAGTCTCGACTGTTCATTCAAAAAATTCACCGACGCTGCGAGAGAACGAAGAAGCTCAACTTTCTCGACTGCGTGCGTCCGTGCCTACCTTTAACATATTCATCGTGATTGCAATGAAATCAAAATCGTATCTGACGAACGAACGAATTTAGAAGCGTTCCCGTTACGCTTTCCTAAGAGCTTAAAACGCGGCGTCGTTGCACGTTTATTCGTGCTCAATAACGGCGGACATAAAAAGGCGAACGATAATTGACCGCTCTTAGTAGTGCCCGGTAAATGTAGATCGCTTACGACGATGATGAAGATAAATGTAAGTAGTTCATTATACTGTTTCGAGGTTATCAATCATCGTATAGATTACGGCGCCCGGTAGAAGAGGCGAGCGCGCTGCGAATCATACACGAGTGCAGGATTGAATGCGCGGAAGGGAAAATAATTTATTCGAAAGTTCTGCCAGTTGGTCGGAGTCCTCGCGCGATGGCGTTGACCCACCGCCCGGCAGGAAGATCATGAAGCGTTGCGTAAGAGAATATTATCGTAGTCGCGCGGCAGGTTACAATTTCATTCATGAAGAGGAGCCCTCTTGTTTCCCCTCCTACACGTCGCTCTATCCTCCTCGTCGTTCCTTCCCCGGTTTCCGCGTCGCGCTCACTTTCTCTGAAACGTCTTCCTCCGGAGGCCTCCTTATAGGTCTTCCCGCAGCAGTTCTCATTTCGTTTTTCCCGGACGCGCCTGCCTCCTTCATCCACCATTTTGGTTCTCATGCCGGGATCTTGAGGGAGACGAGCGGGGGAGGCGGTCGACGTCGCCCGATGCTATGTCACTGATTGTTACGTCAGAAAAAAGAGGCGGAGGTACGCAAAAAGCGTGGATAATTTAAATTACATTTCTCATCATAACCCGCGAGCCGGTTAAACCAACACCGGCTTTTTGCCGTTGCGCGCCGCGGCGAGCTGAGCGAACGAACACCACGCCACGGCAACCTCGCTACTCTTTACCCTCCTTCCCTTTTTGTCTTTTCAGCCTTCTTTCTTATCTCCCGTTCGGCCTCTTTTCTCCCGCGTACGTACGCTAACGTGTATATTTCGACCACTTTCTTCTACGTCCCGCGCACACTCTCTCTCTCTCGGCTCACGTCTTTTGTTTCTCCTGTTACATTTCTCATTTTCTTTAATGAAGAAATCTGTCTCTCACTCACAACCGTTCACCACTTTTCGCGTACACACAACGTCTACCGCACATTACCCAATCGCCGCGTCCCTGGAAACTAGCAATCCGCGTCGTTACGATTCCTAACCCAGCCGACGAGATTGATGATGCGAAATCGTGGACGTTAGGCCCTAAAGAATCCAGCCGTCCCTTAAAACCGCATCCTCTTATGTGCCGCGGCGGTCGCGTGAGTTCGCGAGCACGTTAGAGCAGAGAACGCTACGACGTGTCTACAAGTGTGAGACAAGAGGGTCCCGATATTGCCGCCTTATAATAAGACAGTATCGCATGAACGGCCGGGTCCGGGGCCGGCGCGCAGGGAAGAAGGTAGGGAACGCAGGCAAGCAGTTAGGGCAGGCAGGCAGGTAGGTAGGCGAGGCGGGCGAGCAAGGGAGGGTGAGAGGTGGAAGCCGACGTGCCGGTGCTCTGGTGTGCGCCTTGTGTGTCGTGTGTAACAAGGACCTCTCTCAGGCGCGGCCTCGGCAAGGAGAGCACGAAGCGTGCAGCGTGCAGCGTCCAGCGTGCAGGGCGTGGATGGAGGAGCAATGCACGCCATATATCAACATCGTGCCGATAACGAGGTCCCCAGGAGGCTACCGGTCGCGGAGGAAGACGAGCGACGGAGAGGACGATCGGGAAGCCGCTGTACACCTTTTGTTCGCCACCGCGAGAGTCCCGCTTCCTTCTGGGACCCTTGCCCGGGACCACGCGGCGAATGAAAAAGCGGCCAGGGCCCCGACGAAACCGCCGCAGAAACGCTTCGAACGTCTGGCAATAATTTACCGTCGTTTCTGGCACCACCGCTTTACCGCCGTCGGAATTCGTCCGCTTTTCTCTCTCTCTCTCTTTCTCTTGCCTCCTGTCTTCGTCGCTCCATCCTGTCTCAGTCTTCCTTATGCTTGCCCTTGTAGGACGACTCTTCCGTGAGCCCTCCTTACGCGTGTGTCTCGTTCGCCGAATGTGGAAACGTTATGTAGACGTACCTAACGGCCGGTTGTTACGCGTTTTTGGTGGGTAAGGGATGAGGTACAGAGAGCCAGAGCTTCTGTGTCGATAAGTGTTATGTTGGAAAGACGGTTTGTAGCGGTTGGGTTAGGTTATCGTTGTAATCCGTTGTAGTGGCTGCTTCAACTTATGCGCGGGCATTAGAAAAACATTGACTGTAAAGGGAATCGGACAAGGGGCTGGGGAATATGTTAAGAAACGTAAGATACCAGTAAGCACTGTGGAGAATGAAATGAATAATGCAGAAGACAGACGAATTTATTAATTGCACGATGCGAATCCGCTGATATTCCCGTGAACATGCAAATTGTATTGCGAGTATTATTGCTGGCAGGCATTGTTCGTTGCCATGCCGACAACCATATTCGAGCCAACAGCGGCGCATGCTCGCTTCAGGTGCACATAGTCAAAGAAACGAACGTCCTCTACTTTTACTAGACGAGAATTCTTAACAGTTTATGGCAGAGGTGCTTGCAACAGATACAATACCAGTCCTGTCGCCACTAGCACATCTACAATCGTCAAAGTCAATCGCAACGGAATCCTACACTGCCAAACGAGCCTGACCTTACGGAACACCGTACAAACACATTGTACCCCGTGACGCAAAGGTGTGCGGGCGTAGCTGGAACCGAAGGCGGAGTTCTTCGAGTTTAGGAAAAGAGCAAGTTTTTGTCGGTCCCTCCGCGCATTCGGCTCTTTTCTTGCGCGCATCTGAAAAGGGGGTACGCATGCGCGCGGGTACCGACACCCACACGTGGACGCGGGCCGATTCGCCAGGGCATTGTAGGGCTTATATGGCGATACGACATAAATCAAAGGGCTAATATACTGCGAGCCCCGGTAATGCAGCGGACGCTGGCGGAGGTCTTTTTATCGGCGGAGTAAGACAATACGCATTTACATACGCACGAGCGCGCTCCTACGCGGGGTTATATACACCGCGAACTGGTCGTGCGAGTGCGCTCGCTCACGGAGCGCACCTCCTCTCTCTCTCTCTCTTTCTCGACACACGCCCCGCACTACGCTCGACTTCGCTCGCGGACTACGGTCGTGCCGGAGCATATGGTATGGCTTATTGGAGCGAAGGCCGCGCCAGCATAGCAATTACCGCGCTTGCCCGCCGGCTCCTGCGGATGCTCCTCAAAGAGGCTGTCTTCCTCTTGCCCTCGTCCTCCTTCTCCTTCGCGCTTCGTCTCTTTATGCCCCCTCGACTATGGTCTTTCTCTTTTCATTATGCGTCCCTTTCTCTCTCCCGCGATTCCTTAATTCTATAACCTTTTTTTTCTTCCTCGCGAATCGTTATCTTGCTGTCTTGCCGATTCGTGCTGGCTGTTTTCTTTGTTTTTGTTCCTCATCGTTGTGGTGCGGGAAAATGTGGGGCTCATTGGTGTTTGATCAAAGATCGGAGGAGAGACGTTTCTGTGTTGATTGAATGTGTAAGGTGGAATGAGCAAGGAGATTGTTTGGAAATGTTTCCATAATATGCTTCATCGGTTAGAAATGTTGGATGTTTGTATGATATCATAAATTTAAGCCGTGCATAGTGAACAAGCTTTATTCGCTTTTCTCTGTATCCTACACGTATTTTTCTCCCACCTCTACATACTCGGTACTAGGAATAATTCCGCTTAAGCCTACATAAAGAGAACAAGCGTCGAGCGCATTTTCGTATCATCACACATTGCCCGTAATTTCAGAGGATCGCAACCGCGAGTCAACTTAGCGTCACTGAAAAATCATTGTCGACGGGCGCACAGTCGAGGAGCAATTAATTTGAAAGGGTAAGTCCGCTTTCAATAAATCCGCTGAATAAACAATTGCCAGAACAATCTACTCCTTCGGTCGGACAGGCACAATTAAGCATCCGATTAAAATCCGCATGCGGAATGAAGGGAAAGGGCGGAATCGAGGTAGCAGAAGGCACGAGAGGAGGGCCGCGAGTGCGCGTCCTCTTCTCGTTGAGGGTTAACGAACGTCCCTTCGGGCAGCTTTCGTTCGTACATAATGCAAGGAGTAGAAAGAACTAGAAGGCGGGTTGTGGCAGACGAAACGCCAGAGAGGCGGAAGGTGAGGGTGAGAGAGAGAGAGAGAGAGAGAGAAGAAGAAGAAGAGAGCTCCACAGGGGAAGGCGAAGAGACGAAGGATTCGCGGTTACGGGGAGCGCGGCTTGACGTAGAAGAATTTAGGAGCGACGGCGAGAGCAAAGGCCCAGTTCGCGAAGCGGCCAGGCCCCTTTGAAGTCTAAAAACAATGGCATTGTCTCTTCAGTCTAGCGAGAGTCTCCCGCTTCTCCCCTTCCCCAGCTTTCTTCACCTCCTCTTTTTCTCCCCGTCCCTTCTCTCGGACGCGGCCCCGGCGTAAGCGTTTTAGATCACTTTTTTCGTTCGGACATACGGATAGTAGATTCGGGCCGAAAGGCCGCACGATCGGTAAGGGCAATCGGGTCCAATTTACATTTTTCATTTACATCGGGCCCGGGGTATACCGTGGGGGAGCGCGCGGATTCGCTCAGCCTCGCAGCTCGTCCTGTCCTACGTCCTACGTCCTACGCTCCGTTCGTCTTCGTTGTGCTTCAGGAGATCGTACCACCTGCGCTTAAAGCTCCTTCGCCCTCTGCCGGATTGAAGGCCAGGGGCAACTCAACGGACGACGTTGCCCGACACAGAAACGTCCGGTCGTTATTTCGTCCTGCTTCCAGGAGGAATAAAGATTCAGTGCGCCGGCGCGGCCGAGCCGTGTGCTGTATGTGTTCGGGGCACAGTTACCGCCGGGGGAGGCTATTAGGTTCGCATAAGAGCGTCCTCCTTTTGTCACGACCGGAATTTATTCGTCTCGATTCACTCGAACCGCTCCCGTCAAAAAAGAAGCCGACCTGTCCGGATACGGACTTTTAGACCGGTGCCCTTCTTCGCGTCTTCTATATCTCTCTCTTTCTGCGTCGCGCTTTCTCTACTTATCTATTCACTCCCGCCAGTTCGAACATTCAGATTCGCTGCCACTCGGCGCTACGACGCGTGGAAACAGATGGCAACATCGGCAAGTGTTGGATAAAATATTGTGGCAGAGGATATTTTCGAAATGCCCAAACAATGTGTGACGTTTTCACGGGGTTTCATAAGAGACGGAACCATGTAACCGTCGTTTAGTGTACTCTTCAAAGTCTGGAACAGAATTGGAGTTGCTATACTCGTCTGAACTGTATCACTCCCCGAACGACCTGCCAGTCAGCTGTTAGGCTTGATAAAAATAAAAACAGCTTCTTTATCTGTAAAACGTAAGTTTCCTAATTTTAGGAATTTATCGCTGTTCACGATCTGGTAAATTAATTAATGCCCAAAGTAGACATTTAAAAACTTACACGACACTCAGTGCCATCTCAATGGTCGCATTGAATCAGCCCTGTTCATCCTTCCTTCACTTATTAACCTATTACAGCTTTCAAGTTTGCCAACTTTATACACAGTACCCCGTGACACCCATTTATGCTTATCATTGACGCACTTAACGACTAAAGAGATTCGAGCAAACATATTACTTTTATTTCTCCTCGTGATCGGCCGCGGCATAATAACACCGACCGCGGGGCAAAAGAAACGAAAAGTGCATATTTACAAATCATACGTACGCTCAGCGCGGCATCGCGGGCACGAATTTTACCTCGCGGCATGCACGCCGTCGCAATCCAATTAAGAAAACGCGATCTCGGGAGGACCTTCGTTTCGCCGCTTAAGGAGCTTAAGGAGCTGGTCGCAATTAATGAGCGCCCGGACGGAAATCGAATTGAGAAATTCCAGCGGCCGCCGCTGCCGCCGACGACGACGATCAAGGGGAGGTGGAAGGGTGGCGGCACGACGAAGGGCGGACGCTGAGAGGGAGGTGGAACTTCAAGCCGATTCCCATTTACACGTACACTAGGCAAATTTGATGCAGGTGCAAACTGCATAGTATTAGCGAGTTATGACGCTGTCGCACGTTTCTTGAATTATATATAAGTAAATACAAATGACGCAGGTGTAGAAGAGTGCCTGGTACATACAGTTGTGAATTGGCTAGTAAACTGTTTGATATCCAATTTTCCTTTGAAACGAACATCTATACAGACGTCTCTTAACGAAAAATGTCGACCTTATACAGAGCGTAAATTTTAGACGCTCTAGGTAACAGGCTACGATCGCACTGCAATGCAGAAACGAAAAAACTTGGAACCGAAGTGAATTTGCACGATCAACATTATCACTATATCATTTCATATCGCAAAGCACTTGACACACCATCCAAGCGGTACAATGTACACACACACGGTAGCACGAAAACATTTATCCAGCGACACCGTGCCCTTCCCCCCTCCCGCCCTTTTATTGATCGCCGCAATTAAAGGAGCGCGTCTCATTAATTGTACCGCGGGGCCTTAATTAGGAATCATCAATTCGTAGAGTCGGCCTGGCCTCGCGTCGGTAGCCTCCGCGTATGATTAACGCTCGTCGGCTTGCCTTAACTTGTACGCCGGACTCTGGGCGCGCGATAAATATCGATGTCGCGGCTGTTTATCGAAATCTTTTCTGGCCTTTCCTCCTCGTCTCGTGCTGCCGTTCGACGGGCCGCTCTCCTTTCCACCTCCGCCCCTTCAAGCGCGCCTCCTTTCGTGCTGAGAAATCAGCGAAATCACCGGGCGCCCGCTACGTACCTACACCGCGTGAGGCCGTGCGTGTGAAGGAGCTAATCTCGCGGCCGCGCCACTTTTCCCTTTTCTTTCCGTCGAAAATTCCCATTCGCGGCCGGGGCATATTTATAGTTTCGATATTAATTGCAACCGTCGCGCTCGGCGAATTTATCGGCGAGCGTTGCCTGATTTATCGGGGCTCACAGGTTGAGGGAACTGTATCGAACCGCGCCGACACGGTTTCCGAGGCGAACACTCTCGATGCGATTAATTGCGGCCGAGATTTATGATGAGATTTAATGTAGGTGAGTCGGTGGACGTCTTTCGGCGGGGAACAAACATGGGGGATGCTAGGCGTGCCGTCGTTAGCGGGGAGATTGTTTGCCGAGATTACGGTGAAAATATGAGCGGGCTTCGCACCCAATGTAATTCATTTGAATGGGAGCATAAGAACGGGAGGCTGCGCGGTGCTAAGATTTTATGTATTTCGAATATTCGATTCGGAGTATGAACCAGGCTATATATTTTTATCACTACTGTACCACTGTACATGACGCCGTCTTTAAGCAATAAAAAGAATGTCATGTTGCTCGCTTATGACAGTATTACGTATGTTCAGCGATTGACTGTGATCGCATGGATTTCGAATAAAAACGGCAGAGATCGTATGATTTGTACTATGGCTGACTGCAAACCGACTTGAACTACTTTTACACCCTTCCCTATTCTAATGCAGCGTGGCTCGCTGTTTCTCACCAAATGTCCACATGCCTTTTGTCGTCAGCAAAAGTGCTTGTACGGACGCATACGTATAGAAAGAAGTATCACTACACTCTTTTCGTCAAGTCACACCTATCATATTCTGTGCCGGCACCGCGGTGTCGACTGAAGATCATTCGATCAGGTTCGGCTAATTAATTTAGCTCGTGCACGTTGTGCAGCGACTCGCAAATTCTAATCTCGGACACGTATCAGCGCGCAAACCGCAAGGGACTCGTGAACCGACCAGAAGGTTGATCGAGTCGGTCACGTCGCACGTTCCCACCGCGTCGGACATGCGAACCATCATGACCTTCGCCCAAAACCCATATGGTCGGCTCGTCGAACTCTACCACTGGAGATCGGCAGCGGTGTCGTACGTGCTTCGCGAACTCCCGAGCGAGCACGTGGCCATTGTCGGTCGGCCGATACGCAAAGCTTCTCGATACAAAACGTGTCTTCTTTTATGAACATCCGTAAATATGATACGTTCACCTTTCATGCGCATACGTAACGATTTTGCGCCAGTGATAATTTTACATTTCAATGCTTCTTCTGTTTGCATCCACGGGTCTCAGTTTTTGTTGCGCGGTGTGCTGGCGGTTGCCATTGGATATTACATTTCCGCTTTTGGCACTTTGAAGGAAAATATACTGGTCGTGGCGTATGTCAATTACTTCGAATTATTATTTCGAATTGTCAAATGATACGATGGCTCACGTGTTAACAGGATATTTGTGTCTGTACGACTCTTTCATACACACAAATATGCACACATCCACTTTGCATAGAGCGTTTATTCAGCTCCACGGCTCGCATAAATTGTGCAATATGAAGACATACTGCTCAGGCAGATGAAGTTTTTCATGCCACAGGAACCCACGGGACCCGCAAAAATTCACGCAGAAGTAATAATCATCTCGATCATAATTTATGTTCACGCGCGCAGCATGAAATTTTTCTGCCGCTTGAAGCGGACGGTCGGTCCGTTGCTGATGGTCCCGATGCCGGGGTCATGGTTCAAAGGTCCAACGCGGGTCTTCCGCACACATCCATATTAAATGGCTCACTTTCACGTACGTTCAGCCCCGCTGTCGAACACGAAGACACGCTCAGCCTTGCCTACACTAACATTTTTTTCTCGACAGAAATCTACACATTTATGTTGCCAGCGACTCTACCTATTTGCATATACGAGTATGTATCCGCGTTTCTTCAGTTATGTATATTTGTGTAGATATGTCAGAGCGTCCGTTAGACGCTAACGCGGAACGAGGTAAGCTATTTATTTCATTACGTGCGCTTTCGCTGAACATATGCGGTCGAAAGTTTTGTGCACCACATACTCGCGCTTCTGTTAAACGGCATAACAGCGAAAGAATTAAGAATTAAGCGAACGCCACGTGGTCCACGGTTACTGTCATCGTTCAGCACGGCCCTGATCCCGTCTCTGATCACTACAAAAAATATCGTACTTCCAGCCGGTGGCCACTAACTGCGCGCACCGGCGAACGCGTGACTTACTCGGGGCCCTCGTGAAAGTAATCTGCTTTTAATGAGTGCCTTTCACGCAATTAATCATGTCGTCATTATCGTGCAGCGGCCGGGCTCGCTCGCTCGCTCGTAGCGATCTTGTTAGCGGACGAATTTTCAAGTGTGTATCGTTGACAGTGCTCTCATGAAACGGCATCGCAATCATAAGCTGTTCCCCGGAACAGAGAGCTCGTGCATTGCGCGTTAATGGGGAAAAGTATCGCATCGGGCAGCGAAACGGGAACTTTTTGCACCCGACGTTGCTGCGCCAGTTTCTAAAGATAATCTTGAGACACATTCAATTAGGTGCGCGCTACGACGAACATTGACCCCGTCGGAGCGACAGCGTGCCGATAGGAAAGATGCAATACTGTTGCGGGTGCATGCAAATCGAGTCGTGCGCCCGTACGTGCAATCATCTCACTTAGCAGAACATCAATTATACATATCGACGTTTTGCCATTTCATTTATGTTTATGCATTCGCCGAGTGCAGAATGGATTGGGGAAGTGCGGTATGAATTTTGAACATATCTATTAATAATTGATCCATTTGCCGAGGCGGATTCCGCGAACTTTAAGGTCATTCACGTTCAAGAGGTTCGACCAGTCGATAAAACACGAGCACCCAGGAAACTCGTCGCCTGCACGCTGACGTCAGACTGCACGTACTGGGCTCTCTTATCGTAGCATCCAGCTAGACCGACTCGATTTTCAAAAACCTCTCAACTGCGTATTTTGAGCCTTGACGACACCTCCGGTTGCGTCGGTGCGCGGAAACGATACGAAATCGATTTGGTCAGCGGATGATTGCAAAGTGAAAGTGAGTTTCAAAAAACACATACACTAAGCCCTGCGCGTTCTGCACTCTAGGACGCATTTCGCGTGGTCGCGGCGGACAAACGATGGGAAATCAATTTGTTCCCGCAATCATCATCGTAATAGAGCTGCCTCGACACCGCAGAGCACGAGGCGCGCGCGTAATTCAGTCGGACAAGAAAAACCGCACCACGCCCGTCGCGAAGAACCGAGATCACGTTTCTCTATTTTTTCCCCCAGAAGCGCGGAATGTCGTCGGGAAGCGTGGTCAGCGCGACCAAAAAAGAGATGTCATCGAAAAGTGCAAAAAGGCCGGAGAGGAGGCGAATGCGGGAGAGGAAACTAAGTTTCTACATTTAGCCGCGCGTGGGTGTGCCCCGTTCGAATATGGTAATCCGAGTTATACAGGCGTAAAACACAGTCTGTCTAATACGTGCATTCCGGGCTGGCGCAACCGATGCGAGCGCATGTACGTCGACTTCGCCGTGTCAATTTCGTACTTGCACTCTCCGTACGCGCCGCGCGGATCGGAGCAGTTTAGCGCGTTGGTTTTACGAAACTTCTCATGACTATTGAAGGCGATCGATCATAATAGAGCGAGCTCCATCGAAGCTGGTCACGACACGCGCTTATATACATCTATACGTACGTCGCGCGCGTACGAGGTAGTATACATGCAAGCTTCGAGCGCGCGCGTGTATATAGTAGCTCGCATTGTGTTGTTGCCGGCGCGTCGACTGACATTTGAGAGAGGGATAAAGTAAGAGAAGCGGGGTGGTGTGTGAGGCATAGAAGGAGGAGAAGAAGTGGAGGAAGACAACGAGAAGCCAGAAGCAAGACGAGGAGGAGACGGAGAAGAGTAGGACAGGGCAGGAGGGGAGGCGGGAGAGGGTCGGCCGGGTCGGGGGATCGAGAGGGTCAGAGGTCACGGGTCGTACGGCATAGCCCTGACCTTCGACCTTATCCCCTTCCAGCTCCTCTCTCGAGACCCTGCGCGGACCCCTACCCAAGCCGTACCTAGAGCCTCGACCGATTCTACTTCGCGGTCGGCTCGACTCGGCTCCGAGACTCACGACGGACTCGTTCGTCTCCGCAGTGAAAAATACCGCGAATCGCGCGCGGCCCGATGCCCAGCCACGAAAAGTCTTGCCGGTGCTTCTGCGAGCCTTTCACATATTTCTCCCGGCTTATCGCGTGTGCGGTGGACGCTCTCGTTACGACGCTCTTCTTACTTCTTGCCCACTATCACCCCCTCCCTGCACTCCACTTCCTTTCATTCCGTCTCCTCCTTCCCCTTCGCTCATTTCCCGTGCAACCGTTCAACACATGCCGGCGCGTGTGTGCGAGAGTAGGGGTGTGTGTGCACGTGCGGTTGCTGCTGCCGCTGCTGCTGCTTGACAAATGTGTACGTGAGTGAAGTTGTGTGCGTGGATAGTGTCAAGACAGACGGTGCATCCCTGGTGCAGCTGCACGTACATCGATGCAGAGGGTATATGACGTTTCTATCGACTAGGCGAATCTCTACTTCCTTCAACGATGATGCTAACTCGCCAAATTATACGCATGTCGGAGTTGTAACGCGGCCGCTACGCACACGTGCGCGGATACTGTATACAGATTGAATGAAGTCAACTTGTCAATGCCTAGATCCTAGATCGTGCTTCGATCGTTGGCCATTTAGGTGTTTGTTTTCATTTGATATTCATGTACCGCATGCGATAACCGCGTGAAATTAAATAAAAATGACGCGTAATGCACAGTTCTGCATTGCGTAAATCATGAGTGATGAGACAGAACTTTAAATATCTAATTTAAGAAGTTAACCGTGCATAATGCTATTTCCCACGTTCGTGTGGTCACACACTTATCAAGTTGTCGTAGAAAAGCGTTTTTATATATTTTAAATATTACAATGGATGCCATTGCATTTTTTAAGAGGGAAGCAAGGAATATACCGTTAAATGAGAAACTGCACATGTTGTGAATAGTAATGGTATTTCGTAATAAAAATACAGTTTCTTTGTATAGTGCCACGATCTAAGAGTGTGCATATAGATTGCGAGCATAATTCTTCGAATGCTATAAAATATCGTCTCCGTGCAAAGATAGTCCGTTAGCTGGACAGTATCAATGAAGTTATCATACTGCTTTTCATTACGCCTTTCTCAGTGCATCGACAAATATAGCTCATAAATCGTTATTAATAGACAGTAACACTACTTCCGTAACAATGTACTCTTTGCAAATAATCGCTATGGCTTATGGTTCTTGATTGACGGACGTAGAGAATAAATTTCTCAAGCTATAAGTAATCAACTCGATCATTGTTGGCTACAGTTTATGACTGGCTGAGTTTAGAGTAGGACTAGAAACCCGTTACAATCGATAGACGGTATTAATAATTCCTCAATGTACAGCACTATTATTCCGCAGAGCAGAGGCCGTTTGATTAGTTCGCTCGTCAAGTATGTACCAAGTTCAAGTTATTCGCAGCGCGAAATTGAATGCTATGTTCACTGTGCACAGGACACGATGTTAGCGAGAGTGGGAAATGGAATATAAATCGGAAGCCGGGTCGCAACTTTCACCCGACCTTGCAAAATATTTCGTTTTACGTTTATTTAGGCCTCGTATTTTATACAATTGTAACCTATTGCTCCGTATTATGGATATCAGATTCTGTCGCATGCTAATTAACGCTGCTAACGATTTCGAATGTGTCCACTTAGACGAACTGACGTCTAAGTCTGAACAGTCTCTCCGACGTCGACTCCTTTTTTTCGTTGCTCCTTGCAGACGCTGCGATCGACGCAGATCGTACATCATGCGATACAACTATCGCTACCGTCGTAAATGATGATCTTAGAGAGCGGATAAATGAATTGTCGGTCAATCAAGATCGTAGGTCAATGGAATCATTAATATTACAGTTGTCCGCATCGACGGCTACGAGCTCCTCTATGTCGCATCTTTGAAAGATATCTATGGCGAATGTCATCGCATTATCGTCTTGAAGCACGCGTAACGAGGAATTAAGCTCGCGGATGTCGCGAATTAAAATTCGTTATCGATTCGAATGATCGGCTGAACGGAGTACGTTAGGCTCGATGGCGGAACATCACGAATAACTGTCGGAGAGAACAGAATAATAGTCCCGGTAGGTGTTGTAATTACGGAGTGAATAGTACACTTGATTACGGGAAGAGGAGCGTTGCATACATGCATCCTTGTCGCGTGTGAGTGCGTAGGTGCGTAGTAGATGCCCTAGGTTGAGCGTTGGTTGCGGATGACCTTACACTATGGTTCGTTAGTACGACTCGTCCTCCTCATCTACGTCTACCTCGATGAACGACGGTGACCAAACGTGGGCGCGGGCCACGCGTCGCTAATTACGAGCAATCAGGAATGCTTTATGCAAATTCGTGCTGTTTCCTCCGCTCGAGCTATTTCTCCGCGTTCGAATGAAACGTAGGTATAACCAGCTTATTAATTCAAAATGTCCATGAACAATGAATTCACGCAACTTAGTAAAGCGACGAATTTCAAACAAACTCGAATGCTATGATTGGCGCCGACTCTTGTTTTTATCAACTCGCGTTGGACTGATCACGATCGATCACATGATGCATTGAATCAGTTTAGCCTGACAATATCGCGCCTATTTGCATATCGCGCGTGTAATCGCCGTAAACGTACCTGCTAAACGTTCCTCGTAACGACCGCGTTGACGTGACAATGATTAGATCGAATGAATATTAAAACATCGCGTTCAAGTTCAGTTACGACTATCATTGTGCGTCGGCCGGCTCTCTCGACGAGCCATTACCGGTCGCGGCGAGATAAGATTGCGTAATGAGATCCATTAAGCGACGATTTGAGGGCAGCGCGGACGAGAAGAAGGAGTGCGTCGTCGGTATCGGTCATTGCGAGAAGGAAGGGATTTGCATTTGCCGAGCGCGGGCGCGGGCGGGAGAGGAGAAGAAGTTCGGACCGCGGCGTGCCTTCGTAGTTCTGGTTTTATCGAGGTGGCCCCTACCAACGCCGCCTCCTTAACCTCCACCAGCTCCTCGAGGTCCGCCCACAACGCGTGCTCGCTCGTTCCCTTCGCTCCATCCCCATGAACTCCCACGCCACGCGCTCGTTTCTCTCGATTTCGTTGCCGTATCGGCGGTGGTCCCTCCGAATACCGGCGCCGATCGTTACGGTTCTTGACACGCAAAAACGTCGCCCGGCCGGACTCGCGACTCTCGCGAGTCGGGCGTAGAAATGTAAAACAAGCCGCTGGCCGCGCGCTTTTTCGACGTCGCCGAAGCAGCTTCTCGGAAGCGATCGCTTGAAATCGCCGCGGCCGAATTGCCCTGCGAGCCGACGCGAAAGTCGGCCTCTTGGCAATGACTGCGTTAACAGTGCGCACAGAGCGCGCTGACCCCTCCCGTTCGCCGTGCCCCGCGCGCATGCATACATTCCAGCGCAGTCTCGCCTTTTTAAACTCGTCATTTGTTCGCGCTACGTGCCGCTCGCGCAATCCTTCGCCAACGGTCTTTTTCACATTCTGCAACGGACGAAAAGTGTAACGTGCCGCCGCGCAGGAAAGGGGCAAAAATCGATCGGCCGCCGTGAGGCCGCTGAACGAACGTAAAATATGTCGGTTAACGCGCGGAAAATTACCGGCCACCGTTGAGCGCGCGCGCCACGAATATTTGACTTTACGACCGCCATCGACCGGCCCGTAGTGTACACACACTCCTTGTTCGTCTCGAGAGATTAGGAGGGCATCGGTTTTTCGTGCTTTTTGTCGGCGAGTTAATGAACGTTCCGAGTGGGTGTCTCGTGCGTGACACGCGTGAGGGAAAGGTGAGGTCGTGGGGTACGGAGGGGGGAGGGGGACGAAAAAATTCTCATTAACGTGAACATGCGAGAGTAAACGAAGCGGAGCCAGCGCAGCGGAGGCGCGCGACCAAGTACAAATCTCGTGTCTTCTGGAACAGTGATCGTGTAATTACGGGCCAGTTCTAATTATCTTTTCGTTATGCAACCGCACTGTGATTGCAAAGCGTACCCCTTCAACTAACGGAAATCGTTACTTATTGTATCCTCCCGCAAGGTTCCTTAATCTCGTGCGACCCGAACTTTTTGCCGCTTCTTTAAGAACGGGCCTCATTTGCCACGACGTACTGATCATTACGCCGAATTCTCCGACGTGTACCGTAAATTGTCACGACCTTAACATAACGGGTTTATACATTGTTACAGAGAAACGGCACTGCAAAGGATGTTCATTTTTATAGAAATTCGGATAAGCGTATATGATACGTTACTGCTAATTTATAATCTCAAACTCTGCATTGAAAACGCATTAACGATTTTAGGAGGAAACGTAGGTACTATCATCGTTACGATTGTGCGCTTTGAATAAGGCATCGACAGGAGTACTAATGAAAAGTGACTGGGAATACCAGACTGCACAATAAATAAATTCAAAACTCAGCTGTATTCGATATATACAACAGCATAATCCTCAATACTTCTACCAAAACACAGCCTCCCATAAAAGAAACGTTACATCCTCCGCTAACTTTTTCCGCGGCCTTCCTGTATCCGATTCGGCCACGCATTGTCTACGCTCCACCAACGACACCCCACCCTACGCGCAAGAACGGCTTCTTCCGCCGCTCCGAAAAATATATACCCCGTCGGTGGTGTAAAGTATCCGCGTCATTATCCTGTAGCCACCGGAGGAATGAAATGCCAGAGCGAACGACGTTACAAAGTATCCTTCCCGATGTCCGTGTAATCATTGCCGTAACGACCCTCGTATACTCAGAATCCTTTATAGGCCGCGCGATCACGATAAACGCGACGTTGGCCGGGCCCGGCCGGACACGCCATCATTTCCACCGGTAACTAATCGTTTTCGCGCTGCGCCAGCTTGCCGGTGATTTACCACGGAAAATCACCGCCCACCCGAGGCTACCTGTTACACATTTCCGAGAACGAAAAGCTGCGACACGGCTAGCACGGAGATTCGCGCATTAGGTAGTTAGGTTACTCCTGCCATTGCACGCGTCTTACATTTCACCCGCGGCTGACATTGACACGGTGTTTGCGCTTATAAGAGCAAATGCTTATAAGGCTTTGTGGCAATCGTATTGAGTGACGCGGAAACGTTCGGATGATCGAAGATTGATAACGAAAGATCGTCGAACTCACCGGAGCAATTAGAAGCAGCATCTCGATCGCCGTAGCTTTTCTTCGGAGATTCGCAATGGAAGCGGTGTCAGCACTGGGAAGACACGGAATTTTACGACATCGCACATTTCAGCTGCTTTCGACGGAACGATGCACTCGCGACCTTTGACTATATAAGTATGGACTGCTGTCCGTCCCGTATAAACTGCACGCGTTCCTTCCCGCATACGCAGCGCCCCTGGTCATCAATCTGTACTAACGAATTAAAAATGTAAACAAGGTGCACCTTCTCGAGTAACGAAACATGCAAGAAATTCAAAGTCAATTGTGGTTACCGTTTCCGCCGTTCGGAAGCTGGGGCGCTGTGGTTGGTTTTTATCTTGGAATACGTCTGACGTTGGCGCCTAGCAATCCTTACTTAATATAGTCAAAGGTCGCAACATAATAATGCTAAACGATGCTACCACGATGGCGCCACCTTCGCGTGCGGATTCAATTGAAGATCTGTGAAGTTTGGTAGCTTTTCGCCGGGTGTCTATGGGTAAAGTTTGCACGCGAGTTCTCGTGAGTGAGAGTATTGTTAGACTTGTGAATATTACACATTTTCGTCGTCAACGATTAACGCAGTACGGGAAACACGGTTCTGCATTCATTCCGTGTAACTAGCATTAGTGGTACAGTTGTGATACTTGAACAATCCGAAGTCCTATTCAGAGAACGCTTTGTAAGGTTAGGCTTCTACACTTCGATAAAGAACGGCATGTACAATACAATTCTAACCGCGATTTCAACAAATTGAGCACGGCACCTATGCCACGATCTTTTCGTAACATTTGATGAAGAAAATCTTCGATTTTTACAAATTCTACCGTTCTCACAAAAATTGTTGATCTTCAAATAAGAAATAAAACTGTGCGTAAAGGTGGCGTCAGTGATGTCGTTGTCCGAAAAATTCGTGTCGTCATTCTGCATCAGCCCGTCGAAATTTGCTGAATATCGCGGTTTTGTGCCTCTCTGTGGTTTTGTGGATTCTGATTCGGCCTCCGATCCGGCTACTGTAGCTGATTTCAAATGGAATTCGGCTGGAGAAGGTGATTTGGAAATTTGCTGAGAGAAGTGACGACGATCGACATGCTGTTCCAAATGGCGTTCGTCATTTTCGTAAGTGTCAGAATTCATCTGTTTAGCACACTATTTCTAAAGTCTACTTGGCACTATGTGTGTTGTGGAATCGTAATTACACAAGTGCCGGAAGACTTTATTATTACTATTACTATTACGACTATTTGCATGTGAAATATTATTATGTGGGCAGGTCTTAGGCGCAACGTATACAACTGGCCCTTTAGTTTGCGCAGTCGGAAAAGTTATCTTTCCATAGTATTTAATAATCGTGCACGTGGGTTTAACATATTGGAAGCTCTTCCCGCCCACATGCACGGAATGAAATCGTCGGTCTTATACAGGATGATACACGCAGCTTACATACCTGGAATTACTTCGAAAGTATGCGTCCTACAAAGAAAATGTCTTAAAACAAAAATTGCATGGTTTGGAGGTTATGTACATTATATAGTGTATGTACTTTTTTAGGTGAAGGCGTTCCTATTTCAAGGCCAAAATAGTTGTTAGGAACTTAGGAAACAATTACGGGTAAATAGCACAATATGAGTTACCTTTAATAAACGTTTAAATAAGTCGCCAAAACAGACGGAAACAAATGATAGGTGTTGTTCGCACATCTCCGCATCCGTTCAGCTGTCAGTTGTCCACTCGTATTATGAAAGTCTTCAAATATTATTATAAAAATGTGTGGAAAGAACTGGCACTCCATTCTTCCTCTCATTACGATTTATTGAAAATTACTGTGAATCCTTTACAGTTCTTTAAGAAGACATATTCATACATGGCATCAAAGAAAATTTGTCACGTATATAGCGTTCTCAGGAAGCCTGTACGAACATTGCGATATGATTTCTGAATACATTGCATACCTACTTCTCTATTGTTCGTGACAGGTAAATTGTCTATGAAAGAATGAACCTGTCTTGGGTGCTACATTTTCTTCGTGATACACACGTTTCTCTCTCATGTAAGCGTTAAACTGCGTACGGTGTACGCAGTGGGAAACAAAGCGAGAAACTCTATCCCGCGTCTAGACCGATTGCATCTTATCCGTAGACCGCCGACGACGGGACAATAGTTCTTCGTATAAGCGGGAGACTTTTAAGCGTTCTGTCCATTCATAGATCAATTTCGATGCTTGGGACTGTGCATTAGCAGGAGATGAAGATACTGACGTCATAAATGATGAAACTAGAATCCCGATGTCCAGACGTTAGGTTCTGCCGAGGCAAAGATATAAATCCATATTGATATATCGATCTATATATGTTCCGATCGACAGAGTGACGGATGATAGAAATGTGAGGCCGTAAAAATGTATGCCGCGATAAGTTGGATGGACAAGATCTATACGACGAAACATTAACCTAAAATTATCAATTTCTGTGATCATTTCAACGGTTTCAGTGACTTTTACATATATATTCAGCTCGATATTAAGTAGCAGCAGTGATACGATAGACGGCAACTACAGAGTTTTACCTGTAAATTGCTGGTCGCAAAACACTGATCGACCAGCTTATGCTATCTCATTTGATTCATTCGACAGATAAGCATTCGATTTCACGAATCTCTTTACAGTGTCAATAAAGACGAGGTTATCTCAAAAATATAAATAAGAACGTAGGGGCACAATGTTGCTTCGAATTATATTAACCTATTATAGAGGCACTAATAAAGATGTGCTTCTGATAGAGATAGACGCTAAAAACTCTTGAATGCGCCAGAGAGTTTGTATCACGAGCGGAAGACGGGTGTAAGGAAATCCGGAATTTTTCTTCCTCTAATGTTCCGTGAACGCACCTGGCCGCACCTAGCCCCGAGATAGTTTCATCGCGACATAAAACAGTAATCTGTGGCCTCTCGCGAACGGTATGTTCTCGCGTCGCGCCATAAGAACGAATGGAATTCATGGTAACGCCGCGGTGTGCTTTCGAATCGTAGAGGAGCGCTTCTCTGACATGCGTACGACGCTGTTTGGCCAGTGTTCCATTAAGTCACAGTAACTTTTTTATCTTCTAACCAAATTCTATATTTTTTTAGAACAATCTGCTTTTCTCTTATTCCACGTCTTTAAAATGTTACTGTGAGATTCTTTGAAAACACATGGTGTGCTGTTTTAAGTGGTACACTGGTGAGCGGATGATTCTTCATGAAAAAAAAAAAGAAATATAAAATAACCGTTGAACGTTTATCTCTATCCTGTTCTATGGATCTTTATTATATAGGTTTGATTGGAAAAGAATGAAAATGTTGTCGACTGCTCACGTTTGGAAATAATTTTCTTTTAAAATCATTGTTTCTTTCAAAAATACTCTGCAAGTTAGACGGAAAATCTTTGAGTGTAGCATGAAAAGTCAATCAGTGTTTAATGTAGGTTTCCGCCGAATATGAATTATAGGGAAAGAAAAATTTATTCCACTTTTGTACTGTCGTTTCTTTCATGTAGGATTTCCGTTTTCTTGGATATTCCACGAATTATGGCACCGCTCATGTACCTTTGTCTCATTCAAGCAGTTAACTCTATTACTTCGATAAAGTGAACTTGAATAATGTACCCGTGTATTACGAACTTCATAATTGTACGTGAGAAATATTCCAGTATTTCGAAGTGGGAATCGCCTCAATACGCGTCAAAGTGAAACTGTTCGAATTCGACATAAACTTAACTGTATCACCTAATGAGTAGTGGAAAAGTAAACGTTGACATGTTCAGTCTGGACTGGGGCTTCCGTTTTCTGCCACAGCGCTACCGAGGTAAGCATACAACTCTTTTCAATACCTTACTTTCACCGAATACAGAAGCAAAGCCCGCGCAAATGGGTCCGGAGCGTGTAAATTTAAGTGGAATACAGCAAGAATCGCGAAGTAATTATCATCGCACATTCTACACTCTCTCACCCGCAGAATCGCCAACCTTCACCCACATATCCACCAAGAATCTGAGCGGATCTTTCCCTTTTCGTTCGAACCACTCCACGCATCCGCCTTCGCCGCGATCTATTAATCCTGTCCCTCTTCGTCCGGCTCATTTTGAACGTTTTGACACGTCATGTTGCAACATCGCGGCAAATAGAGGACTACATTGGCGAACATAACGTCCAATTAAACTCTCCCGCGTGGCAGCACGCTCCTATATTGATTTAATTATCTCGTTACAGCCGCGCAAAAGTCCCGATCGGCCCGGAGTAGTAGGAGTGCATATACACGCGTATAAGTCGATCAATTACCGAGGGACTCGATTCTTGCTCCCTTCTCTGCTGGGATCTCCTCCGCTCTCCCTTTCCTCTTCCTCCCCCTCCCCCTCATTTTCCTTGTCTCTTTCTCCCCTCAGTTATCTCCGCCGCGCCTCTTCGTCTTCCTCTTCCCTGATATATCGCCGTATTTCTAATCAAGAGACCGCGAGAGCGAACGGGTGGAAAGGAGAAAGAACGTACGCTCGCGACCAGGGAAGCTGTATTAGTTAACCTTGTCAGATAGGTAGGTAGGTACCTTCTGGCTGGTTGTGTATGCTAAGTAGCCACTTCGTGGGTGGTGCCCCCGACTACCACCTCCAGATGCACTAACAGAGCATGTGGTATTCGTCGATCAATCGATCGATGCACGTTCCATCCCCGAGTGATCGGAATTGCTTACGTCCTTTGCGCGAAATCTTCGACACGCGATCGACGGGAAATAGTTTCGTTAGAGGATGCTGCGGCTTCGTTCTACGGATCGATCGTTTCGGAGTACGCGTCACTACGACGGTGGTAGAATATTTCGCAGTACGTACGATGCGCCTGCATAATTACAGGCGTTTGTTCGGGGAAAATAAATGTTTACGTCCCTTTGCGCGTTTTGTAATCGTCTGATTGCGAGTCGAGATAGTTTGATTGTCATATGATAGAACTTGTTTTAATTTAAGCACTGATTTTGTTTACTTTCGCGTCACCTAATATGTACTCCCGAAACTAGTGTCTTACGCGTTTATTCTTGTTTTGCAGGTTCCGAGAAGAACGGCTTTCCGGACGGCGGAGGTGCCTTCGCGTGTCATTTTGGTGAGTGACGTATTGTTAACTCGTGTTGTACTATGTTCGTGATCATTCATGAAATATGTTGCAAATTTTACTCCATGGCATTAAAAACATAACACCAACGACCTGCAAAATTCGTAAAAAAAGAACAACCTCGAAAGAGAACTTTTTCTATTACTGCATCTGCGCCGTCAAATACTGTAACTTTGTCCTGGAGAATTTTTTCATGCACCTATAAGCAACTAAGATATTCTAGGTTCGCATGTTAGGTGACTCACCCTGTATATGCGTTCTTGGTACGCACTGTTGACATTTGGCGAATGTGTGCATGAATCAATAGCGTACACCAATTGACTACACAACAGAAGTACCTGTGAGCTCATAGCATTTGAAAAGGTTAAGTAGGAGATAGTCAAAATTGGCGTGTTACATCAGCGTAATTTATATCGCACATAATATTTTTCGTTTGCGTATACTAAAGCAATACATATTTGCAATTCCATGCACTTTTTGTGGCTAGTGTTCTATAATACGGCTAACGTCGGATTGAAGCAATAATGTTCAATTATCTGGTTCAGCAATCGATGGCTACGTGTATATGGAAATTGATGAATGACCCTACGACACGAACCATGCAAACTACTTTCCCGGAAATGTCGTACCTTGCTTAGTACTAAGGCTACGTACAATCATGACCTTTCGAAAATGCATAGTCGCCACTGAATTAGTCTCAGTGACTTTGAAAAACAGAATTCTCAGCTAACTCCAAATCTTTATGACAAATAATTTGTAATTATATCATATTATGAAAGAAAATTGTTAATTTTCTTAAAATTCTTAAATTTTATTATTGCATACTAACAATCTTAAGTTTTTGAAGGCGTTCTTTTCACTGGGTACACTGTGTCGGCATCAGTTTAGTTGCGTGTTAATTACATTTATTGTAACTGTAGTCTTATTAAATATAACACTCGGAAGATTTTTCAAAATTTTTGTTGCTACATCAGAAGCAGCGGAAGAGAATCTTTAATATGGGCTGTATTGTCGTTAACGTTCTTACGTTCGAATGATTCCGTTTTAATATTAAAAAATTGCAATCCAATCGTGCTTGTCATAGATGGTGAATCTTACTTGTCACACTCCGTGTCTGTTTAAGTAGAACGAATTGCGTAAAAACTTCGATCAGTGATCGTCATCAACGTGCGACTGAAATAAATCTCGCGACACATTTTTATCGTTACAACGCAGTGTGATATTACATGTATACGTGTAGTATTGTTTAACGATAGATGACGGCGGTTACCTTTCTAAGAAACTCAGTCATGCATTGCCGAAGAGAATTAACAACTCGTGGTATTCTCGATTTACACAGGTGAATTTCCATTGTGAGTAATTTCCCAGCAACTGGTAATACCTAATAATCGAACCAAGTATTCTCAGGCGGGTATTTACGATGTTTCGCATGAAATTCGTATCTTATTCAGGAAACTTGGTTAGCACAAATGTCGGATCTAAGAAAACAAGTTGTTCAGACAAGTTTTCCTGACAATGATATTCTTCTCAATTTTCCAACTAAAGAAAAATCCGACAAGCACAAGAGACATGTTCAAATACATAGCTGCGGGACATGGAATAATATTTTCATGAAAGCGTCAATTTTCTACAAAACTAAATGAAACTAGTTAATGATTAGTGAATCTGTTCATTACCGTGAAAATCATCTCTTTCGCGGGATACCTTATGATTTCGTCTCGAATGTATTTATAACGCTTGCATCAATTGGTTCAGCGAGTTGCGAGGGTGGGGCCGGTGGGAAGAAAATTGCTATGTAAAGTGGCGTTGCAGCATCGATTCTGGACGCTGTACGCTTGCATTCACAGTTTGTGTCATAGCCGCGCCAGACGGAATCGAATAGCACGGCCGTTCTCCGAATGGGAGCCGCAGAGGCCGATCAATTATACCGGTCGATTCCAGGCCACGAAATGTCAAGGCTCCACCTCGATGGAATTCTAACGCAGCTTCATCCTCGACAGCTGAGGATCGGATTCGAAACAAGTTGTATATACGTATGCGTGCGCAGTGCGCGTCATCGGCGACGGCCAACGCGATTGCTTGATGTTAATGCGATTAGACGCATGGAAAATCTTGGGAAGCCCACTTTCAACCGCGACAGCTCGATCCGCGGTTCGGACCATTGTGTGAGAAAATTTGAAATTACGTTAAGCCGCATGGCGCCTTCATACGTCGCAACTGTCTCAATTGATGGAGCGCTTTTATTGCGCGGTTGCATTCGCTGGATACTTGTCGAAGGAACTTTGAAAGATGTGCGTCGTGAAGCAAGCATGAGAAGTTTATTTTAGCGCTATCGAAGTGTTGTGCTTTTATGCCGATTGTTCGCGTTAAAGGACTAGATTCAAAGCTGGATAAAGGTGATATTGAAAGTTATGTCATGTCGGTTAAGTATCATTCACGGAGAACCATTCTGCCAATAGCGTTGAGTAGTGCAGGATTACGTGATTGTACAGTAATAACGTCAGAGATATAAAGCGAATGATAGATTGGATTTTAAAGTTTGATGATTTTCCGAATGAAGATATTACATGGCAATTACTTTGTTGCTTCGCACGCACACGCACAGCCAACAAAAGCCTGCAGATTAAAGTGAGCGGGCACGATGGATTCAACATTCAAGTAAATATAGTCACGTCATGCTGAGTTGATGACAGCTGTACGAAATTCATCACTTCGCCGGCGCAAAAACGGCACTCAGCGCTGGACAGGCTTCAATCAGTGCGCATTAGCATACTGAATGCCTGAAACTAAGAATCTTGAAGTGAAAACAACATATACTTAAAAAAAACGACTGCTCCTGCTGTGGGATTACACGCACTAAGCGAAGAAGAATAATGTTGAAATAATATTTAGGGGGAAGGAGAGTGAGACGGCGCACCCGAATAATTTAAACATTACGGCAATAGCGTGTGTGTGACTTTTTTTAAGAGTTTAGACTTGCATTAATAAACTGTTCCAACCAACGTCTCGCGATTATGAGGTCCGGCATCTTACTCGTCTCTACCCTATTTCAACATTTCTTGCCATAACTTCGTCTATAACATTTCAATACTATTTACACCCGACAACAGTAAATCGTACAACTTTACCACATGTAAACGTCCAACAAAAATGTCGCCGAGGCGAAAATTCTTGCGTTTCCCTGTATCGTCCTGAAAACATTCCCGGGCCAAAAGTGACCGACGTCTTCGCCTGTGCATCGGCAGATCACTACTTCCTCTCGAGGCTTGGAAGCAGCCGTGCGCGTCTCCACCTTCCACGCGCAGCTTGATGCGCGGGTTCGAAGTTGGACGCGATAAGTACGCGCACGTACGTACACGCGTGTGCCAAAGTATAATAAACATAATCGCGGTAGCACGATGAGGAGGCCTTGGCCGTCTCCCTTCGGTCGTGCCAGGCACGCCCACCGCTACCATCGCCGTGCAAAGAGAAAATACTGCCGTGGCAATCAACGGTTTTACACCTGAGCATCGCCACGTAGGTCGACTTGAAGAAAGAGCGAGGAAGAGCGTGCGAGAGGATGAAAGAATGAAAGAGAGAGAGAGGGTGAGACGGTGAGGAAGGCAGATCTCCCTTTTTCTCTTTTGCTCTCTTCCTCTTTCTCTCTCTCTCTCTCTCTCTCTCTCTCTTTCTCCGCTTTCTCAACTGCTCACCTCGATAGGTAACTCTCGGTAAGCACGATGCACCGACCTACCCTGAAGGATTATCGACGCCAGATCTTTCGATACGCTCCCGTTGCTTCACTGGCTCCCGTTGCGCGTCCGGGATCGCTCCCGCGAAAGGCTTTATATTCCCGTTCCTTCATTCGCCCTGATTTTAATGCACGACTTGCTTTGATCGTGCGGCACGCATTTTGCGGATCCTTCGACTTTTATCGGACACGAACCTCGCTCTGCTTCCGCACGGTCCGAGGTGTCTGTCGAGAGTTTTGTCGTGCTTTCGGCTCTAAGTGGCACGTTTGGTACGTGTGAAACTTCAGGTGCCAACTATCGCTGTGCGGTACGCTTTCTCTGCTTGTAATTTAGGAAATTGAATTAAGCTTGGCATGTGGGTCATTGAGACGCGGAGATGCGATCTACGATGCAATTAACCGGGAATGTATGAATAAATGAATGACAACGAAAGCGAACAGCGCGAGAGATAGACAGTGGACAAAAGAAAATGCACACTCGTCAAGTTCTTATTGAATACCGATGAATGATCAGCCGTCGAAGTATGTACAAGGAAAAAATTGTCTAAGCAAACAAAGATAACAGTCACGTAACAAGAGAAACCTGAAAAACCTGCAAGAATACAAGATCATTGGCATATTCATACGTCTAACAAGTATAAAATAATCATACATCTCACGTCTCTATTCCGTGCAACTAATCCAAGAACAAAGCACGCTACTAGCGAAGCAAGCGTTAAAACTGTCACGAATCCGTCGACAAGGTTCCTTGTAACGTGCAACTATCGTAGTCGTATTATACTCTGTACTGGAATTACCTCGCGTATAATTTCGTTCGCTTCTCGCGACGCGACAGCGCACAGCGACCGGCAAGAAAAGTTATCTGGTTATCCGATGTATTCAGGGGTCGTGGGTTCGCGTGACAGAGAGGTGGGGACCCCGAGGCTTCGCGGACAAAGAAGGCGCCGCGTATCCCTAGGAGACGTATCGAGACGTATCGATGATTATCGTTCGAGCAGAAGCGAGACCTCTCCTTGCGGTCGCATCGCGTGAGCCGACAAGCTCGCGATCGAATTTCTACGGCATTCCGACCGGGCCATTCTACGCGCTGGAACGATTTTCAGCTCCATACTTTATGCGTCGAAGAAAACGTTCGTGGATCGACGCTCAAAGAATCGCGTTTGTAGGGCTTTCGTGCATGCTGCCGCAAATTTTGTCGATTGCATCCTCGATTACGAGAGGACGTAGGGAGCTATATTCATCGAATGCTTTCTTATATTTATATTTTCTTGGTACGCTAATTGGTAATAGCATATGGTTGGTGTTATTAGAGTTATTAGAGAGAAAGATATGAATTTAGAGTGAAGATCTCAAGAAATTAACGACTATAACTGAATATCTGTAAATGTTTAGATGTCTTCGCAGTTTTCAATATTTTCCTATCCACCTTACACAAATGCGCTACACGGCAGTACTTAATACAACCTTTCGTATTCGGTGGACCACTTCCAAAAACGCAAACTGACCGGCAAACTTGTTCCGGGGTGCGATTATTTCATCATCAAGCCCTAGGAAGCAGTCGTTAGCTCGAAACGTGCAACGATTGCGATTCAGGTGTGTCGTGCAAGAGGTAAAAAGGCCGAAGAATGAGAAGAAAAGGAGGAGGGAAAGCGCACAAAAAGAAGGGAGAATTGAATTGATGTACGTGCGTGGAAAATGTACATATGTATGCGCACACACGCGCGATATCCGCGCACACAATATCACAGGGCTCTACGCATGTTCAAGGAGGTATCAAGGAAGATCGCGCAGGGAGCATAAGTCTATACTTACCGGGCTAGGTGGTAGATATGGAGCAGTCGATAATGATCCAATATACTGGTACATCCTCGCGAAGTAATTACAATGATGAGCGAACCGCTACTACCATCGGGTGCACAGGCACTCTTGAGTGCTCCTTCGGAGGCTAGGCGCTGAGCTCGCTTTCTTCTCTTCTTCCTCCTCCTCCTCATCATCATCCTCATCCTCATCCTCGTCCTCATCCTCCTCCATTTGCCGTTCTCCCTTGTCTCCTCCCTCGCGCCACCTCGCTTCTTCCTTTCCTCGTCCTTCGTCCCGTCTTCGTCCTCCTTATCGCTCTCTCCACCTTCCAGCAGTCCGTCTCTCACTCTTACTCCCCGACCGCTCGGCACCGCAACAAGAGCAAACATCTACCGGGGTCGTCACGGGGCCATGAAGTCACGGTGGATGGATCTCTCGGCTCCTCTCGATCCCCCGGAATTATCACGGGGCCACCGCGAGGGTTCACTCGGCCGGAAGTGCGTCATCAATGAGATACGTATATACCTATATACACGCTGAAAAGATCTTCGCCGAGGATTTTAACGATTTTAACGCACCCATTCGGTACGTCGCGTTAGGTCAATCGCCGCTTCCGCGCTGATCATCTTGTGCCGATGCAATGTTTGTTTATTTCAAACGTTTTCCGGGGAAGGGTTGTTGGCTTCAAGTGATTTTTTTTCGGCTGGAAAGATCCTTAGCGCGGGTTTCGAGGATGCTACAGTAGTGTGCGCGACGCTGAGTTGTGACTTCTCGTTTTTCGATATTGTTTGTTGGAAACGTTTTCCAGGAGAGATGTATGAATTGTAACTGAATTATAGATTAGCTTTACTCAGTATTGCATCTGTGCAACATCGGAGGTTAATCTGAAACACAGGGGCGTCTGTTGTCATACCAGCGCGGGATAAGTCATAAGTTTACCAAAATTAACTAGTTGGCAAGTCAATTGTGCGCGTGCCAACGGTGATGGCCAAAGCGTCGGGTACATCTACACCCGACGCACTTTTATCGTAATACAACGAATACATTTTTTTCCATGACATTAATTGTATTATTAAGGATTAATCGTGTACAAGTATTGCCGTGAAGCGAGTTCGAGATTCAGTGAATCCAATGGCTCTCGGTGATGTTGAGCGCGGGGCATCCGTTCTGACGAAGGTTCATTCATCGATTTTTTGCTCCGGGGAACCTGCTGCGAGCTAGATCACTCGGCTCACCGGGAGCTGAATAGAGGCGATACCAAGTGTCTGATTAACGTTGCTTTTTTTGCAAGTACTGACTGTCGGACGGCTCGTCACGAGACGACGACCTCGCCCTCTTTGCTTCCTTTCCGGTCTCGGCCTCGATTACAAGCGGCACGGCTATTTGAGTAGGTGGTGGTTCCACGTTAATTTCACAAATTATTCCGCCATCACGGAAACTTCTTCGAGACTACCTTCATGATTTTATTATTACGCTCATGCACACTCATTCTTATCTTCGACCCCCGCGACTGAACAACATTCGCAATCGAAATAATCTTACCTAAATGTAAAAGTTCTATCAAAAGTCCACATACGCAGACAGTACGAGGGGCGGCGGGAAGCAATTAATTCGATTCTCAGGCCGGAAAAATATTCACGTACACTCGGAACAAGACTCGCCACGTCACAGGACTTGCGGCGCGGCGCCCACCGTCTGCGCACGCAGATTACCGTGTAGCTTAGCACTTATTAAAAACAGCATTCTCAAAATTGCTCCGAGCCGCGGAACGAGCAGAAACGTTCGTTCTACACGTCCCGATACGATCTCGTACATGCGCGTGCAGAGAGAGAGAGACAGAGAAATCCGTTGGAAGGTGGACGGTTGCGACGCCACTGCGAGTGCATCCGAGCAACAAGAGCACGCATAACGTAGATGCAACGCTCTGCAACGCCGGATTGCAGAGGGCGCGCTCCTTCCCGGCATGAAGCGGAGGTGAAGGGGGCACGGCTGGCCGACCAGAAGAGGGGTCCGAGGGGGGCCAGGGGAAGAGGTCGACCGGGATAAACATCTGAGCCCCGCCCGGTACCCGAGGCTGCACCTCTTGTTGCTCTTCTTCCTCGCGTCTTCTACTACTTCTTCTTCCACTTCTTCTGCTGCTACTTCTTCTTCTACTCCTTCTGCTCCTCTTCAGTCGTCCCGTTCCTGCTTCCTTCTTCGCCGGTTTTCCTCGCCTGCTCGCCTCGCCTCGCCTGCCTTCTCTCTCTTTCTATCGCTACCATTATTGATCCCCGGCGAGGCTCGCGAGTGTCGATACGTACCGTAACGCGAGTCTCACATTTTACGCCGTTCCGCCTCTTTCTGATTCACTTAATTGTTCCGAGAGTCCCTAGTCTCGCAATGAAAGCACGCTGTGCTGCGAATCGTGTCAACCCTTCGATAGTAGCGCCTGGCAGGAAGCTGTTGCCTGAGAGAGTGCATGAGTTGGGGCGATTGAAGGATGCGTAGAATTTGATTCATCATTTTAATTTATTCTAGCAACACAGAGATCCCCAAATTTCGCACTTCTTCAATATTTTTGAACATATTTCGACACTCGGTGCTGTCTACACTTTTTTTCGTTTTCGTTTTATCGAGTGATTTTCTCCTCCCATTTTCGTCGTGCTCATTATTTTAGCTGTAACCGCCCTCCCACGTCTCATCGTCGATGCGCGGTGCATCGACCTCTTTAAAGGAGAACGCACTTACTAGCGCAGCGTCCGTAGTTACCTCGAACGTCCTAGACCCCGACTAGAAGCAGCTACCTTGAAAATCCGCGTCACGACCGTTGAGCTCGCGGGCGCGGCCGTACGAATTCAGTTGGCTCGCAAAGGGTTTAAAGGACCTCCGCCGCTCTCGCGCATTCTCACACTTTCGCTCGTACGGAAGATTTCAGTTCGTCCGGCGTATTGAATAGTTTACGGCTTTTAAATAAGCGGCCCTCTCGTTCCCAAACAATTTGCCCATACCGCAGATTGCTCGTAAATAAAGATAATCTATTCCACCCGGAAGATAAAAATCGTTCCGGCTGCCATGGAGGCCGAGAACAACATTGCAGCCACCGTCGCCCGCATGAGCCATGTCTCGGGGCGGGAGGGGAACAACAAAGAAGGAGAAAGACGGACGAGAGCTGTTGCGGATGGAGAGAGAGACGGCGAGGAAACTGCAAAGTCCGAGAGAGAGAGAGAGAATAAGGTGTTCCATCGACTTGTTCGTTCTACGGGTGAACGCTCCTCCAGTTATCCATTTTTACGTCGCTCATTGCTCGGATTTTACGAGGCAAAAATTATGAAATTGCACTTTGTGCACCGTGCGCGCCCTCTTTCCCTTTCTTTTCTCCCTTTCCTTTCGTCCGCCTCGGCCTTAACACTGCCCCTCTTTAGGCCGTGCACCCGCGATTATGCTTCGTCAAGGGGGATAAGGTGGGCACAGTAGAGTTCATCTTCTTTCTACCGTCGGTCATCGAGTTTTCCTGGACGCTTCCACAAATGCGATCCGTCGGGAGGCACTATTAATGTTACGACGGACGAAACGTCACGGCTTCACGAACGAACGCCTCGCATTCCTTCGGATTAATCTATTTTTATATATAACGAATTTATCGCCAGCGAAGAAAGTCGACGCTCGTACACTTTAACGACGCTCCGCGCCGCTCGGCTTTTTAACCGACCTGGCGGCTGCTTTCTTCGACAGAAATCGATCGGTACCGTTGGTAATTAATGCACGGTCATTACGATCTCCGAAAGAGACGCTCGGTTACGAAGTGGCCCACGCCGGTCGTGCATTCGCGCCGGCTAAGTTATTAGACTTTAATTAGACTTCCCGCTACTCGCGCATCGACGATAAATTGAAAAAGAAGAACGCGCCGCGTCATATCGTAGAGGCGTGAAACGATCGTAGGCATATTAACGCGCCGAGAGGCCGAGAGAGACGTGCGCCGCGCGACGCCAATGAGGTAAAAGCGAACGACGTATGTATTTCATCCTAGCGCGTTATCGATGTCGTCTAACGTTCGTCCGCTTATTTTTTTTCTCCGCTGGTACACACGTTGCCGGATGCTTCTAGCGCTGAAACACGTCTCTGTACGCGGGTAAGTAGCACTCGGACACCTCCGAATCTACGCATAACGGCTCCCTTCACGGTTAATTAAGAGCCGCATGTTTATTGGCTAACCGGCGTCGTGTTTCAGCGGGGAATACTAAATTAGTCGACGGCGTATCCTTTCGATTTCAGAAGCGCCTTCCGTGCGCGTCGCCGTGATAGCGCATGAATTATTGCTCATAAATAATCCATTTTATACGTGCACGGCCGCGCGACCACTGTTTCGATGATAACAACGGGGTGGAAGGTATGCGCCTCTAGGAGATAGTGGCCGTTTTCTATGAAAATTCAATGTGTTGAAAGGAGACTTGATAAGTTGGTTTCGCATCGCTGACAATGTGGTCACTACGGCTGGCACTTAATGTATATCGCTACTTCTTTCTGAATCATCGCGTCGTTGAACGTTTTCTCGCATATGTGCCGGATTTCGGTTGAACTTACAGAGTCGACCTAGTTAAATAGAAGATTTCGAAATGTTGCGTTCTATCGACAGATTTATTATTCTAATAGCTATAATGGACTTGTGTAATCCAGTCGTATATTCCAAAGCTCTCAAGATCATATAACACAATTAAGGAATTATTGAGAGTTTCCACGACACATCCACATTGTCATAAATTTAGGCTATAAAAGAGTCGCCTAGTAGTTATCATATATATATCTAGAAATTAGCTGTCTCCAACCATAATTCGATATTAATCGGCGACGTTAAACCGTATTATCGCAACTAATTTATTCAAATATGCGCGATCCCTTGCCGCACTCATATACCGCGAGACTGAACACAGTGCTTCTTCAATCACCTAGTCGAAATCATTTACTGCGCGTTTACGGGGCAGTATCGAAGGAATTAATAATCATAATCCCGTGCGAGAATTTAGTACGGCACTTCGCGGAAATGTTGTTGCGCGTCGTCGACGTCATTGGACGATCTAGCTGATATTTTTATCGAGAATCCCACTCGACACCTCGATGCTCTTCCCTTGACCTTTGAAGTGCACGATTATCCTTCTGACCTTTACCTCCGCTGAATCATCGGTACTCTTTCATCTCTCTCTTTCTCTCTCTCTCTCTCTCCCTCCATCGTTCGCTCACTCCCCATGTTCTGCCTTCCCCTCACGATTTGCGCGACGTCGTGAGACTTCGCAATTCATAATCGTGCGTGTTTGCATTTATCATTCCATTTATCGTTCGTCAGCGCCGACGCATACCTATGTGATAATCGAACGAGGTTGGGCGATCGGCTTCTTCATTCTGCAAATCGAGAAGCTTGAGCGCACGCACGCACGCTCGCGCGCGCGCACGCCTAACACATTTCGCACCGTGATTATTATACGCTGTAATTGCCCTTTCCTGTTTTGGGCCTGAACCCTGCCCACACGTACACCTCAGTCACGTGCTCACAATGCTCGCGGTGTTGCGTGGAGTTAACCGTAAGTTACGAAAGCAAGCACGCTTTTTTCTGTAAGATCGCAAAAAAGAAACTCGCCGGACTACGTGAGGTCGGGTTTAAAGGCCACGCGGACCTTCTCCCTGCTTCTCCTTCTTCCTCGCGTTCGTGCTCTCTCTCTCTCTCTCTCTCTCTCTCTCTCTCTCTCTCTCTCTGTTCGTCGCCATCGAGCTGGCCGGGAGCTCGCGGAAAAACACATGTCTCCGCGTATTACTCTTAATTAGATCTCTCCGCTGGCAACTTCTGTTCACTTCTCAGCGCGCGCACCAGAAATGATGTTCTCCGAGGAATAGTTTCGACGACAGAGCGCGGAGACCGTTAATTCCTAGATTCGTCGTTCGACATTGAAACTCGACCCGCTAATCGGCGGTCAGTATCAATTTCAGTCCGAACTTTTGAACTCGCGCGAAGGCTCGCGTTCGTTACCGAGACATACTCGACCGCAGTATTCGTTTCCAGTCGTCAATTTCCTTCACCCTCAGCGTGGCAATTGATAAAACTCCGGCAGAGCGATCGATCAAAGAAGAAACGAATCTCTCCGCGTTCCCTTCAATTAACGAGTGGCCGCGGCGATGTAGCGGAAGATATCGATCGGTCATCAACGGTTCGTTGACTTCTCGATTTCCTGCGAAGGCGCCCGAGGACAGCGTGACGAGTAAATCGGGGTGGCAGCGGGAGAGAGCGAAGAGGGGAGGGATGCGAGCAGTGCGGACTCCTCACCATGACTGTGTCATTTCCAGGGACCAGAGAGTCGCAAATGAATTCATCTATCGCGATGTCACGTCAATATCGTCCTGCTTATTTTTGTTCTCTCTCGCGGCTCATTAAAGCCTTGATGTGTCGCATGTTTACGGCACGGATCATAATAAAAATTCCGTAAAGCCAGCTGTCCGTTATCGTTTTTACGCCTCTTACGAAGGCGAGTCCGTCGACCGGTACACAGTACCGTGTTCTATCATAAGAGATTCTCTCTTTCTCCCTTTCTCTGTTTCTTTCTCTGTCTCACTCTTCTCTCTTTGTCTTCCCGTCGTCGCTGTATCTAACGATCCAACCCCTTAGCTTCTTGCACTCGCGTCTTGCCACGTCCTGTCGCACGCTTGCTTTTAAGGCAAATTAAATACAGCGCAACAAATTACGCGCTGGTCGAAGCTCGTCGTAAATCAAGCGGCCAATAAAACGTCACCTCGGCCCGACTTGAAAAATTCGAGAGGCCGGGAGTGTACGGGCGACGAAGCGACCATGAGATATGGTATCTGTTTCTCGAGTAAAGTACGAAGACGAGAGTGTGAGGGTGCGGAAGAGGCAAAAAGAAAGAGGCTGCCCGGTTGGTACCGTGCGTCGGAGAGCTTTTTAGTACCTGCCTGACGTCTCAATTAAATTTTCGAAATCATCATCGAACGTCTCTCCCGCTCGTGTTTTCATCGCTAAAATGTCCTCGGCCGTTCTGTCAGCTTTATTATAATATTGAGCACATTCCTTCGTCTCATTTCTTTTTTATCGTCCTCGATACGCTGCTCTGTGCCAGTATGTATTCATATGTTGTTTACGGACTGTTTTGAAGCTTTATACAGTTCTCCGGTTCGATGTGTAGCTTCCTTTATTTTATTCTGATTTCACTTATTGCAATTGAGTTTTTGATAACCATCCTTCTCCGTTCTTCTTATTTGCCTTCTAGTCTGGACGGTGTCAACACACCAGTTAACGGTTGTATCTATCAGACGGCATGGCATATATAATTTCATACTAAGTACACCTATTTATCAGTATTGGTAATATGACTTTTCTTGACCGGCTACAAGTTAGTCACGTTTCCTCCTTCCTCATTAAGCGAACCACAGAATTAGTATTCTCGAAGATAAAGCCTAACATTACAAACGCGCGAACCACCTGTCGCCTGTCATAAGAATGTGATTATTAAGTTCACCGAAACTATTTTTCTTATCTTACATGTTTTGGTTATCAGCAGTAAGTACATGTTTCCGTGTGAAAGCGATTCCATGAAACGAAGTTAAATTGATCTAATTGTAAATACAGTGACCGTCGCTCTCAAAGAAACTGGCATCATTAAATCCGGCGGGACCCTAGGTTGCGCGTAAATTTCTTTGGTCAACGGGACCACAACTTCCCTTCCACTTACGCGTGTGGAGGCAGCCAGCGCGCAAGTATGCGACGTCGCGTGGAAGCCGCGTCGAGTTGTGCGCGAACGACTGTATGAAATATGAGCACTTCTGATCCGGCGTACCGTAATGAGAAAGGGAATACCTTACGCTTTTTAAAGGACCTCTCCATTCTGCGTCCGGAATCGCAGGTGTCTAGGGTCTCACGACCGACGTCGGCTTACCATCGGATTAAGCCTATATTTCCCCGCGTTATTTCGTTTGATCCCGGCAATCTACTGAATAAATTTGTCTTCGACTCCGTTGATAGGATGATTTACGCGTGCCCGATTGTGCCGAGTAGATAAATTCCGCGCGTCTCCTCCGAAAAATATGACAAAGTATTCTCATCCGAGTTTAAGGCAGCCTCCAAAAATTGGGGAATTGTAGTGAAGAAAAAAAGAGCGTCATCTTTACGGAGGCTCGTTCGTCGGAAGAGCGGCGGCCACGTAACGATAAAAATTAGACGAGCGCATCGCATGCGCTGCGCACACTTTCACCGACGGACACTTGTCCGATGTTTCATCGGTTTCCGCGAATCCCGACCCTCCCGCATGAATCGGATCCGAGAATGAAGAGGGCGAAGGGGTGGGGGCACCGTTCTTGTCGCGAAGCGTGTAATTTCGACGCGGCCCATCCCGACGGAATCATGGCGGCCGGCTCCTCGTTGCATTCTCGCCGCATTCTCGTGGCGGGGCGACGAACGCAGCGGTTTAATGCGTGCTCGGAGCGAACTTGAGGATGCATCGGGACGTGTCGAGGCCTCGGCGGTAGCCAGAGGCCAGAAGTTCGAATAACACGGTCAGAAGGTGAGAGAGAGACAGGGTGGGGAGAGGATGGGGGAGGGTGGAGAATGAGAGAGAGAGAGGGGAGTCCTTTCGCTCGATCAGTCTCTCGATATACAAAAGGCACCTCGTTATCAGCGGACCCCATCTTATCAGGTCGAGTAGGCGCTGGCGATAAATCATCGAGGTCCTTGGCGGGGCACCTTTAATTACCGGTCGTGCATGAGGCGACGGCGGGAGGGGAAAAAATATGAAGACGTAGTACGTTATCCGGTTGCCTCTCCTCGTGCCTACCGGTAGGTAGAGAGAGGCCGGTCCAGTTGATGCCGAGAGGCGTTGCTCATAAATAATGAACACGTATTCATGAACGCCACCGGTTACTTCTCGTCTGTGAAGATGAGCCGGCCGGCTAGGTGGAGCCGGCATCTCGTACATCGGCCTCCTTGCGCTGCTTCTTCATCCATTGGAAAAGCCGCCGGTTAACGCGCTATAGCTTAGAAAGTCTCTTATTTTCGGGTTTTAGGGAACTTTGCCCGTTATGCTGCGATCAAGGTGCTATATTAGGCTCTTACGAACTCCGATTCACTTCGGGATCCGTATCTCTGCTTGAATTATGTAAGCATGGCTCTACAGTATTTCATAATTCGACCCTTCTTTGAGATTATTACTTTCTTACGGACTGTCGGTGTTGGGAAATAGTTTATTGGCAATTTTGTGTAACGGAAATAATATGCGTAGAATCATATCTATGTTCTCGCGGTTACATACAATCATTTATGTTGTAGAGCAGTTCATGTTATAGTATCAAGATACTAAAATGCAGCGTATCGGAAGAGCCGGCGTGACTCATGAGCTAATTAAATTGAGCCTGTCAGCTATGCATAATACGGTGGCGGACCATTCATAAAAATTAACTATAAGCATGCAAGCGTTGTCCGCGAGTCCGCGACTTATGAATACGGATGGTAGGATTAATTTAGATGTGACTCCCTCTCCTGCGATACATCATGGATACGATTTTGCACTAAAGAAAACAACCTATCTAATATAAATCATCGTTATCCACCCGGACTAATGGATTTTAAACACGCCACGAAGATTAAAGGACTGTCTCGAAACAGCGTCATTCATGAAAATCGGTTATGTCGCACGTTCGAACTCTCGTCGTTCGAGCAACAAACGTCGCCGTTCCGTCCCTTCGAGCGGGCTTCATTGATAAATCTCGTTCTTCGCTGTGCGCATAAAGCATGTGCTTCCTGTTAATCGTCACGATCGATCAATACATTCACCGTTGCGCGGGCAGTGCAGGAGGTCGATAGAACGTTTAATCGCTGATAGGTTTCCAGTGAAGAAAATGGCCGAGGTGGTAATCGTTACCTGCGGAAGCTCCGCGATCGACAGCAGATAGGATACCAATATAACGCTCCATCCATCGGGTCGTCTCGAGAGGCAACGTCGTTGCCTCGAATAATCTCCGAGCGAGCGGATATTTAAACGAGAACCTTGAAGCTAGCCTCCAGGCGATGCGAGTACCCACACACACACACACAGAAATGCGTGCTGGTTACAAAGTGTGCTCAATATGGCGCCCTGATTGGACTAACGTTCTGATTTCCATTATAAATTGCTTAAGTAATTATTCTCCGAAAATAATTCATATGTATGACTTTCGCCTCGTGCCCGGTAGAAGCAACATTCTTCTATCAATCACCCGTGTTTTCTTTAAACGCGCAATTGCTATGCTCGCGCGCTCGCACGACGTTTACTGCGAGCAATATTAGTATAATCGCGTTTCACTATCGTACCTTGCCACTCTCCACCGTCATTTCACAATTATTTCACAATTATCGTGCGCCTTTGACGTTACGCGCATAATGAGTCTAGCGTAGGGGAACAAAAGAACACCGCTCTATACATTCTACATTGCCTATCCTATGGTACTCTGTTTCGTACAATCATAATGAACGTATATTTATCGGCTCATCGTAATTTCATTCATTACACCGTAAAATGTTTTACGTTTACTAAATTCATGTCCCAATAATGGCCACAGCATTCATTTCGGACATTGTACGAGTAACCGGTCAAACGTATAGAAGTCGGTTGCCGGACGAGTGATATATATCGGCCGCGATATATCGCACTCGATGGTACGCCTCGATCCTTGAGCCGCAGGAGAAGTAGCAGCCTCCTCGTTGCACATCCACGCACCTCGTTGCAGCAACACGGGCACCACGCCCTTGCGAAACAATGTGATGGTTAACCTAACAAGCTCTCATCCGTGCTCCACATGCTATCCCTACCGTGGTGCACGGTTGCAAGTCGTTCGTCTCGCAGTTGTGGTCACTTTAACCGCGAAGGGTCGCCGTGAGCACGATTTTCAGAACTCTCGTTTGTGAAAGTCGATTTCCTTTATCGATACCGGGACAGCGTGCGTTCGTCTCTCACAAGCAAGACGCTCGATAGAAGGGATCAAATTCTTCGCTGACGATGTGGCGTCTCTGAATTGCCTTTATGTCCGTAAAGATAAGATGGTTCGTCTTTCGATACGTAAGTGCATAGGCATACTGAGAACGAAGAGATGAACAAGAAGTTGGTAGTGAAAACCTGACGATCTGCTGTAATGGCCCGAATTGCACTGGAACAAGAAAATATCTGCATTTTTCTACCACCCAACGTATCCGCATAGTAAATAGTTGATGCATTTACTTTGCCCATGAAACGGCTGCGTAAAGAGAGACGTACAAGCGATACTTTGACAGTGGCTGACGTGCGTGGAAGAAGATGCGCGCCGCGACGCATCGTCAGATGATGCCGACGATCTTTGAAAATGCCTGGAATTCGTTAGCCGCTCTTTTCTGCTCTCCCCGAAGTGCAGCCAAATATGGAAACCCACTGGCTGGCGATTGTGGGGAACCATAATCGGTAGCCGAAGCACGAAGGGAGAATTGTTGCGTGTCTTCCTTTCGGGCTGACAAAGTCGACGACGTCGCACATTTGCTTGACATTGTAAACAGAAATCTCGTACCGCGGAGGAGGACAAGCTTGTCCATCAGTTTTCCACTCGGGCACGGTTCTCTTTAGCTCGTAAAAGGAATTGATCAAGACGTGCAATTATAGGTCATCCTATAATGAGTTCCTTGCGCTACAAGACTTGAATGGGATTCCTTCTGCCCTTGCCCGGATGTAAATCCACGGGTCGCTCTGTCTCACGTGTCCGTCCTACCTAGAACTCGTCGTTTGCGGCAAATGAGACCATGATACCAGAAGTACCCAATGGTACATGACAATAAAATGACTAGAATCAACATACAAATTATCGCGAAGTGAAGCTATAACTATATTTCGTATAATGATATATATATATATAACTGTCTCGATGCTAAGGCCCTGAAAATGAAGCGGTTGCCCCTACATAGCTTGCGCTTCTGATTGTTAGACCAGACCCGCGCGACCTTCCGCGACGACAGATTTGGCGAAAGGGTTACGCCGGCCCCGACGTCATTTGCTCTCCCCGAAGTGCTGAGGTCCCTCGACGATTCCTACTCCTGCGCCCTGCGCCACCGCTACGGTTGCCACCACCACCGCTACCACCACCTCCACCGACAGCACCGCCACCACCACCGTCCACTCCAGCTACCACCTCCTTCTTCGCAGGCAGCGTGAGCCACCTCGCCATGTGACTGATTCCCCTTCTCCCGCAGGTTGACGAGCCGTGGGCCTGCCTACCTGCCGCCCGTTGCCCCGCTCCCATTACGACGCGGACTCTCGCGGCAGGTGCACCAACCTAAGTGCCACTCCGCTTGCCTGTGTGTTGTGCCTACCGAGGCAGAGCACTGTGTGTCCGGTGGTCAGGTTCTTCCCTCTCTCTCTTTCTCTCTCTCTTTCTCCCTTTTTCCGTCTCCCTCCTCTCTCTCTCTCTCTCTCTCTCCCCCCCTTTCCCACCCTTTCTCTCTGTCTCTCTCTCTTTTTCTGCATCTCCGTCTTTCTATGTCTCTTTTTCCTCCTTCCTATCCCCTACCTGTCTCCGTTTCTTTCTCTCTCCGCCTCCTCTTCCTCTCCGGCTACCTATCTTTCTTCCTTAACTACTCCCTTTCCGCGCGCACGCTCTTCGACCTTCCCTGTTGCTCTTTCAGTCTGGAAGATCGTCCGTCTCCATCCCCTTCGACGTCTGACGCAGCCAGTGCCGTGTTGTAGTGTCGTGTCATCTCGCGGTACGTCAACGATCCCCGGGGACACGGATCGGGTCCGGCGATCGATCGATCGATCGATAGGGGTTGAAGATATTTTCGGGCGATATCGAAGCCACCGGCGCGGTGCGGCTAGGTGCGGCGCGGCGCGACGCGGCGCACCACTCGGCCGAGGCCACCACCTGTTGACTACTCCGCTCGCGAGGAATGCGACAGCGGCTAGACGCTCGATAGACTCGGGAGTACGGCGAGCAGCGTGGAACGTGCCTTCCAGAGAGCCTCTGCGGATCGCGCGTCGTGCCTCGTGCGCCTCTGATAACGTCGGCCACGCCGAAGACTGCTCCGTGGGGCGCGCTTGACACTTGACAACATTAGAACGGCGCGCCGCGCAAAGGCGGGAAACGTGCCTCGCGGCGCTCTCGGTGATTTACGTGTGAAAATCAGCCGTGCGCGAGATATCAGTGATACAAAGAACACGTCGGTACGCGTAGATAAGTCATTCTGACAAGTATGCGAAGACTCTTTGAGCAGCGAACTCTCTTACGAACTTCACTCGCGGCGGAAGGTAGGCGAGTGGTGAGGCTCGTTTGAAGAAGTCAGTGCTGAGACGCGATCGATCGGTGCGCGGAGATCTGAGAGTGTCAACGCGCGCGGTGTTCGCTGTCGCTGTCTCAAGGGGAAACGGACGAAAGGCTGTTACGTGAGCTTGTGGAATCGGCGAGTACGGAGAAGAGCGGGAGTCTCGATTCGTGAGAAGGTGTCAGGTCTCAGTGAATCCTCATTGACATTTCCGTGACATTTAGTGCGCGATTCGAGTCGTACGCGGGGCACCTTTCTGTGTAACACGCGTGACAAGGGGTTAACGCGGAGCGAGTCTGCAGAGGTCGAAGTAGCAGCGAAGACAAGAGGAGAGATCTAATAGGAACGAAATTGCTTTCACATTCTTCGCGGGGAGCAACTTGCCGCGGGATGGAGGAGTCGGGGTGAGCGAGGAGAGGGGACGAGGCGAGAGACAGAATTGAATCGATGACGATTCTTTCGTGCCTTATCAGCGTCATGGGCAGAGCACGGTGACACCGACGGCTTCTTTTATCGTGCGTGTTATCTGTCTCTTGGAAGTGGACCCTTGCACGTGCATGTCCCTGATAAGAGAGAAGCCGAGCGAGAGAGAGAGAGAGATCCTTGCGTGTGTCTGCGCATTTTTTTCGACAGCTCACTCTTCCCGCTTCTGCTCATCGCTGTTAATCTCGACGGATCCTTCCGCGAGAAGGTCAGTGCGCAAAAACGAGCCCTCGTCCGCGACTCCACGTTGCGACGCTCAACAGGTGGCTGGACGTAGCACTTCGGACGAGCAGAGGACAAGCAAAGGGTGTCCGGCAGCCGCGATCAGCATCCTGCAAATCGTTCCACGCTGGAGGCTTGCCAAAAGTCGCGCTACTTTTTGTTCGAACCCCACCGAAGACTCGACGACAAACTGGACATTCTTAGGGCCACATCGGGAAGAACCGAGTGGAGATGTCCGCGGGTCGCTGAGAGAATGAGGGAGCTGGACACCGAGAGTCCTGTCGTTTGGCCGGCTTGGTGTTACACTGGTGAGTTCGACGAACGAGATTTCTCGCGCGAGCGGCGCCCGACTGCCGAGGAGTGTCGAGCGTGTAGAGACGGACGAGGATCGATTCGGATCGCGAGATTGTGTCGAGTACGTCGGAATAATTAGCGTTCGGCCCGGCCTGTCAGACGAAGCGTGTCATTTCGGATCATCGATTTCGATCACCGGAGGCAGGGTGCATTAGGCATTCGCACCGGCCTACGAATTGATCCTTCAAATTGATCGTCTATCACGAACGCTGCCAACTCCTTCGAATCCAGTCCACGATCGGGCGTCGTTCGCTGGCCTGTCGTGTTGCCAACTCAGAGGCGAGCGCCCGCGCGAGATAACTAGACGAAATTATATCGAGCCGCGGGTATAACAGGATGCCAGACGCCGCGACGACGACGACGACTTGCGTAAAACCGTGAAACGCACATGTTACTTACTTCGTCCCGTGTAGGCGTCACGGCGCTGGCCCGAGAGCCGCGCTATCTAGTATATGGCCGGCAAACACGATTAAGTATATGAATATTTGTGGCATTCGAGATCGTTTGATTGCGTATCGCAGACACGTCTCGCTAGGCAACGATAACTTTATCGTTAGAACATAAACGATACGTCGCGCGCTCATCCGTGTCGCGATTATTCGAAAGTTTCGCGCCAAAGCGACGCTCCCGATTGACAGTTCGTCGATGCATGATGTCTTGGTGGCGTGTCGCTCCAAAATTCGCGCAAGCGTCCTTCATCTAACAATGACGTTTCCATCCATTTTTTCAACATTCCCACATTTTTGCATATGCGCTTGATCGCGCGACTCTACAAATGGTCGGCCAACACGAACGTCGACTGTTTTGCGGAATTTGGAATGGTCCGGTCACATACGAGTCACATTCCGGTGTCGAGGCGATAGCTGCAAATAAAAAAAAAAACACCGACGATCGATCGTATCGACGCCTATCTCCAAGATCCGTAAACATCGCGTTATAATATCATATTCGACGGATAATTCATTCACACTCGGACCGTACACTGATCCCAGAATACCAACAACATTCCGCGACATTTTCGCTTAATTCTGAGCCCCACCTCCACAAACAATTCTCAAAACTTCAACACCACCGTTCTCATTCGCGCTAAAAGAACTCGAATCCGCTTCCGACGTTCGACGGTTACATCGAGCAAAAAATGAGAAAGAGCACAGAACGTTTTGAAATCCATTACTCCGCAAACAATATATTAAAGTAGATCATCTCGCGGCAGATAAGATCGACGCCTTCCCGCGAGCGTCGTCTTGCCGATACACGGCCGGCGCGGCAACGACGGCTGCATTCGTTTATCACAACGGGCGTCTCAATTTCTCGGAACTTTCAACGACGTCCGACGATATCTTTCTCGAACGTGTCAACAAAATCCTATTGAGTTGCGCCGCAACTCGACGCCGTGGGTGTCGGCTTGCGTGAAGTTATGAAACGCGACTGGAAGCCCCCCAGTATTCCAGTTCACGACGTCCGCTCGTTAATGGATTCCTCAGGTATTTATGAGCTGGCCCGGCTCCTCTCGCTCGTCGCGGCGAAAGAGAGGAAAGCGGAGGTTACGGTTCCTATCAGCTCTTATCAGAGCCCCGGTTAGTCCGAAACGCTCTCTCGCCCGACTACCTGTTCATTCCGAGTATCGTTTTACCTTGGAAGGGATTCGTCCGGGCCCCGTTAACTGGGTGCCCTTCGTTCCCTCGTGAGGAGAGAGAATCGTCGAGGGTGTAATTACGGTGCTCGATCTTGACAATTAGGAACCCTTGGGAGCTGTCGGTAGCGAACGGGAGAACTGTCGAGGAAAGAGAGAGAGAGAGAGAGAGAGAGAGAGAAGGAGGCTTCACTTAGCTCCCGCAACTTTCAACCGCGTTATCTTAGCCAATCGGTCGACGTTATTCGTCGGTATCCTCCAATTAAGAGGAAACCCGCTGATCCGTTTCGCGCGGACGACCGAGTGGAGAGATCTGTCCGTAGCCGAAAATGTCGCCCAGTAATCGTCAATCCTTCGACCTGATGTCGGCCGCCTCAGGAATTGAACGTTCCGACGGTCGGCAATTTTGCCGCCGAGACGAGCTTCGCTCACGTGAAAACGTGTACGTATGTGTTCATTGTGTGGCTTACGGTTCATGTAGAACCACTTGTTTTCGCTGCAAGCGTATAAGGTGCGAAAATTTAGTCATTCGAAATGAAAAATCAATATTGTTTTCTCTCCACCGACAATGAGTCGAAGAAATTATTTTCGCACAAATTGTCTTTCACGCGAGAGTTCAGTGATTTTCATGCTACTAACTAAAACGACGTCTATAACCTACGGTAAATAACGAGAATAAGTACAATGAAATCCAAAACGAATGTATACCTTCTAATTGGCTATTTCGTGCCACCGTCTTTGCACAATCGCATCCCTTCAGGTTGCTATTCCTTTGCTTGCACGGCAAGAACGCATCCGACTAACGTCCACTGGTGACAGACTCGGTCCTATGATTAGCGGAACGAATTTGTTACGGTATAATAGCGAGGTTGTGGGGAACATCTCATGAACGGACACCCAACAAATGCTATTCTTGACGTGACCGCTAATGGGATTAACGTTGCTTCAGCCTACCAGGAAACGACGGACGAATATTGTTCCGAGGTACCAAAGTCAGTAGCGCAGCGTGCAAATTATGATTGAAATTCTGATTCGAAACGGGTGTAAGTTACTTCACATATTAACATTCATCACGTTCATTAGCCAGACTCTTGATTTTTTGAGGACGACGCGAGCGATGAAGCGCATATTAGAAAAATGTTGAAACAATCCTTGGCGCCGTTTCGACTTAAAGGCACGCCAGTCGGTGGCGAGGGAACGAGTCGGGAGGCAGCGCGCTTGGTATATTCTCGTCAGTTTTCTGAGTTATTGTCCGACGGGACAGCGCCGTTTCCAGGAATCACAGGTCTCGTCGAACCGTCTCCGGTTACCTTGTCGAAAGCGCCATGTAGGGTCTCCCCGGATAGGTACGTCGAAGAAGAATCACGTACACACGCGGTTCTCGTACACTGGGGACAGACGGCTCTCTTCGACCTTCGCCTTCCGTCGAGAGAACACGACTTGTCTTCGGTAGTCCCCTCGGGTCGTAGTCGTCGTCGTCGTCGTCGTCGTCGTCGTCGTTCCGGCTGCCATTGGCGGAGTTAAATATTGGCTGTCGCTCAAAATACAAACGCGATTCTCCTGCTTGCCCCGGCCGGTCCCCGCAAGCCCGCTGCCATCGACGATTGACTTATTTATGGTCCACAAAGCATCGTCTGACTATCATTCTCTCAGCAGAACGGGGAGAAGCGAGAGAGAGAGAGACACAGACTTCGGTGAATGGATCGTCGTGCGGTCGTGGGTTTTGTTTTCTTCTTAGTATCCTGACGGTCGATAAAGCGAGCGCACCGGCGAGAGATATCGAAGGAAACGGTACGCCTCGGCGAGAGATCGTGCTCATCCTAAATTGAATTTGGCCGTGATGAACGTCTCGCGAGCTTAGGTGCCGCGCAGCGCAGGCTTCTAGCTTCCTTCCGCCAGCGTTATACCATCGAATTACCGAGCGCGCCTCGACGGATGGAAGCGAATCTTGTGATCGTCGACGTAAAAGTCTCCCTTCAACGAGAATCCTGTCCCATTCTGCCGCCGTCGTCGACGCGTTACCGTCGACGTTAAAGAATCAATTTGAAGGGGAAGATAGGAGCGCGTGGTGGACGGTTGAGGCGGCTGGGACCAGGGACGGGGGACTGGAAGGTATTACCTATGTGGTTCGGGCCACGCGGGAAAGGAAAGGGGGTGAAGATGAGGCGAGCGAGGATGAGGATGGGAAGGAGGGAAGAGAGTAGCCCTTCGTGTTCGCAGCCGCGAAATAACGTCAGTGGTTTGTGGTTTTTCATACGTGCAAGAAGTCACAATGGTTGAACGAAGTGATCCTTCTGCGATGGTGCGCCAAATGCCTCCGCAGACGGGAGAAGGTGGAAGAAGAAGAAGAAGAGGTGGCTTTTGTTCCCACCTTGGGCTCGCTCAGCGGCCTGCCACTTTTTCTCGCGTCCCCCCCTCTTTCTTCTCTCTTCTTCACCCTCTTTCCTTCCGTTCGCCCTTCCTCTATTCTCCGCTCGCCTCTACGGCTGCTGCCCTTTGTCTTGAGAAAACGTGATTAGGAATCTTCGCGGTGCAATTTTGAGGCGGCTCCTGCTTCCGTCATAATGGCACGCCTATTAGTCTCTCGAACAGCGGGGTACGGCCTTAACGAACTTAGCTGCTGTTTTCTTCCTCTCGACCTCTTCTGCCACTCGGCCTACCGTTCTCTCACCCATTTTCGTCTCTTCGCTTGTTCTTTCGTTAAAGCAGTCGGTTTTCTGCAAAACCATCCGCGAGATGCGATCGTCCATCTGCTTGAACAAGTCGCGACGACGCGCATATTATCATATGAGATAGAGTCGTGCTTGCTTTCTTTCGCTCGTCTTGCGTGGGTTTGTTTATTCTTCTTCTTCTTCTTCTTCGAGACGAGAGAAAGTATGGAAGATCGAGCGAAAAATCGTCTGCCCTAGTGGCAGTGCTATCAGGAGAGCCGTGGCATGAGTTATTTTCCGCGAATGTTACAGCGAAGGGTATCGCGCAAAGTTTGCCCACACGTGGCTTATCTTGTTTAAACAGATCTAGCAAAGGTCCGACAGATAAACGGTGGAGTTGGCAACAGGCCTCTTGTAGAAGTCGTTCCAATTATGCACGTTCTTCTCAGAAGTCGTCTTGCGAATACAAGTAACTTTGAAATTACGCGCAATTGGCATTTGCTACATAATGCATTGCATTGCATCGACAAATATAACGTTCCTCTATTATTCGAAACATCTCTCACTTATCTCCGTCTTATCAAAACACCTTCCACCAATGCAACATATCTGTAACCCTCAAACTCTGCACTGACTAACGAGACTGAGTCCTCGACGAAAGTACACTCGCTCTCGCATCATACCTTTATCCAATTTTTGCCGCCGCAACGCGATCAATATTTGATCAGTCAATATACTGGTCAGACGAGAAGTAGGTTATCGTCGCGCACACTCCACGCCTATTAATTCGACCGTGCGATCTTCGCGAAGGGCCAGCAACGACAAATGAGGCGACGCTATTCGTTCTTCTAGTCGATTCTCGAAGGGGGGAACTCGTTGAACGGGAGGCGCGTGCGAACAAGTCCTAGCACCCTGGCCAGTTCCGCCGACAGGTGACAGGAGGAGGCCTTAATCGCGTCATGACGTTTTCATACCGTGAACGGTGTCGAGTCACGTCGCTTAATTGCCCATGCGAATCGTTGAATCGTGCGTCGCGCCGGGAGACGTGACGATGGGCCGCGTTATCTTTGGGGAAACACTCTCTGACTCTGGTGCCCGCAAGCGGTCGGGCCGAGGAGGGACTATTATTGTATCGATATGTGCGGAGCGTCTCTCGACGACGGCAGAGGGACCGATAACGAGCCATTGGGAGAATGCGCGCGAACTCGAGGAGACAGAGGAGAGAGAGAGGCGCTTCGAATAAGATGGAACCGTCTTCTTTCGTTCACTCTTTTCCATCGCTCCTCAGTCCTCCGTCATCCTTTTCTTTTCTCGCCGTCTCGACGAGACGACAGCTGGCAGGGCTCCGTTGTGCGGCGAAAAAAATCATTTCTATTCCCGTTTCATCGGCGAGTTGTTACGCTCTGTAAACAGTGAGCGCGAGCTTCTGAACATCTTCAATGTGGACTCTGACGGCGTGTGTGCGCGTGCGCGTCCGTGTCCGCGTCCGCGTCCGCTTTATGTAGGTTGGTATGAATGAAGGATGGCACGTCAAGGCCGGCGCAATCGATAAAGGAAACGACCGCAGGAGAGGATTCAGTAACTGGCACTGCGTGCATACATCGCGCCACGCACGTGCATGTACGCCGTTGAGAAACGTCCAAGGTTTAATGGACTCATCTTCGGTTGCACAGGTGGCCCGAAAATATTTCACCTGTCTCTTGCGGCGTACAGATTGATCCATGAAACGTTGTCAGGATTGATGGATAGACAATGTGATGTGAGTAGGAAGAGAACAAGCGACGGCGGAGTTAGTCCGTTTGTTCTCGTTGATCATCCCTCTTCCTACGGCCTGCACTTGCATTATAGATTGATAACCACATTTGTAAGACATTTGTACGAAGTGGCATCTTGTTGGAGGCATGAATGCGATGGTAGAGCATACACTGTGACCAATATTCCATTCGGCGTCGAACATTCAATTATGTATCATTGGTTTGTACTCTAAGTAAAAGAATGATTGTATACGTCTCGCGTATACCTAATCATCGCTAACTATTAACCAAACAACGAGCCAATCATGGTGAGAAGAAGTTTGTCTACTTCTCTCTGTCATTTCTGCCCGTAAGGTTTCGATTACAACGCAGATAACGCGCATCAGATCAGAATGTACAAATTATTCATATGTTTTCGCGCTAAATCAATTCCTCCAACATTCCATACCATAGTTGTATCGCTTCGCCTACAAAAATGGAGCCACGTTCTATTTTCTGTGACGGCTGAAACTTCGGTGAAAGTTTCATTTCATACTTCTGTGCCTCAGCTTTCCGATATGCGCCGTCCGTCGGCGCGTAATTCGGCAGAAACACGTATGGAAAATAAAGTGATTAGTTTCATCAATATGTGAATTTCTTCGCGATACGAAGGCTAGGACCAGCGTCGTCAGAGTGTCAGAGTGGCCAGCGCTTGTTCCGGCGAACCCACATAACGAGTCGTGAACTACTACACCTCACGAGCCAATGAAAATGCAAATGTCCTCTACGCCTCTCTCTGTCCTGCAGATAAAGTTTTTTATGGCGGCAGTCAACTGTCGTCATTGATTGCGGCGAGCGTGAATAACGCTCCAAACCAGTTACAAATCGCAATCGTGTGATTGGCTCGAGTCGCGCTGGCAATTTTGAGATTGCCGGCGGTCGTGCGAATCACATACTTTAGACGAATGTGAGAACTCGCCTGCCTCTCTGTCTGTCACTTAACAAATTCTCCTCTCTGATACACTTCTCATCAAGTTTGTTTTTATCTTATTTTTCAAGAATTCACCAAACTTTTGTCCGTTTCCGACTTCTATCTTCCTGAAGCGATCTGTACATCGAAAAATCTATTTTCTCCGCTAACAATGCGTAGTAGACATCGTTACAATCTAAAAACTAACCATGATACCTGATCAAGAAATCTTGATTAGAGAATTTAAGATCCACGAGAACTTATCGCGTGCCATAAACGTATCGTGCCTATCGACATGCCCATGCAACCAAGATCACTGTCAAACAGTTATTTGATCGGACGCTCTACCGTGCACTCATCGCAAGCAATAACGTCGAAGCTGTTACAAAGCAGCGATTTCCGAAGACAGTGGCAAAGTATAGGCGCAAGAGGAGGTGGTTGGCGTCGAGCGAACGGATCGTCGGATTGGATTCGTGACTTTGAGCATATTTAGACGTCGGGCCGCATCACGTCTGCCTACCAACTACGCACGCAGAGACGCGGAGCGTCGTTGCTGGCGTGTCGGTATGACGACCCAGACGGAACACCGACGGAATACCAATCGCCGTCCTTCTTGCGAACGGCTTCCAGAGACTCTGTGTCGGTCACCGATCACCGTTCGTTCCTCGCGTCAACGTGTGATTCGAATTTTTTCCCCCTATCGACACAGGAATTCCGACTGCGACTTCTTTCCAACACGACGCCGAGACGCGGGGAGTCGCGTGAGATTCAGGCACAGCGGCCGCGCGGAATAACGTAAAAGCGAGCGAAGCTTAAACTCGATATATGAACGCGCGACCACGCACATTTTATGCTCGGCGCACAGAGTGACACCCGGTGGACGAAAATTCGAAATCACTCTTGACGTTCGATCCCTCGCGTAGAAAGTAACGCTCTACGGAAGTAAATGACCGATCATCAGTACATGCACCACGTACAAACTATTACTTCCAAATGCGTCGACGGACGTCCCGGCAGAACATCGCGGCTGGTTCCCTTCAGACCCGACGATTAAATGGACATCGACATTTTTAACGCGATCAATTATTGCCCAATTATTCCATACCCAATTAGACAAGCGCGTCGATTGGACAAGTTGTTCGGCAAGACGGTTTAACGACGCGATCGCGGCGGAGTCGAGTGCGAGCGGATGATGCGCAAGAAGTTGGAAGAGGTGGAGTAGGAAGAACGAAAGGTTCTGCGGAGGTAAGAGCGGGTAAGGGGAGCACTTAACCTCCTCGCGTTCTCTCGCTGTCGTGAGATTGGTATTGGTGGTCGTTGCGCGACGTATCCAACGAGAAACCGGAAAAGGGTAGAAAAAGCCGCTCTTCTCGTCGGCGCCACCTTACGCTCCTGTCTCTTAATTTAGAAGCCGCCCCGTGAAAATATGCCTCCCTCTCTCTCTCTCTCTCTCTCTCATTCTCCCTCACGAGACCCAGTCCCTGTCGCATCCTCCGTCTCCCTCGCCATCCCCCGTCACCGAGCTTATTGCACCGTCGACTATAGAAACGCCGTAAACACGTCGCGGCCGCCGGAGACGGGATAAAACGTCGGTTTTATGCGAAGGCGTTACCGGACGAGGGAGATTCCCCTTCGTGATAGAGACATGTTTTCAGGTATTACCCGGCCGTGGACAGGTACGGGCTCTTAGAGCGGCGTTACGAGCGCCTTGGAACGCAAGCTCGCTCTTAATCGAGAGACACCCGAAGCCTCCGCTCGATCCTGGGAGCTTAACATTCGGATTGGTCTATCCGCGCTCTCGAGTGTCCTCTCAAAAAGACTCGCGCCCCGGCGTAGTGGGGTCCGCTGCTCGATGCATTGCGAACTCTGCGTCGCCATGCTCTTTTCGCACTTTTTCTCTTTCTCTCTCTCTGCAGACGAAGAAACGGACATTGAGATTCGTTGATGAGGGGAATGCTTGACTTTGTTGGGTGTTTCTGAGGAAGTTCGGGATTTAGTGGTAATGGATAGGGTGCCAGGTTTTCAGGTTCGGTGTATGTAATTCGTCCTGTTTCGCCGTGAATTCAATGCAACGCACCGTAGTATCGAATTCAAGCGAAACAGAATGATTCTGAAGCATTCCTCGACTCGCTGTCGGATATCTGCGAGACGACAGAGAGTTTGTTTGCGCGGCCTTGCTCGTTCGCGTCTCGCACGTAGCACGGCGACACCGACTTGAACTCGTGAGTTTTGCCCACACCGGACACCCCTCTACCGAATCAATAAGGTCAGCGCGAGGACGCGAAACACTTGGCGAAGAAGTTGGGCCGAAACCGGTCCTTGCCCGTTTTCGGCCTCCCCGTGCAAGCCGCGCCACGCACATTCCCAGTGTCCCGTTCAGCAACATAATTGTTTCGGAGGAACAAACGCGCGCGCCTACCCTCGGCCGCCCTCGCATATCGTCGTCCCTTTTTCCTTCTGTGCCAGCCGATGGACCGCGCACCTCCCTCGGTCCCGGAAGTCGGCGAAAGGCAAAGTCACGTCGTTAATAAAGGTACGAGGGAGGCGAGTGCGTGCGTGTGCGTGCGCGTGTGTGCGAGGAGGGCGCCAGTACGGCTTCTCTTTAGCCAAAGATACGTGACGTTTATGGCGAAGGACGGTATCGTAAAGGCATGCCCGGTCCGGGCCTCTAATGTCTCTCTCTCTACCTTTTTCTTGCCCTCACCTCTCGTACGATTCGGTGGGCGTAAACGTAACGCTGTTCCTCCTCTTCTTTACTCGCTCCTCTTTTTACTTCTCATTGTCTCTCCTTGCCTCCGTGCGCGCTTCTTGCGTCCCTTTCACCCGCCTCTCTTCATTTCTTTCTCGCCCTTTCTCCATCGGCCACTTTGTCCTTTTGCTCTCCTCTCTCTTTCTCGCTCTTCGTTTCTCTCGCGCTTCTCTCCTTCACTGTTCGTTGCTCCTGTATATCCACAGATACCTCTTCTCTCTCTCTCTCTCTCTCTCTTTCTCCTGTTGAACGTCCTCCTCCTGCCTGCTTCCTTCGTCTTTTTCCCTTTCGCCGGCCGGCACTTCGGTTAACGTTACCTCTCTGTATACGCACGCTCGACCGCAGCAGAAAATTTCCCCGTCCCACCGCGATCGCCCGTAATGATCCGTGCGGTTTTCATTGGCGTGAAATACGCGACGTTTACACGCTCGTTTCGTGCCTTCTCGTCCCGGATACATGGATACATGCACGGCCCGCGCAGGCCAAGAGCACATTCTCGCAGAAAGTTTGCCAACGCACGGCGAAAACGTTCTTGACCTTCTACGGCTCGGAAATAGAGCGATCCCGCAATGAAGACGCGCGCGGTATCGAGATCCCCGAGATAAGTCATCTGTTCCTCTGCGTTTTCTTCGGCCGCATCTTCGGAAGGTGCATTAAGTGAACCGCACTATAAGGATGTGTGAAGTATTTTACGAAATATAGGATATAAATGTGGTGCTGAAATTCGCGCGTGAACGTGCGATAATTGACTTGAGTGGCTATCGCTCGAGCGAATAGTGGGGACGAAGAAATTACTTTGTACTTTGTTTTTGCGGTAGATCATCGTGTGTCTAATAAAAGATGTTTATTTCAATCGATTTTACCCGCTCACCACCGTTTGCCTTCGACCGAGTAAAGTTTTCTGTTCGAACAAAATCAGCTGAATTACGCGTTCGTTTTTGCGACACGTGTTTACAGCCTTGACGCCTCGCTCACGTTATTAGACATATTGCGTACGCGTATAAGGTCTTTCTTCCAACCTAGATTTAATAGCGGAACCGCCCGATCCTTCGTGTCACGTTCGAACTATGTAAGACAAGGCTGTCGACTCAGGGTCAGCATATTTTTCCGCTCGGTCCGATTCGTGTCGTTTCGAACTCTTTACCCTTCTCTGATTTGAGTCAACGGGGCGGAGGTCAGTCGTTTGTAAAGTCGATACGTAACCCGACCTGACTACAGGCATGTCCCGCAGGTCGTAGCCTGCTGTTTTTATCTGCCTATATTTCAGGATGATTCCACGCTTAATGCTCCCTCAGCAACCCGCCTCACCTCTTACGAGCCAGTGCCACGGCCACGGTGACAACTTAACCCGGAGGTTGTCCCCGTACGGTGCTACGGAGGTGACTTTACGACCGTGTCGAACTGTCGTTCTCTAAGGGATGCTTTCTGAGATGTATTTTAAACGGCCGGCTCGAACGGCGCGATGATTTATGCTTACGATCGTACGTCGTTATTAAGCGCGTGATTAAGCAAAAGGTTAGCAGGCAGAGGTACCTTCTTGCTCGCCCGCCGCCGCGAGAAAGTAAGGAAGAATTGTAATGACAAGTGTCGCTTCCCGAAGATGGTCCGACGAACGGCTTGTCGTCGAAAGTTTCTCTAAAATCGTTTCGCTCGCACGGGAGACCGCAAGGTGTTTCGCGGACAGATACCAGGAATGCACGCGCAAATGTACGTGGGTGAGTACCGTGACCCGATCGCTCGTATTAGAGATATGAAACACCGGGGCGCATTTGCATTCGCGATTTTTAGATACCGGCAGGTTGCGCAACGACGGGTGCGCGTGCGATTTAAACGAAGCGTGTCCGAATATCATTTTCCCTCGAACCTCGAACATTCACCGACACGCAGACCCTCGCGGTGCATGTACAGCGATCGAGACTGGCCATGAAATAATAATAAATATTTACAACGCCATTGTTGTCGGCAGTATTGGCGAGCAGGTAATAGCTCAAGCTGCATCTCGGCCGCGGATATACTCGCTCAAGCATTCCAACGATTTCGCTTCATCAGCTCGCGCGCGTAAACTGTCCGATCTTTCTGCGCGTGTCGCGTGTTCGCAATAGGGAGCGGTTCCGATCCGTTTCGCTGCATTCGTAAGAGCCAGCCGACTACTCCCGGATCCTTGGCATTGACAGAATACGTTGCCTGGAAAACGCTCTTGTACACCGCAGGAAAAGTCACGCGGCAGCGAGGTATCGGCTTTGTAACGATCCGGGGTAAATCATTGGTGACGCGGTAATGGATTTCTGCCGCGGTGGCAACCGATCATTACCGATCGGATTGATGTACAGCGCCGTATCCCCCGTCGTTATCGGGACTGTAGTAGGCACGGGATCACTAGCGGAATTCTTTTTCGTCCCGCTGCCGGGATCGAGATGATAAATCGGGTCCCCTGAGCAAAGGAAATCACGACGCGGGATAGGTCATGCGCGCCGAGAGAGTCGCACGTTTTCGCGGCAGGCGCCTATGCGCTCGTACGTATACGCGCCTATGCATCGGCGTCGTGACTCCCGAGGATAGTTAAATTTCTCGACCTGTCCATTGATCTTTTGATCTTGTCGACCGTCGATGTATGAACGCGCGAGTGGGGAGAAGGAGTGTGATACTGCAAGGCTCTCTTGCTCGGCGAGCGCGCAACCTCTCTACACTTTTGCCATCACGATTACCGGTCCGCGGATATCGGACGGAGAGAGGAAGAGAGAGGGAAGGGAAAAATTGTTTTCATTAAATCGCCGACTGGGATTAATGCGAACCGCTGCTGAGCGATCGTCGATCCGGTCTATTAAGCATCGAAAGATTGAGATTTAAGAAAACGGCGCGCACGCGAGCCGCCTCGAAATGAACGTGTGCCGCGTCTCACCGACGCGAGCGGCCGACCGCACGGGAAACGTAAGCGCGAAATAATTTATGATTATTATCGCCCGCGCGTTCGATGCTTGTCGACTAAGGTCGCGACGGACGGATATCAGCGCGCAGACGAATTGTGATCGACGTAAACAATTTGGCGCTAATTTAGTAATATGCCAATGGGTCAGGGTAAGGCGGTCGTTTTATTGTTAAGTTTTAATGAGAACGCTGATACGTATCGTAAAGGTTACCGTTGCCGATAGCGAGAGGCTAAAATAACGTGGTGACCTTTATACGATCGCGTATATGATAGCGACGTAATAATGGTTAGCGGTGCAGCCCATGCCGATTACGATACTTTTTACAATCTCCCGCTCGTTTTATGGTAACTGAATTTATCTATTCACTCCGATCTGAACGTTCGCTTTACGCAATACCGCGTTTGCGCGAAATCGAATACATTGTTTTCCACATCTCTCGAGCGAGGAATTTCGCTGAAATTGACGGTCTCGACGATTGTCGGCGCCACTCCTGCTTGCGAATGGATTATCGGCGCTGCGGATTTCCGGGAAATCACTTGCCGGCGCGTCGGCATCGGCGTTCGCGTCGCCGAACCTGCGAGACATCGTTCCACGTCGCGGGAATCAATGTATCCGTCCGAAAAAACGAGCGATCTCACGTCTCGCATGCAAATTCCGTTCGACTGATACGTCCGATCCTTCAATCGATAAACACTGTGTGATCAACCTTCGACCTCGAGGTTTACCTTGCTCCCGGAGCGAAGAGCAGCGCCGAACGTCTGAGCGATGAAAAAGTTTCGCACATCGATCGTTCCGATAATTATGATCGCGTCCATCCGATACGCCGCGTTCGCCAGCGAAGAGTTCCATGCGTCGCTTCGGCCGCCTGCCGAAGATCAGCGATAATTCTGCACGCCGTACCGATTCGGCAATTTATCATTCCCATTGCTCCGAATTAATTCCAGCGCACGCCTGAGAGCGCTTCGGCGACTGATACACCGCATAAGCAATTTTTTTTACATTCCTCTTAATTACAGCTTTTAAATCAGGAAACGGTCACGAGGCGAAGGAACGCGGCTGGCTCCAAACGCGCGCGCGCACTTCGTTCTTTCGCATCAATCTTACTTGTCGGCATTATACGCCATTTCATTGGCCGCAAATCGCCTGCGTGAATCTTAGCGATACTCGGTGTAATTTCGAATTATATTAAGTAGTAATCGCGGGTATAACCGGCCGCCTAAGATGAGACGCGTATAAGTGCCACAACGCTTGAGAACGAGAGAGCGGGGGAATAGTGTGCGTGCGAGAGAGAGGCGCAGTGGCAGGAGAGTGCTTTCTACGTTATAGCCAGCGCACGCATACGCGCCCGCGTGTGTAGTAAGTGCAAATTGATCACGATCGCGGTGTAAGCTGCAAGTTGCGCGGTTGTACGTACAACTTGCAAGAATGTGTCCGTCGGCGGTTGGGGCTGTGTGTTGAGCCAGTGAACTCGACTCCGAACGATCCTTCGAGGTTGAGCTAAGGTGATGGCCCCAGGGCGTCGGGTCACCCAGATTTCAATCTAGATACAGCATTCCACGGTTAATTAGTACTGGCTGACTGGCCGTGAGCTCCATCATTGAGCCGAACTCCTGCTACGCTTTGAGTATCCTGCAGCCACCGTATACTATCCAGGTTTCATGGCAGCATGGGCCGCTGCATCGAAGGTTGTACTTCTGTCGAGCCATTTTCAGCCAATTCGTTTTGGTAATACGCGTGAACAATGTCCGTACGGGGTGCACTCTTTGCTAAAGAGATTTTATCATTTTTTGATGTTGCGTGATAGTGAATTTATGCTGGTATACGTATACTTGCTGAGAGAGTGCTTTATTGATCGTTGATAGTGGAACTGATACAAGACGAATATTAGATCGACCGCCGATTTCTTACTTAGTCGTGCTGTACATACAAAGACTTTTCACTTCACTTTTCTTTTTATTTCTACCGAGTTCAAATTACGATTGGGTAAAAATACTTATTAATAAATTTCAATGAATATTAATCTCTCATCTACTCAGGAAGCGTATAATGTTACTAGATGTATTTTGCACAATAATTGTACACACACTTACGCATATACCCCATGAAATGCCTCAGACGCGGCATTCATATTCATATTTCTGACGTCTGATCGATTTCGAATTTACTTTCACAAGATATCGAGCACATGCCGTTTCCGCGATAAGAGCAAGAGAAAGATTACGAAAGCGATACCTTCGCTTGCCGGGATCGGCAGTAGCTCTCTACCGCGTCATTCGACGAAACAAGGAGAAACGTAGCCACAAGAAATTTCTCTATGTACCTTGCGTCGGTGTCCGTGGCGGGCGTCGTGCAAATCGACCGTTTCGTGATCGAAACAAGTTAGTTCTAACGCTTCCTGGCGTACGACAATAACCTTCATTATTCTCTTATTTTCTTCTCTCCCCAGATCCATCAATTCTGCTCAAATTTTCTGCTTGTACATTTAGTATCCTGAACGTCTATTCAGTGTTTCTGGAAGCGGATCAGTGTGAATTATTTGAATATGAAGGACAGTTCCTACATCTTCACGTATACCTTTGCGTGAACTTGTGACTTTCGTTACACAGTATTCGCGAGCGCATTATAAAGTAACCTATACAAATTATCTCATTCGTTGAGTGATAGATTTCCCACATACCCCAATAACAACGTGACCTCGCCGGTGATCGTAAAAATGCGGCAAAAGTAAGGAATCGACATTCTTCGAGTGACCACTGTATTCAAAGCGACGCTGCACGAGAGCGTGTACGAAGAGTTGAGCATCATGAACCGAGAGATTCGATCCCGAGCAGATCAAGATCTTAAGGACGCCCCGAGGTTGCCTTGAGGTCGAGGAAACAACGTGTAGGACAGTCGGCAGCATCAGCTGCAACGGCAGCGCCGGGCAGGCTGCAGGAGCAATCTCCCGGACAATTAGCCCGAGGTTCGTGACGGGTCCCTCCTCCTTGGTCCTCTCTCACTGTGCACTTCTTCGTCCTCCTCCACCCCACCTTTTTCCTCCTGTCCCGGCCGGAGTCCCGGCACGATTCCTCTGCCTCTTATTTTACATCCTTTTTCCTCCGCGCACATCCCTCCCGACTCGCAGACCTCACCCTACCGCGTCTCTTTTTCCCCTTTTTTCGCCCCTTCCTCTCTCTCTCTCTCTCTCTCTCTCTCTCTCATTCCACCTCCACTTCTTCTTCGTACTGACCGCTGCTTCTCTTTTACGCACGGTTCGTCTGTCTCTCGAGAGACCGTTCGTGTCTCTCTTACCAGAGAGCGACGGAGAGCGGTAGGAAAGGCAAGAAAGAGAGAAAGAGAGAAAGAGAGAGTCCCAGATCCACCTCTCTACCTGCCGTTTATACCCTAATGACCTGGCAGGTGCAACGCCGGCGTGCCCTCTTCGTACGGGGCCACCCGGTACGTGATGCCTCCGAAAACATCCGTGAGATCTCGGCGAGACGTCGGGACGTCGGAGCGTCGATTTCGAAAAAATGCATTCTCGGTATAATTGACCGGAAAACGAGATGACTCCGGCCGATTCGTAAAAACGACGGATCAGGTGAATAGCGACCGTCCGCACCGTCCGGCGTCCGCGGGCCATTTTTAGCCGCGGTAGGCATTTGAAGGTAATCGTCGAGCCCGGTAATGAAGGTTTTCGACGTGACTGGTGCGAACTTTCTTTTTGTTCGGCTAATCGACTTAGGCCGTTCGGTAATGAGCGTTTTCGAGTTCGCTCTCCAGCCCTCGCGTCCGTTCGCGCCACTTTTTCCCCGACGTCCGCGTTCCGAATTTTAAGGGCTCCTCTACCTTAAAAGTGTAGCCTTCTCGAAAGTCAAACTTTTCTAACGAGCGCCTCCCATTTCTCTCTCTCTCTCTCTCTCTCTCTATCTCTCTGAAGAGAGTAAAGCGACGCTCGCTGCACAAGTACGGCGCGGACGGACGCTCATCGATAAAAATAAAGTTACGAATGGCCGGGGCTCCTAACCTGAATGCTAATCGAATTCGCGCAAGAACCAGCCACGGCCATGTAAAGTGTCTCCTTACAAATCGACGCTCGACCTCGCCGCATGATTGCACGCTCCGATCAATTCGTCGTTTCGCACTCCCTCGAGAAGGCACGGACGAGGGTGACGAGATTCGAATCTGCACCCGTGTAGGGAGCAAACTTTTCCAGACGACGACGGACGCGCGTCGCTCCGCTAATGGATGCGCACTCGATCGCAGGAGTGCGAGCAGCAGTACTCGCGATTAGTATTTGCGCGAATTATCCGCGCTCGCTCGCCGATATGGAGAGCAACGAACGATCTCGTAGAAGGAGCGCTACTTTCGGAATAACAATAAGGAGCTGCGCGCCCTTTGTCACGGCGCGCTTCGAAGAAAGCACGTGACTACCCTGACAAATTGGCCCGCTACTTCCGACGGTGCCACGCAGTAGGATACACGGCACCCCGATCACTCAGAGTAATTAATTATCGATCTGGCGCTCTCTCCTTCGGGAAGATCGTGCCGATCTCGCGCCGCTCGGGGCTCGCGCGAGAGAAAACGGGAGAGAGAGGCGAGGCGGACGACGAGGCAGAGGGAGACGGTGTCAAGTACGGGAGACTGAAAGATAGAGAACGTGGGCGAGGTGCGAACGATCCATTCATTATGCACCGCCGGTGCTGACTTGCCTTCACGTTTCCCGTCGATGATCGTCCTTTGTTATTGTCAAGCTCACGAGGCGAGCGTCTAATGCGGGCCCGCCTTCTTATTTCGCGCCTATTCACTACACTCTGTCGACTCCTTGATCGGTCTATTTTCGCTCGCTCTTCTCGGCCACGCCACTCTCACCCCTCTAATTCATTGTTTCGCGCCAGCGTTCGCCATAGCTCACAGTCAATTGTTTCTCGAGAATCCACCGCGCCGACCGGCGACTTGCACGTCTAAACGCGTGACAGAAAGCGCATAATACGATTGCAGTTGTCGTGATCCGTGCGAATCAGCGGCTGTCAGAGTTGCTTCAGCCACTGACGCGAGCGTCGGACTGCGAAGGTGCTGGAGATCAATAAAATCCTCACTTGGAGCCGAATTATCTTCTTCGCCTCCTCGTTCCTCTCGCACACCAGTCGGAAGCGTCCGAAAGGCTCGCGCACAAAAGGAAACCGGAGACGATTTGCTTCGTTAGCGTTCGCCGGCAGCCACCGATCGCCACGGAGTGATTAATTATCGAAGGCTCGCGTTCTTACGGAGGCGAGAGGAACGCTCGCGCGTACTTGCGAGGTACGAGAAGGAGGGAAGGCCGGAGAAGCGAGAGAAGCGAGACGAGGCAAGACAAAGAGGAGCCAAGAACAAACGACACAGAACGGAGAGGGAAAGGGACAGGGAACGTGGGCGAGGTGTGAACAATCCATTAATTACGCTACATCAGAGCGGATGTGCCCTGTGCACCGGCGTTAGGCGAGGACACAAGTCGAGCCCTTGCCAATTTAAAGTTTTATCACTCGGCGTGCACTGCTTATCAGCCACCCTCTTTTTCTTTCTCTCTCTCTCTCTCCCCCCCTGACCAGGCAAAGTCTACAGTCTACGCAGACACGATTGTTTCGTTGCCTTCTTCGAAGGATTACATGCTATTTTCGGCGCCAACTCCATCACTCAAACTCGGTAACTCTGATGATCCCGTGAAAAGGAAGTGATAGAACTCGGCTCGTCAGGTGATATATCATACGTGGCGAGCGCTGGTTGTCTGACTCGCGAGACCGTTCGTGCTCAGGCGAAAAATGTGATCACGATGTAAAAGTGACGTGTGCGCAATTGCTTACGTCGTCACGAAAGGATATCGTGTAACTTGCTCATGCCGGACTGGCCGATGCGATAAACACGTGTTCACGGGCCATCGGAAGGTGAACTTTATCCCCGTCGTCCACCATTCTTGCGTCTTGAATCGCGCTCGCCGCGGAACACGAGCCGAGTCCTTTTAGAATTGCCCGTAATTCCATTGAACGTCGCTTCGCTCAAATTGCCCGGCATTACTCATATCGAATCTGCGTCACTGTGACAACGCAACAACGCACTATCAATTCGCAATCTAACTTCGTCCACGTGACCTCGTTGACTCGAAAACTTCAGACTCCTCCGAATAGACTAATAAATCTTCCAACTTGGGACGATCATCCGCGTTACATAAGTATAGACACAGACGGATACGTATTGCGCAAAAACTACATCTGCCCCGTAAACCTGATATATTCAGACTGGCCGCATGTGCGCGTCCTGCCCGCATTTGACCATCATCCTTCACAATTACCGACCGCATGCGCCGCCGGAAAAGCCAGTGGCCTTTCGTAGGACACGATTGAAACACTATCTGTATCGAGCCTGGAGAGCTGAACTAGTCCGAGGAATTCGATTAACGTGGATTAGGTGAAACGCGAAGCGAGTATTCTGTCGTCGAAGCGACATCCTTCTGTCGCGGGATAAGGAAAGCGATGTGCTCCTGCCGGACGGGACGGCTCACAGAACGAGACGTCAGATCGCCAAGACAAAGCCATCCATCCGGGCAGTCCGGAGGACGGGTGCATTCCATCGCCTTACGAGGCGGCGGTACCCTCCATACACACATGCACGCGCGTGCGTCCGTGCGTCCGTGCGTCCGTGCGTGCGTGTCTCGCCCCGTTTGAACCTGGAAGCCTGCGGTCGTGTCCACGTTTCGGGGTCGCGCGACCTCGCTCGAAAAGAAGGAGAAACGCAGAGGCTTCTGCCTGCGACGGGGAAAAAAGGAACGACAAGAAGGAGGAAGGTCGTGCCATCGTCTCGGTCTTCTTCGTCCCTTCCCTCCTCTTTCCCTCCGCTCGTCTCCTGCTCGTCTTGCCCTGACGAGACGACGGGCCCCGCCAAACCTGCCCACCGGGCAGCGATTGTAAGCGAGAGAATCATCCTAACGATCGTCCCAAGTGCTCATAATACGCCTCGACGTCGACCGATCCCGACGGCCGTGCGTGTTCCGAAACGTCGAATTCGGAAATCGGCCGGAATAATTGGCTCGCAACTGCGGCGATGGATACCTTTCGGGGAGCGGAATGAGGAGGGGCCCGTCGTGCGAGCGTCAATTGTGTAACAGGAGTGCCGGGGGGACGCGAGGAAGTGCTCCCATTAAAATTCGGAATGTCGTGTATCGGGGACTTCGTCTGCCTCCGCAATTACGTGTGCTCGTAATCGTAGCCAGGAATGCTTCGGTGAATTCGACAAAATTCTTCGTTCTTTATTACACCTTTTTTGCTGTCTATACGAAGTTCCGAGCTGTACGTGCAAGCTGATCCGTATTATGCGAATCTCGATGGAATATACGAAGATAGGTATATCGACACGGCACACGATGACACACGGAAACGTCGGGAGGAGAAGAGCGATAAGACGGACGACTATATTCGTCCGAAGTATCGAAATACCAGTTGTCATTCGATTCAACAGACAAAGCCGCGACGATACACCGCCGTCTCGACCGCGGCACCAGTATTAAGTCCTACAAGATAAAACTTTCGGAATACCATACAACAGAAGGGAAAAATGGCTTCTGACGTTCGCGCGTATTGATCCGATCGGACGAAACTCCGATCCCCGCATTCTGATCCCTGGCGTCGCTCTGTCCTTTTACATCTCTTCATCTCCTGCCCACCGTCAAACGATCGGTGCGCCTCTAATGCCAGCGTACCCAAAGGTTTCACGAACCGGTCGAATCCCACCCCGTGAGAGACACTAATCCCTTAATATCACTTTACAAGGCGTCTCGCGGCGCGGTCTGGCGTGTCAGGTTATGGGATGCGCGATACGAGACACATCGTGCGTCTCGCCTACGTCGACAACCGCGTCGTGGAATCTTGCCGGGGTCTCCGGACGTGCCGGGTGGACATCGATCGACGATATCGGTACAGTGTCGTGTACCTGCTCGTCGTCTCGTACGCTCCTCTTTCTTCTTCCTTTTTTTTTTCTTTCCTTCTTCCGTCCTCTCCGCAGTGGAGCCACGTCTCCCTCTCGTTCGCTCTCCGCCTCACAGCTTTCTCGCGTGTCGTTTTTCAATCTTCCCCGAAGAGAGCCTTAAGTCGTCTTAAGGCGCACGCACGGAGTGTGCGTGTCACGCGAAGGGGAGAGAGTGGAAAGAGGGCTGCGTTTATTCGTAGCGTAGCGGAGGACACGACCCGAGAGGAGGCTCCGTGACCTGAACCGGTCCGCCTCGTATTCGTTCTATGCGGGACGCAGCGGCTCTCAACTTCGCGGGCCACAATGCGGAACGGCGGGAGGTGAACGCCTAGACGCGGACGCGCGTCTCTACATGTGTGCGCGGATTCGTGGCTTGTAGGGCCAAACGAGAGCATAATTAGATAGAACCGGAATGAAGTAAGTGTAGAAAAAGTGAGCCTTTTCGATTGATCGTGAGAACGGATTGAGAATGTCGAGTAGGTGTCATCAGGTACTCACAGTCTTTATCTAAGTGTAACCGCCTCAGTATTTTGTAAATGCTCACTTTCCAAGTTCACGCTTCAAATCTGCCACCGTTGTCCCTTTTTAAAAATCGTCATATGTGACGTGCTCCTTATTAAATCATATCGTGCGCACTCGGCGATTGGCGTACGCTGCACGAAGAAGATTCTCGTAGAGTTGAGAACGCGGTGCACTTTGATGTGACGCGTGTTGTACGCGGGCGACGGAAACAACAAGTCATGCGCGCCGGTAATTCCGAGACTTATAATCGTAACCGCAATACACGACACGGTCTTTGATCTCTATCGGGAGCAACGGAAAGGTGTACCGAGAAGAGATGGGAAGGAGGAGGGGAAATTGCGGCGCAATTGACTTATATCACAGGAAGCCGTACGAACGGCAGTTTCTGCGCAGAATTTCTCGATTCAATCGACGATTGACAGCGGACACGATTTCGCACTGCCTCTCAATAAATACGGCTTGGTGCGAACGAGAAATTAAGCCGGAATTCGAGAGACTCTTGAGTCTCGCCCACTCGCCACCCATTACTACGGTTCTATTCGTAACGCTCGGTCGTTCCGCATGAGCCCGCCGAAGAGACGATCCGTGGCTGCCGATAATTCGCTCTTGTATCGGTTACCGTTTTACGATCGGTCGCCAGTCGGAGCGGCGTCATCGCTCCGCCTTTTTCCACTCGCTCCGACGACCGAATGCCTCACGGTAGGTATGCGGAACGGCGGAGATTTTTCGCTTATCAGCCAGATAGAGGAGGCGAGGCAGATAAGAGCGCATCGAAGCAAACGGTCGAAGCGAATGCGGCCGGCGCGGCGCGTTCGCCAGTTCCGAGACGGCCAGAGGTCACCTCTTTCGAGCGTGCCCGTGCGTACGCACAGAAGCGCATTCTCGATGACCACGCGTTCAGCGTAATTGGCTAACGACCGGTAGAGCACCTCATTATGTACCGTTGAAGGGTGCAAAGTGGCGCTGTTAATGTCCAAATAATTTCGGTGGCCGAATGCGCGAGGAGTGGCCGGGACAACGGCAAACGTCTCGACAATTTAATAATGGTCTACTATTTAATACGTACGCGTGTTTGATGAACTGATGCTTTTTTTTTTTTTTGTCCACGTGTACCGATACATGGATATTGTCAGGTAAAAAACGGCTTCGTTTAAGGCCGAAGAACTATAGTTCGAGCCGTTGGAAACTTACTTACTCGATGTTACCCACTTATACCGCCGGAGAACAGCTCCCAGCACTCGAGCTCTCCCGGCTGTCTCGTTCCGATCAATAGCGCCAGCGCAAAAAACCTTCTTATAGATCACGTCTCCTCCGTCGTTCATCAATGCAAATGTCACTTTGTGACACCTGCTGTCGTCGCTCGGCATTCCTGCGATTCCATTGTTACTGCATTTTTTTCCACTCGCAATGGAGGAGAGAAGTCGAAAAGGAGTGACGACACGTTTGGCGGCGCGACTGGCTGGCTCGTTCGTTCGTTCGTTCGCTCGCTCGCGTGCGCCTACGACCGTTTTGTCGTCGTGCATTGCACAACAGAAAACCGTGGAATCGTCGTCACCTTCGGTGACACGTCACCTCTGACTTTTGCGACGTGCTGCATCGTATAAGAAACAGCTCGCTCGCGCGCGCCTCTACGGGCACGTTCGCGGGCAGGACTAATCTGCGCGCGGTTGCGTATCGCCGGCCACGTATATCACTCTCCGCTCCGACATTTTTCATCCGAGAATTTCGCCGAGGCGGCCCCTCACGGACCTCGCACTTTAATGTCGTCCCCTTCTCGGAATTCCTCGTAGATGTAATCGTCCGCCTCGACGAAGTCGCATGGCAAAATGTTTTTTTAATTGAACTTTTGACGCGAGCATTGCGAGAATCGTGAGAGACGATTTGAGAATCGAGGGACGAGCTTCCCGTGCGAGTTCGTTGATACTGTTTTGGTTTTTCGGCGGTTGATCGTTGCGGAGGAGTCTTTTCGCTCGATTGCATTATTATTGGCGTGTGTGCGCGCGAGGAGGAGTGAGACGAACAAGTTTGTAAATGCCAGGTAGAAATGAGTTTTTTTTGTTCTGGTCTTGAATGCTTAGTGTGAGGCTATGAAAGTCTTGATTCTGACCGGCGGACTGTATTGTGTAAGCTGGGATTGGTACAGGAAAGTTCATAATATATGTACGTCAAACTTGGACGCGCATACGGGCATTCCGCGAGGCAATCGATAGAATAGGTAATTGTCTTTTTTTGCGGAACGCGAATTCTTAGTTGAGTGGGAAGTTGCGCAAGAGCAGACCGTACAGAGAAATTCTTCACTCGAATCGGAAACGTGATGTGTACTTTCACGACAGTGTCTGGTTGACGAGGAAGGCATTCATGTTAGAACGAGAACCTCTGCAATCTGTCGCTCACCGACCAGATAACGTAAATCCTATCTTTAAAAGCAGTCTTGTTAAATAATGCCAACAATTATACCGCAATAGGAATCAACTTAACCCGATCGATGAAAATCATACTCACACACCCTCATCTTCAGATTACTATATTCTCATTTTAATTATCACACAGAATGACACTCGGGCAATTCGACCAGTACCATATTTAGCCAGTGGGACAATGACGCAAAAGGTGCTAGGTAACGCGGAAAGGTGTATAGAAGGAACGGCAGTAAAGAAAGGGAGAGTATTACCAAGGCGCGCTGAAAAACAGGCGGGCGTAGTGAGCGTCGCGTGCAAGAAGGATCGTCGTAAATGACTTCATCCGTGAGATATGAGAAGCCCGTAGGCGTTCGCGAGCACGCATACCCTTCTATAGTGGACACAGCTTTCGGCCGCATCAGCCTCCGCCGAGGAAGCCGGAAAGTAAGGAGCCAGAAAACGAAGAGGCGGCGGCAGACGACGGAGTTCTTTCCGCAAGAAAGTGCGATGGAAGTTGCACGGCGCGCGTCGCGCCGTATTCGCGCGAGAGAGGAAAGACGACGATTAACGAGAACCATGCGCTTTGTGTACAATCGATTCATCGTGCCTGGCGTTGCAGGGTGTGACCCCTAACAGCGGAACAGTCCGGTAGGAGGGAATCTTCCGCTCCGAGCAATCTTCGAGAGACTTTACGCCTGTGCGGCAACGGATCCCTCCGGTCCATCAGCATAAATCTTCTTTTTCCGTTGAAAGTTAACCCGCTCGTACGACCTGCCGCCGCATTCACATTGCTTCTCGAGCAATTTTCTACATCATCAAATCGGCCACACTCGCGCCACAATCGTTCTCTCTCTCTCCTCTTCATCATTGGACACGTAGATACATACATACATACATACATACGTACACACGGAGGAAACTTCCTCTCGCGAGCTCTCTCGACCCTTCCCGTCTTATTCCCGGAGCGGTGAAATTCCAACGAGGCTCAGAGCTTAGAAGTTCGACGAGCGTGTTGGCGTTGCACGTGGGTTGGGCACACCGCGCTGGGCTTCGCGCGCGTGGATATCCATACTACGGGCCGCGTGTATACGGGAATAGGTCGTGACTTGGTCGTGTCAGAGGTGAAGCCGCACCCTGCATTGTGTCTCCTGCCCACGTGACCGCCGTACGCATCGTCATTCACGTCAACGTATGCTTCGTGAATCTCGTTCTCTCTCTCTCTCTCTCACTCTCCTTCTTCCTTCTCGCGTCGACTCTACTATTTCTTCACGGAGACACCCTCGAGACCGCTGCCCTTCTACCCTTTCGCATGTGCAGTTGGTCTCTTATCAGAGTGCGTGTCGGTGACCTCATGAATTTCTTAATAGGCGAGGGACGAATCCATGAAATCATTAAGACGACACGTGGGATCGATGAGTGGATAAATGATACGTGCACGCTTATGTTTCATTCATTGTTCACTTATTCCTGATGTCTTCTTGTGCTTCCCTCAGGCTTAAATTACTGTCGGATGATCGCTATTGCCAGGAGATGTACAGACTCGTAAGGAGTACGTTTTAACTTGCTTGTACCCGCAAGCGATTGTTACTGCTTTTGAATCGCAGCCATTGCGCAATTCATGTTCTTCGGAATGATTGTGTTCAGACATTTAAGAGACGACAAAGTAGATGAGTGTGAATGTAAAATCCAATGTCTAGCAGAATGTTTCGATTAGTTTATTAGTTCTGTACCTTAATTTGTGTATATGATTATGCATTTTTTTTATCTACGTTAAATCTCATGGTTTTTCATTTTTTGTTGCAGGTAAGCAAATACATCTCTGCCAAACGTCAAAGAGAGAAAAGATAGAGTGCTTAATCATCCTAATAAGGCCTTATGCAAGGTAATTGTCACACATCATACAAGCAATTTCCGCATAATTTCGGCAGCATATCGTGGCTCGGCATCATGTGAAACGTTTTCGAAGAGACCCGAAGGAATTCTCAACCTTTCGGCGTGCCCGTTCACGCGGAAATCTCGAAAGAAACGACGTGCGAACGCGCGCGCGTGCACGCGCGAAGGTGGAGCGCCTAAAGACACGTAGGTCGAAAGATTTATGGAACCGTTAACCTTTCGCGCTTAACCGCGGACGTGTAAGATTTGAAATCGTCCATTTAGGTACACCCGATTTTTATTCCACTTTCTAAGTCCTCTATCAAGCCAATCCTATCCGATAGCACGCGAAGCTATTTACATTTAGAATTGAAAGTGGCAAATGGCCGGCACAAGAACAAAAAAAATGACGAAAGACGCCGACTGGCAACGTGACCAATAAAGTAATCGCCCATAAACAAATAAGACTATGCGTCGGACCATCTACTTTTATTCGATATAAAGGTAGGCTAGAAGCTACGCCCACTACCATACTTTACCAGCACGGCCAACAGTCTACGCAGCGACGTACGTTGATTACTTGTAACCGACGCGTTGCAGTCGTTCGAAAAAGAGTGCCTAAGCCGCTCGTTTCGCAACGGCCGCCCATGAAATTTAGCCCCCGACAATAATGTGCATCTTAATCACTTTATCTGAAATGCGGGCCTAATAGGCGATGTAATTTAAGGCCGTAACAACGTGTGTATCATTAATATCGCGTTTCCACGCATTCCTCGTTCGTCGGGCTCGTTAGGAGCACTAGCTCCGCCGCTTCTACGAATCGACAACGAGGAGATCGATCGAGAGCACGGCACGTTCCGCTCATCAGAATTTATGGAAGCGCTAACCTTTCGCGTTTTCACCGCGAGCGGCACACTCTCGCTGCCTCCCTTCATTCGATTCTCCTCACGAGATTTACCCGTTTCTCTCTTTTTTTTTTTTTTTTGAGAGAGAGAGAGACCCTTTCTCGTTCTCTCTCAAACTACCTCCCGCCCTTCTGCGCTCCGTGCAGAGACCTCTCTCGGGTTCACAATTATGTCTAATAACCCCCAGGTAATAGCGTCTCTCGACTCGAACGCATTTGATTCTGGGAAAGCCGTACAATGGCTCGGGGAGCGAGGGAAAAAGGCGGGAGTAAAGTTCTCCGATAGTTTTCCGCGACGTGAACGCGAGCGGACGGGTATGCGATAGGCGGGAGTGGCGAAGAATTATTGAGTCCGTCGAAAGGAGACATGACGGGACTCATTTACACCCCCCCACACTCCGTCTCTCCTTTCCCGCCGCGTTCTATCTCTCCCACATAGTTCACGAGGAACTACTACGATCGTAGCACGAATTCCAGCGTAACGGCGAACAGACTTACTACACCTGTCTTCCCAGCATTCCGGTATAATTACTCGCGCCGCGCCGCGCCGTGCCGTACGCAAATTGAATCCTTACGTTCGGCGGGACCGCGGAGAGGAGTCGGTTTAAAAGTCAGGGAACGGTCCGGCCCGTGGAAGGGGAGAGATGAATCTCCTCTCGGCAGCATTAACGACACCTCCCAAGCCGCGATAAAGATGTAAATCTCCCTGTAAGCGAGAAGTACGAGCACGGCAGCGGGCGCTATTAATTCATGCATGCATTGTTACGTGTCAAGGCGTGCGGTGTATCTGTCGGCAGATCGTCGTGACGAGATAAGCCGGAGCGAAACCTTCCTTCTCTCCGATCGGCAGCCACCTCTCGAGCACGACGGAGGCAGGAGGCGACTCGCGGCCCGATCACGGGGTCCGAGGGGATGGGGGTGGGGGTGGCACGACGAAAAGCCACCTTCGCACCGCCAAGATTAATCGTCCACGTCGCCGCGGCGTCGTGATAATTCCTTTAAACGACAAGACACTCGGCGAAAGAGTCTCAGCCTGCTGATATGGCGAAACGTGCCTTCTTCGCCGATGCGCGGGAGTGCGGCGCATTGACGGGGGATCGTTTCGCAGAACCGTACGCGGCCTGGCCTGCACTTTCGTTGACCGCCTCTGCCGGAACCGTCCTTCAGAGTGTCGCGGCGCGCCTGGCGTCGCTTTTCGTCGTTCGCGGATGGACTTGTTCCAATGTGCTGATGTATGCTGATCGGAAAAGCGGTTATATGGAGATTGATGTATGAGATGTGTCGCAGATAAGCAGGGAATATCATTATTGGACGGAGACGACTGCGGTCGCGCGTCGATCCGCGCTCGTAAATTGTGACACAGTTCTTATAATCGGAATAGTATCAGTTTTTCAGTACAAATCTCTACACTTCTTATTGAGCTTGCCTCGACATCACTTCTTTCATCCGCGTTTCACTGGAGCATAAACGACAATTTACGTTCGCTGCGAATCGAATTAGGTAGACATCTTCGCACATCAAACCATTTGCATGCGCCGCACCTTTCTGCACAGGATCTGATCTACGTATTCCGGCCTACTCGATTCCATTCATTACATCGAACCTTGACTATAATCTCGACCGGCCCAGTGACACTTTGCGCATCCGACGAACTCTTAGGTTCTACTAAATACCGTCGCTTTCGAACCGTTACTCGTGCGCAATAATAGTACAGCATCACATCCGACTGCTACCAAAACTATCTCGAGCTATCAATCCTCGCTTTCGACACCGAAGGCGACGCGGTGTGAAATTTCATATCGGCAAAGTGCTACGCGAAATGTCCAGCTGATAGCGTAACACATGTTACCGCGCACCGCTCGCTCGACTGCGCCTCTACCTGCACACACACACACACACACACACACACACAGACGACCGACGCCGACGGCGTATCCTTCGTCAGGAGTAACGCGGGACGGGGGCGGTCGTCGTTTGCGGGCAACGAAGGTCGACGATTTGTCGCGTAGCGCGACGATATCAACGATCTCGAGGTCGCGATCGCCGTGACCGCCACGCGTCAGACACGCAGTAACACGTGTCTGGCTTCCAATGAGAATTTAATTGCTCGAGCTTTCATTCGCCTACCAGCGATACACGCGGCGGGCGCACATGCGGAGGCCTTCCTTCGGGTCTCTCATTTGCATCGTAAGAGAAAGACAGAAAAAGGGGGAGAGCGTGTGTATGTGTGTACGTGTGTGTTGGTCGGGTCGCTTCCCTGTTACTTCTCGGAGGAATCTGCGTCGGGACTTCCTCTCTCTAACTCTCTCCACCTCATGCTCCGTTGTACCTTTGCACCTGCCTCTTGATTTTAGGCTTCGTTTTCTTCCTTCCTGTTGCGAGCGGAGCTGGCGCTTTAAGACATTTCATGCACGCCGCCTGATCGTTTTTCTAGTCTTAGCTGAAAGCAGTGCTCGCTGGGATTCCGTATCTTTTTTGGCTGTTAAATCGGATCTTTGTACCGTTGCGTTTATTTTAGGCTTGCTGCTCTTCTTTCGTGTGACAGTGACGTAATTTTTTGTTTCAATATTTATTGATATTGTTTTCCATGTTTTTTGCTGGTAGCTAGAATTAGAGCTTATTGGGCTTGTTTGGCGGTGTTGCACTATGGCCCTGCATCTGTGTACGTAGCTCGTGCAATTAGTATGAGATTTGGATTCATTGATACCCTTTTCGATTGTCTTCTGATATTGACGAGAATCAGCGTTTATTGTAATGATACATTGTTTTGTGTTGTTACCTCCTCGCCACGGTAATAACTCTCATTGTCACGATGATCTTTATGCATGAGGGCTGCGAAAGGAAGACGGTTACGCTGACACGTACAAATGGCAATCGATTGTATATCGATGAACTAGCTCTTACGATCTTGCTGCTAATTGCTTTATCCACACATCCATGCCATCATACGTTCAACGCTGATTTCAAGGATTAATTGAAAAATCAGCGTTTATCAAAAATTTGCTTAATGTTTGGACTGTTTGGTTAATTCAGACGGTCAAATATTTTCTTTACTGCACGAACCGATTTTGACGTGGAACAGCATACGTTCTGAACAAGACAAACCAAGAACATCGATACCTACTGCCTAGGTATGCTAAACAGTAATATCCCGTCAATCATCGGGACTATTACCACTAATGAGTGTACTTGTAATACTTCAATAATTAGCCATCAAATATTAGATATTGCCGTGCATGTTAAAACATTTACGAAAGCCGTCATTAAAGGCTCAATAACGTTATTTAAACTTTCTCCCGGTCATATCTACTTATGTACTAATTTCAATTAGCAACATGTAAGCAGGATTTCGTGCATAACGTTGTGCAATCTGCTAACACAACAAATTGGCTACCGGCAATAATGAGTCGACCACTTTCCAACGACTGACGATGCAGTCCACAGTTGCGGTTGACTAATGTCCTCCACGATATCATTCCAAACGTTATCAATTCGCGATATTAATACGTGTTCACTTCCGATCGCGCAAACTCACGCGACAGTAAACACTTCTGTGCCAGGTTAATAATTACAAATTAACGATACGCGTACACTGTTTTTATTATATTTACCGTTCGTCCGCCGTTATACATTCTCTTTGTCATTCTCGTGCAGAAAAAGTTGATGAGGAACGTCGAGGAGGTCGAAGTATTAAGAATGGATAGATGGAGCGAACAGCATATCGAAATGCTCATTTATTGTCCGTGGCACGTTGCTTTCTTTGTTCATAACACCCCGCGGTTGAACACAATCGGCAGAACCGCGATTGGGCCGATCTTTTCATTTGTCGGTGAATAGACACGCACCCGTAGACGGAGACGAGACTCGAGAGTTCATTAGCGAGGTATATCTGGGCCCGACATTCCTCGTCTGTCGACCTTTGGACCCTCCTCGGGGTCAGTACGGGAGGAGGTTCAGCCCCTGAGGTTCAGGTAACTTTTCTACCGGGTGTACGCTAAAGTCTCTTCGACCTTTTCTCCATAATTCACGGGACACTTGACGAGACGCGCACCTTTTGCGCGGTTAACCTTGCGTCTCTTCTACAAGCGTGCAGACAACAGCGGTGAACGTGCCTTTTGAGTACTCGTTTCTTGTTTTCAAAAATAATCCTTTCTCTTTGCCTTCGGGTATCGTCTTTCATCAATTCTGTCTAGTTTTCTGTACGTTTTAAAGGCTTCGAGTAGCATCATTTCTTTCGTGCGCTGTGATACTCTTTATCGCGAGGCAGAAGGATATCAAGTGTCCGAGTAACATCATACCTGAATCACCATAGAATGTGACGAATTACAATACTATGCATACACATATATCCTGACACGGACAGTAAAACGTTTGATAAAAACAAATGTCGCCACTACTACGATCAAACATAATCCATCTCAATACTTTCCTCCGTTCTGCCCTTTATTATCCAACGAACCTCACAAGAATGACCATACCACCGTCGCACGTCGTTTGGCGGCTGAAAACGTCTTCGAATTTGGCGGCTGATTCGTGCGCAGCGCTCCGTTCGCGAGGCGCCTAACGACCAGCGCGATACGATAAGTCGCTAATTTACGTTTGTCGACGATACCGTGAGGGGCTGTCGTGGGTGGCCGTAGTTCGAACATCGTCGGTCTATACCAGCCGTACGATATATCCTCATCCAGTGAGGAGTCCTTCGCGTCTCATTCCCTCTCCTTCCACGCCCCACGCCATCTCCCGTCCTCCTGCGCATCGGAGCGCAACGGACGCGGCGACATGCTCGCGATTAATTAGCCGGGGCTACGATATCACCGAACGAAAGGGTAATCGGTCGGATCGGTCACGCTTTTCGGGACGGACGACCGCACGATTCCCTTCTGCGTCCATAGGAACGATCGGCGGGAAAATAAACGGCACGACACCCGCGGGTCGAACGATGTTTATTGCACATTCGCCGGGCGCTCGCGGAAACAGCATCGGCAGGCGTCGTAATACGGTGCCGATCGATGACGTTGCTTAGCGGCGGAGTAATTATTCCACCGGCTGCGGCTGGCAGGCCTCTGCACCTTCCGTGCGCGCTCGGACTGCTGGGAGCTGGGAGACGGATTTAATAGATGGGATGTTCTGAAAATATGCTTGTGTAACTAGGACGTATTTAGATGTGTCGATGTGTTTGAATTTTGACGAGCGAATAAGTTGTTTTCGGATCGTTGATTGTTATTCGGAAATACACCGACGAGTCTATATCTAAATTTCCGTGCATTACGATCGTCGAAGATCAAACAGAGTTTTAGCAACCCAAACGAGATACCACTTAATGACGTTGATGTAAAGTTGTAAAGTAACAGCGAAGCACTACTGTGACTTATAGACGGTACGTATGTAAATTCTGACACAACGTTCAGCTGAAGGATAATTTGATCTCTGTGAACGCGTCACGCATACCGTGCGCACACATGAGATCACGATTTTATTGCTAAAATCTGAAGCCGCGTGTCAGTGGCAACGGACGAATTGATCCGGGGACAACAGTCGATAACTACTCGATGTCTGCCTCTGACAAACGAATTCCTTGCCGATCGTTCAAAGTTCTTCATCGGCAATATAACGTACACTCTGTGCCCGTTGACCGAGTCCGTGACCGTCAGAAGTCGTCAAGGGTCACATAACCGTTTCCCGATGACACTCAGCGAGTAATACATCACTCGAAATGATGCGTGCTGACGAACACACAGGCGAAAAGTTACGCATCGCGGGACCATATAAGGATCAACGTCTCGCGGGTATCATTAACTTTACAGGGGGCAAGAGTCACACCATCTACCTGGCCTTCACTCTTGATGAGTGATTCGCGATATCGCGGATGAGCAAGCGTATCCGTTGAAATATCATCGGCTCGTCGATAGATCCGTCCGAACAATGTCCCGGTAACGGCGGTCCGTGGCCTTGTATTTCTTTACTTTTTAACAAGAGATTTTGATTCGCATTTATACTTTCGTTTAGATACAGAATCGAGATAAGTCACGGCGGATGAATCGGGGGAAAAATGTTTCTCCAGTCTCCCATGTCGTGGAATCCGTTAGTCGGCCCACGATATTCCGAGTAAGCCATTCGATTCACCATCCAAAAATCGTGTCAACAGTAATATTAAATATCGTTAGCTCGCTGTTTTCTAAGATTCCCCTGTTTACTATACGCACGTCACGCACCGATTCAATGCACCATTAAACTGGTATTCACTATATAAACTACGCTACAAATGTAATGCCCACCTTGAATCGCGACGTTTTTCTTTAACATCTCTCATCCGACGCGTAATTGCACGTATAATTCGTGCACCGGCGTACACTAGACCGCGCGAGATTACCGGCGAACGAATAGCCGACGCGTTTTGCCGGGGACTGTACGCTACTGAGCAGTTAGCATTAGGCATGATGACGAAGAAGGCCAGGGACTCGGTGAGATGATAGCGAGCGCGTTTGCTGGCGGCTCGCATCGGTCACACCGCAGGTGACTCGTCGTGGTCTGACTCTGACCCTTGCCCGACCCACGTACCTGACTTCCACTCCTTCCCCGCGTCATTTCTGTCCCCCCTTCTCTTCCTACTGCTCCATCTGGCAGCATCTTTTCTTCCTGCTCTCACGTCGTGCACGAAGGGGACGAATTGCTCACGCTAATCGTTCCTCACTCACGAGTCTACGCTCTCTTTTGTTTGTTATTCGCGCTCGCAATTTGTCGAGCTTTTCCTTGATTGAACGCGCACGCGCGGTACTCGAGGCGGAAGGATTCGAAAAGGAAAGGAATGACGGCGAGGAAGGAACTCAGAGATGCGTAGATAAAAAATGAGCAGAAGGGAAACAGCTGCTGAATGACAGGAAGTACAGTACGCGGGCGCGGAAAAAGTACGCGAGGCGGTTCCGTACAATGTAGTCGCGTGTGGAAGCGTCGCAATTAGCGGTGGCGTTTAGAAAATCCTATATAATTGCCCGGCATGTGGATTCTCGCTGCAGCAGGAAGAGTAGTTACACAACGAGACGTAAGCGCGTAATCGTTTGCGGCCTCTTTTTTCTTCTTTTTACTCAACGAATCTAGGAATCGAGATTGAAACCTTTCGCGGACGCACACCGCGCGATCCGCGTCGCATGCCACCTCTCGTGCCGTCGCAAGACTCTCTTCCGTCAATTTCATCGGGCTCCATTGTCGAGGGTCGGACGTAGGCCGTTCCGTGACGTCATCGAATCCATCGTTATCCGTCAGAGGCCGGCGGGTTTCGTCAGCAGCGGGCGAGTGTGGGACAAGGCCCGGATGATCGAGACGCGCGTGAAATTAGCCGCACGACCCTGCGCCACTCTCGCCTCCAATGTCAGCATCCGCCAGCGACGTCTGGTAGCCCGTAGGCTACGCCGTCGATCGACCGGCGAAGTGACACCGGAGTCACGCCCAGGCACTCGTGACACCTACGCCTCGGCACTCACCTCGACCCCAGAGGAGGATTAGGCGCGAGTATCGGCCGCACTCCTACGTGCGCCGACTATATGGAGGCCATGAGGTTTCAACGCGCGACAACGACAAAGACGATGAAGAGAAGGCAAGAGTCGGCCGAGAGGAGAGGAAGACTCCGGTGGAATGACCCCGCGTATCGCATTGTACACGCGTAAGGGTCCCTCGCGGAGGGTAACATATGCGTGATGGCCTGCGAAAGCTACGTCACGCAGGAACGCACCGCTCTCGCCCCCTCCGCTCCCTCCCGCTCGAGCCGGCAGTCTTCGTCTCTTCATCCTTGCCCCGTTGTCATCTTCCTCCTTCTGCCGCTCGTCCTCTTTCCTCCGCCGTTTTCTCGCTCGCCGTCAACCTCGCCGCGACCCGACCTCTTCCTCCGTACCGTTTCGTATGCTGCGAGGGGTACGGAGGTCGCGGGAGAGACCTTCTCAGATCGCAGACGGCGGAAGATGTGAGTGGTTCGTTTTTTCTTTCGGTTTTTTTGGGTTTCTTTATTCTCTTTTAGTGGCCGATCGAATTGAGGTTCGTTGTTTCTGGGCTCGAGGAAGGAGGAACGGGGTGACTGAATTGTCTCACTGCTGCAACGTTTTGGGAAAGAAGACGACGATTCTTGTTGTCATGTCTACTCATTTTACGTTTAAGAGTCTGGTGAGTCGGTCAGGGAAAATCTGAAAGTAGGAAACGTGCGTGAACAACGTCAAATCTATTGATAACAGACTTATTGCGTATACATATTTTTTAACAAAAGTACGGGATCCAGCACGACTGTGTACGGTCAGTAGCGATGTGTCGGTGGTACTCTGTATTCTATACATCTATACAACTTAAATGTGATTCGCTGTTGGATCCGTTTTTATTGAAAAATGGCTTGATCCAACCTTGTTAACCATTTCGTGACTCTGATTACATAGTCTCAACCCGCCAACCACCTTAGTAATTTTGGGGGGAGAAATAGTAAATGATGATCGACGAACCCTGCGATCGCGCATCCACGCGACTTTATTTCTCCGCAGCCACGCGTTGCATTACGGCCGGCCGACCCTGACGGATGGACAATGTCACCGTCCTTGCAATTATGTTGGCGCGAGCTGCTATAATGAGCGCGAAGTATGAGAAGTGAAGTGAAGACGGGAGAACAAAGACGGAAAACAAAAGTGAATAGGTGGGAACCGAGAAAGAGACGTGACGGCGAAGTGCGAGGTGCGAGCGGCAGGACACGACGATGGTCCAAGGAGAATGAAGCTGAGAGGCTGCAGCAGGGGGATAGAGGCAGGACACAAGAGTCTCGGGAAGAGACGTGAGAGGTGTGACGAAGAAAGGACGAAGGGGAGCGGAGGAGCACTGAAAAGCGGTGCGTGACCCTGCGAGTGTCAAGTGGTACGATACTTACAATGGGTGCTAATTAGTTGCAGGAATGCGTTGGCGCGTAGGCATTGCGCACATTCCTACGTAAAGTCAAACATACGACGGCCTTCTTGCCGAGACACTGTCCTCTGCATGTCATACGACCTTCGCGCCAAATCCATGCCAACTTCGCGACGCGCCGACCCTGCTACCTTGCTGACTACAAATCGCTGCCGCGTTCTTTTCCGCTCCGTCTCTCGAAATTCTTCCTCCACTCCTGTCGTCTCTGTCGTTCGCCTCGCGGCGGGCAGTAAACGTTCTCGCGACACGTAATTTCTATTGTGTACTGTGGCAGCTCTCCCACCTGACACAGCTGATTCTATGGTTCCCTGTGCGATCAAGGCTGAACGTTAAAAGGATAAAGATTTGATGCGTCTGTATGCTGTGACTGGGATTTTCAGAATACCTGATGGTTTCATAAGCACTAATAGTCATTTCTTCGGCAACCCCCATCAACATGCTTCATTCCCTTACGACGCCTTACGATAAAAATAAATTCTTCGACCTCCATATGATTTGTTCATCTTCTCGCACCCACTGTCGTTACACATTTTGATCTTCAAAGCGATTTGCCCTCTCGCAGCGTCGTCACCTACATACAACAAAGAGGCTGGTTGCATGCCAGCACATCGATGAATCGCATTGATCGACCGAGCTATGTCTGGGCGCACACACAGTCGCGCATAGAACGAGCGGCATGCTTCGCAGAGCTTCATGAATGCGTAGGCGTGCGCGCGTACACTCGCACGGACGCGTGTACGTACGTACGTACGTATGTGGCGCACACTCGCTACTGCATTATGCATTAGTCATGATTACAAAGTAAGTGGCGAGCTCGTGGCGTGTCTATAGTAATAACGGCGTATTTGCGGTGCTTATGATTTTCCACTTGAAATGGGCATAACCCGCTTTAATGGCACGGCCGGCCCTCCCATTCGCGCATAACTTATAGCAGATTTACAGCGGGGTAGGATCCAGGAACGACGATCTCGTGTCCGCTGACGGGACTGATCGTGTTAACGCCACGACACTCTCTCTCTCTTTCTCTATCCGGTTACGTATCTGTCTCCTCTGTGCATATATGTGCCCCGACACTCATACGTACCGCTCTGTCACTTTGATCGTCCCTCTCAGTCCCGCGCATTGTTCCAAGCGCCCTTTCTTTCTGATTTCTGCGTGGACTCGTTCCCCCCTCGTTTCCTTTCTCATTCCGTCCCCTGATTTCCTCCCGTGACGCGCGCGGCCTTTAAAGGTCGTTACGGCAACATTTATTACCGCCGACGACTGTAACGGGCATTTGCGCGTACGGTAATGAAGCCTTGACGTAACACGAGCGTAATTAATGCGCGTAAACAGAGAGAGAGAGAGAGGGGCGTGGGGCGAGGAGAGTCGCGAATGGATCACTGTCGAGTTAGGATATATCGAAAAAAGTCAGTCACGGAGAATAAGTATACAAGACGTCGCGTGTTGCGCTGTTCGGCCGATTAACCCAGACCCTCTGGAGAAAGTGAGCGCTGCGCAAAATTATAACATGTATATATATATACGAATCTCTGCGCCGCTCAATTTCCGGCATAATGTGTAATTAAGCCGCAAGCGTATCGACGCGTTTCGTCAGTTGGCAGAGCGGCAATTTACTTTCACAGAAAGTGTCTGGCATCTCGTCAATCAATGACACTGGCTCGTTCGCGCGTGTCAAACCGAGCTGCGAGGCGCGAAGTTGACAGGCTTCGAGCGAACGGAAAACTCGGGTGCGGGGGAAATAAAGGTTATTTGTCATGTTAGAGAAGGAGTAATGAGGGTTCGACAAAAATGCATCGTGCCGTACGATATGCGTGAAGCAGGTTCTAACGTTCATTAGCCCTACGACTAACTAGGGGTTCCAAATACGTATTCGACATTTTGTTAGAATGACTGTTCATGTCTCATAATCTTATTTTTTTTTCGAAAAATCTGACTGACGTTTACACGTCCATCATTCATGTATCTCAATAAAAGTCAGGCAAAATATCAGAAAATAAGATGATTTGAAAATGAGCGATTATTATAACGAAATGTGAGACAAGTCGTTTTGACACCTCGACAGTTCCGCTGTTAATCCTGCGGCAGGTCAAGATATCGAGGCGCGCGCCGTACATGATCAACGATGTGACCACTTTTCACGTTGTTCCCGTATGCATGGGGATGCAGAGAGCAGACTGGCGAATAAGCGCGCACACCTCGTCGAATGTCGTGGCGAGCCGTGGTAACCTTGTGGAGGCCGGCAAACTCTTCTCGAAAGGAAACGGCACGTATGCACCCGCATCCGGTCTTACCCAGATCGATGTTGGGTTGAAAAAAACGTGGGATCGGCATTACACCTGGCGCTCCTTCCGTTTTCCTTTGTCGAAAATGAAGCAAGATGGCTGGTCAGAGACAAAGTCATGCGTAGTTAGTGCGTTCGAGCGAGATACGATTTATTACGAGAAATTTGTCAGTATCTTAGGAGTTGCATGTGAAGATAAGGATGACAAAAGAGCGAAGTAATACCCACACATTTGTCACTCTACCGGACATTTTTCGATTACACTCTTGAAAACCTGAATTATCGAGGTATCATCAGAAGTAGTCTCAAGCTTTTCGCCATTCGCGACGAATGATACCGCACTGAAGCCCGGTAAGAACGGTATTTCCATGTTCTCAGTTGAAACGAGGCGTCGAAACGTCAGAAAACGTTTGCCAAGCGGAGAAAAGCTGACAGCTGGCGAAGATCGCTCGTTGTCCCCGTCGTCGTTCTGACAGATGTTTGATTGTAATATTACCGGTCTTCCTTTTTTCTCTCTCCTCTTCCTCTCTCTCTCTCTCTCTCTTCTCTCCTTATCTTTCCGTTCCTCGTCTCCGTCCAGGTCCCGATTCCTCACCGACGTCGAGGCAGACCGAGCAAAGTGCGAATTTCGTGTTGTCAAGAGGGGCTCTTAACGCGGGAATAATTAACATCGACCCAAAGACGCGGCAGTGCCATCTTTATTCCTGTCGCGCGCCTTTAGTCTGTTCCCGACCTCGGAGGTTAATTCGTTTTAGCGGCAAGCTTGCGCCATAATTTATGCCCAACACTTATCACCGCAAGAGTTCCTCGTGTCGCTTTTCGTTCTCTTCCTTTGAGTTTCTTCAGCTGCACGGACTCTCTGTGACGGATCAGCCGATAACAGACTTCCGCGCTACGCGTTTTCATTTCCGACGTATGCACGCCTGATAACTGATTTGGAATTCTGGGCATGATGTTTGAAGCCTAACGGAACAGCATATTGTGGACGAAGTATGAAAGGGACCGTCGAGATGTATGAGCACGATGCTCTTAAGGGCTCGTGACGTTTGTTTTTAAGACACGTTGTAAATGACTTAATAAGTTTGTTAGTTGATGCCAGTATAGTCATGTGTGGTTTATTAACTTTAGTGATATTCACTAGTTTTCCGTAATGGTCGAGATTATTATTAGTAGTATATATAGTTAGCTCGTAAAACACGTACATGTATATATAAAAGTAAGTACGTGATGGTATAAAATCGTGCATCTCTTATGCGTTCCTTTATATGTCCGTCCCATTTAACCACAAACAAATGGATTTTAGAATAAGTACAGAATTATACGTTCGTGCCATCAAATTCTATTATATCATAACATTGCACTATACACATTTAAGTGAGTCTTCTTAAGTTCTGCTTATAAAGTAGTTTTTTGTAGTTACGTCTCGGTTGGGAAAATGTTACGAAAAGTTTACCTTTGTGCTAATCATTCGACAAGTTCCGCCGGGGGGTATGTTTGCAAGCGTGTTTTGAGAAGTCTTTTACGTTCTGAGCGACGGGCCAAATGGGAGAGGTTAACAGCACCGGGTTACTCCGTCCGGCGCTCTCAACGATACTAGGCACGAGTGTGAAATGTCGTAATGACGTGTTAAAACGGTCTAACGTGCATCTTAAATATCGTCAGGTAACGCATCTTCCTTGATGGTTATTGTACGTACGTTGCTCAATGTGTCATTTTCTGAAAGCAAAATCGCGTAACGGCCGGGGCCGTGCGAATCAAAAATATCGAACGGACGACGTAATAGGTTGACAGATGGATTTAAAATGTTTAGTGGAAACTTTTGGGTCGTAGCAGTGACGATTATTGAGGTTGAGTCCGCCGGTCCAGTGTATAAATGATTATACATTATCATGCACTGTTTAACTCTTAACTTATCATAATTATCACACTTTTTCCTCTGCAATTGGCAAAAACATTTGCCCGTTTGTTTCTCCACTTACAACTCGTTAGTAACGCAACAGGCACTGTAAATCATAAGGTTCAAAGTTGATTTTCAAGCCGCCGTAAACGAAATTCTCGGCTCCCGTGCGCCAGCGGCCAGGCCCGTGCGTTTTGTTGAAAAATCTCAGTCATTGGCCCGAGCAAACGAAGAAAGCCGTAACGTGTGTGCTCAAGCACGCACCGAAGTATCGTGTGTAGCCGAGCCAAACAGTAATCACCGCGTCCGTCGTTTCCCATACACGCACTCGTAACATTAGAAGGACAAAGAGTGCGATCGTTCGTTCGTAGGTACGAGCTATAAAACGTTCCGTGGAAACTCGTCCTCGAGATACTGCACGTTTCCAACTCGATCCACCTAGCCACCTTCGCGAACAAGCGATTCTTTCCTTTTCTTTGCTTTTTTCGGTGCGTGTGCAAATATGCCGACGACGTGTCGTCCGTTACGACGACCGATCGTCAAACAGCGCTGTCAACTTGGTCAGCAGTCTCTGCAGATAATGCTGGTTACGATATTTGTCGAACGTGCCGCCGATGCGCTACCGACGTGTCATAAAAAAGTCACGAATACGGACTATCGCAGCGGCCGAGGAACGGAGGAATGCCGGGCAGATAAGCGGAAAATATTGTAAACTGAGGATGTACGCGTTTGTTTCGTTTGCCACGTGTTGTTGGATGCTCTTGAACGTTTTAGATGTAACGCTCTTTATTAGGCGGTTTAAGATATTTTCGCTCGAAGGAAATTGTACGGATGTGGGAAAGTGAGATCTTATGGAGCTACGTTGACCGCGTAATGCGGAATGATATCGTGGACGTTGAGATGATCAACGATCGGCCCTTAGGATCTTATAGATCGGAGACAAGTCTTTGTAGCTTTCTTGTAAGATCCATTGGATAAGAACATTCTTACGCTTATCGGCGATGGTGAAGAAGACATCTCGGTCTCATAAAACAGTGTCTAATGGAATTTTTATGGGCAGCTGTAAATACTTGGACTGTTAAAATGAGTACATTTGGTAGTGAGTGTCATAGTAACGATGCCTTTTACGAGAGTGTCTCTTTACCTGGGTTTTGTTTGAGGTCGTAAAACTTCAATCAATCTACTCAATCGGTGTTCGACGAGTGACAAAATGAACCAATATGGTGATAAGTGTCGTAAATGTGATCCTAGACTTTACCCGTTGCTTTTCGACTCTTTTATGACGATGTGGGATAAGAGACTTTTTATAGTTTAACAGTTTTATTAGTCGATGGGCACCCATTATAAATCAAATCGCATTTTAGTGAGTTTAACATGCCGGACATGGAAAGAACAGAAATTTTAATAGCTTGTGCTTTCAATGAAGCCATATAGATCTATGCTGCTCTAACGATTTTGTTGCCTACAACTGGCTTCTGGCTTGTGCTATATACGAATGTATAAGTGTACAGTTGTTGCAAAAATCATCGACTGGATTCCACACAGTACTTTTACATTATCCGCTTATTCGTATTTTGACCAAAGATACAAAATATAACGTGCTGTACACTTTGTATAATGTGCGAGCCCATAAAGCGGACACTCATTGCGATGACACTGATAAACGAAACGGCTGATTCTTTGGCGCGTTCTACCCTGTGACCTACTCAACGGGCACGCACTCGTTGGCGACGTTAAAGTACCGACATCGTTGAGAGCGTAGTCGATCGTATCGGCCAGCAAATTCGGCGGTGCGGACGAGTTACTGCCTCCATAAAATTCCAGGCGTTTAACGATGACAAGAATTTATTGGATATTTTTGGTAGCCGCGGTGGACAGTGACCCTCACGAGTCGTCGCACTCCTCACAAGACCTCCATTCTACCCTATCCTCTCTCCTTTCGCCCTTTCTTTCCCCTCTTTTTCCATCGCCCCTCCTGTCTGTACCGTCGTCTTCGCCGGGTAGATACGCGCCTCAGATCAAGGAGGTAGATAATGGCGCCAGGACGGGTCCATTTATTGGACGTAAATCTCCGTCTCTCTTCCTTTCTCTTTCTTTTTGCTCCTGTATACCTATCCTGTACTTCCTTCTTTCTCTCTCTCTACTAGCACAGAACGTTTCCATAAACTATCATGCAGTTGGGTGGTTGAAAATGAAAAACTGGAAGAGTTCGCTGAGCGACATAGAATATAGCGACATAGCGACAGTAAGCCTAATTTCTTGAACTTCCCTAACGTAGTCTGCCATTCGGAATGTTTCAGGTGAGGTGTCAAGTGAAAACGTGTCCGCGGGATCGGGTCCACGTGGCGGCGGCGATCGTGGAGAAGCGGCGGACTTAGGAACGCACACAGAAACCAACGACGGGGCCACCCTGGCAGCGAACACAGCAGTCGACGCGAGGGGCGGAAGCCCCCAGGGCGCCCACCTGTCAGGCGCGGCAACTCCGAGGCCTCCGAGGGGCAGGAGGCGGCAGAATCAAAATGGTCTCGACACTGCTCAGGTGCGTAACGTCTTTCTCTCTCGATATTTCTGTTCGAGCGAGCGGACACGTTGCAATCAAACAACCGCGGTAACCACAGGGCCGCGTGTAATCGTTTGGTACGAAGTATGTTTGTAAAGAATGTACCTGTCTCAGGTTGAAAGCGTGTGTTGCTTGTGACTGCGTTCGAATCTGGTGTAAGCGACGTGTTGTAGGACGTCGTTAAACTTGTGTCATTGCTTATCCGAAGGGATGGTTTGTAAAGAGGGTTTAAGGTATGATAGGAATTTTGGAAGGAGTAAATATTGTGTGGAGTAATTAATTGTTCGTCTTTATATGGCCTGGTACTTGACGGTTCCGGAAATTAATGTAGAAAATGAAGAAATGTTGTGCCTAACATATGTTCCTTCGCAAAGAAACAGATGCATCGGGTTAATACAGTTGTCTGCGTCATTGAAAGCGACGTAAGTAAGCAATACAATAGTTCTACTCGGACAGCTCATTTTTCTCATCGCCGACGAGAGGCTGATCGTTTGGAAGCCGGGGCAAATACGCGACCCTCGTACAAATTTTCGAGAGACCCGCTTCGTTGCCAGCGAGGTGAAGTGTTTGATCACGTTCGCATCACTTTGAACCACGCGCGAGAGTTTCGAGAGTTCTCGCTAGGAAGGGACGATCAAGTAGATGGACATAGATAAATAGAAGAGCAGACAGAGGGAGGAGAGAGAAGCTTAAAGAAATGGAGAACGAAAGAGGAAGAGACAAAGAGAATGCTCGTCCCTCCTGTCACGATAGAGCCAGTAGCCTAGGTACACGTGTACACTTGGAGTCCCGTTCGAATTTGAACGAACGCACCGTAACGCCGATGTCAACCACGCCGAAGAACACGCAGTGTCATTCCGTCGCTGACATCCGCGGAACGGTTGACGCTTCTGTAAGCCTCTTAAGCCGAGAGACGCTGGAGATAGAGATATATATTCGGTGGCGGCGACCGGTCGGGTCAGACGCGGCAGAAAAATCGACGGTCATCGTTAGATGAAATAGTCATTCGGTGACAGATGAAATCTCTTTGTGGCCGGAACCGATTCTGACGTCGAACATTTCTACAAAGGACACATAGCGTTCGAAGGCTTTATTAAGATTAACGAAACAATGAAGGATTAAGCAAAGTGCTTCAACGTCTTTTCGTATAAGAGCATGGCTCACGAGTACGGTTCAGAAATAAATAAGCGTATGACGGAATAATTCTCAACCTCCTCCTTTTTCGAAGTCGTTTAAAAACGTATCTCCAGGTTACATTTCCCTCGTCCGATATCACACAATTCAATCTCCCGCAATCCGTATTTATGGGGCTTGCGCAAGCGTTTCGGGATGATATCTTGGGAGATTGAAAAATGACACACGACCCGATCACGAATTGAACGTGAGAAGAAGCCACGGCTGAGGTAAGGCGAAAAAGAAGCAACAGACTATCCGGCGTTCGCTCGCGCTCGCGCTCGCGAATTCTCCTTGTTACTGAACCGCGAATATCTTGTGCGCCGGGGCCCGTTTTCTCTGCTGGCAGCTCGCCCGGCCTGAGCAGAGCCATTCGGAACGTATATACGAGATCGTGTCTGCGCCGTGAGCCCCGAAGCGGTCCCTTGTCAGGAAGAGGTCTCGAGGCGAGAAAGAGATTTACCGTGGCTCTCTTCATGGAGCGCCTCCTCCGGACTCCTCGGGGACCCTATTCTACGCCAATCGACTCTCGTTCTTCTTAGTGTCACGCCGAGCCACTCGGCAAGGAGTCAACTCTTACGCCACGCGTTGCCTTCATTACCATATCTCAGATGCAATCTGTTCCCGGGAATTAATGCACCGAGATATTTCCTACTACTAGTCGAGGGATCTTCCCTAAGTGAAACCACACGGGAACGTAGCCGGGAGTATCTCGATCACTCTTACTCTTGCTGCGTGCGCAACGCGCGCCGGCTTCGGTAGCCGACGATGCCGACTGCCAAGCTCGTGCGTACGCGCGCGAAGAGGAGTGGATTGCGATAAGAGGCTTCATCGTCGTCATGCTTTCGAACAAATCGTAAAATCCTCCCCCCTCAATCGTAATCAACGAGACGTCGTCTCTCTTGCTTCAGGTGAAAACGGAACGACTCACGCCGGATAACAATTCGACGTCGTCGAGAAGCGTCACACCGTCGTCGTCCAGTCACCCAGGCACGCCACCAAATGCAACGCCCCTTGGTGGACCGGAGGGCCCGCCGCCACCCCATCATCTCAAGCACATGGAACAGATGATGGGACGGAACTACAGCGACTTCATGAGGAGCCTCGCCGCCAAGTACAACAACGCCAATCCTAACGAGTACGTTCATGCCCGCTTACGTGCTCGCGATCCGCGCGAGCCTCTCCTCCCCTATCATCATTGGCCGCGAGAAACGGGAAGCGGAACGTCTGGGCTTCTCCTCCGCGGCGACGAAAGTATCAAGATCCCTGGCGAGCGTTGAGGCGCGATATCGCGACGTAGAAACCGGTTACACGCTTGCGTGCACGTTGACTTTCAACTTTGTACCCCTGGGCCAGGAATTGGCCCGCGCGGAAAGACCGGAGCGGGACGGATGGTATCGATCGGCTCCGCTCGCGCTCGCTGCCGATCAATCAGACATTGGGCCCTGATTCGTGCGCGATTCGAGACGACGGCGGCCGCGGCCGCGGCTGCGGCACATGCCCCCGCGCGCGCTTACGATCTTTGCCATTTCGAGGAGAAAGTCTCTCCCGTTCGTCTCGCCTTCGACTTCGTTCCAATTCGCTGAATAAATAGCCGTGTCCCGTCTCGCGGCACGTTCGATAGGACCGGAGCGTCAAAAGCTATCCGTATGCTTACTTAATGCGGAGCTTTCTTGCTTGCTTGGGGGGTTGAACGAGCGACGGAATGAGGCTTCGTAGACTAGCTTCTGCCTTCTGTCGCTTCGCGACGACACGTTCTCGTCAGTTAGTAAAATGCATCCACGAGAACGATGAATTTCGACGTTTTCAGTTACTTCAGCACACCCCGGAACGGTTATCCTCCCGGCCTAGATCCGAGGTTTCCGGCATTCAAAACCGCCGCGACGCCGTTCGTCGGTCTCATGGCGCCGCTTGGCGCACCTCAGCCGCCAACAGTACCGACCACGTCGCCACTCTCCACTAAGGATCCTAAGGAACAGAAGCAAGATAGTCTTTTCGGCAGTCCTGTCTTCCCACCCATGCTCGACATGTCGTCGACACAGGCCCTCCTGCACATGGTGCGAACGGCCAACGCGGCGCAGAATGCTGCCGAGTTGGAAACGTATCTAAAAGGTTAATATGAAGCTGCGTTCGAGTCTGTTAAAGGGTCGGGTAAACGCTCGAAATCGAAGTGAAAGCGTTCTTGCATTATTCAACACGATGTCGACTGTAACTGAACATTGTCAGAGCTAAAACGATTCTTGATAATGCTGAGAAGAGTAGACTTTCTGATCTTTATATTTGTTTCATTCGACTTTCGTCGGATGGGAATAATTACACGCGTTATCTCCTCGTTACGTTCACAGGCGCGAATAAAAGAGACGCAGGCGTGACGAGTCCTCTGGATCTGTCCAGCCCCGGCGGGTTCGCGCCGCGCAAACGACAAAGAACGGAAACCAGAAGATCCGGAAGTGTCTCTCCGAAACCGAAAGCCACCCCGCGACCCAGCACACCCCCTCCGGTTAGGTGTCCGTCTCTCTGCGGTCACATGCCGTGCGGCGACGGCCAAGCAGTGAATCGCTGGACCATCGAGGACGTCGTCAGCTATGTCTCCTCGATCGACATCTGCGCCGAGTACGCACAGGTGAGTGAGTCACTGCCATGCTTTTTTTTTCTCTCCTCCTCGCTCATTCTCAAGGTAGAGCGTCGCGGGACCGGCTTATGTCATTGCGTCGGCAGTGCGCTCGCGCAATGCCCTCTCTACGTTTCCACGGTATGCGATGCCTGCGTGACTCGGAGTCGCAAGAACGGCCTGATTATAACATTGAAGTTGGTCCAGAAAAACATGACTGGTGACTGGCCGGATGTGCCGGCGCACAGTGGTCGCACACAAATCGCACTTCAACGTCGCTCATTGTCGGGCAGCGAGCATTCCAGGTGTCGTTCGTGGAAATTAATTGGGGCTCAAAAGTCGAGGCACGCTCTCGTTCCCGGCGGCGCGCGGCCACGGCGAGCTCGCTAAATAAGTTTGAAGCCGTTTTAATTGCTTTTGAAAGTCGATCTCGTAATGACGCACCTCTGTAAGTTCATCGCGCAATATCCTCCCAGGCGTTCGGCCTCCTCTCGACTCCTACACGTCAGTGAAGCAACAAGGGAGATCTAGGGGGGCTTTGAATGACCCGGCATCAGTCAATCCAGACAGTCGGGCATCAGTGGGAGCATGAGAGCGAGCGAGAGAGCGCCGCGCCGTAGACTGTGCCTTGGCACGCTTCGCTAGGAGCTAGGAGAGCTCCGTAATGACCTCTCCAAGCAACCATCGACCCTGCACCCCTCTCTGCACATTCTACCGTCCACACTTTCTACCCCCACCGCGTCATTTTTTTTCTTCTTTCCCTTCCCTACCCGATTACGTTCTCGCTTCCTCTGCCGACCCACTCTCCGGACCCGTCTTGACAGTAGGTGAAACTGCCCTGCTGCTTGGCAACGAGTCGCTTCGAACTATTCGACGGTAACAATTATATGATTTTGTATGGTGAGTTTCGGACAGAGAGAGCAGTCAGTGCTTTCTTGACTCTTCACGAGCTTCGTGCGTAGGCTCGTTGCTTCTGCACAGTCTTGCAAAACCGGCGACTTTCTGCAATTGTGTCGTTCGTAAACTCGCGGTGACGTATCTCGAATGACTCGACACGGTTTGCGCGCAAAGAGAGAATTGAAGAACGGCTTCGTTAATTTCTTAACAGAAATTATTGTCCGACCCGTTGCGTTCTTAATTTGTTCCCGACAACGGCCAAGGACTGCAGTCCCCCACGATATGGATCTTCGTGTCGTCGTTGATCGTCGCTGATCGTGTTCGGGACGCGGCTTCGGCGCCGTTCTTACATTTATTCATACGCGCCGGCTCAATTTTCCCTCTTAACTTCTCGTTTCGTCTCGCCCCGGCCATTTTTCCTCATTTCTTTTTTCTACCTCTCGATAACAGTCTGGCTCGTACGAAGGACGCGGCAAAGACGTCACCGTGGGATCTTGCGGACCGTTGAACACACTTGTCGAGAAGCAGTATGGCTTCGTACGCCGTCGAGAGCTGTCAGCTTCGATTATCCTCGGATATCGTTAAGTCTCGTTTACGGTCGCGCGGTCCTCGAAACGTCAGCCTGTCAGGGCCGCAATTTTTGCGCGGACGCACACTCCGTCATGCATATTCATGAATACTTGAACGTAATCGGACGAACGTTGCGAGAGGGTGAGCGAGAGAGAAAGAGAGAGGGATGAGGACTGGAAGAAAGCGACGGACGAAGAGAAAAAGGAAGGGCGGGCAGAGAAAGAGGGAGAAAAAGAAAGTGAGAGCGAGAGTGGAGGAGATGAACCGAAAATGCTCAAGTATCTTGATTGATCGTCGACTCGTTCCGAATACGATGAATGCTGAATTCGATTATGCCGGCAGGTTGGCTCACAACATATTGCGCGAAGACACTTTTTCAGGGTGACGCATGAAAAGCATGCCTCTGTAATAAAAGTGTGCGCGCGCACGTAGGCCAGCGGGTGTAGGTGTTACTCGCGGATATCGGCATGTGTAGCCCTTTCTTCTGCACGCGTTATTGTAAGGGTTGAAGAAGAAGATTAGACCTTGCCCCGTCATCGCGCTCCTTGAAGCGGCGAATTAACTGCGCCACAGCTTAGACGGTTCTTCTCAAAATGACGGCGCCGATGCTTATCTCGTAGAAGATACCACGAACGAATCAACAGCAGAAGATTCTTACGTAGATCGTCTCAAATTATAGCGTCGATCCTTATCTAATTCCGCAATAGTGGCGGTGCCGCTCACGATCCCTGCCAGTGGACGCTGAATTTCGATCGAACCGCTTTCGCGCGAAAGCGGCTGCCGGTAGAACATCATTATTTATTTAACCGCCTCGCGAACACATAGTTCCAGCGATTTTAATTGTGCTCCCCTAACAGTACCGAATAATCGCCGGATCAGTCTCCGCGTGCAACATTGCTTTACCCAACGCTCCGGCCATTAATCCATTACGGCGGTACAAGGCAGCATCCGCGGTAATCCAGTATCCGCATATTAAAACTGAGTTACGCTCGACCGTTTTTGCGCCGCGCCACACGTCTCCATTTTTTCCGCACGTGCTCATCGCGCGCGCTACCACCAGCGTTACGTATGAGCCAGTCAACCTCCAGTTACGTGCCGAACGGTGGAGCTCGTATATACGCGGTACATACATAGATTTCGTTAGAGGTTCGATCGAGGCACGTCCAGCGGCGCAGGAGCGGCTCGAAGCTCGGGGTACATACCCTGCGCTGTCCGCCAACTACTAGCGCGCATTATGCAATCGTCGGGAGTAAAAGTAAATGTAATATATCCACTTACCGGTGTGTCGCCGCTGGTCGGAAAACTCGCTGATAAGCATGTAGGTGTAACTTATGGTAACAAGGGACGTCGGAGTGGCACCAGACGAGCGACCTGCTGCTAGAGGGTGGTAGAAGAAGGAGCGATGGGGGAGAGAGTTTAAAGAGGCCGCACTTACACCGATATGGGCGTACCCATACGTAAACGCGAAAACAGTTCAACACGGACACTTTGCCTACACCACCGAGACACACTTGGACCCGGATCGTTAGAAAGTCATGAATGTAGATCGCTTCGCTTCGTACTTCGTCTTCCGCGATGCGGTGCACACGAAGATATCGTGTCCTCGCGTCCCACGCTCGCTCTTCATGCAAGCTCCTCTATCGCGCTCCCTTGTCCGGCGACTTTTATCGCTCTTCTACATGTCGACCATTCAGAACCAGTACTGAAACCGAACCCTGATCTCCGTGCGGCCGATCGGGTTCTTTTAGGGCAGAACGCGCAGGGTATTCCGGGGTTCGGAAACAATGAGCCAGGAGGTCGTCGTGTTTGGATTTCATGGCAGCGCGTCGTGATTTCAGCAAGTCGGTTAAATCGGATATTGTATGACAGAATTTTTTTAAATTGATGTGTGACCTCCGTGGGCGTGTCCTCTTTTAAACATACCAAGCATCATGAGAATCGATCACGCGCGAGCGAGACGTGACTTACGTGAAGAATGAACCGAAATTTCTGAAAGTAGCCAAGAAGCGTCGAGAAAGAGGGGCGGTGAGATTGGCGGGATACGTAGGGAAAGAGTTATATATGGTCTTAGTTAGTCCGGCGCGGTTGATGCGTGCAGCAGTCTGCCGTGATTTTCTCGTCGTCGGGCAGGGACATGTAAGGAACGAAGAGCGCCGATTTATACGTCGAAGCGCATATCGTAACGTATCGCAAGACACTCTCGATTGCGCAAGACTTTTCCAGCGTAACGAAGCGCTGCTGGCGCGCAAGCGGAGAGGAGGCTCTTTTCATCTGAACCCGCGGATGCGCGTTAACAACGACGACGACGAGAGCAGGGCCAGAGAGCTAGCCGGTGCAATCGAGACGGCGGATCAATTCTACGGATCGTTCTTTCCTACGTGCGATCCTCGACGTGGCTACGTAAACTTCTTGAAGAGACGCAAACGAGAGCGGCGGAGGGGAGAGGGGAGGGACTTTCTAACGATTCGGCGCTGAGCATGATCCGACCCGGCGCGACCTCTTCGCTCGCAGAGGCGGCCAACGTGTAGCACCTTCACACACGTACCGGGCCGTCTCTACGGAGCGGTCAATTAATCATTAATAGGCGATAATATCCACTCGCTCGTTCTCGGCCTGGCTCGACGGACGCACGAACGGTATCGCGTCGAACGACGCTGCTAATAATGCGAAGGAACGCTCTCTCGCGATCGCGGATCGTTCCAGATCGGTCCGTCTGAAAAATGGCGCCGGCCCGATCGCTTCCTTCTCGTCGATCAAACTCGTCGGCCGATCGGAGATCGTGGAGGGAGATCGATAGCGGATGAATACGTTCGCGTAAGAATCTCCGACAGGTTCCCGATTAGGTGACGCGTCCTGCCAGCCCGTGATTCAGGCCCGGTGATTGAGATTGAGAGTGCGGCTCGAGATTCCGCGCGAGACCTACGAGGCGGACCGACGCTTAATCGACGCTCTTTATCGCTGCGCACTCCGATAAGCCGCGATCGAGGTGCGTCCGATTCGATTCGAATCGCATCGTGCGGATCTCGCGGCGAGAAAGCGGATGTTATCGTGGGCAGAAAAGCGCTCGCAGCCTTTCCACGGACCCTCGCGCTGATTCGTCGATAGATTTAACGACTGGACACACGTGGCCGAGCAACGAGCGACGGTAACGCGCGTCGTGTGCCTAATCGCCAGAACGTTAATTAGCCTCGAGGCCACGTGCACGCTTTCTCCTACGACGGCTCTTTAAACATGTGAGTGTACGCGTTTGCGCGCCTCCAGCCGGTGCGTGCGTACTTGCGTGCGCAATTTTTCTCTCTCCGTCCCCGACAGATCGCTACCGTGTCGTGAAAAGCGGGCCACTCACGGCTAGAGCATGCTGTATACGGCTTATTGTGAGTACGTACGCGGTGATAACCGAAGATAGAGACCTTTCGGCGAGCATTGTCGTTGGGAAATCTCGAGCGCGCTCCTCGAGGCGACGTATTCAATAAATTACGTTACTCGAGTCGAAATGGGCATGGAGGCGAGGGGATGCTTCACCGTTTCGCAACGCGTCTTTTCAGTTTTCCCTCGCTGATCGCTTGGAAGTCGAATCTCTTGGACTTGCCCCGACTACCATCTCGCGCGAGCTCGGTTGGCTCAAATATTTCCTCGATTGCCTTTGGTTACGGGACTCCAATTACTGTGACGCGTCTCCTCTCGCGAGTTTCTCAACTTCGATTGTTGCCCCCCTTTTTTCCGCCATTCTTCCCCATTTTCGCTGGCTGCTCGTAACGATCGTCGCGATCGAGCGCGGCGAGCCCACGAGCCATCACTCACGTTTTCTACGTGGCGGTTCAGACCGCGGAGCCCCGCCGGCGTAACGTCGGGTTACCACATATTCCCGGCGACCAGTTAAGGCTAACACGCATCCTACACGCCGTTACATATGGACATTGTAATCTCCGGTCAGTCACTAACAACGCATGAGTGAGACGAACAGAAATGGAGGGAACATACGTGCGGAGGTCGTGCGCGAGAGAGAAGAGGAAAAGCGGGAAAGAAATGCGTGAGAGAGAGAGAGAGAGAGAGAGAGAAATAAACAGAAGCCACAGATCTTGCTACATACACGTACGAAAAGCGCGCAAGTTATATTGACAACTAGTCGCCGAAGACGAGTCGTAATCAACGCCTTATTGGTTTCACCGAGCGTGTCTTTAGCCATAACTCCAGCTGCCCATCTTCGGCGACGACCGGTGAGTAGTTCTTCCGGCTACCGTCGTTGCACTGTCTTCTCGTTACCCGCCGATTCGAGCCAAATCATTGCCTCCGTTTACCGGGACACCGTGACGACGACCGACGTCGGTAGGCGCAGGCGCGTTGGCCACCTGGTCGCCACGTCTTTTCTTCTTCTCCTCCTCTTCTTCCTTTTTTTTTTATTTATTTATTTTTTTTTCTTCATTTTCATCAGCCAACGGAGAGGATTACACGAGGCGTAAATTATAGGCTGCGTTACTGGCGCGCACAATTGGCGCCGTTCAATGCGTCCCCCGTGATTCCAATAGCGCGTCTATGGGCCCCGTCCGCTCGCCATTGAGTCCGCGCAACCTGTTACGGTAGCGGGCAAGCATAGAATCGGATGGGGGCACACGCTTCGAGACGCGCTGAATGCAACGTAGGTGTAAGGAGTCGCGTTTGCGCGGGATATTCTGAACGCTGGCAGATCAGAGAGCACAGGAGGTCGCGATTCCTCGAGATCGCTGGGCTCTCTTAACGTGGGTATCCTCGGCCGTATCGGCACTCGCATCGATTGATTTCTATGCGGCTCGTTAGGCTATGACTAATTATAGCTCGTTATAGGTCAATGCTTAATTACACCGTGGGCGGGATTCCACCTCCACTTTCGGTCTTATCGCACTTCTCATCTTCGATACAGCAACAGGTTTTCTTCGGGGACTGGTTTGATTTTACGCACGCACTCTGCGCTGTTCCCTCGCTTCGGCGTCGGCGAGGTCTTTTAATTATTCCAGCGCGTCTCCAGCCGTGAATGGTAAGACCGAGTGGTAATCTTTGCTTCTACTCTTCGGCTCTATTTGTCGAACCGAACCGACGGTCGGCGTCGTCGCGTATGTTTGTACATAGTGTTCTGCTCGCTTGCTTCGCATCGATCGATTGCATATTCTCGAAACTTCGCATCAACGTCCTTCGCGTCGTTCGCACGCAGAGAGCTCTGCTCTAACCCAGAGCGGGCAGTTATAGATTCACATCCATCCCTGTTTTTCTTCCAGTGAGGTCACTCGTCGCATTTTCCCTACACGTATCTCGTTATCATTTAAGGATGATTACGAAACGCGGCTTGGCGCGCGGGCTTCTTTGAGCATATGATTGCGCGAAGATGAGGCCTGGAATCGTGGAACGATGACGACGTGGTCGCTTCACTCTTTTCGTCTCGATCTCACCCCCCTCTCTCTCACACACACATCGTGTACGTGTCTAACCATCAACATGTATGCACCGAGTCTCAGCGATCTCCATCTCTCTCTCCGCACTCTCTCGATGCGGCTCTCTTCGTGTTGCCGTCTGATGAATGGCCAGATCCACATCATTCTTTCTCCTCTCCTTCCTCGTCGTCCATCCCTCTCCCATCCCGTTTCTCTCGGCGCAACACGTGATCCTCCCTCGCAGTCGTCGTGCGCCATCGGTGACAGATCTGGGTTGCCTGAAGTTACGTCACCAGCCAGTTTCCCTCCTTCCCCGCGCGTCCGCGAGTTCGTCTGCCTCCTCTTCGTCTTCTTCCCGGCATTTTCCATGTCGACGCGAGAAATCCGTTCACGTCGCCGAGCGCTCTCCTTCTTTCCCGCGGGATCGAGGAGAGTCGGAGTTTAGCCGGCGGGAGCGGACTGCTCGCGCGCCTGGCATTTTCAGCGTCCTGTCGATCATCGTCAAGGAAGCAAGGCGGGAAGGCACGCTTCGCCGATATTATTCCCTCGCCGCACTCCTTCCCCGACTTTGCGCTTGCGACAGAACGTCGTTAGGCATTTAATAACCGTTCTCCGTTTCGTTAGCGCTAATTCGGTTTCGGAGCGAAGCGAAACAGTCATAAGGTTGGATGATACGAATACGACTGCGCGGCTCCGTCTGGCCTGGCATGCCCGACCGATCGAGCGGCCGCAAGATTGACGCGTCCACGTCAGCCAGAGAATTGCCTCGGTTGTGTATCAGAGCACGGCTTCGAGGAAGCAGCGAGCGACGTTCAATATTTGCCGAGCGTGCGACCCGAGAATGCTCTTTAAAACGGAAAGCATGAAATGCCATCTGATAGCGAGTGGCCTTTTTCGCGTGCCGACGACGACGGCGGGCACGCAAAATCTGCTCGGTTATCAAAAAGTGCACAGCATAGTATGGCGGCCGCTCTCGCGACCGTCGCTTCTTGCACGGTTTTCCTGGTAGACGCTGACGAGGAACCGCGAGCGCAGGTTGACGGTTTTGCCATTATCTAAACGGGTGCCAAGAGCGACGTCACATGTCGTTTTCTTTTCGCCTTAAAACGCTTCCATCCTCGTGACTTCTTGGATGTTGAACGGGCATGCAGGCGCGCGCGCGCGAGAGAGAGAGAGAGATGGACGAAGCTTGCGGATAATGACACAGAGAAAGGGGCTTTCTCGACGGGCAACGGCCTGCTCTCCGTTTCAATCATCGTCTCGTTAAAACCTATCGATCCGCGGGCACCCATTGGGAACGTACCGCGAAGCGCGCTGGAAATGTGGTAAACGAACGCGGCGTTTCCTTTAAAGGGTTTCCAAGCTACCTGGTCTCCCTGTTGGGTCACACACGCGGCCGCACACGTGGCCGCGCACGTGTGTACGTATACGCAGACGTCGTTTCGCGCGGTGCATCGAAATGCATCGGAAGGGAGGAGAGTATGTCGCGTCTGCCTCTCGTCGGCGAAGAGAGGCACGTACGAGAGAGGACGGCTCTAATGCCGGACGTCATAGACAGCTGGTATCTTTATCGAATCGATTCGGCTGACAAACTGGAGGATACCGCCAAGACGAATAGCCGATCTGCATGAGGTATGGAGTCGTGCGCATTGCCGATTAGTCAGGAAGACTCCGAGTCCTCGTGCTCTAATGGGCATCGTTAGCCGTTCACGTAAAGGAGCGGAGCGTGTCAGTACGCGGCTCAGGCAGCCCGACTAGACCAAGTCAGCCATCGACTGGAAGAGTAACTCTGATGAACGAGACGAGAAGACATCGATGCGAGTCCAGCACGTGATCTGCTGGCGTACCTCGTGTACGTACAGGGTGTCCCGGCTAATCGTCCCACGATCGTCATCTCCTGCCTCAATTCCCCTCACGCTTCTGACGAGGGTAAAGCGCAGAGAAAGCATCGATCGACGAAGCTGCGTGCAGAACGAGGAAGCGCCGATGCCCGCGAGGCAAGATTTTCGACGCTTCGACAGCATTGTCTCGAAGCACGGAATTCTTCTTGTCCTGCGACGCCAGTGGTACGACGGTTGTGTAAACAGCAACCTCTACACTCGCCCCGGCCTGCATATTAGTCTTCACCTTCGCCTTTCTTGCTCCCGATTTTTCTGGGCTCGCGCGCCATTTATCCATCCTCTTCTCGCTTCTGCTCTTTTTCCCTCCTTCTTCTCCTCAATCAGACTTCTCGTTATAGTTGGGTGAAGAGAAGAAGTGGGTCGTGGCACGGGCGCGGTAGCCAGTCACGGCGAAGGTAAGACTAGGTGGGGTAGACACGATCTCATTCCGCGTACAAGGGTAATGATAATTAATCCAGCCGGGGACCGTTCCTTTCAGCCGAACACACCACGACGGTCAACGGCGGAGGCGCCTGAGGTCAGCCGGGAGGCTTTCTTCTTGTACTTTATTCTTCTTCCTGGTCCGCTCGCTCACTTCGTCCACTCCGCTCGTCCTCTTCCTCGCATTTTCGTCCTTTTTCCTCCCATTAACCAATTAATAACGTCACCTACTCCGGCGTTACCGTTCCGGTTCTCCTCGTCGTGTTGACCCTGGCGAACGGTACCTGCGGAGGATCTTTCTCGGGTTCTTCGAACCCTCAGGTTGGGTCAGGTGAGCCGATTATAACCCCGGCCGGACGAAGTTGCAAGAAACGCGATCCTCTAAGGGAGATCACCATATTGCCGGGCTCCCGGAGCGCGGCCGAGAGTGCGCCGAGTTAAGCGGGCAAGTGCGAACCCAATGCGATTGCGAGTCAACGAATGAGGGTATCGGGATCGTTCGGACATGTGCGTGTAAAAGATATCGTGTCACGCTCGTTCCTTCTGCCTCGTTTCTTCGAAATTACCTTTCTTTCAGCCTGTTTATGTATGCCCGCTGCTTCGGCTCTCTCGTGATGCAAGAACCAGACTCGAATCCTGTCGGGAATGCTTATGGTACTCGCGATTCGCCCAAGTGCATGTTTACCGTGTGGACGGAACAAAATTTGAACTTGTGTTTATGATCGCGGCTAGTTAAGTAGTACTCCTAACGTAATGGCACTGTGCGCAGTTTACAATCAGGGACACGTAGGAGTGTATTATTTGTGGAGCTCGGTTTACCACGGTGCCGTGCGTCGTTCGTTGTTGCAAATGTGCTGCACTTTTAATTGAAAATCTTGAACGCTGACCACGCGTGAATTCGTTATCGCGATAGTCGGCGCGACGCGCACTCGACTAGAGCGAATTTGTCTCTCGGATTCTGAAAGGAGCGCGGCTGGTACGGTGGCTGCGTCTGGCGCAGCGAAATGATGCGCGCACTCTCATAATCGCGTCGTGTATCCGCGCGCGACGTGAATACATGACTCTCTTATACGGTAACGTTGTTCAAGCGCTGGTAGTACATATTGTCATAAACGGCCTGGTCGAGATGAGACGAGACGAAGTGAGTCGGTGGGCCAAATAGAAGACGGGTCTCTCCACCTCCGAGTGTGCCGAAGATTTATTACCTCCGCGATGTGTCGGTCGCACCACGAGAGTTGCAGACTTTCCCAGAGAGACGTAACCAGACCAACGAGTAAACGTCGGCCAGTCGATGAGCCCTCTTCTCCGCCTCTCTCTTTTGCACACTCTCCTTCCCGATCTATTCATCTCCTTCATCCTCTCTCGCTCCATCTTCGACGCCGCTATAACTCTTTTGTATCTCTTTCTCCGCAGCTTATTATGCGCCCCGTCGTAGGTGAGGGGTACAGCCAAAGAATACGTACGGTTAGACGGGCACGGGGCTCGATGTACACACCTACACGACCGATATACGACATAACACCTTTGTACACACAAAGCACGACCAACACCCGCTCTCTCTCTCTCTCTCTCTCTCTCTTTCTCTTTCTCTTTCTCCTACACCCATATACGCACGTGTGCGTGCGTGCCTCTTTGTTTGTGTGCACACAAGCGTCGCTACAGACGTATGCGCGCACCATGCGGCGAACAAGGTAATGCTATTTCGAGCCCATTAGTATGAACACAATGAGGTAATCGTGACGGCAGGCCGCGTTCTCGGTTTACGTAGATATATCGCCGCAGAAATGGCCACGGCGACGCTGACGCTGTGATTTAGAAACGAACGCGAGAGGCCCCTGGCCGTGTCGAAATCGTAACACATGTTACCGGCACGGCGAGAGGCAATCGGTGGGTGGAAGATCTTCGCACATTCTAGATACGAAGCGTTGTTTGTATCTTTCTACGTAAATCTGCTTGTACGCTGTAACTCGCGTCGTCGTGCACTCGTAATTCTGATGCCTTCCGTGAAACAACCTGTTCATGCAATGTCCCCCGCCGTACGTTCTCAATGTGTGGCCAGATTTGATCGATGTTCCCGCGGTCGAGATTCAACATAGGGAGAGAGAGTAAGAGCTCGTTCAATGCGAATCTTTATTTCGCTCGCTGTCGCATTCAGAGGGAACAAAAGAATCTTTCTAATCGGAAACAAATAATAATGCTTCCTTACACAACGCTCGATCGTGGACATATCGCGACAATACGCCGTTTAGGCATGTACACTCGATTCGCATTGAGGATTCTTCATTAACTCGAGATAGTCATCGCCGATAGACACGATTTTTATTCGCTCGAAGAATCGACGGATGCTTGGACGGCCACGAGTAAAAGGCTTATTACTTTCCGATTGTTCTGTTCTCAGTGCATTAATAGCACCGTCAATAAGCGTCCCCATAGAGCCGTCGCCACAAACGGAAATGCAAAATACACAGCCACGAGAAGTATACCGTGATCGAGAGAGAAAAAAAAGAACGTACGTTATCGAGCTGCGATCGTTCGAAGCTATAAGGCTAGACGCCTTTCTGCTAGGAGGAAGAGAACGGCTGGTTCTCGGAGCGCTGGGTTAAAATGTGCAAAACGTTTCCCGACCATCCTTTCGGGCACCCCCTTCCCCCCATCTCTCCCCTCTCTTCATTCTTTCACATCGTCTCATTATCGTCATCGTCGTCACTCTTTCCTAAAGAGAACGGCGCGTCGATGTAGCTATTTTCCAAAAATAAATCACACCGCGGCGACTGTAAGATGCCTCCCTTCGGGGCGATAGCTGGAGAGAGAGGGGTGGGACGGCGAAAGGGGTGCTCAGCAGGGTCTCCTCCTGTTTCTCCACCTCCTCGCACAGCTCCGAGGAATTATGCAGGCCCGTGCGCTGGCGGATGGCTGGTAGTTACCCAACCCACGAACACTCGCGAATACGCGCGAGAGAATTCAAAACTCGTTTAGTATACCTGAGGCTCGATAACGCGAACTGGTCTTTCAGACGGGTCAGAAGTTCTTAAATCCTCCCGGTGGTATCGGCGAGTAGCAAAAATTTGCCCAACCTCCGGCGGTGTACGCAAATTGGCCCGCGCCGACCCGGCTGCTGCTGCTGCTTCTAATGACAAACATGCGAAAACGTTTTGCCGGAGCTCAATTCGAGCTTGCGACCCTCGAGGGGTTAGTGGTGGCATCTTGGGGCAGACCGGGGTACAGTAGGTAGGTACGTGTGCGCCAGTCGCCGTTTAATACACAACATTTCGAACGTTCCTGAAGAAACTGACCGCGCAAAGTCCAGTGGCAGTGATTTTGAAGAGCAGAGAGGTCAGTTGACGGTCATTCGATAAGAAGGTCCGCTGCGCTATCGAAGTCGGCCGTCAGCGGAATCCGAGATTCATAAGAAATTCTCTCGCCGGCTTCTTCGGCGGCGCACGAGAGAGAGAGAAAGCTCGCCTGACGGATGCGAGGTGGGCCTAGGAGGAACAGCATCGGGGAATCTAGTCGCCATCAATCAGCGGATACCACCTACGCGAGCGGGTGGCGAGGGTCCGCGTAGGCGAGGCTGCCGCTGCTTCCGAGTGTGTGCTTTTGAATGGAACTGTACGATAAGACCGTGTCCGACAGAGCCGGCGTACGGTCGGATGCTGCCAGCGGGGACAATTACGCAGATGTGTGTCTGGTAGAGAGTAGAGAGAGAGAGAGAGAGAGAGAGAGAGGAGGACGCGTGAGCGGTGTGGCCAGTGTCGGGCCAGCACACTCTCTTCTTCCTTTCTTCTTTTCCTCGGCCCTGCCGCTCTTTGCCTCCTTGCCCTGCCTGCTATTCTCGCTGGCTCGCTTGCTTACTTGCCCTCTTGCCGGCCGAGACTCGGGCCGCGTGTTGCGCGCGGTGCACGTACATAGTGTAAAGCCATACTTTCGTCCAAGAATTAGTATGCACACACGAGCGACGCGTGCGTGTGTGCGCGCAGTCAGACGCGCGCGCGAGTACACCGGCCCTCACCACTCCCTCCCACTTCGCCGCCTTCTGCTTCTACTCCTCCTTTACGTCCGCACACGCGTGCGTTTCGGTATGGTTGAAGACGGGAGAGGAAGGGAAGTGATTACAGAGCGCGAGCCTCTGGTTGCCCCCGGCGCGTGCGTCCAGGTCGAACATCGCCTCCCTCTCTATTCGCCGATTTCCTTCTCTCTCTTCCTTTTCCTTGTCCTTCCTTGTCCCCTGGCTCGTCCCGCGTCCGCTCCTTCTCTCTATCCGTCTTTCCGCCCTTTTTTCTTAGAACACCTAGCAGCGAAAATCGCGCAGAGCGCTCGCTGAAATTTGACGTACAACGCCCAGCCAGGTGGTTTCAAGGACCTTTGATCCTTCGCGAGACGGCTGCGCTCCGCGCGCACGAGCTTCATCCGCTGCTCGCCGATGAGTATTCCATCGGGCTCGCCGTCGGTGCGCGGCGTAATGAGGTCTTCGTTAATCATTAAATCGTTCTTTAATTTTAGCATTCGGTAAATAACGTAGCTCTAAAGATAGCCGCTCTTACGCGCCACTGACTCTCCGCGTCCGTTGCGCAACGCCTTTTTCAACCTCTAACTCAAGTACGCTCCACGCACTTGGACGCGCGCATGATGCGTTCGCGAATTAACGTTTCGCCGTGGCGCATTGTGCCGGCAGTCGCTGCTGCTCATCTCTCACCCGATTATACAACTGCGCGACTCTCCCCGTTGCCACGGCGCAAAAACGTTGATTCCTTAAACTGAAATAGTTTGATGATATAGCGGCGGCGCGGCGGTATAAGTACATACCGGTGTTTACGTAAGACGAAATGCCCGATCGATCGGACGATACGGCAAAACACGTGTGATCGTTATTGCCGCGTAATGGACGAGGCATGAGAAGCGGCCCCGCGGAATGTGGAAAACAGAAGAAAGGTATTGGAGACGGCTGCAGTGTCGGGGGTCGGGAGGAAAGTCCGAGGCAGTCAAGTGCGCCCCCTCGGCTCGCACGAAAAACTCATTGGGAGGCCGTCGATGGGGTTGAGCGTTGGTCAATAAAAACAATGATTGATCTTAATGGGGCCGATGCATGGGAACGCGTGTGCAATTAACGTTCAGGATCAGTCGCGTGGAGAAAAGTCCGCGCGGGAGATGCGTCCCGCTTTCGACGGAAATTATTCCGAAAGCGACGCCAGCGAACGGTAAACGGCGAAATTTATCGTCGCCACGCCGCTTCTGATCCGAAATCCTAGCCGGGGATAAACGTCGGGGATAAACGCCGCTTAATGAACCGCGCGCGAACGACACTTCCTTTCGGTCCGGCCGCCCTCGATCGAGGCGCGAACGAATTCTGCCCGAATGACGCGGCCGACGAGATTCCGAGAGGCGGCGTTCGATTAATTTGAATAGAATAACTATCCGTTTTATTTGATCCTCGCATACGCCTCGGCGTCGTCGACCAGTTCGTAAATCAGCGCGTTATTAGTTTACTTGACGGCGACGACTATAGAGATTTAATTAAGCACGCTCGCTGAAGTGCTAATGTGACTGGGCACGTTATTTGACGTTTTTTAATTAACCCTCGGCGTCGGAGCGGAGCGTCGCATAAATTGCCGTGAATTATCGCCGCGACGGTTATTCTTTTTACGGAAAATTATCGCTCGAGGCCCCTCCGCACGGCGGCGGCGCACGGTACGAGCATGTTGTCTTTGGCGAGCGGGCGAGCGCGCGCGCGGTACATAATCCGTCCCGATGGAAGAGCGCGCATTCCGAGAATTCAGTGAGAGACGGACGGGTGAAAACGCGTCCTGAAACTAGAACGATCGCAATTAAATGGCAAGCCTAGCTCGAGGAATTGCCGCGGCTCGTATCCTCCGGCCGAACCTGTACCGCTCTGCGAAGATTCGCAGGTACGGGACGTGGGTTACACGGAGACGTATATATATACACTGAACTTTCACCGCAATTAAACTAAAAGCGCAATTTCTGCCGCGGCCGCATTCACTCCTACCCGGGTTAATGGCTTCACATCGTGGGGTCGTGCATCAGACGCTGTTGACGTAACGCGGAATTCCGCCGCCAGTGGCCCAGGGGTTGTAAAACGGATCAAAATCTCGGATCGCCGACGTAATACCCAATTTGTTAAGGGAAAAAATGCTAATTCTACGACGGATAATCGAAACATGCATCTTACCCGCGTTTCGCGAGTGACGTGCCTGAACTATGCCGTTTTGCGGATATGTGAGATTTATGAAAATTGAAAGTTTCATCTGACGTCTGCGTCTGTTGCTCGCTTACGAGTACTACATCTACTCCGAGCAAACGTATATTAAATGAGCTGCTTTTGATGTAAGTTCAGAGTTCGGAGCATCTTCCGGAAAGTTTGACGAGGCTGTCTTTCGTGCAGTCGCCGGATTCGGTCGACGAGCCCTTTCTCAATCTTAAAGATCGAGCCTCTCGATAATGCGTGGCTCGAAGCATAGAAAAGCTGCGAGACGGTGCGCGAGTTTCGTCTCCGTCACCGTCGCCGTCATCGGCGTCGAGATTTACGCACGGATGCGCTCACAACCGTGAATCGTGCACCGTGGCCGACACAAGCCGGCCATCATCATTACCCTGATCCACATCTACATTGTCATTAGAGGTAGGCCGCGAGGTAGGCACTTGGTCGAACCCTGCTTGATACCGGCTCGTAACAGAAAGATGGTGGTTCGTGTGCATCCACCATCTGCCGCCGCGTCGTCTAAGAAAAGCACCTCGAGTCGAAGGGGCTGAAAGGGAAGGGCAGTAGGAAGGTAGGTGGGGAGAGGGAGAGCGAGAGCGAGAGAGCGAAAGAAGGATTTGCTCTACCCCCCTGGAGGAAGACAGGGCGAAGTCCTCATGGCCTCTACTTTTCCCGACGTCACTCCGATCACAGTGATTACGTCGTCGATGACCGACACAACGGCCGGAATACTGTGCGTCTGTGTCTCTCTCCCCTTTCGTGCCGGACTTCACGCACTGTCGCATTAGCGTGATTCCTGCGAAAAATTGCACCGATCTGCTCCACCCGCCCACTCTGCCAAGCTTTCATACCCGCTCGCTCGCGATCGAGCGCACGCACGGCGAATCTCGTCGCGACTCAATAGTCCAGTCCCTCGGAGTAACGTTTCGTTCCGTGGCCATCGGACGACGGTATCGGTGTCGCGGCCGCCAAGCGAATGGCGCGCGATTATCGAAAGGCGAGATATTGAAAACGATCGCGGCAAACAAAGGTGGAAGAAAGTACCGCGGCGCGCGCTTTGTCCCTTTAAGGAGCGCGAGCATGACGTTTCGAGTATCTCCACTTTTGTCCGGACTCGATTTGATCACGGTGATCACGTCGTCGTCGTCGTCGTCGAGCGTACGCACGCGTGTCCCATCGCGACCCTCATTTCACGCGCTATCGCACTCTCAGTCGACCGTCGACGTCGGCGTCGGTCACTGCAGCCAGTTACAGGAACTGTATGGAAGAAGAAAAAAACACTGAATTTTCGCGCGCCTCGCGCATGATTGTAAAGGATTTCACCTCCCGAGGCGCACAGGTGGCGTCTTATTGACGCCGTGGCTGATCTGAATTGAGCAATTACTCGGTGATAATTAGGCGCGGGCTTTATATCTCTGTAAATTACGGCACGGTGGCTCACGTGGCGTCGTGGCCACGGAGGAAAAGAGCGTTCAAGAGACAATGGAGCGTTCGTGAAACAATGGCGGTCCCGTGGTCGGTGCACGGTTCAGCGCTATAAACAATCCCAGAGAGGGGCCCGGCTGATAGGGTCAGAGGGTCAGCCCCTGTGGGAGCTCATGACTCTCTTTACTCCTCTTCATCCACCTTTACGTCCTCCTCCTCTCTGCCTCCTCCTCCTTCACCTCCGTCTCCACCTCATTCTCCGCAGGTTCTTCCTGAACGAGGTCACGAAATTAATTCCCCCACTCCTTTGGCTCCTCCCTTCCTCGTCTCCGCGGGCTAGTCTACAACCCTGATGTGTTACGAACCAATAACTCGACTTCGCTCCGAGTTTTAGGAATAGAATTCTTACGCACCGGGGAACGCATGCCGAGTTTAGGAATTATCATTTTGAGTTGCTTCCGACGAACCCGTACAGGTGGGCGTGATCTTTATGATTCGTTGGTATCGTCTTTTTCGGAATATTTTTCTCTAATCGTCAGAGGGCGCGTGCTTGAAATTCAGCCGTTCTGTCTGTCGCTGCTATTTTTATTATTTTCCGCTAATAAGAGAATCGCTAACGAGTCTGAGCGACGCCAGGAGCGCGTAAACGCATTCCTGGCGCTACGCTGGAAAAATCTACGAGAGATCCCTTCGCAAGATAGCACCGTATCCTATGGTCCGGTCTGAGGCCGGCACGCTTTTAAGGTCGAAAGCTATGGAAACGGCAAATAAATGTACTCTCTCGGCCGATATGCCCGCGGAACACAGCCTGCATCCAGTCGTGCCTCTCTCCTCTTTTCGAATTCCTACTTCGTTAAGCGAGCAGAATGCTAGCCTGGGTGGCCAAGCGTTTCCCAAGTCGCGCAAAACTTCGTCTACTAATCACGGTGGCGTTAGCGTTGAAGCAGATATTTCTCCTTTATGCATTACCACTTATCTCTCGATACCTGCCTCATCTGATCCGTCGCACCGGTCGCAGAAACAAATGACATTACCATACCCTGCTTGCCGGACAAAAACACATTAAAATACATTCACAATCCTTCTTGCACTATCACAGCCCATAACTTCTCCCCAAAACATTTGCACGCCGCGAAAATCGTAGATACTACCGGGGTAGAAAGCACAGACCGCGTCGAGCTTTCGTCCGTGCGGCCGCATCATCAGTATCAGTATAAAGTGGATCAATTTCCGCACAATCTGCCGGCGCTCGTGTGACACCGATTCGTTAAACATCCGTTGAACGTCGATCGCAGCGCGGTACTTGGCGCTGTAAATATCTTCGTCGTGTTCGGTGTATGGCCGCATACATAGAGGCCCCCCGCACCCCGAAGGCCTCTCGCCAAAAGGTCATGCCGGGGTCGGGTAATGACGGGCCGAACTCTGCAATCACAGAAGCGCGCACGCCACGTGGCTTTGGTATATGCCTTTAGCCGACCTCGCCTCGTGTTTATACCAGATCGGGACTGCTCCCCCTCAGGGCTGGCTCGATGGAAGCGCAGAGCCTCGCTGGCGAATATCGGTATTCGCACCCCCTCCTTGTTCCGACGGCGCTCGATCGGCTCGCCGGAAAGATGGAGTCGGGGGAAATCATAGATATCGTCCAGACTGTATATCAAGCGCGCGCCATTTTTTCCCCCAACATATTTCATCTTTCGGTGCGCGATACACGGCCACTGATACACGCGCGTTCGGGAGACTTCAGTCGAGCAAAATAGCATCGAGCTTCGCGAGTCGACCGAGAAGCGTAACGGGGAGTATAGCTATCGTAATGTGCTGTGTCGTTTTTCTTGCATAATCTTTTTTCTGCAAATGCTTAGCGGAGGAGATAAAATCCGTGCCCGTATGTACGCTTCTGACGCGAACTTTATTTCAACGTCGCGAGGCGTCGCGGAAAAAATTGTCCCCTGTCCTCTGGATTCCTGGAAACATTTACTATTATGGGTTCGCTTCGTTTTCCTTATCTCCTAAGAGTATTTGTCTGCAACGCCGCGCTCCGCGCGGCTGCCGGGAGATGTTGAACAAAGCGTATAAGACCGCTCGCGAAATGACCGCGCGGTAGGTTAGTGGAGGAGAGAGAGAGGTCAGAGCGCGTGATGTCATGCGATTAAATGACTTTGGCCGAAGCCACGCGAGAGCGAACGCTGCCGGGACCGATAAGAAGCAGGAGAAGGAAGAGGGAGAGGTTCTCTCTGCCGCCGCGTCGACGTCCGAGTCGCGCCGAGTCATTCCCTTGTAATTATACGTACCGCGTGGCCAATAGGGGGTCCCTGTATCGACAATTAGGGCATTTCGGCTTCCCATTTATCGGGCCCCCCTCCCAATTGATTCGGATAAGACGCGCGGCCTTTCCTTCATTATCTTTTTACGCTCCACCCCGGAGGGTTGACCTGGGCCAGATCGAGAGTGGCGGCCCCCTCACCACGCTCGCGAGTCTTCCTAGTCATTGAAAAATCATCGCTTACCGAGCCAACCTATTCTTCTAAACACCCTCGTCCTTTCGTCGGGTTGCTCAACGGCAGACGCACTCGCCGCACCTAATTACCAAGTCGATCGAAATGAGCAGAGTCGAGCGCTAATTCCGTTATTATAAGTGCACGGCCTGCAGAATGCGAATTTAACGATGTTAATCGACGAGCTCGTTTTACTAAATGTCATTTGTACTCTTTCCTTTACCTTTCCCTTTCTCTCCGTCTGTCTTCAGCTATCAGAGCATCTCTCTACCTCCCTCCCCGCGCGTTCCTTCGTCTCACCGCAACCGACGGGAGCCTGTCGGGTGTCAGATCGTTGCCCAACCCCGAATCGTTGAATCTCGACTCGCGTTCCTCGCAATTATCACGGCACCCGCGCCGATCGTAATTACATACAGAGTTCGGTATCAACGCTGCCAATCGCGAATGCATTATTCATAAACAGAAATAACAGTTGTGCTTGCCACCGCTCGCGGATCCGCGCGGCAAACTCTGACGCGAGGGTGGGAGGGAGGGGAAGGAGCAATGCGGCGGCGAACTCGGCAACCAGCTGTACCTCATCGTAACCTCGATTACGTGTCTTTCCCGACCGACCGACCGACCGACCGACCGACCGAGCCTCGACGCGGCAACTCGTTTTTCTCCGCTCGACGATTAATTACGCTCATTCGTGTGACTCCGGCGTCTTATTTACGATCGCCCGGTGGCATCTCTCATTTTTCGCTCGTATTCCCCCGCATTCGCCTGTCGCTCTAATCCGACCTCCTGGCCTCCGCTAAGGGCCTCGCTACTTTCGGGAAAGCCGCCGGAGACGGCGTAAATTATAATGACCGCGGACAGCCGACGCGCGAGCGCGTCAGCCAACGAGACGTTATTAATTACGCCGCCGTCGACGACGTTCAACGATACACTCGCTGACGTTTCGCCGCCACGACGCGGACGCCGTAAGTAACCCGAGAGCACGCGCGTCCTCGCTCGGGACTCTTGGATAATGTGGACTTTTCGATCGTGCGGCCAGAGTCGGCCGGTTGCTTGCGATTTCGAGCTGTCTCGTCCTTCGGATTTGCTGCACGATGGGGATGTAAACAGTGATGAATGGCGCGTCAAATGTACAACTATGAGTACGAATCAAATTATGAGTGATGAAACGTTGGACGTCGTGAGTTTTCCGTGTAGCTAGATCCTTATATGTGTAATGATCTTCAGTTTTAACGCAGTGCAAAAACAATACTTATTTAAATATACGAGAACCGGTAGATGTTATCGCGTCTGACGCGGCAAGACAGTCAATTATGTGTTAGGTATCCGGGTATTATTAAGGCTTGAGCGCTGTTTAAAATAACTCCTGTAATTAATGTATTTATGGATGGACTGAAAAGTAGCGTGGCATTTGTTTTCGATGCACGACCGCATTTGCGTGCCTAAAATTAATAACGTGCTCCAAATTATATCCAAATCGAACGTGTTCATCGAAAATGATTGAATCTACCTAAAAGTATGAGTATTTAAACCATCGCCCGATCGTACGATGTTTCTCAACGACGTACGTCAATCAATAAACCGAGGAAATTTTCAAGTTACCGCGAATCGGGCACGTACCACTTTTGACGAATTCACGGATACGCTGCGCGCGCGCAAATCATCGGGGGACGCGATCGATCATGCGCGTCGATTTTCACGGATGTGCGAACAGCGTATTACCCCGGGAAGAAATTTGTTTGACGATCGGACGATTCCTTTGGGCGGTATTGAGCGAGAAGAGACAGGCACGCCTAGTGTGCGAGGACGCGGAACGACTTACAGGTTCGCCGTGGAATTCCTCGTGTTCCGTCAGGTTCCGTCGCTGGACACCTTTATACTCTTGGCGACGCCAGTCGTGATCACGATACGAGCACACGCCCATGTACTCTGCGATTTCGTGGACAGATGCGCGCTGCTCGCCGTCCTCTTCTTATTTCTCTGCTCCGCGCCTATTCCTCAACGGCACTTCCTTCAACGTCACGCCAGGAGATACAGTTAATCGCTTTTGACGGTGGACGACGAACGCGTGTGTGACCGCGCTAAATTGTACATTGCCTCTTCGAACGTCGAGATTTCGTTGAGGGGTCTAGTGATATACGGTGGCAATCGCCGGCGATTGTTGAGGAAGTATTGATAATAGTAATATTTTATTCCGCATACAATTATACATAGCTGGAGGTGATGTCACGTGCGGTACTGTCTTTACGGAAATAAACAGCGAATCTGTAAAACGGACTTTATGCGTCACGTTCGCATGCAGAGCGTTAATACGCGTGTAGCGTATCTGCGTTTTACTGCCGCGGTGAATTGCTCGTTTCGTTCGGCAACAGCACGAGCATTCGATTGATTCGATAGAAACGCTCGCATCCGTGCGAGAGAAATCACATTTAAATGTCAAGAGTATTTTCCCGTTAAACACACAGCCTACTGAAAGAGTCCTGGCGCGGGGTATAGGGGGGGAAAAATTCATACCCAGGACAATTAACTTTCGTCGAGCGTTCGTTAAAACCGACTCCACTCGCGTTCACCTCTGCACGCTCGTTTACTGCCCAAGATACGCGAGCGTTGAATAGGCTCTAACGGAAAGCAGCCATCGGCGAAACAAATTAAATTTCTTCCGTTGACTCAGTGACTCGTGACTCGAATCGGACTCACGTTAATTTTATTAACTGCGCCCGGCTACGAGGGATAGACCCATTCACAGGTCATCGCTTTCATCTAGGAAGTGGTCCCGATAGGATAATGTAGCCGTTATTTCATAGGCGGCTCGGGCCGACTCGAAAATCCATTTAATCTGCCTCCGCTGAAGCTGCACACGACGCGCCCCGATAGACAGTCGCACCCGACCACCGCATCTCTTTATCAATATTCATAACGAATAATCCGACACCGCTATACATATGAATGAGCTGTGGCGAAAACGAGGATAGCCGAAGAGTGCTGCGTGAATTTATGCGCACCTTGTCAGCGGCCGAACCCTGCCCCCGCGATAGGTCATTGAGTATATTCAACGATTAACGAGTTGAGACGTCCAGGACAATGTTGTCTGTGACACGCTCGTAAAACGCTGATTAAGCCGATCGGCAACGTCTCCGCAGACGTTCACGGAATTGGCCCCGAAGTAGGCCGCGCGGATTCTCTTTTCGAGAATCGTTAAGAGCCCGCCTCGATCGGATTCCTTTCTTACCGTCCTCCGTCTCGGTCACTCTGCATTTCAACGAGTGCTGCGGGCATATAAAAAAGGGGTAGCAGTTCCGCACTGATTGGCCTCCGCTGACTCGTCGACTTCGACTTCGACTTCGACCGGACACAGGGGGCCGCGTCGGGCGTCGATTCGGAGCCAGGCAAAGTTCGAGGATCCCATCATAGACGCGCCAGAGCTGGGGTCCGTAGGATGCGCGACAGAGGTCGAGAGCGAGAAAGAAAGAGAGAGAAGAAGACAGAACCGGGCTACGGAGCGAGCGAGAGAGACAGATTGGGTCTTGGAAAACGAGTCCCGTGTGTGTATCCTTCGATCAAAAAGTGCAGGCATTCCTGCACGTCACCGTGTCCGCCCAGTGGCTCCGTCGAATCGCGGGGGACCCCTTATATAATTAACCATTAAATTATAAGTTTGGCTATCGAACCGCCGGCGAAGCACAGCGCCGGACTAGAAGTAATTACTTGCCCCCGAAGGCTCCCCACCAGCACCGGCGTCGACGGAGAGGAGGCCAAAGCGCTGGCAGGAGCGAACTGCACCGGGAATCGGTGCAGGAGGAGGAGGAGGAGGAGGAGGAGGAAAAAAAAGAAACGAATATGGAGGGAATAAGAGAGGGTCGCCACGGCTACCTTACTTCGACCACGGAATTACCAGCGCCGTCGGTCCGCTCGCCATAATGATCAGAGGCGGGACGTTTTGCCTTTTTAATCGGCATTAATCGCGCCGGGGGCTCTCCCCAGGGCCGTATCGTCCTCCCAGAGCGCCGCGCCCCGCCGCAGAGCTGATCTGCATGTAAAACGAAAGATTCCGCGCACACGCACGCGCCCGCCCGTGTTTACGATTACGCGCCGCACGAACGCTCGCTTTCATGCGGCGAATTTTGATATCGCGCGCGCGCGCGCGCGGGGAGTTGCGGACGACGAAACTGCCGGCCTCGTTACCCGTTTATTTTCGGAGGTCGGATTCGAATTTAATACTTTCGATACCGTTTATCAATGGACGCTGGGGTAGTGTCGTGATTATTTTGCTATCGGACCGGATTGTGTTTTAGGTTGTTTTTGGGGATCACACCGTAGGGATACGGGAGAAATTTAATGAATGCTCGATAGTGTTTACGTATTCAATGAAGAATGAGTGGTGTTGTTTGATGAATGATATCAGGGTTCTTTCAGTGTCTGTGATTTAGTATTATAAATTAGTGTAACATTTGCATGCAAATGAATAATCTGTTGGCACTTTCCTTATGTCCTCCTTTCTGTATGTCGCTAATACCCACGCGAACGCTGAATATAAAAATAAATTCTTCAATTAACTCTTTCGTCAAACAGGGTCAAAGAAAGTCCCAGGACGATACATATAAGCGTGTCACTTTAAATTCTGACGAAAACGTCATTCAACTTGAAGTCAGCTCTTCAACCCGTACCCTGACCCAGACACTAGGCATCAGTAATCAAATTATCGACATATTAGCACGTCAGAACAAGCGATTTGCCGTCCGCGCTATTAATTAGCGGTTATTAGAACAGGAATTGCGAAGCGGGTTACTCGTTGCAGACGGCGGGCATGAAAATAGAGCGGAAAATCGAAAGGCAACGATCGGCTGCACGGGCGCAATTAAATCTTAATCCCGGCTGTGTAACGACTGGTGACTATGCAAAGCATGTGCATGCCGCACGGCACTTCGTCACGCCGGACTGATGAAAGAGAAACGGGCGGAGAGAGAGAGGCAATCGAAGAAAAACAGATGAATGGCGCAGGGCAGGGAACACTGAAAGGACGAAATTAGATTGAAAAAGGAAAAAAAAGGATCAGGTGGAAGCTGGGTTGAAAATTAATTTGATGAGAGGCACAAAATTAAGCGACTGAAATGATACGGGAAGGGTACCGATTTGTTACGTGCAAACGAAAAATAGGAGTTGCTGGAAAATGAGAGGGAAGATGTCGGAGAAAACTGACCAGCCGGTTCAAGAAACGCTGAATCGAGTAAAATCGATTTATTACAGAGACGCGACGCTTGGCTTAATCCCATTTGAAATCAAACCATTATTGTTCCTGCTCGGCAAAACCGCATTCCAATACAGTGGCAGATGGAAGCCGTGTGACATGTTTCCATTACCGTTACAAATAGATCACTTCAATTTTATATTCGTCGAACTGTATATCGTGTAATCGTTTGCTTTTAAAGTTATATTTATATCTCACTGCAGTTTCAGGCGGTGTTCAGATAATTAAGGTTTCACTGTACAGCAAAATATCTTTGTCAACTCCCGGATAATCCGTTTAATCCGATCTCCTGTCAAATGGCCAACACAGACTTTCTCCGACCAACTTTTGTTTCACGTTACTTTTCTCGTCCTGAAACAAGATTGCTCGGCGTGAATGCGCGCCGTGCGCTAAAATGCGCGCGCGCTTCGACCTGCGGCGAGCTGGCCAGTTCGAGTTTTAAATCATCCTTAAAGGCGACCACACACGTCGCGATCTCGATACCTCTTACCTTCTCTTTCGCGTCCGCAACGATACCGTACTGCTCATCAGGAGTTACTAAAGGCACAGCCTTGTCACTGAGAGATCTTTGACTTTAACTACCTGTAGATACGGCCGGATCGATACCGTTCAGATTTGATGAAACATCGTCCATTCGCAAGTAGCTTTCTCTTTAAAGTGTTACACATTAAATTGCATATTGTATTCTCCGGTTAAATATGTCATACTCTCTACTAATTAGGTAAACATACATTCTCACATATTGAACGTGTATATTTGATATGTACGTAGGCGCAGGAGTAGTCCAAGTATACGTGTTTTATCGTACTATCTTATCGTTCCGTCGTATATTTGAAATATATACACGGTTAATAGTACAGATACGTTATGTGCATCGCTTACGTGTTTCGCGAGAAACTCAATGAAACATACAGAACGACTTACACCGCCGTTGATAACGGTTAGCAGCTGTGACATCATCCAAATTGTACGCCGTACAACGACTAATCCCAATTTAATGTTCCACGTTTCTCATCTCGCCTTCCTTTTCGCTCGCCTATGTATCTCGTTTATCTCGCGCCCCGACGCGGAGCTGGTTCCGTTTAATGGCGCGCTAAATATTAGCACGGTAGTTTCAAATGTCCGCCGTAATAAAGTGGGATCTGCTCAGCGTTGAATATGGCATTAATCGCGGCAACTAAGGGGCACCGGGTAAAGCGAAGTGCGCCGGGGCGCGTTGAGTTCCGACGAAACTTCAGTCGTCACCGGGTCGTCGAAAAATTTATCGCAGCATCGCGCTATCTCTCGCGGCGCGCACTGAGAGCGTATAATCCGCGCCAAAAATCCGAAGATTCGAGGTTCATTGTGCACACGAGAGGATCGTCTAAAGAGGTGTCACCGAAGGTCTTTCGGAGATCAAAGAAGGGTCAGACGAGATCGGGATCTGGTGCGGATCTGGCATAGGGAAGACGGGGGAGACTTGAGAAAGAGGCGAAAAGAGAGAGCCAGTGAATAACCTTTCTATAGACGGAAGGAAGCCGTGTCGTGACCTTTCGTGCGAAGCTCTTTTGCCTCGTCAAAGAGTTGCCAATCTCTTTAAAGATGTTTCCGCAGACAACGATAGCGGATGAATGCGGTCAGGCATTCTCTCCGGGGCTACCTCTTTTTAATTAAAGAATGTCCGCACTTATCGGCCCCGCAAATTCTATCGGCCAGAGATTCTCATCCGGCCGATGAGATATCATCGATCGCGCCAGCTCACGGCCGGACATTAATAATGGAATGAATGAAGTTTATGCGTGTGTTCTATTAGCCGCGCTTTTTTTCTTTTCTTCTTTTTTTTTTTTTCGATGATGGAGAACATCTCGGTTGCGCGGCGCATTCTTCGCGCGCTTCCCCGTACGTGGAACGACGCTCCGCGGAATTTCCAAGTGCGCGCAAAAACGCTATTTCAATGGAATTCTGCGCGAGTCGTGATTCAGAGCTGAATTAGATTCATCTAATGAACGACGGAGGAATATTGTTACAAAATTCTTTATGGGCTACGTCTACGCGATAGGTTGCATTGATCACAAGACTGTCCGGGCGTACCTTCGTAATTCGTAAAGCATTTGTTATGCAACTCCTGATAAGCACCGTTTACATTTTCTAAATCGCCATTATAATTTGCTTCCACGAGATGGTCGCTTATTACAAATTAGGGGACAACTTTTTCCAAAAGGCACGTAGCAGTGGGTTAGAAGTTGTATAATGCTGAAGTTCCGTTCTCTATGATTGTATCCTTATCGTCGTTGAAGGAACGCCTTCAGCGGATTTCGAAATTCAACCTCCTTCGCAACAACGCCGCGAGTTATTGTTATCTCTGCCTCTCCGTCTTTCTCTATCGTGACGATAATCGATTGAGAAACGGTCAGTCGCCACTAAATACAGGAAGGCATTTTGTCTTCGTGTACCTTATCTTATGAACGCGTCTCTTTTTCTGTTACAGGTAAGTCTGTATCCGTGGTTCTCAACAGAATGGAAATGAGCGAAGGAGTCGCAGTTAACGTTAGTAACGCTTTAATACTTTTCCTTAAGAGTGTTCTATTTTGATGTCCATGAACGTACCGGTTGTATTCTTCGTGAAAGATAACTTTTCATATTGCAAACGACTTTATAAATATCTTGCAAGAAGAAAAACCATTGAACAAATATACCTTTTCACGGCCCTTCCAAACCTTGGTACGTGGGAAGCATTTATTTTGGGTTTTCGATTTATTTTTGTATGAAATAACATTCTATTCTTGATCGTACTATGAGTTATATCGCTCTATCGGCCACTACATTCATACGGTGTAAAAATGCATGAATTCCTAAACTTTAATTTGACATCTGCCTACGTAATGTTAGCTTTTCCGATCGCGTATCTCAACCATAAAAGCGTTAAATACGACAATAGTGTTAAAGAAACCAGACGGCCAGACAAAAGATGCCCATTGCTTCTGATTTATGTATTCATTGCGTTGCATAAGCAACCCGCCAATATATTTTTAGCCAGCGCGTCACGCTATCAGATAATATGCGCGGAGGCATTGACTGATAACAGAGATCACGTGATACGTACGACTTTGTAGATAATTTTACCTATCATCGTTCTACGCGCGCTCAGCCGCTCACCTATCACCGGACAAAAGGCAAACGTGAATGACATTAAAAAGAAGTCGTCAGATGCATAATGATCGAGTCTGTAAAAGCAAATCTTGGGCTGACTTCATGATAACTTTGTGCAGTTATTAAGTCATTCTATAAGTAATGTGGTTTTTCAATGTTTATACTATAAAACGATGAGAAAGTGTAGTGGGAAATATATGTCGAGTATGACTCGAGAAATAACCGCATTAATTATGAGATGACCTAATAATAGGGAGATAAGCCGGATCCTATCAATGACACAGCTATCCCTGTGCCCATTCCGTGAACTTAATCAAAGAACACGATAAACCAAATGCTTCTTCCTTTCACCTCTTCACTCTCCTGCAGCTTCCCTCTTACGCTTCTGTTCCTCCCTTTTGAAACTGCATCGAGATCCTCATCTATCATCCGCCTTCGTCTGACATACCTTTCGTCGGGCTCTGTATCACGCTCGGCGGAGGAAAGTTAATAATCGAGCTGATTCTCGAATAACATCGACGTTACAACTTCGCTTCGAGGTTCCAGCGTAATAAACGTCGAAGGCGAGTCCAGCGTCAATAAACTACAATAATGTTAATAAGACGAAAGTGAGGCAATGACAGTGTGCCGGGTAGAATAGTAGGATGAACAGTTTTAAAACGCAATTTGTCCGAGTAAATTGCGCGGAGATGGCGTAAACGAATTGAAGGAAGTGATGGCGAGGTGACATAAGCGATACAATATCGTGGCAACGTTTAGCCGGGTAACGATATTACTGGAACGGATTACAGGCGCGACACGTGGGAGAGAAAGTGGAGAAGAGGCGACAGGGAAATTGGCGCGGGGCAGGGAATAAAAACATAGGCGCATTGTCGCGGTAAATTGCACGAGACACATTACCGTTGTTATCGGGCCGCGTTTATCTATCTATGTGCATCCGTGAGCGATGAGCTCTCGCGCTCGTTTATATCGACTCGCCGTCGTCGCCGCGAGAATCCGTGCCTCGATGTCGGCAGAATCTAATGCGCCGGGAACCACATTTTATCACTAACATGCACGGGAATCGATGCGAGCCTTAATTATGTGCATTAGCGCGATCATTATTCTCGTCATTATGGTGTACATAACGTCCCTTCGCATGTACGACGAGCGGTACGGCTTCGAGGAAGATCGTCATCAATAAACCACTAACCAGGCTGCCTTGTAGGGACATACGCCGCGCGCTCTCACAATGACTTCGATAAATCAAGCGCGCGATATTACGTTTAATTGTGAATTCTCCGCGCTCCGTCGTTTCGCCGGGCAAGAGGAAGGGGAGGTGGGCGAAAAAAGCATTGGCCGACCGTCGAGGATTCAATTTGCGGTAATCGAGTGATCAGGCGCACGGAGACAGTGAGAGGACGCCGACGACGGGTAGACGCGACGGGGACGGGCATTTTTCTTTCGCGACCCCACCCTCCGCTCGGCCTCCTCTCGCTGCATTCTGCCGGCGACTTCCGAGGAACAATTTTCTCTGCTAGGCCTATTAAATTTCACGGAGACGAAATGAAGATTATCGAGGACTCGTTAAGAGGCATTGCCGGGCGAGGCCGGCGGTTATCGTTTACGTCGTGTATTATATAATCAGTGGTGGGAGTTGAAGGCACGCGGATTGAGAAATGGGAATAGAAAATTGGAAAATCGTCCCCTGCGATGGATCGCCGTTGCGAGAGCGTCGCTCTCGAAGGCTCGAAGACTAGGTCGCAATTTTACAATTAGTGCTCCCGGATGACGCGCTGAATTGGAGTGATTCATATGGTCGCGCGGGAGGGCTGCCGGAGCAGAGATGCATCGAGCACCGGTTTCCCATTTTCGCCGTCCAATAAATACTGAGAGCGACGGGGGAAAACGGCTCGCTCTTGATGCCCGGGAAGACACAAAGGCGAGCGAACAAGCGTTGCGGCAACGATCGGCCGGGTTTTAGCATCAATCTGCGCCGGCTTATAAAACTTGAGCTACCGTAAAAGAGAACGGGGAAGAGGAGAGGTCAGTGGTGGTCTTGCCGCGGGATGCGCGCACGAAGGTAGTAGCAGCTAGTCGTCGCTATCCGGCGTGTTGCTGGCCGAGAAATCGTCGGAGCCGGCAACTCGCTCGCTTGCATTTCCATTGCACAACGCGGCGGCCCCTTCGTTTGGCAGCATAATCGAAAGCATTGCCACGCCACGTCCGCCAGTCCGATAATTAGCCATAAATCGTCCCGCGAATCGATCGGATCGAGAGTTGCCGCTACCGGTCGCGTGTGGGTTGCGGCTCCAACGTTCCATGCGTTTCACGTTATCACGCTTCAAGTGATTCCCTTTATTCCACGTTCCAGCGTTCGACGGGGCACGCTCAGGAATCAGATCAGGCCGATAGTCTGGCGAGGTACGCGCGTACCGATTGTCTCGTTGGGAATCGCATTAATTAGCCCGCGCTCGCGACGATTGCCAAGCGGGGTCGCGCGGAAATAATTCATCGGCGTCGGCCGCGCCAAGTAAATAGTATTTTATGAGACGACGGGGCGCGGTTGAAAATTCAGTTCGACGCCGGTGGCCGAGGCAAAAATAATCCGTCGGACCGGCTTGTCCAGGGTTTCTCCCGCGCAGCACGTACGTCCGCGTTTGCTATCGTCGACGCGTAACTTCGTTCGGCGACGAGCGCGCACAGTAGCGTTCGTTCAATTCTGCCGAGTCGCGATATTTTCGTCTTTATCTTAATTACTTCCGTCCCCTTCGAGAATTCTCCGTCGCCACCGCCTGGCGTCTCCGTCGTTTACTCGCGCCATGTTTTTTTTTGTGTTTTTTTATTTTTTATTTCTCTCTTTTTTTGTACGTCCTCGAGGTACAGGAATACGACGAGAGCGAGACTCTGGGTTTCAGGCTGAGTTGTAAATTCGTGAAGGGTTCGGTTGCGTGCCCTTTATAGACAAGGCTCTTAAGGGGCCACGTCCGAGTTTTAAGGTGCATGGCACCGGCGGATCGCGGACATGATTGCATTTGCATTATACACGCCGCGGCGCGCACGCAGATTTATCTGCCCCTTGGGTTTATTTATCTGGAGTTATGGCAAACACTGACCGGCCTGAAGCTGGCCAATAACGTATGGTAATGGAGGGGCTCGATTGACTTTTTTCTTCCGTCGCTCCTCTCTCTCTCTCCCTCTCTCTTTCTCTCTTTCTTTCTATTCAAGGAGCGCGCGCGCGCGCGCTCCGTCTCTCTTTCCTGCCATTTCTTTCTCGTTCTCTGTCGTTCCTTTACTTCTTTCTGCACGTTGTTTCTCTTTCACCGCTTCTCCCTCTTTCCGACGAGCCCTGTCTCTTCCTTTCAATCTAATGCTTTTATTGCACCGACGACGTATGACAACACGTACGCTCCGTGAACCCTCGACCCCTGTGCTCCTCTTCTGGATTTCTCAGTTTTCATGCTCCTCCGTCTTTTTCTTCCGCTCAATGTCCGCCTTCTTGCAGTCCCTCAATCATTCTCCGTATGTTCTTCGTCTGCTTCCCGATTCCCCTCATACAGAAGCAAATTAAACATTCATTATATCGGCCGCGAATTCTCGTCGGCAGTATATACGTACCATATAGCCTATTCGCGAAAAACAATTTACGTTATATACGTATAACAATCAGAATACAACGACAATTTCCAAGATCACCGCGGTGTCATTTGTGGTCCCCGTCGATCGTCATAAATGTATCAGGCTGCGAGCGAGCTCACAATTGAACGATCGAAACGACGTGCACACCTACGCCCGCAAACACACGAACAGTCGATGAAGAAAAAAGCGGCGAGAAAATACTGCGGAGAGAACACAACGTTTCTCCAATCGACCGATTATCCTACCATGCAAACTGGATTCTCAACGATGCGCTCCTCCGATTCGATCGATTGCGACAATGTCGTCGAAGTCTCGTCGGCAACACTTCTCCTGCCGACCGTGGCAACCGCAGAATTACGCAGTCCACTCGCGATTTCGCCAAGGAAAGTTTCTTATTCGTTGCTTTTTTTTTCTGCACCAACTCGAGCTGCCCGAGAGGATTGGGTTTGACTTGACGGCGGTGCAAACGGAATAGCGAGGAGAGATGAAGCGGGAACGTGGCAGAAGAGGCGAAGGCTGGCTTCGACTTCTCTTGGCTCGCTCGACGCGAAACCGCGGACTTCTGCATTCCGCGGTTTTGAAGATGAACAGACGAATGCACCATAAATCGAGACAGCTCCCGAAGTGCCTAGTTGAGACGAAAAGTTCGCTCCGACGTGTTAGAGTTGCACGACTGGAAGGAGTCGTGTAATCGTCGCGAGGCAGGGCTGGCGAAAATTACGAAAAGGAAGAGACGTTATTCAAGATGCCTTGTGCCTTCTGATTGCTGTGATTGAATTGGCGGTGCGCATTAAAAGTGTGTTAGAAGCGATGAGAAAGATGAGGTAACATTCATTAAACGCATTCAGCCATTTTTGTTTCAAGTGCTTCAATGAAGAACTCCTACTATGTGCCAAATCGGAATACATATATGTAGATAATGTATCTATGACTATCATTGCACATGTTCTTCCAAACACATACAATGTGCACACCATCCACGCTCTATGACGCGAAACCTTTCGAACGCCATCCTATCAACTTGGACCGACGGAACTGATTTCATTGAATCCCTTCGAAAACGCGGAACATAAATCACGGGAAACGCAACGTTGTATGCATACGCCAGAATTGCGTATTGGCACGTATAAAGAATTTTTTCCCGCGGACGCATGATTTATGACGCTTAAACGCCGTCAAACCGGCCTTAAAATCATTTCCAATTCTGAGGTCGTCGTGGGAGCAGTACGTACGTCTGTGGCATTGCGGTCATTAACGACGGGGCGACACGGCATAAGCTTTATTACCCGCGAAATGGACTATTCGCTTGCGAAAAGGGCAGCTGTCTCATTAGTGGCGCTCCGGCCGCCGCTTTGTGGAGAAACCGATACTGGCCGTACTCTAACCGCGAGAGTGCGTCGGCGAGTCTCGTAAAAAGCGCCTTTGAACGTAGATGAATGATGCGTCGCCTCGGTCTTCGCGTCGCTCCGTGTATTTTAGCTCAAAGTATACGTCGTTTTTAGAAGCGAAATCTAACGACCGTGAAGTTTGACGTACGACGGGCCGGAGCGGGGGAGGGAGCACTTTAAGTACCGACGTTACGGCACAGGCCTTCTGACGATTCCGTGATTAAGGAGAGGACGCGCGAGTGTCGCGGAGAGATGCCGGGCAGGACGACGAACCGACGCGCGACTCTGGCCCGTTCCTCGCATCGATTTCCTGCAAATCACGAGGACGCATCGGCTCAGAACGTCGCAGGGGGTCCGATACATCGTTGAACAATGATCGTTTACACGGCGTCGCATGCACATTAATTATGCGCCGCCTCGCGCCACTCTTTCATGAACTTACTATATCAGCTCCTCCAGCGTTCCTCGTGCCACCTCCTTCCTTCCTTCCTTCCTTTCTTTCCCGGTCGCGTGTGTATCTTCGATCGCCGCCACTTGCGGGGGAGTGCGATCGTTTGACTCACGAATTTCCTCCGCGCGCACGTACGAGTGTTGAGGAACGGCACAGCTGCGCGCACCGACGATGACGTAACGACCCGCTCCCACACACGTTCATACATCACGTGAGACTCGCGGAGAAATGAATACATAAACTCACCTTTCCAATCCCTCGTGCCGCTGCGCGGCAGACATGCAAAGAGCCAAGCCACCGAAGTGAGATATTAACTGTCCAATTGGTATCGCGCGGTTCACGGTAGATCGAACTTGAGCGGCTGCGAAACGGCGCGCGGCGCCGCGAGACTCGAGGAAAGATAGCTGGGGCTGGCCAATCGGTGACGTTCCTCATGGCAAAGGACGTCGTTATCGGAGGTCTACGTTGATGAGATCGTGAAACGTCAGTGTTTACTCGACTGCTTTGCTGCGAAGGGCGCCAGGAGTAGGCTCACACAATATTCGGAGTCTTCATTTCGTTTGTCTGTCCGAGCGTTTTAAGTGTCACAGAGATGGTGGCGTGAGTACCTCGAAAATACATTTAAAATTATCAGTTATTTTAAGTTGGTGTTTCAGTAAGTTTTTTTTTCCTTTTTTTTTTATCAAGAGCCTTGCACTGGACGTAAGGCTGGTTGAGTAATTTGTATCGAACGAAGATTGATGTTAGTAAACGATCCTGTGATGGTAGGTTACGAAAATTTATTGACATCCCGTAAGGCCACGAATTATAATCTTCCACGGTCCTGAACTTGTTCGGCAAACCCACACGCGACTTGCCGTGCAGTAAGATACACGCAACAACACGTCGGCTCGCTGATATTCGCCGTGTATACAGGAAAGACGCCATTCAGATCTTATCGGTATAATATATCATGACGTTACAAAAGCGGCGCGCGGAAAAATAAGATCCTGACGGTTCGGATGTCCTAGCCACGCGAACGATTTCGTGTCTTTAAAAAAATGAGTCTGTGATGCACAGTCACGGCATACCGCATTCTGTCGTCGGCGACTCAGTGGTTGATGTGTCTTCTGGTATGATTAGTGCTTGTTGAGTAAGCCGTTATTATTAGCAGTTTTACAAGCTTTTCTCAGAAGTCTTCGCTGCCATTAATAGCATTCCGTCACTTTTGTCTATACCCCGAAGAAAACATGTATAACGCCATGAATATCGAGTTTTTGAATATATGAGAATAATTAGTTAATATATAAAGTATAAGTGATACATATCGCTCGGACCAATGATAAACTAAAACAACTCGAAGCAGGTTTCTAGAGAGGTACAAACTACAAGTTCTGAGTTTCGTCAGTTTTGATACAGCGACTACGTGCATGTTTCGTTCGCCAGCAAATGAAATGACTACGACAGCAACGTGCTATTATATCGTCAATATTACTGAAAAGTTACAATGTTCCACGTATTGTTGAGCACCATCGTTAAGCTATGATTGCAGCTATAGAGCATGACCTTACAGAAAATTTCCAGCACCGACTCCGCGGCGCAACGGTTCTGCGAAACGCAAATTTGCAAGAAAGACCTATAAAAAAAAGCAAACGGTGCCTTCTTTCCTATTCTACTGCTCCGTCCTCCTCGCTCGCCTCGCTCCCTCGGCAAACAAAACGAGCACAATATCTCATTATGTCATTTCGACGAGGCCGACTGAAATGGTCTGGAAACGCGGATCGTGCATACCCGCGAACTCGATCGGCAATTATGCGCCAAACCGCCGTCATTGGCGTCTCGGCGAGCCTTAAAGAAACGTTAGCGAGAGAGATGTAACCGATAAATTTGCATCGCCTCCTTCGCTTTTCACTCCCACACACGCTCATTCCCGCCTGTCCGTGCGCGTACACCTCGAACTGAAGCTGCCTGCCGGCACTGTTCACTTGTGCCCCGTGACATTTCCCTTGGCGTGGCGCCCACCACCCACGGCACTAAATGTCACTCTTTGAAAAGGACGTGATCGATGCCGCACGTAGCCGCGTTTCGAGCCGGGCTTTCTTATAAACCAAACTGCCTCCTCCGGCCTCTATGGGAAGCCGAACGTGCAAGAGTCTCTCGCGATTTCATGAATGGCTGGAGTGCGAGAGGCTGTAAGGCACCGACATCACATGCCACATGCGCACAACCGTTAAATACGTGTACACGCCACGTTACGCTCGGAACGTTCCCTTCCAGTAGGGATGATCCATTCCGATTCGATTCTTTCCTATGATTTGCTATTGAAACTGATGAATGCGACCGTGCTTTTAAGCGCCACGAATTAGAATTCATGTCGTTCGTTGATAGAGACTCGCTCCGACGGTGAACGACGAATCGTGAACACGGGTTAGCGTGAAATTTATACGGAATATCTGTCAGAGGGGACGATTCGAAGGGATATTCAGTGGCTGGAAGAAAGAGAGAGAGAGAGAGAGAGAGAGAGAGTGCATGCGATCGTAAAAAGAGTCGGGAGGGGAATCGCGCGTCGCCATAAGATCCACTCTTCCTCGAATATCTCAATTTCAGAGAGTCGAGCGGCCGCGCAGCGCCTTTTAAAATGCTGCCCGGTGCTCCGAGCGTCGGGCATTTGCATAATCTTAAAAGGCATCTGGAAAGCGCAGGGCTGCGTTTATGCGAACGATATACCGATGGCGCGGCGATAAGGTGCGCGGATCGAGCGCCGCGCGCCAACAAATCCCGAGCCCATTCACTTGCACCATGCCAGTCGGAATACAAGTCCGAGAAATTCGATCGGCGCGACGAAATCATGACAAGTTCACGCGAGGAGAAAGTTCAAAAGCTGGGGACACTGTTTGGAGCGTATTACATTGGACGTATGGCCGAGTTTGGCACTTTACCCGGAATTTTTCGTAGGATTTCTTGTTGCTGTAGCTTAAGATGGTTGGATACTGAGAAACTATGTTATGAAGATGTTTGCGGAATTGTTGGTGTTAACTCAATCGCCTTGTATTACCGTGTTAGGAAGTAAAGGGTTTTTAGATTGGTAAATATATTAGAGTGAAGAATGAGCATGTGGGTTAAGAATTAGCCATATAAAGGGAGATACGTATGTACGTGGATAATCAGACACCGCCCGTTGATCATCAGATTTGAACTCTCTGCGTCTGACAAGTTTGGTCATGCACACATTTCTAACGCTTTCTAACCCAACCTTTGTCGTAGCTCATAATGCTTTCTGTCTATAATAAAACGACGCAATCGCACTTCTGCATTTTTTCACGCTCGATCATTATTTAATGTTTTCTAGCAACGAGAATATTTATACTGTCGGACCCAACTGCACGGTTACACACAAGCATCACACATTCTAACACTCAAGACGCAATGGTACGAATCGAAAATGCATTTTCACAGTATGACATTTGATTGCGTTATTGGTTACATGAGCCGTCCGCTGTCGTCGCGTCGATATTGAAAAGAACGCGTATGGAAAAATGAGCGACTACTCGAAACTATCGTTTTCCAATCTTACTGCTGATTACGCGCTACGACGTGCTGCATTTTTTCCCGCCTTTACCGGTACTTAACTAAGTCGTTACTCTCTCGGATACCCTATCTGGGAATAAGTTGTCGTGACGACGCGCGTCAGTGCGGGAACAATTTTTGCTGCGGTTCGAATGTTGCGCAAGAAATTTTGATTGCATGCAGTTGCACACTTGCGGCGAATGAAACTATAATGACGTTAGCTTGCCATAGACTTTGTTCGCAACAAGGAAATGCGTTTGATACCTGACGCCTTCAGTTGCTTAGAAGTTTAGACTAAACTACTCTGCACGTTTCTCGATTATCTCTCATTCAATACGGACCAGAAGTCCATTGCAAGGAAGCAAGCATGAAATTTGATGTACGAAATTAAACGAACTACAAAAGAATGGTCACTTGCCACACATCTCCAGTCTCGTAGACTGCGACGTCGGGAGAAAAAGAGTTGCGAGCGAGCGTCCAGGAGCGAGGGAAAAATCGGCAAGAAAAGGTAGAGGAGGGCTAGGGGGAGGAGATGCATTGAGGACGGAAAGAGATTGCGCTCGCATGAGTCGGAGAGACAGTGGGAGGAAGGAAAAGGGCGCAGGAGAGAGGTTTGTTCTGGTGGCGAACAGCGTGTAACACGTGGCAGTATCTTGTATCGGTGCAGCGATCCCCCGCTGGTAGCAGCGTGTTCTCTTCTCTATGCGCGGCACTGCCATTCGCCTCTCCTCTTCTGCCTCCGTCCCTTCACTCCCTTCACTCCCTTCTCTCCTCCGCTCCTGCGGAGCGCAGTGGCGGCTGCTGGGTCCGAAGGAGGACACGCCGAGGGCGTCGTGGGGCAGGCTGCCATCCCTTTCGACTCGCCCCTGCTTCTCTCTCACTTCCTCCACCAGGTCCCATTCGCGGAGCCGTCACCACACCGCTCCCCTCGCGTGGCATGCCTACAAGAGTAGATTTCCTGCAGATAACTCCCGACGGCACGGAGGTTCGCCGGTGGCCATAGGTGAACTCGCCCTCTACTCGCGTGTTTGCCTGTATATTTCTATATAATGCACGGGCTCGTCGGTGAACTCTCCGTCCTCGTGCGTGTGTGTGCGCCTCTACGTAGACGGTCGCGCGCGTCGGGCCGAGCGGAGGAGCCAGTAGTGTAGTGGTGAGGCCGTGCGTGTGAGTCCTCCCGTCTGTACGGACGATATGTACGTGTCTTACGCGGCTCGCCGCTGTTACCCGGGTTCACGCGAGGTCATTGCAAGGTTGCCTTTCGAAGAGGCCGCCTCGGCCAACCTCTCCTCGAGGCGACCACTTTCCCCATATGATCACCCTGGTATGCTCTTACCTGTACCCGGAGCAAGAGGGCATCCTGGAGAGCGTACACGCCCGTCGGTGGTATGGCGCGCGAGATGCTCGAGAGCGTGCCTCGTGTGCGCTTACGTGAAATCACACGTCGCTATCGAGGCGATTACTTTCAGCCGCGGATAGATCGCATCTCGGCCAATGCTCATTGACCTTCCACGTTTTTATCACTGTCCCGCAGCCCTTTTTTTCTCTCTCTCTCTCTCTCCCCCCTCACGCTGCTGCGAGCGGGAAAAAGAATGATAGATATTAGGTCGCGTGATAAACAACTCGGGGAGTGGAACAGGTTTTTCTGTCGGACACCTTATCGGCGGACACGCGCGCGCGCGCTCCTTTAATTGTCCGACGCGAGATTGTTAAGGCGCGCGCGCGGGACCGATGGAATATGAACTTTGTTTTTTTTTTCCGAGCCTCACGAATCCGCGGAAAGCGAACGTTTTGTGGCGAGGAACAGAGGCGGCTTTGCGAGTTTTCACCGGAAGCGGCGAGGCGAGGTCGAGACGAGAGGTCTGGACGCACCTTCGAGCGCCAGTTGGGAATTTAAATTAGCTTAGAAAGTTCAGGGTCGTCCAGGTACGTGCGTACGCGCACGTTTACGGAGCAATCAAAATTCGTGCTCGAGAAACGAGCGGCGATTATGGGAAAACTGCCTTTCAAAAGCGCTTCCGATCGGACGGCTTGATTAATCAGCGTTTTAATGACGGTACGCCGTGAGCGCCGAATCGACGATCGTGTAAATGAATGAGGACACAGTCGGCCTGTGATCGTTTTTCATAACGTTTCACATTGCTCTCATTTAGGACCACGACTCCTTCACGCGTTTACCTATCAACCATGTCGTTTAAAGGCATTTTACACTGGCAATCGTATCAGGCTGAACGAGTAGAGGTTTCGTCAAAAGAACTTTACGGTCTGTTGAAGAGTTATTAATTAAAATGCCATAATCACCGTTTTAATCATTCTTTTAATCACTGTACCTGAAAATGCCTCATCGACAATCATGCACTAAAAACCATCTGATACACTCCCGATAAACTCTCATTAAATTCCACCAGCTCTCAATTACCGAAACGTCTCATTCGTTCGTCCTTTATCTTTCCGACCGAAATTTCTCTCGCATACGAAAAAAGCCATCTTCCGTACCCGACGACGTAATTCGAAAAACTTTTTACACGCGCAATCGTACGGAGCATAATAAAGAGACGATTCTTAAAAAGAGCCTTACCCTCGCTGGGAACTTTATTGCTGAGCCATTGCCGATAAGGATAGCGGAACGTGCACTCTTGCGCTCCCCAAACGTTTCGGCTATAATTCGGAGAAATGAGCCCGACATAAAAGCGGTCCGTGGCGCTTCGAACGTTCATCTCCGTCCCGCGGCGTGTATGTACCTACGTATGCGTATGTACGGGTAGCGGCTCGTTGAGTAAAACATAAAAGTTTAACGAGCGGCGCTGCGGAGCTAATTGAAAAAGAAGGTTGTTGATCGCTGCCTTCGAAAACGAAGGAACCGTGAAACGTGCAACACGTCTCTCGCGGTGCAACGACAGAGTCGTATTTTAGTACGAGTATGCGGATTCTGATGTGTGCAGACGTAAATTAATAGGTCGCGGTGTGTAAAATACGATAACGGAACATTGAGAAAAATATTTGTTTTTGTTTCGGTCGACCGAAATATAGCGCCATACTTTTTAGTAGAATACCAGTAAGCATCGAGCGCTTTTCGAAATCATTGTGTCGTGTTTGTTAGAGCGTTCGATCGTTCAGTATTTTAGTGACGGATGCTGGGTACTTTACAATATCTATTTATTGGACATCGTATTTAATTAATGTTACACATTTCTTACGTTACTGCATATCGCGTTACTGTGTTTTACACGTGTGCCTAACAATGTCCATGCGATATCTACGTATATTTGACCGTCTGCATTTCCACCACTCGTACGTATGAATACATAATCACACAGAACAAAATATGAAACGAAGGTTTAAATGCACAGTGCTAGCTGGTTACTTATATAGACGATGCCATCCGATAGATATTATACAGAAAGAAGTGCGGAAACCAGCGCGAGCTGCAATACGATATCGGACGTCGGTCAGTGCGGATGACATTACGCCGACATGAAGTCCACGCACTCTTATTTCTGCCTCGAGGCTTGAGTGTCCTTTCACGTCGTGGATATTTCAGCTGGCGTATCATTCAATCGAGTACTATTACATCCAATATTTGTAGAAATTACGGTAGTGGACGTATCAATGCGAATTGGTGCCTCTAAGTGTAAACAAACAATCGTACGGTCTGGAAAGTATCTCTCTGGAAAGTGCCTCACTTCAAGAAATTGCACTCGGCGTCCTCTCTAGTCACCGTCTCGTGTCATTCTGTAACATCTTTGCGCGCTTTTGTCAACCTTCAAGGCAGATCATCTTTTTTTTAATATAACAATAAGAGAAATACCTTTTTAAGTTTTGCTTCACGACAGTCAATCGTGTCTACAGATGAAAGACTAGGAAAAAATAAAAACCGCGCCGTAGATGAACACTGTGCACATTTAATTATACACCCATTCCTATATGATTGAACGAGGACAACTTTGACAAATCGGTCTGTACAAAAGATAAATCACGTAGAAGTCGTACAATAAGGAAGAAGTCTGACGTTAATGCCACAGGGCACGCGCAGCTTTTCATCAAGACTCGAGTCATTGGATTATCAACTAACAATTCCGTACTCGATCCTTCACACGTTAGTTCCAACAGCACGCGCAAAGCAGAAGAAAAAAAAAACAATGCTCGGCATATTCTTTGATTTTCTGCACACGTAAGAGTATCCGCATATTCCTGTAGTTCTTTCGACTTGCCACAGTTCGGCGTGCTCTATCGCGCGCACGATATCTGTCGCCCGCCCTCCTACTCCATCTTTCTCAGCGCGCCAACCTTTCAACGGGCGATCGACCTCCCGAATACCGGCAAACACCCCGCAGTCGCCGCGAATTGTACTACAAGGCGACGCGCGAAGGCGAATGCAGAACCATGCGCGGTACTCGCCGCGGAAATATGATTTGCGAGCGCGGCGAATCGCGTCGATTTATCGGCGCCAGTTTATCGGTCGGCCGGCACATTAATGGCGAGTTATTGCTCGGTGCCCGTGTGCAACTCTCTCGACGGCGGCGGCGACGTCGCAAGCGCGGACGAGCATTTATCAGGGATTTAGCCAATAATAGAAAGCGGCAGGTCGTGGGCAATGCGTGGAGGCGGCAATTTGTATCGCGCCCGATAATAAAGTGTAACCACCCACGTGTCTTACTCGCCTTCACTCCCCTCTCTCTCTCTCTCTCTCTCCATCTCTTTTTCCTTTCTAAAGTTTAAAACGCGCCGTCACGTGTTCCCTTAACTTGCGACTCTCGACGACGAGATTTCGGGGACAATTCCTGCGGAGCACCGTGCGTGTGGGTGTGCGCGCATTTTTACGCCAACGGACGCGCGTCCTGCTCGAGAAATCGAGACGATAAGGCGACCCACGTGAGCGGAATAAATTGTTATATGAGAGACTCGATCAAACAGTGCCTCGGGTAGAACAATCGGAGAAAGTATCGGGCGCGGGTGCAGGAAAAACGTAGGAAAGGTCGAGTCGATAACGAGATCGTGATAGCCACGGCGCGACTTACGTTACACGTAGAAGGGCGTTACGTACGTGTGCGGACGGCCGTTCGCGTGTTCGAGCATACGTGTTGCGGTCGGTGTACAGGTTGGGTAGCAGTGCTTTCTCGTGCAGTCGTTAAGAGACGGCGGTAATTAACGTCGACGTATTGCGAGGAAAGAGATCGGATGGGAAAAAGAGATGGATTGGGTGGAAAAGAGAGGAACAAAGGACAAGTCGTTAGGAAAGCGCGGAGCACTTCTGTTCCGACGTATCTAGACGGTGCGGTGGACAAAGGCACTTTTCGATCTTAGTTTTCAATCATTTCCACGCAGCGTCGGCTTCAATGTATCAGAAAATTTGCAATTATCAATACGATCGTGTTGCATAGAAACGCGTATGTTGCCTCGTATCCACGTAAACGCAGGCACAGAGCTACCATTCCTGTCTCTGCGCTCTGCAAAGATGCTAGCAGCGTTTTTCGCCGCTCCTCCCGTCTGGCCGCGATGAAACGACAGCGGCGCGATAACTGAACCGGTGCGGCTCTTTCGGCATCGTTATGCACGCTCGATTTTCATCGCGGAAACGTCGTCCGTCTGTTCGATACGTCGCTCGAAGCAATCGCCGGTCGTTCTATTCCAGCTGGTCGCGTCGCGTCGGCTCCGTGGGATTCGCGAGTGTACGCGGCCGGAGACATAAAGACGAGCATCGGGGCCGTGAGCGTGGCTTCATTACCGGGAAACCTGTTAGTTATGCTAATATCGACTTACAAACCCTTCATTACCGCTGATGAGCAATTAATACGCCTGCCTGCCCCTTGGCCGGCAGTGCTAATGCACTCTGAATGTCTCTCAATTACACGGCGACATGACGTCGTCCAGCGGGCAAGGCCATGCCGATCGAGATTGAGAAGCGAACTTTTTCTTCGCTCGCCTTCTTCCCACTTTCCTCTGCCTTTCCTACGCGCACGGTTCACGATCAGACGCGGTGGCGATTCGTCACCTCGTCATAACACTTCGATCCGCCCTTAACTCGCGACTCTCTTGTTCCTTGTCCCTTCCCTGGCGCCGAACTATCGGCAGATGAAATTGGTATAACGAAAGATCGACTTGTCGTTTAAAGTAATATTTACGGTAAACGAGTGTACAACTGGTATAGAGCTGATGACAAAGGAGCTTCAATTTCCGACTTGTCCATAAAAGACCGTGCTGAATTATTCAATTATTATCTTCAAAATTATGCATTATAAAATATAGATCGTTCCTCGAAGTTTCAAGAATTTCCGCGACTCTCTTACGTGTGTCCGATGCTTCCTTCATGGCAGCCGATGAAATCGCCCGGCTGTTTTGCATCGCCTCCCGTCCCCGACATTCGCGATCGCGGATACCTCCCGAGCTCACTTCCCTGACGTCGTTAATATTGAATCTCAATGAGGGCGTAGCCGCGAAGCGGAAACGCGAGTGTGGAAGTGCGGCGGCGGCGTTCGGTTTACGAGTCAATTAGTCTCGGCCGATCCAGAGGCGGCTCTTATTCGAATCGCGATACGCCGAGGCGTATCTGCGAGCGAGAAAAAGTGTGAACTGGCAGGATGCAGTGCGCGCGAACCTCGGCGAAACGAGTTTCACGTCGCGTAGAAGAGGGCGCCGATCGACTTTTCAGCGGGGAGAGAATGAAGACAGGAAGCGCGAGATGTGTCGGAGAAAGAGAGAGAGAGAGTCGGACTTAACGAACTTATCGGGTAATGAGGCGAAATTTGGCGCGTGACGCGAGTTGATGCACGAGAGCGAGCGATAAACTGGGCGCGGTCGCGGTTCTTGCTCGAGTTTTGTGGCACGATCAATCGCCGGCAAAGGGCATTTTAGACAAGAGAAACACACGTTCGCCCTCGTAATACTTCAGACGTTCGCCTAGGTGCTTACGTCGCACTTGAGAGTCTTTACCGAGTGCACATTGCGTGCACGGCTTTTGAGCGAATACATCATTTCTCATCTCCGAGACATCGTCCGCGAGTAAATCCGGTCAAACGATGGGTCGCGAAGAATTACGGGAACACGATACGCTTGATGCGGACGAGCACCTCCGACTACCGGGTCTTAAGACACGACGTAATCGTAAATTCGAGAATAATGAACTGTATATACCGTTCCCTAAAATCGAACGAAAGCAAAGGAACCGGGCGCGGGAGCGGAGCGCGAGGACTTGGAAATGTTGACACGAAGTGGCCGGGTATGACATGGGCAAAGAGAGAAAGAGAAACGGAGAATGCAAGCGTGGAAAGGGGGCGAGGGGTGGACGCGCGGAGAATGAAAAGAGAAAGAGGCAGGCAGAAGAGATGGAGTGTGTTGGAGTGCGAGAAAGACGGAAGCTACTGGTGAGTCCGAGAAGGAATGAGAAATCGCGCGATCTTCTATGTGGTATGTATAGAGTGAGCGCGCGTGTGTGCGGAACACGACAAGGAGGGATGTTGATCTGGTTAGGCCGGTGCTCAGCGGTCGTCGGTTCGCGCCGGTCGTCGTCGGTACGCCAGTCGTCGGCTGGCGAGAGAGGCGCGCGACGACCTCGACAGGGCGTGGCAGGTCACCGGTCTTCGCTCGCTCTTGCACAGTGGCGTAGTAATCGATCGAACGGGCCCCGAGCACATAGGCCAATATGTTCCCGTTGCATACGAATTGATTCTCGACGTTCGATAGCGGGAAACGATCGAATCTGCATATTTCACTCGCCCCGTGCGCACGCGCTTTCGACTTGAACGATATATCAGCTACGCTAAGGACGCGAAAAGTCACCGAGGGAATCGATTTTATGGGCGGCGGGCAATATAAATCGCGAAAAATATGTACCGCGCGCAACGACGCCGCGTATATGTCCGTCCGCGTGGTGATTTGTGGTCTCGGGCTGGATGCGAGTGAAGGAATGAGATTTCGTGAAGATAGGTCGTTGCGCAAGTGGGGCATTTATGATATATAAAAGCGGCAGTATATAATTTATACTGACGAAACGCGTGTAAAGTTTAATACAGACATTTTATGCGCGCAGATGCCGCGATACGCGTATGTATATACCGGCTGCGTATGGCGTGCGCAGGGAGCCTGCGCGCCGCAGTACTTTGCGTGCATAGTAGCCAACGGTAGAGCCTGGCACCATCCAATCTGGACATTGTGCGGAGTATCCGCATACCAGGACTCGCAGAAGTTCTGGGCACCTAGTAATCCCAGTAGTAAACCACAAGCACCGCTTTCTAAACAATTCTTGCACAGGCGCACTCTCGTTCTGGCTGCGGCGCGCGAGGGCGCGCAGTTGGCCAGGGGGGAAATGTGGCAGCTGGACGCGGTAGCAGCAACAAAAGTTACAGCCGCGGCTGTAAGTCTCTCCCGCGTCACTTGCACTACACACTTATTAGTTAATACTTCATCCGTAATGTCAGACAGCCGTGCGGCAATGAACGGGTTCCCAGTGACGGAAACGCGGGTCCGAAGCCCGAAGCCCGAAGCCCGAAGCCGGCGTTACCTGTGAGATCTACTTCGAGCGGTGTCGAGGTTACCGCTTGAATCATGCCAGGCGACGAGATAACATCGATTATTCATTATGAACGGATATACGCGCGACGCGCATATGTATGCGCCTTATAAAATACAGCTCCGGCTCGTGGTTCGATGTCTTGTCCGCGATAACGTCGATCTCGCTAGGTCGGGCAAAAAAGTCCCTCGCCCGGCGGAGCCCGCAAATCTTGTCGTCGGCTTATACGCTCGCGTAACTCCGGCCTGGCCATTTAGCTCGGAGGCTTCTCAGCGTATCGCTTATAGAAATATCTCCCTGGCGTGATATACCGCTCGCAGGTAACGATTACATAGAATCGTCGGCCAGAGAAATGTTAACGCGCGGCGGCGGCGGCGGCCGGCGCAATTTGTGCCACTGCAACGAATGCAACGCTCAATGTCCGCTCACAGAGACGCTCGTATTTACCCGCGCCATTTCGTAGCGCGACAGGTGTGATAATGGCCGCGGCAGTCGGAAGTCGTCGCCGGGAGAGCGGAGCGCGACTTTTATGACGGAACGCCGAGCGAGTCGGAACTGACCGCGGTTTTCCTTCATGCGCCTTGATTTAGTGCTTTTGAATGATCGGAGGATGGGTGCTGCTTTGCATACCGTTCGACGCTGCTGTCGAAGGACCGATGCTGCTGGGAGTGAGTGGCGTGTCACGTCGCCTGCGCGCACGGCGCCGTTAGAAAGAATATGAGCGTCGTTTGTGATAAGGGACAATAAAGTAACGTCGTATGAATAATTCATCGAGGCAATACTTGTCAGCTGGCCGGATAAAACTTGCTTCCACGACATTCCATATTTTCACGGATTATATTCGAACGTACGCCGCTGTAAAACGATTCGTTGTATTTCGTTTAATACAGCGGCACGGCCGTGGACGTACAGCTGCATTTTCTTTAAAACGAGCGTCTCGGAGAATGATACGACCGAGCGCACAACGAGGTCCTTCGTAGTGGAACCAATATGCTAGTCGAATCTTGATAGATACTGTTATGGACTCTAACGAGGAATATCCTGTGGTACTCGTCGATCGCTTAGCGCCAACCGGTAGTCCGACGACCCTCGTCGCGGCACCTGCCTTTTTCTTTCTTTTTTCATCCATTCCCGAGAAATCGATCGATCCGTCGAGAGAAGAAGATCCGTCGGGTTCGCTGTGAGCGAACAACGTGACGCGGTTCCGACTCGATGCTCTTCCGAGGTTATAACCGCGGCGTTGGGATCCTTCGGGTCAGGAATTCGAACTCCGCAAGAACGGGGCCGTTACTTTTCGAGGATCCTCGATCCTTTCCCAGGTCACGCTCGAATGCCATTCCGCCAATCGTTTTACCGATTCCTCAACCGAACGAAACACACCTTCCCTTTTTTTTCCCCTCCCTTCCCCCGGTCAGAATCAACTCGCGCCCGCTGAATATTCATTACCTATCGCCAGTCAATTCCCGAAATTCCACCTCTCGTCGTTAACGACCTCGTCGAAACGAGCGTGTCATAATCAGCGCTTGCACAACGGCCGTCGTAATTATTACCGCGTAATAGCTGGGCTCATTCAAGAATCCTGCTAAGCCGCGGAAGCTCTTAATCCCAGCGGTGTTTCGTTTTAAATGTCAGTTACTTACCGAGTCCAGTCTTTGTCTCGTCAACGACGTCTAACTACCTATCCAGCGTGCATACATGCTCGGCCACGTATGTACTAGCGATTCGATGGAACGAATGGAACGGTCATTTGTAAAAGTCCGATTTCTCGCGATATAAAGGTCACGTTTGACATGCTCGGCACATACGATCACGTATGCACACGATGTACGCCGCACGGGCCTGTGGTGGATATAATTGATGCCGGGCCCGGAAGAGATTGCGCCTGCCCTTAAGAGTTTGGAACTGGGTGGAGAAAATATAGGTTGTCTTGGTGGCTCGGCCTTTGGTGCCCACGGTCGCCCGCGGTGCAACACGAGGATGATATATTCCCGGCAACTGCAGCTGCGGCTCCGTCCGTACGTACGTACGTCTTGATGCACGGTCCATTCGGTGTTTGGCGAGATTTCGAGACTCCTGACCGCACTTGCTCTTCGCTCACAACGGGCTTACCTTCCGAGTACCGCTATGCAAAAACGCGCTACCGTGTGCGTCCATGAACGGAATGAAACATCGCTTCGTTCGTCTTGACGCGTGCATTTTCGAATGCCGCGTGTTACGGCACCTACAGCCTCATGGTGCGGTAATAACGTTTTGTTGCGTTTACGTGATCGCATACACTTACGTAGGTGCCACGTGTGTCCGTGCTTACTGCTTCAACAATCGTATACACCCATTTTCTGTTCTCGTTACCGGGAAAAAGCGCGCTCGCCCAGCAGTGCACGAGACTGTTCGACCGAACTTCTAATGATCCGAATGCCCCGGTAACAAGCACAACTTTCGAAAGTAGTAGGCGACGGAGAGAGAAGAAAAAAGAACGAGTGACAGTATAATTTCGTGGCGCAATCCTCGCGTGCACGGTCTATTAGACTAATCCGAATCGTTGTTTCGGGACGTAATTCACGGGCGTGCATCGTTAAGCCGCCGTTTGGGCGATCGCGCGAAACAGGTCTCGGGTTTACGCACGTCTAATAATGGTCATTTCGGTGTACCTCCTGCCGAGGAGTGACCGTCCGCTTCCTGCGTTACGAGTTACTTAATTAACGTTTGCGCGAAGCGACCGTGAAGAGGCAGAGCGCAGTCGCGGCTAGCCATTCTTACGTACGCCACGCTCGTCCCGTTATAATCGCAAGTGGTAAATCGAGACCAAACAATGTCGACCGCGTCGCGGCAAATTACTCCGCCGCCTATCATCATCTTTCGGTTTTTCCCCTCTAATTTCTCGCGTTTCATCTCACCTGATTCGGTATGTCGCTTCTTAGACGGCCAGCGACCGTTATTACCAAGATTGCACCCCTTTATGATTTTCACCGAGGCCTCCGCAAGACGCGTATACCGACGTGCCATTGAGGTTCCAGAAGAACTATGAATGTGCCCTCGAAAGTGGATGATTCGATGGCACAGAGTAGATAAGAACACGCAACCGATAGATGCCGATTCATGCGTTGAATGGTTCGCGGAAGCAGCTGGGTGGACTAGAATAGTCGAACGTTGCGGCCGTGGTTAGTAGAGAACCGTTGAAGACCACCGGGAGGAACGGATGATCCGGCTTGGCGCCCGGGGGCTCGCATCGAACCGAATCCCAGCAGCACCAGCTTCGCCACCACCACCTACCGTCCATCCGCGGATTGAGATCGGCGCGCGTGCACGGAGTACGGAGCAGAGACCGGTCCGGCGTTGCGTGCGCGACTCGCATTACGCCGTTGAATATTTCATTCATAAGCCGGGGCCGGAGAGCCTATCGCGGTATTCCGCGAACGTGTAGAGTGCGCGCAACGATCATGCCTACTAAGGTATATACACACGCTACCATCGGCGCTGTTCCTGCCGGCAATTACGTTCGCGGCCCCCGGAGCCGTGAATGAAACTCCGTGCTATCCCTCTTTTTTTTTCCCTTCCGCCTCCTCCTCCTTCACCTTCGCCCTCCCCTCGGCCCCTCCACCATCCGTTCTTCTTATCCTCGCCTCGCTCTTTCCTCCTCGAACCGTGGAGGGGCTACCTCGATGTCGTTTTTGCATGCCGGGGAAATAATGGCCCGTGCGCCGTTTTACATCGTGCCGACCGATGATGCACCTTGCCTGTAGCAGCACCGCGAGACGAATTCACGGGATTCCGCGTGATGCGGTTGCAGCTGCCGTGAAACGCGCCGGTCGACCTTCGGGCACATTTCAGGGTCGAAGGTCAGGCGGAGCGTCTCTCTTGAGCGCGTCGACGAGATGAGGCTGCGAGCCGGCTGTAACCTTTCTCGTTGGCAGTTGCCGAGACTCGAGGGCGTAGCCTTCTGGTGCGCGCCGTTCTTTTTCTCCCGAGCGCCTAGCGCTTGGACCTTATGACATGTAACTGTTCCGGCGCGTACCCGCGCGCGGGTACCGTCTGACTCACGGCTCGCACATGTGCTTCTTGCGGTAGATTCGAGATCTTGTTTACACGCTTAAACGTTTCAACTCTAACGAACCGCGATATCTGAATATCGTACCGCGAAAATGGCTGCCACTTAAACGAATTCATTATAAATACCTACGGGACAACGGTATTCGTTCATATACTGTACGCCATGGCGATTTTCCAGTTACATACTTCTGGACGGAATATGCCTGACGTAGGCGAGCGAAGTGGCGCATCTGAATGGCTCGCCGATCGTTGATGTAACGTCGCTAATGACGCTCCCCATGTCCGCGCTGACCGATCTGTCCTTTATGCTTGCAGAACTTCCGGGAGCATCGCATCGACGGCGCGGCGCTGCCTCTTCTATCAGAGGACCACCTGACGGGCCCGATGGGCATGAAGCTTGGCCCGGCTCTGAAGCTGCGCGCTCTCCTCGCGCGGAAGCTCGGCGCCTGCACTGTCTGTTTGCACTGCGCTCACTGCCATCAGACGCCGCTTCCGGCACTGAGCGCCGCGGCAGCGGCTGCTGCGACGCAACAGCAACAGCAACAGCAGCAACAGCAACAGCAACAACAGCAGCAGCAGCAACAGGCGCCCGGCAGACGACCGAGCAGCACCGGAAACTGACAAACACTGGCGGAGACTCCCACGTTGGGGCCCGAGGCAGCGACGACAGCGTGCGCAGCAGACTCCCCGGACCCGAACCGGGCTCTCAGGATAGAACGGCGCGTACCCCGTCCGGTGCGCAAGCCGGAGGTGGTCTTCAAGAAACCGATCAAGCAGTGACACGCGATCGACGGCCGAGAACGACCACCGCGACGACGAACGCTGCGTGCGCGATATGCGCAGAGACTGACGCCGATCATTTGGGGAGGCATAGCGCGATACTCGTATTATACTCGGGAGTTCAGTTCGGAGACTCCGCCTTTTGTCAGTACCTATGTACCTAAAGAGAATGATGTCGAGGGACGCTGGTCCAGGACGCGAGCGAAGAGTGGTCCGTAGGCGAATTCGACGCTCGACGCTGCCTGGCGGTGAGAGAGAGGGAGAGGGAGAGTGACGCTTGAGGGTGCGATTTTGTGCCGGGGTGTCAATCATTTAACGCTCTACTTTCGTACCGGAGTACTTATTGTTCACGACGCTCTAACTTCCTGCGCGGTGAAGTCGAGAACGTTGAGGAGTGTCTAATGTTAGAGATCTATATTTTTTTCGCCCAGACGAGATTGTCAGCATCCGACGGCTTCTCGGTTGAGGGACAGAGAACGGTTGGAAGGTGAGGATGGGAAGGGTTGTGAATGTACCTAACGTTGACGAAGTAGATCCTTCTTGCGAGGTGTAATGTAGCTTAACCGATCTAGGTTGTCGAGATAAATATTTGTCGATTACTCGTACGTATATATACATTGAGGAGTAGAAGCTTGTGAAGTGCAATGGGAAGGTTTGATGTGAGGAGGTGTGTGCGATCCTCGTCGAGCGTGCCGTTTGTCAGCAACAGTCATGTTTAAGTGTGTGCAATTGTGTGCCTTGACGTAGAATGGCGAGAAGGGGTGACGATGGAAAAGGGATAGAGAGAACGTTTCACGGGACAAGTCTGTAACCTGGTCCGAACTTTCGAAATAGTGATTACGTGATACAAATCTGTAGAAAATTATTCAGCCTGGCGCAGTCAATATTTCTGACGATGCCGAATATGTCGATAACCGTACGTCGAAGCAAATCTTGGTGCTTGAATTTATACGTTTACAATCCTAAATCGAATGCAATTGATACGCACACTCGGAGAGTAAACGTACAGATTTCTCAGCAAGATGGTACTCAGGTTTTTAATTGAATGAAAAGAAATCGTGTGCGGAGCGATAGAAGATTCGTATAAATGAAATGTTCTGCATAATTTTGTCTACTATCGTGCATAATTGAGCAAAGTGGCCGTATTTGATACCTAAGCATCTGCTTGACGTTCTGGTACGAAACATGATTTGAGATATGCCTAGAGTGTATGAATGGTATGAATATATCGAATCGTCGACTAAGTCAGGACAAGTGAAGCAAAAATCAATTACGAAACGAGTGCCTAACTACTTCAAAGTCTTCCAATGTGAGTCGTAACACTTCAATACTCTTATAATCGCATGAAACGCACGAATTAGTGCCTCGCGGACAGTATAACTTACGATTAGTAAGGTTATGTGTTCCAATCAGTTTTTAAAGTTAAAAAGATAAATTAATATCACGTGAGTACATACGCAGACGTATGTAATCTAAGAAAGGTATGAATGAACCGTACGTTTGTGAGCGAGCAGAGAAGCAAGCGATGAAAAGAGAGATAACGATCGAGATTGAGAGCAAAAAAGCAGAGAGACGACCTAATTAGCGAGAATTATGTGCAATAACAATAAACACGTTTCGACGGATACTTTTAACCATAGTGGATACGTATTTGCTCAAATCGTTGTTTCTTTTATATATTTTAACGAAGTTTTTATATGGATGGTTACGATGATAAATATACTAAATTATATTTTTGCTAATGCTGTATGTGCAAACAAAAAAAAATTAAATTCACGTATATGCGAGTGCGGGATGCGCACACGCTCGCATTATAAATATATATATATATATATATACATATATAGATGTATATGTAAAGAAAGAGACACAGTATATGTATAGCGTCAACAATAAGTATCTAGTGTTTATGAGCCGCCGATACACATAGACGTTAGATAATTGTACATTTTCTTCCTTTTCTTTCCAACGTACGCCGGAGACGTTTATTTATTTAGAGATAAAGTCCCTGTCGCCTTATTGTATGCGCTGTAACGATTAATACATAAGATGCGGAGATAGTTCGGGATATGAGATAGCGCTATATACCGTTTTGTGCACTGGAAAGACAAGATGATCGGTACGGATGAGCAGTATTTTTAGATTTACATTAGCCTGAACGTACTGCAGAAATTATATACTTATGGATATATACATTCAGATATACACACACCCACACAAGAACACGGAGAGACACACAACACGTACATTGGTGGAATATCGCGTACAACAAAGACAGGTTCGGACCCGTCAATTTGGTCTTACGAAAGATAACGTACTTCCTATTTCGAATTTGTATCGAGTGTGTATGGGTAAATTTGATGTCTATCCGCGATACGTCTCTTACACGTTTTAGTGTCAACCGAGAATGATGTTCGATGGGAAACGCTCAAACAGTTCGATGCGATTCGACCTGAATCGTAACAGCGATCGATGGCGTTTTTTTTTTGTTTTTGTTTTAGATAATTACGCGCTGAAGGACATGGGAGACGCGATATAACACTAACAGGAGCTAGCGGCTTTTACTTAAACGAAATCACTGTACATAAATAACGATTAAGCATTTATTTATATCGTGGCTTTTACGAATGGAAGCGTAGTATTTTATTTAGCCTCGTAGCCGAGGTTCATGCACATCATCACTTGTGCAGCGTCAGGGCTGCATCACGCGCGCACCACTTCTTTTTTCGAGCAGCAGGATCGTTCGAATTGAATGAGTAGGAAGATCGTGGGAGGGAACGTTGCGACATATGTAGATTAAGAGAGCGGCGGGAGGCCAGATGGGCGGTATGTAACAAACGGCGATATGTACATGCAGAGAGGAAGGTGAAAAAAAAAAAGAAGAAATCGAGCGACAAGGCAACTTTGTGATACTTCAATTTCTACCCACTTCCGTCATCCTCCGTTTTATCCCCCTACGTCATTTTACTTACAGTGCATTGTATATCAACGCTCACTACTTCCATCCCTCCAAACCCTCACCCCCTTTTTATTTCTCAAGCGCAAGTCTGTCGTGTATTATTTTACAATTAACTGTCGTAATATAATATGTATAGTAGAAATTAATGGTGAAAAGAGAAAAACAGTACATTGTTTCTGTTAAAATAAACTTGTTGAAAAATAGATACGTGCGGATTCGATTACCTGCCAAACGATCCTCCGAACATATGTGAACTGACATAACCTATTTTTTTATAGAATTAGTTTTTCATAGAATTATTGAAAAGTAATAAAATGGAAAATGATCGTAGGTTTCATTTTATACTCACTTAATAAAAATGTAAAATTGTGTTCTGTATGAAAATAATTTTATAATATTTATCATTTTCTAAGAACAAGTACGAGTAAATAATGCCAGAAAGCTGTGTAAAATCTTACTCCTAAGACATTATTTATGTTCGAACTATTACAATAAAATACAGGTGTAAAAACATAACCTAAATGTTTATTCTCTTATTTTATATCTCACACTACATTTATGAAATACAAATAACGCGGTCATCGCAAATCACACTCTAACAAGATACATTATATAACAATAACTTAGAATCTCCAAAGTATTCGTCAACTGTATAACGCATTACCACATGCACGGTAGTCAGTCTTGCTTAAATCAATCTTGCCTAAAACAAATATATGAATATAAACAACATTGCGAAAACTCGGTAACCGCAATAAAATCCATGCGAGCAACAAATCTTTCAGGCACTCACCCCTTCATGAATAGCCAGAACTCCGTCTTCCTCCGAGTTCAAGATCTCAACGTAAGCCTTCTTACTGTCATCGACCTTGACAACTTTCCCGGTGCATTTTCCGCCGACAAGGCTTCCGGAAATGACGTCACAGTAGGCTCCAGGTGGTAAGCAACTGTCGAATGTCCTCTGCAGGTCTTTTCCCTCCCCATTGATTGCAATAAATCCCACGTTGCCGCGACAGAACGCGATCTGATTGCTGCCATTATCCCACCAGTGGTTCAATTTCGTGTCGTTGACAGCGTTGCGAAAGCGTACCATATTATAAATTTGACGCCAACGATGCTCGCATACCCAGCCGTTGCCGCAGGTGTCGTCGTCATGAATAATCGGTGACAGAGTGTTGCCTTCAGAGTCTGATGGCGGACCAGCATTGAAGTCTTGGAAATCGAACGAGCTCATGACACGCGGTGTTCCGTAGGGGTGTGCCAGCATAAAAGCGACCGCCATCTGGAAAAGATTTACTGCTATGATGAAGTCACCTCGTAAGTATTCTTGGCTCTCGACGAATATTTGTAGCACTGTCCAAACTTTCAACGCTAGGTAAGAATCTTGCTATAATGCAATTTGCATAAGGTATTTAACCCTAAGAAAAACAACCTTTTCTTAGGTTAAGTAGAGTTAAGCTCACAGCTGTTACAATTTGCCGAGTTAGAAGAAAAATTTCAGCCAATGGTTTCATATATTCAATGTTCTTTTAATCGCATTTCATTGGTTACAAAGAAAACGATGTCTAATTTGATTAATATAATGAAAATCAAAAAGGCTCACCTTGTACAGCTTGGACGACTTGTACGTAAGCGCATTGTTGTCACTGGATCGTTGGGTGTCGTGATTATCGATGAATACGAAAGCGTCCTTCGAAGACATCAAACCCCACGCTTCACCCCAATTTACGAACCACTTCAGAAGGTTGTGACCCCTCATCGAGTTGCTCACTTCATAACCGTATTTGAATTCCGTTACCACGGCGAAACCGTTGTACTCGTCCCTCGAAATACCTTCGCCGTTCAAATCGATAACTTCTTGAAATATGTACGGACGGGCATTCTCCGGAAAACCGTGTCTGGTATTTAGGTTCTTCAGTCTATGGTAGATTACCTTCAGATCGCTCGGCCACATGTGCTTGGCTGCATCGATCCTGTGCATGAAATAAAAATATCTGAAATGGCAACGATTTCCGTATAATAATTCAGGGAACCTGTGAATTTAATAGTGTCAAACTTTGTATTGGTGGGAATCCGGATGTTTCTACATTTTGTTACAATGTAATTATAATATTTTCCAGAGTATGCAGCATATATAAATATGTGAAATAAATGTAAATAATATAAAATACACGTATTAGACCGAATTAAACCAGACAATTCATAAAAGGATGCGCCCAAGTATGTCGGAAATATGTGTGTACAGAATGTGATGCGTCAATTTGCACCTGCATAAGGAAAACATAAAAGTTAGAGGGAAATGTGTACGGAACGTGATAAGGCGACTGTTGGCTAAGAGAACGTGAGCGTTATACCTAAAAGACGTTGAAAAGTTACGCTTTGATCGAAGACAAACAACTGCGTACAAACCTAAAGCCTGCCACTCCCGCATCAATGGCTTCGTTCATGAAGTCGACAATTTTCCTCCTGACATACTCGGTCGTTTGATTGAGGTCATGAAGGCCGACCAGTTCGCAATTTCGCACATTCTCCGGGTTATTGTAGTCGGTGATGGCGCAGTAACTGTGAAAATCTGCGGAAGTGTACGGAACCGCCGGGTAGTCTAACTGGAAAGTGTTTGCACGGGAGCCGCCTGTGCCGATTGACACCTTATGATTGGCCGCCATATGATTGACCACCGTGTCAACGTATATCCGCACGCCGGCATTGTTACATCTCTTCACCATCTCCCGAAACTCCTTCTCTGTACCGGAGCGCGTGTTCCACAAGTAAGATATCGGCTGATAGCGTTCCCACCACGGCCTGTTCTCCACAATCACGTTTTCTTGGATAGGTGAAACCTACGTGCAACCGAGGGAACTATCGTTAGCGTGTTTATCATTTTCGATTAGCTAATAGATTTTCGAACACGATAAAAAATTAGTTCTAAAAAAAATTGTACGGTGAATTATGCTATATGCGTAAATAGATGATAATACTAATGTACACATTGTTTAGTATTATGCTATTATAGAAGATTGAACGCGTTCGTAGAGTCGGACTGTTACTTCGTGTTGTAAAAAATGGTTAGGTGCAATGAGAGAAAAATTGTTTTGTCACCTGAACACCGGCGTATCCCATCGGGGCGAGGAAATCTTCGCACTCATTGGCAATATCCAGCCACTTCCACTCGAAGAGGTGCACCATTGTTCCATGGCCTCTGACATAATGTGGATCCTTGTGAGCGAGCGCCGCTGACAGCAGTGCTAACAGGGCAGCGACTAGCAGCATACTGAAGTGTGATGTAGCGAATTATCTGGCTCACAATATATAGCCAGGCTTCCGAGAGCTAATCGTTCGCGCACTTCCAAAGGTCAGTCACTGTTCCGTTGATCAGCGATGAGTAGCATCTGTTAAGGTGAGCTTCGTAACGGATGTTTTTCAAGAATTCTAATGTAGAGCGATTTTTGCATGTAGTTGTGTTAGGCACTTTGTGAGAAGTATTAACGGATACTAATAGGTGTTGATAGAAATTAGCAGATAATGAGAGATGTGATGAGATATCAATAGATTTTAATACCTTTTAATCGAACATCTGTCACGTATCGCGTTTAAGGGCGTGTTCACCTTTTACCAGCCTTTTCGAAGCGTAACTCCAAGGTGAACTTCTACAGAGACTGCCTACACGTTTTTCGTGAAATTTTGTACACATGTTTACTGCGGCTTGGGAACTATTTTTTTTTATATTACAACAATTGAATATGTTTTGATTGTACACTGTACAGATACGAATACACGGTTTGTAAGACTGGACGTTGCCGCATCATCGACCATTTCAATCATCTATTTTCTTAGAACTGATGAGTATGGTTATAACCTGTAACACTAGTGAATAGAGTAAAATTGATTCTGATTGCTATATGAGCACTCTGTAAGAACCAAGGTTTTGGATTTTTAAATTGCCTAAAATGGGATAATATTAGGGGTCTTTAGGATTGCCTGATCAAAATGTTGATTCGATTAACCAGTGGGAAGAAATTGTTTCAACGAAGTACAGAGTCACGGTTTGCGAAGATGTTTAAACTTAGGTACAGAACTTTCGGCTTCCTGGAAAACACATTACCAAACGCTTAATATTGTGCTTCGGATCCGGAATCCTTCTTTAAAATTCATTGACATGATTCTACAAAGTCTACGCAGTGAAGATAAAAATGGCAAAATAAAAACTAGAATTTTGAACCGGTACAGGTAAATGCCACCTTAATTTGTGTTCAGAGTTATTCTAATTCTGATGATTAAAATGATCTGTTTCGTTAACTTAAAAATATCATAGAACTGCTGTAACTTTTACTTTAATTGTCATTAAGAAGCATTTTCATGAATCGTCCGTTTGGATGGACTGTGCGCAACTGGTTTCTCGATTTCACACTGGATACATTATACGAAACGATAAGGAAAAAATGGTCTTATCATTACAGCAAACGGATGTGTGGTTGTCAGAAGCTCTTTTTAATACGATAACTGTACCTCGAGCCATAAGGCTTTCTTCCCGCTAAGCCATTACGCCCGTTGTAAACATTATTGACAATCAATTCCAGTCAGGAGTTGTTAATGCTGATAAATTTTGTTTATGATTAAAGTGTACGGCGTAACGCGAAGGACTTTGCACGCGTAGATATTACACGTTTCTTTACCGAACTGCATTCAGCGCACGTACACGGACAGTTTCGATCACATTCACAGAGTGACAGATTGTTGCATTCAAAACATACATAATTAACGACACAGAACGTCATACTGATCTCTCAGCAATATAATATTCACAAAATTATTATTGAATGCAACGCAGATGTCATACTGTAGGATAGAAAATTATGTACATAATTGAAACGTATTACACAAGTTCGACTACTCTTGTCTATAAGTGAAAACAAATTTTCGAAACCGGTAGTGCCGAATTACTTCAATGTGTTTCAATTTGAACGGTAGTCCATGAATATTCTTATACATAGGTATTAAATAGTCTTGTGCGCCATGATTATTTTATCTCTTTTTTATGTCTTTTTCTAAAATGAACAGGAAATCTCAGAAACGTCCATTAAATTTATTTGCGAAGATATTGTTTCTTTCGGAAGTATTATAACAAATCACAGGTATAATAACAAAACTTTAACATTTATTCTTTTATTTTTGATTCCATACTATGGGAATACAATATGACATTAATGAAACACTCGACACATCAGCATGATACACTTAACATAATCTCGGTCAAGTCGACTTTGCCTGAAACAAAAATGACGATGGTGCGTGAGACAAAATCACGAAACATCGTAAAAATCCAACAAAATATCTTTCCGGAACTCACCCCTTGATGAATAGCCAAAACTCCATCCACCTCCGAACTTAAGATTTCAATGTAAGCCTTGTTTTTGTCATCGACTGTAACAACTTTTCCGGTGCATTTACCGTCGACAAGATTTCCAGAAATTACGTCGCAGTAGACTCCGGGCGGTAAGCAACTGTCGAATGTTCTCTTCAGGTCTTTTCCCTCTCCATTGATCGCAATAAATCCAATGTTACCGCGACAGAACGCGATCTGATTGTTGCCATTATCCCACCAGTTGTTCAATTCCGTGTCGTTGACGGCGATACGAAAGCGCACCATGTTATAAATTTGACGCCAACGATGCTCGCATATCCAGCCGTTGCCGCAGGTGTTGTCGTCATAAATAATCGGCGACAGAATGTTCTCGGCAGAATCTGACGGCGGGCCTTGATTGGGTTCTAGGAAATCGAAGGAGCTCATGACACGCGGCGTTCCGTAGGGGTGTGCCAGCATAAAGGCTACTGCCATCTGGAAACGATTTGCTACCATGATGCAATCACCTCATAATTAGTTGCCTTTCATCTAAGGATATCACCCGCATTGTTCGCTTGCTTCTGGCAGATTCCAATTTGTGGCGCTTCTCAGATGTATTATTAGACGTGAATGCAAAGTACATTGATTGTACCATTTCTGTCTGCCCGAATAAGGAACGGCATTCACAAGTGGATGGCAGTGACGGGCAGTCGTAAAATATTAGATATTCTGTACATCTAATAATCTCTGCCACTAATATTACGAAACTGAAAAAACTCACCTTGTACAGCTTAGGTGTCTTAAAATTAAGCACAGTATCGCCAGCATTTCGTTGGGTATAGGTATAATCGATGAATACCAAAGCATCCTCTGACGGAGCCAGACCCCACGCTTCAACCAAATTCTTAAGCGACTTTAGAGGATGAACACCCCTCATTGTGATGCTGAGTTCATAACCGTATTCGACTTCTGTTATGACACCCAACTTGGTATACTCGTACTTTGAAACATTTCCAGTACCATATTTGAAAAAATGTTGTAATATGTAGGGAGGGACATTCTCCGGAAAACCATGTGCGGTACTTAAGTTCCTTAGTCTAGAGTAAATTACTTCCAAATCGCTAGGCCACATGCACGAAATTGCATCAAGTCTGTTATTAAAATTAAAGTATTTGAGATCAAATCAGAGGCATGAAATTCTTGGAGAGTGTTAATTTAATAGGGTGAAACTTTGGATTTTTCTGATTTAAATACATGTCCATTTTTCTATAATGTGATATAAGCTTACTACATTATAAAATTGGTACAGATGAATATATGATATATATAATTGACTGAAGATCAAAAAGCCTATACAAACCTAAAACCAGCCACTCCCGCATCAATCATCTCGTTCATGATGTTTACAATTTTCTCCCTGACGTATTCGATCGTCTGATTGAGATCATGGTTACCCATTAGTTCACAATTTCGCATATCCATTGCATCACTGTTCTCGGTGATTTCACAGTAACTATGAAAATCCTCCGAAGTATACGGAACGGACGGATAGTTTCTCAGAAAAGTATTTGCAGTGGAGCCGCCTGTGCCGATTGCTACATTAGAATCACTCGTCATATGATTGATCACCGCATCGACGTATATTCGAACTCCGACATTGTTACATCTCTTTACCATCTCTCGAAACTCGCTCGGCGTACCGGAACGCGTGTGCCAATTGTAGGATATCGGTTCATAGCGCTCCATCCAGGGCCTATTAACCCTCGGACTCCCACGATGGGTCACTTTTTCGGCGCCTAAAGAGCGGCAACCCTTCATACACAGCATTCTATAATGTTGCACGCCACAGGAGTCAATGTGACGACACAGTTCCGAAACTGTAAAGCGACGGTTACCGACTCGGCGTCACCACTGATACACTTCTCGACGTATATGAAATGATGAATTTTTTGCTTATATTATTTCTGTAAAATCTTGCATAGCCGATATCAGAAATGCGACACGGTAATCAAGATGGGTCAATTGAACCCGAAGCCTGAAGATTGTCAACCCATTTTTTGAGTAAAGTTAAAATGTTTGCCTACGTGCATTTTAGCGATATTAGAATGTATGTTAGACGTTGACAATTTGTTTATATATAGTTTACAACATATTGAACAAAATAAAAATGTTTGCTTATTTTCTGGCTACATACATATTTACATTCTTCGTGGTGTTTTGAATTTGTTTATAAATTGTTTACAAAATGTTTCGAACAAATTTTAAATTTTCGCCCACGAACATTTCCACGACGTTGCAAAGTATTTCACACATTGTCAACAATTTGTTTATAAATTGTTTATAACATTTTTTGAACAAAATTGAAATTTTCGCCTATGAACATTCCTACGACGTTGCAAAGTATTTTACACATTATTAACGATTTGTTTATAAATTGTTTATAAGATTTTTTTACACATAACCAGGACCTAACCGGCATCCGGGTATTCGTAATAATTATCGTTATTATTATTGTTATTATTGTTGTTATTGTTATCATTGTTAACATTATCATTATCATTATCATTATCATTACAATTGCCAGTTGCCAGTCGCCAGTCGCCAGTGGCCAGTGGCCAGTCGCCGGTGGCCAGTCGCCGGTGGCCAGTGGCCAGTGGCCAGTCGCCAGAAGCCAGTCGCCGGTGGCCAGTCGCCGGTGGCCGGTGGCCGGTGGCCGGGGCCAGTCGCCGGTGGCCGGTTGCCAGTTGCCAGTGGCCAGTCGCCAGTTGCCAGTCGTCAGTTGCCAGTCGCCAGTGGCCCAGTCGCCCAGTTGCCCAGTTGCCCAGTCGCCCAGTCGCCCAGTCGCCCAGTTGCCGGTGGCCCGGTGGCCAGTCGCCCAGTCGCCCAGTGGCCCAGTCGCCCAGTGGCCCAGTCACCAGTGGCCCAGTCGCCAGTGGCCCAGTTGCCCAGTCGCCCAGTCGCCCAGTTGCCAGTGGCCCGGTGGCCAGTCGCCCAGTCGCCCAGTGGCCCAGTCGCCCAGTGGCCCAGTCGCCAGTGGCTCAGTCGCCAGTGGCCCAGTTGCCCAGTCGCCCAGTGGCCCAGTTGCCAGTGGCCCAGTTGCCCAGTCGCCCAGTGGCCCAGTCGCCAGTGGCCCAGTCTCCAGTGGCCCAGTTGCCCGGGCGACTGGGCGACTGGGCAACTGGGCCACTGGCAACTGGGCGACTGGGCCACTGGCGACTGGGCCACTGGCGACTGGGCCACTGGGCGACTGGGCCACTGGGCGACTGGGCGACTGGCCACCGGGCCACTGGCAACTGGGCGACTGGGCGACTGGGCAACTGGGCCACTGGCGACTGGGCCACTGGCGACTGGGCCACTGGGCGACTGTGCGACTGGGCAACTGGGCCACTGGCCACCGGGCCACTGGCAACTGGGCGACTGGGCCACTGGGCGACTGGGCAACTGGGCCACTGGTGACTGGGCCACTGGGCGACTGGGCGACTGGCCACCGGGCCACTGGCAACTGGCAACTGGCAACTGGCAATTGTAATGATAATGATAATGATAATGTTAACAATGATAACAATAACAAGAATAATAACAATAATAACAATAATAACAACAATAATAACAATAATAATAACGATAATAACGATATTAACCCTTTCGCTACGGCAGTCCGTTCCGCGAGAGTAGCGCCACTGAACGGGGCACCGCGCCGCGCAGTGTGCACATTGCGCATCGGTAATCTTCGATGTTCGCACTTACGTCTTTCAATGGCACTTTGGAATTGTCTTGTATGTATACTTTTTTAAGAGTTATGTAACAACTGTTTCGTCATATTATACAGAAAAACATAAAAATTCTGAAATTTCAGAATACCCACAATGTACGTAGGTATATTGTCTGGTCTCGCGGACACCGACTATAGTCGGCACCCGTACACACAGCACGTCTCGCGGACACCGACTATAATCGGCATCCGTACACACAGCACGTCTCGCGTCCGCCGACTATAGTCGGTGTCCGTAGCGAAAGGGTTAATAACAATAATAACGGTAATAATAACAATAATAATAACGATAATTATTACGAATACCCGGATGCCGGTTAGGTCCTGGTTATGTGCCGGTTAGGTCTACCCGGACCTTCTTTTTTTTGTTTATTCCGAGGAGGAAGGGAAATGCATTTACTATAGTCGGCAGCCGTACACACAGCACGTCTCGCGGACACCGACTATAATCGGCATCCGTACACACAGCACGTCTCGCGTCCGCCGACTATAGTCGGTGTCCCTAGCGAAAGGGTTAACATCTGAGTCCCACACTACCCGGTCAAACATCTTGGTCGGTTGTGCGTAAATGCATTTCCCTTCCTCCTCGGAATAAACAAAAAAAAGAAGGTCCGGGTAGACCTAACCGGCACATAACCAGGACCTAACCGGCATCCGGGTATTCGTAATAATTATCGTTATTATTATTGTTATTATTACCGTTATTATTGTTATTAACCCTTTCGCTACGGACACCGACTATAGTCGGCGGACGCGAGACGTGCTGTGTGTACGGATGCCGATTATAGTCGGTGTCCGCGAGACGTGCTGTGTGTACGGGTGCCGACTATAGTCGGTGTCCGCGAGACCAGACAATATACCTACGTACATTGTGGGTATTCTGAAATTTCAGAATTTTTATGTTTTTCTGTATAATATGACGAAACAGTTGTTACATAACTCTTAAAAAAGTATACATACAAGACAATTCCAAAGTGCCATTGAAAGACGTAAGTGCGAACATCGAAGACTACCGATGCGCAATGTGCACACTGCGCGGCGCGGTGCCCCGTTCAGTGGCGCTACTCTCGCGGAACGGACTGCCGTAGCGAAAGGGTTAATATCGTTATTATCGTTATTATTATTGTTATTATTGTTGTTATTATTGTTATTATTGTTATTATTCTTGTTATTGTTATCATTGTTAACATTATCATTATCATTATCATTACAATTGCCAGTGGCCCAGTTGCCCAGTCGCCCAGTGGCCCAGTCGCCCAGTTGCCAGTGGCCCGGTGGCCAGTGGCCCAGTTGCCCAGTCGCCCAGTCGCCCAGTGGCCCAGTCGCGAGTGGCCCAGTCGCCAGTGGCCCAGTTGCCCAGTCGCCCAGTCGCCCAGTTGCCAGTGGCCCGGTGGCCAGTCGCCCAGTCGCCCAGTGGCCCAGTCGCCCAGTGGCCCAGTCGCCAGTGGCCCAGTCGCCAGTGGCCCAGTCGCCCAGTTGCCAGTGGCCCGGTGGCCAGTCGCCCAGTCGCCCAGTGGCCCAGTCGCCCAGTCGCCCAGTTGCCAGTGGCCCGGTGGCCAGTGGCCCAGTTGCCCAGTCGCCCAGTTGCCAGTGGCCCGGTGGCCAGTCGCCCAGTCGCCCAGTTGCCCAGTGGCCCAGTTGCCCAGTCGCTCAGTCGCCCAGTCGCCCAGTTGCCCAGTGGCCCAGTTGCCCAGTCGCCAGTGGCCCAGTTGCCCAGTGGCCCAGTCGCCAGTGGCCCAGTTGCCCAGTCGCCCAGTTGCCAGTGGCCCGGTGGCCAGTCGCCCAGTCGCCCAGTGGCCCAGTCGCCCAGTCGCCCAGTTGCCAGTGGCCCGGTGGCCAGTGGCCCAGTTGCCCAGTCGCCCAGTTGCCAGTGGCCCGGTGGCCAGTCGCCCAGTCGCCCAGTTGCCCAGTGGCCCAGTTGCCCAGTCGCTCAGTCGCCCAGTCGCCCAGTTGCCCAGTGGCCCAGTTGCCCAGTCGCCAGTGGCCCAGTTGCCCAGTGGCCCAGTCGCCAGTGGCCCAGTTGCCCAGTCGCCCAGTTGCCAGTGGCCCGGTGGCCAGTCGCCCAGTCGCCCAGTCGCCCAGTTGCCAGTGGCCCGGTGGCCAGTGGCCCAGTTGCCCAGTCGCCCAGTCGCCCAGTCGCCCAGTGGCCCGGTGGCCAGTCGCCCAGTCGCCCAGTGGCCCAGTCGCCAGTGGCCCAGTTGCCCAGTCGCCCAGTCGCACAGTGGCCCAGTCGCCCAGTCGCCCAGTTGCCAGTGGCCCGGTGGCCAGTGGCCCAGTTGCCCAGTCGCCCAGTCGCCCAGTTGCCAGTGGCCCGGTGGCCCGGTGGCCAGTCGCCCAGTCGCCCAGTGGCCCGGTGGCCAGTGGCCCAGTCGCCAGTGGCCCAGTTGCCCAGTTGCCCAGTCGCCCAGTCGCCCAGTGGCCCAGTCGCCAGTTGCCGGGCAACTGGGCCACTGGCGACTGGGCCACTGGCCACCGGGCCACCGGGCCACTGGGCGACTGGGCGACTGGCCACCGGGCCACTGGCAACTGGGCGACTGGGCGACTGGGCAACTGGGCGACTGAGCGACTGGGCAACTGGGCCACTGGGCAACTGGGCGACTGGGCCACTGGCGACTGGGCCACTGGCCACCGGGCCACTGGGCGACTGGGCGACTGGCGACTGGGCAACTGGGCCACTGGCCACCGGGCCACTGGCAACTGGGCGACTGGGCAACTTGGCCACTGGGCGACTGGCCACCGGGCCACTGGCAACTGGGCGACTGGGCGACTGGCCACCGGGCCACTGGCAACTGGGCGACTGGGCAACTGGGCCACTGGCGACTGGGCCACTGGCCACCGGGCCACTGGGCGACTGGGCGACTGGGCAACTGGGCCACTGGGCAACTGGGCGACTGGGCCACTGGCGACTGGGCCACTGGCCACCGGGCCACTGGGCGACTGGGCGACTGGCCACCGGGCCACTGGCAACTGGGCGACTGGGCGACTGGGCAACTGGGCCACTGGCCACCGGGCCACTGGCAACTGGGCGACTGGGCGACTGGGCGACTGGCCACCGGGCCACTGGCAACTGGGCGACTGGGCAACTGGGCCACTGGCCACCGGGCCACTGGGCGACTGGGCGACTGGCCACCGGGCCACTGGCAACTGGGCGACTGGGCGACTGGGCAACTGGGCCACTGGCCACCGGGCCACTGGCAACTGGGCGACTGGGCGACTGGGCGACTGGCCACCGGGCCACTGGCAACTGGGCGACTGGGCAACTGTGCCACTGGCCACCGGGCCACTGGGCGACTGGGCGACTGGCCACCGGGCCACTGGCAACTGGGCGACTGGGCGACTGGGCAACTGGGCGACTGAGCGACTGGGCAACTGGGCCACTGGGCAACTGGGCGACTGGGCCACTGGCGACTGGGCCACTGGCCACCGGGCCACTGGGCGACTGGGCGACTGGCCACCGGGCCACTGGCAACTGGGCGACTGGGCAACTGGGCCACTGGCGACTGGGCCACTGGCCACCGGGCCGCTGGGCGACTGGGCGACTGGGCAACTGGGCCACTGGGCAACTGGGCGACTGGGCCACTGGCGACTGGGCCACTGGCCACCGGGCCACTGGGCGACTGGGCGACTGGCCACCGGGCCACTGGCAACTGGGCGACTGGGCGACTGGGCAACTGGGCGACTGGCCACCGGGCCACTGGCAACTGGGCGACTGGGCGACTGGGCCACTGGCAACTGGGCGACTGGGCGACTGGGCAACTGGGCCACTGGCCACCGGGCCACTGGGCGACTGGGCCACTGGGCGACTGGGCGACTGGCCACCGGGCCACTGGCGACTGGCAACTGGCAATTGTAATGATAATGATAATGATAATGTTAACAATGATAACAATAACAAGAATAATAACAATAATAACAATAATAACAACAATAATAACAATAATAATAACGATAATAACGATATTAACCCTTTCGCTACGGCAGTCCGTTCCGCGAGAGTAGCGCCACTGAACGGGGCACCGCGCCGCGCAGTGTGCACATTGCGCATCGGTAGTCTTCGATGTTCGCACTTACGTCTTTCAATGGCACTTTGGAATTGTCTTGTATGTATACTTTTTTAAGAGTTATGTAACAACTGTTTCGTCATATTATACAGAAAAACATAAAAATTCTGAAATTTCAGAATACCCACAATGTACGTAGGTATATTGTCTGGTCTCGCGGACACCGACTATAGTCGGCACCCCTACACACAGCACGTCTCGCGGACACCGACTATAGTCGGTGTCCCTAGCGAAAGGGTTAACATCTGAGTCCCACACTACCCGGTCAAACATCTTGGTCGGGTGTGCGTAAATGCATTTCCCTTCCTCCTCGGAATAAAAAAAAAAAGAAGGTCCGGGTAGACCTAACCGGCACATAACCAGGACCTAACCGGCATCCGGGTATTCGTAATAATTATCGTTATTATTATTGTTATTATTACCGTTATTATTGTTATTAATATCGTTATTATCGTTATTATTATTGTTATTATTGTTATTATTGTTATTATTATCGTTATTATCGTTATTATTATCGTTTAATTGTTATTATTGTTATTATTATCGTTATTATTGTTATTATTGTTATTATTATCGTTATTATCGTTATTATCGTTGGTATTGTTATTATTATCGTTATTATCGTTATTATTGTTATTATTATCGTTATTATTGTTATTATTATCGTTATTATCGTTATTATTATCGTTATTATCGTTATTATTATTGTTATCGTTATTATCGTTATTATTACCAATACCATTACCATTACCATTACCATTAGCATTACCATTATCATTATCATTATCATTTGACGATTCAACCATTTGTTTATAAATTGTTTATAAGATTTTTTTACACAATTCGTTAATAATGTGTAAAATACGTTGCAACGTCGTAGGAATGTTCATAGGCGAAAATTTGAATTTTGTTCAAAAAATGTTATAAACAATTTATAAACAAATTGTTGACAATGTGTAAAATACTTTGCAACGCCGTGGAAATGTTCGTGGGCGAAAATTTTAGATTTGTTCGAAAAATTTTGTAAACTATTTATAAACAAATTGAAAACACCACGAAGAATGTAAATATGTATGTACGCAGAAAATAAGATTTTCATGCAATAAATAATATAAATGTAACCATTGCTTTATACATTTATTTTCATGCCCTTTCAGTCATCACTTTTCGCTTCAATGGTAACGTCGAGTAAAAAGTAGTTTTGTCACGAGTGGCATTACCGGCTGCATGTTGGGTTGCCTATGTGCAGGCCGGGCAAATTTAGCCCATCGCGGGAGTGCGTGTCTCATTTTTAGTCTGGAGTCCGAGGGTTAAGCTTAATCATGTTTTCTTGGATAGGTGAAACCTAAGTGCATCGATGAAGCTCTCGTTAGTATGTTTGCCACTTTTGATTAGCCAATCGATTATTATTTTAAGGTGGATTTTGTTACATGTGCACGTATACGGTAATATTAATGTATTTCGCATAATACTACAATGAAAAATTGAAGACGCTTACATTGCTATTTTCTATCATGAATATGAAAATTACGATTTTGTTGGCACATCTAATTCCGTAGGTCGCAGGACGTTGCGTTTAGGAAATCGTCGGCAGAAATGAAAGAAAAAATGGCTTTGTCACCTGAACACCGGCGTATCCCGTCGGACCAAGGAACGTTTCGCATTCTTTGGCAATATCCAGCCATTTCCACTCGAAGAGGTGCACCATCACGTCATGGCCCCTGTCATAATGTGGATTTTTGTGAGCGAGCGCTTCTGGCAGTAGTGCTATTAGGGTTGCGACTAGCAGCATACTGAAGTGTGACAAAACGAATTACATAGTTGGCTCGCAATATATATCCATCGCCGTGGGAGGTCATACACTTGCAACGGCGAGTCGCTGTTATTTTGACCAGTGACGATTAGCTCGATTTTTCTACATAATTCTACGCATAGAAGGAGAATAAAGTGTTTAAAAATATATTTCTTGTTTTGTATGTCGTATAATTTATGCTTCGCTGTATAGTTATCGCGTTAAACAATGCCTCTGTCAACAAAACATGATGTAGCAATGATAAATGGACTGCGGAAGTTTTCGATAGTGTGACATTTACATAAATATGATAAATACATGCAAAACGTATGCCACATAAAAAAATAAAGAGAAAAGTTGCTAAATTTGGGCCGGCCGTAATATTGGACGACCACTGTGACTAGTACTGCGTAAGCAATTTCATGGACAATGAGTTTGGCATAGATAGTGATTTATTTGATGCAATGGTTACGCACTGACTTTCGTGCCAAGAATATTTTTCGAGTTTTGTATCCCTCGTTGGGAGGTGGTATCGTATTCTGCTAGTTTATATGGGAAATTAGCGCGCGAACATGACAGTTCTGCTTATCATTCTTCTAAAATAGCAGGCACCATTGTCATGAAAGCGTGGCATTGCAATCCGGCTTGTTACTCATCACTTTGACCCCTATACCTGCGACCCGTACAAAACATACTTAAGTAATGAACATTACTTACTGTCAATTTCAGCGACGAGTTGTTAATGTCAATGAGTTTTACTACGGTTAGTTTCAAGGAATGTATACACTTATTATTCATAGGTCACAACAGAACCGTAAAATTTTATTAAAATTTCTCAGTATAGAAAGAACATTACTATTGCTACGGAAATAACGCGATTGCGGTTAGCTGCATCGTAACACTATGACTTCTTCAACATCCGTGAGAATGATTCGCCGAGTCCATTCGCTTTTAGAGCTTTGCCTGGAAAGAAGATTATTGCTCAATTCGTGCGAACCAGTGGCACAGTGCCTCTTACATTCCGCATCTTTCGACTATAAATCAGTGCGCGTCGACGAACGTCCATTGTACGTATTCACTAGATCACATTTATCGATTCACGAGCTGCTACTCACCTTAATATGAACGGCGAGTGCGCCGTTCGTTTCATTTCGCAGTATTTCAATAAGAGCCCTGCCGTCGGGGCCCACTTGGACTGTTTTTCCGGTACATTTGCCGTTAACGAGGTCGCCAGACATAACGTCACAGTACGTTCCAGCCGGCAGTCCGGTTTGCAAAGTTTCGCGCAGATCTCCCTTGACATTGAATGCGGCGAAACCTTTGGCACCTCGCGAGAATGCAATCTGGTTATCCCCATTGGTCCACCAGTTTTTCAATTCCTCGTCGTTGACCAGGTTGCGGAACGCCACCATATTGTAGATTTCAGGCCATCTGTGCTCGCAGACCCAGCCGTTCGTGCAAGAACCATTGGCAGCGATCTTGGGAGAGATGATGTTCTCGTCGGAATCCATCGGAGGACCATGCGACGGGTTGTCAAATTCGAAGGAACTCATTATGCGAGGCATGCCGTACGGATGGCTCTGCATAAAGGCCACCGCCATCTGAGAAATATCGTTTCAACTCAATATTAATCTCCATTGCGACGGTACGCGTGCACGCTCGGCGTTCGTTACACTTGCGCCGGGTATATTATATATTCATCGCGGCGCACCGTGCAGAATTGTATCGAGAGTTGTATTGAGAATCGTATTGAAAATTGATCGCGTCGACGAGATTCAGATTAAAATTGTCAGCGGTAGTCGATCGTTTCGCGAACGGATTCGACGCGCCTACCTTATACTGCTTCGGATCCTTGTACGTCAAGATGGCTTTCCCGCCAGCACCGTGGCCCCTCTGATTATCATGATTGTCCACCATGACAAGAGCGTCGCTCGAGGGCAGCAGATTCCATGCATCACAATTTTCCCAGGTCGACAGTCTGCTGAGATTGTCCAGACCGCGGAACATGTATCCAAGGACGATTCCGAATTGGAATTCGATAACTGCTGCCAATGAGTTGTACTCCCTTTTACTGACACCCTCGTTGCCTAGATCGATCACTTCTTGGTAAATAAATGCGCGAGATTTTGGCGGAAAGCCGGCCTTTGTGTTCAAGTCGTTCATTCGACTGTAGATGACGTCAAGATCCTCTGGCCACATATGCTTGGCGGCGTCGACACTGCAAGAAATTTGAACTAGTATTCGAAAATTCGAAATGTTTTATCTTCTCAAATGTTGCCTTATTTTTATTGACGTACATAGATGACCCGATATATAAAAGCCAGACCAAAATTTCATCAAATGAGGTGCTTGCAAAACGAGCAAGTATTAAAAGCAACATATCAAACAAATCATTTTACTCCTCGGGTAGTTCTAGTATCATTGGTTAAATGAGTGTGAGAAACGCACCAAGAGAGATATGCATGGTGAAAGATGACGGAAAAAGCACAAAGATATTATTATTTAAATTATTCCTTACCCAATCCGCTAATTGCAAGGTCAAAGCTCAATAAAGAACGTAAGCAATGAAAATGTTCATGATAAAAGTCCAGAAAGACGAACACTACAAGAAGATAGATACAACACCGCGTTATCATTTCCAAGGCACCTCCCGTCCTCTCGGTTCGACGAAGAAAGTATGCGCCATTCCCAGAAAGAGAGAGCGAGCCTCTGAAAGAGCGAGAGGGGCACGAGCGAGGAAGAAATGGTACGATTTCGCTGCGGGTTACAATTACGAGCGAGACGCGTAATTAAAAGCTGATGTCTCTCATTTATTAATGCTATCCGACGAGGAGCTCGCATCTTCCACCCCGACGCCGTGCAGCATCCGGCGCTCGTTTGGTTTAATGTTAAACGCCATCAGTCTCGCGGGCCCTCTTCCTCCGACTCACCTTCCACCGCCGCGCAGAGACGAGTTTACGCCTCAAGTTTATGTCTCATTTGCATATTATGCTGCGGAATGTATATCGTCTCGTAAATCGTCCTTTGATAGGGCGGGTACCTCGCTGATATACACCGAGGTAATTACCGTCGCAGCGACGATGGCTCAATCGGACGGTTGCCGATTATTTTTCCCGCAATAATTCCGATCGCGACTCGGGGGCCTGATTGAAACGTTCGCGCACGCACAGGCGTCTGCGTGTAGGTGTAAGTGTCGGCGATCGCGAGCGGCCCCTAACAGCGGCCCGATTGTTCCTGACAAGCGACAGAGTTCGCCTTCTGCCCGGTGATTGAAAGTTCGTCTTTACAAGGCCTCGCGAAGACGTAACTTTGAAGGAGTCGGTAGCAGCGCGGCTTGCAGGTGCCGTTGCATCGATATGTAACAAGTGCCGACGGCGGTTACATCGCTCGCGCCGTTTAATTGCGCGGTATATTTCTCGCGCGCTCTTGTCAGTGCGTCGAGCCGTCGAGGGGAGCCATTTAATTTAACCTTTGCCGATTGCCGTTGAAGTCGGAGCAAGGAAAGTGAGCTCACCGCAAGCCGGCCACTCCGGCGTCGATCACTCGATTGCAGAATTCGATGATTGCGCGCCTCACGTTTTCTCGTTGATGGTCCAGGTCGTGGAGTCCTTCTAGTTCGCAGTTCCGAACGTTGTTAGGGTCGCTGTAATTGTTGATCGCGCATGGGGAGTGGAAGTCGTCGAGGGTATAGGGGACGGCGGAATAATTTCGTTTTTCCGTATCTGCGACCGAGCCCCCGGTACCAATTGCGGGCGACTTATCGGCCGTCATGTGATTGATCACGATGTCCACGTATATCCGCACTCCAACGGCGTTGCATCTTCTTACCATGTCCCGGAATGCAGCTTCATCACCGGATCTGGTCACGATCTTGTATGATATTGGTTGGTACCTTTCGTACCAATTTCTGTCTGGCAATATCAAGTTCTCGTGAATCGGAGAAACCTATTAAACAAACGCCGTGAAAGCTGGAGAGTGGGCTAATGAGAATTTAATCGAGGGTGGTCTTTAGGGATCGATTAAGAAATGACGAGTATTTGATGTTTGCTTCGTAGAGACCAGTGTCAAGGAAGTGTTGCTACGTGAGTTTTTCATTTTGAAGGTGTAGAAAGTCTTATCGGCTTGAATTCCGTTGATGTTAATGTTGTAATAAAACTCATTCTACAGTTGCTGCAATGATTGCATGCATTGATTAACGATAATCGATTTGACGTTTTTACCATCACCGTACTTTACGGTAGGTAGATAAGTGGCATTTTTTCAAACTTTATAGGTACATCATTCAAATGCATTGTGGATGCTAGTGTAATTACACGTGCCTGTGGTAACGAAAATCTAAAAATAAAAATTAAATTTTTCATTTATTCCGTGTTGCATTAATTCACATTACTATGTAATCAAAAAAGCAATTTCTCAAATATTCCACTTGTTCAGGCTTTCGTTATCACTGATACATAAATATCGACAACTGCTGCTTCACAGAATGCATCTTTTACGTAGGCATGTCACACATTTGAACATAATTACAATCTAATTTAAAATCTGTAATAAAAGTGAGTACATATACGTTTGTGAGTACGCAATATGTGTTCTACAGACGTACCTGCACTCCTCCGTAACCCATTGGACCTAAAAACTGCTCACATTCGTCAGCGATGTCATCGAACTTCCACTCGAACAAGTGAACCATGGTCGTTCTGTTGCCGTCATAATGCGGATCCTTTTGACTGAATGCAGTTGCCAATAAGGCAGCGAAGGGAACAGCGGCTAGCCACATCTTAACTGCGATGCTTGCCGGTGGTGCGGTGCTCTTAATCTATTCCGCTGCACCGACGTCAGCCGGTCAATTTATAGAAAACTGCTCTATGTTTGTCTATCATTGAATGGGCTCTGCGCAATTATAGATGATATCTCACCGCGCTGCAATAACAATGACATACAGAGAAACACTATACACGTGTCCGACGGTCGTTCATTATTGACACGGCACATACGTGCCTGCAATGTCATAGGCGTGGAAATAACACACATATGTGGGCGATAAAAAGATAGAGAAAACCTAACCTGACTCTTTCAATGATTCGACGCTCTCTGCACAGGTATAGTATAATGGGCGCCTTTCATTGAAGCTATTATCTCCTATAAGCGGCTTGCTTAGATTTAAATAATAATTTGACACTCGAAATAGCCCAATTTGTAGTCCGTGACGAACGACACGACACTCAACGCGATCGAGACGATTGCTCAATTTTGCGATTAACGTTCCTAGTCGTTTCAAAAGCAGATGGCACGATTGATAAACTATCATCGGGGCCGATTGGATGAATCCTTACCTCATAAATATCATTGCGCTGTTAATATAATTATTCGTGCCGGTGCGCTTACCATCTGACGCTCATAATGAGCGATCAGGAGTGTCAAGGTCAAGAGGAATCTGGAAAGAGAAAATGTCGCGATATGTCCATTGATCTTTGGCATCGCGCCACTCTTTATTTAGTTTGGACTGATTTGGCTACAGTGTATCACAACATTATAGAGATCGAACTTTAGGTGGAAATATATCAATCGCCGGCGAACTAATTAGCAAACTCGAGCGTTTTATCGGCACTTCTGATCGTGCTCGGAGGATAAAGTGACGGGCGGACATAAAGAGAAACATACGTCGATGAAATTTAATCTGTAAAAATTAACAGTAATCTTCATTGACATCGACAAGCGAGAAGTGCCTGAAATAAAACGTTCGGCCCAATTGAAGCCGCGAGACGCGCGATCAGAACGAAGGAGTCAGCGGCATCGGGCTGCTTAATGACTTTTAATTAACGTTATGCAATGCACAATTCACGTAGAAAACTTAGATAGAAATATCGATGCCCACAGACAGACGACAGTACACAGACATAAGTGGGTATGCCACATTTATAAATATGTACACCCTTGACATCGAGAGGCTGCACGTGATGTGACGCGGTAGTAAAACATCTCTGACACCGTCCGCGTCGCCCGCTGTTTGTTCACACGACCGATGCGCGAAATGTAATTCGCCATAGTCGTCGTTGTCGACGAGCAAGCATTCGGCTAATTGTGAGAATGAGGCCACGATTAGTGATGGAACTGATGCAATACCGAGTTCTTGATGATTCTTTAGCCACTTCATTGTGTCGAACTTATTCAAGGGTATCAGAACAGCGTCAAAGCTCAGGTACTTGTTTTTTGCATGTGATACACCTCTCAAGGTGGTACAGAACAATGTGTGTACTATGGTAATCAAGTATGTAATTATAAATACTATCATTATTATCAGAAATTTCAAGTATTTTATGCTCAGTACATCAAATGCGTTTTCACGTATAGTTGTTGATATTACATACAGAATTTTGGTGGTACCGATCAAAATCGGACAAAAAAGGTAATCTTATAGGAATACTTGAGTATTGACCGGTGCTTTTAAGACAGTTGATTCTTATTGTTAGGAATCTTTAGCAGTTCTAGTCCAAGTATTACTTCCATCACTAGTCGATTCCATATTCTGCTGTCATGTCGACTCGTTTGACGTCGTTCGAACTTTTTGAGCGATGACACTTGAAAAGGAAAAAAGTCGACGATAGCGGAACTACCGCGGGAGGTTCATTATAATGTCTTGACGCACTCGGCCTGATAATACCGTTAGCCAAGCGCGACAAAACATTACGAAATGACATTCCCTGACTGTCCGAGTTTTAAGAAAATACATGAGACCGAACGGTGATAGTGACGAGATTCGGAAATATGTGTGCGCAGAACAATATTTCGATACACTGGGGCACAGGCAGTCTGCGAGAACAGTTGCTCATACATGTAGTGATCTTCTTAACATTCTTGCCGCGCTTAGATTGACCGCGTCTAGCACGATTACTCTTAACCCAAAATCGCATATTGTCTGTGTATCGCTAAATCTAGACACTTAGATGTGCAAATACTTAAACATCAAGACACCGGATTAGTTAGTCACATCGATATTCATTATCATCAATATCCAAACATCAGCGTTTATTAAACATTTAGACGCATGAACATCTAAGCATCCAGACGAACAACGCCGTCACTTGTCTCTAACAAAAAGAAGCGACATCCTCGAAGATCCACCACATGTACAGCTCACCGACGATTCGGATACGACCGTCCTTGCGTGCGCAATTTGAAAGCCGCGCTACAATAGTTATCAGCAAAAGGTTCGATCGAGCACGAGTTTTCGTGCGCAAGACAGTCCGGCCGTTAGCCTCGGCCACCGTTACTCTCGACTTGTTTCTCCGTTTCACTCGAAGAAAGAAATTGTTAATTAACACCAGTCGAGTTCGATGCCGAAAGGCACGCGCGAAATGGCAAGCATATGAGCCTTAGCGTCTTCGTGAAGCACGCGAGCTATACACATTTCTTTCCTCATTATTCCGTTTATTTACAACGGACGCAAGCGAGTAGGTTTCCGGTCGCTTCTGCGGACGCGGACATTGAATCGCGTACGCTCGTAAAGTAACGGAAGTGTCTGCGGTCAATTTTCCTCCGCAGGACTCAGGCGAGCGGCGATGGGATTGAACTCGCGAAATTACAGCGAACGCCTCGACTGATGTTCCTCTCCTTGACACCGCTGTCAGTGCCCCCTATGGACACAACGAATCGTGCGGGCGATGAGTACGAATAAGCGTGTGATATACCTACGTAATACATGCACACTCGCCGATCACCGAAGTCCGTACAATGCTCTCTCGCATACTCGACACCCCCTTTATTCCTCTATTTCCATATACAGTACGCGTAACGACGCGTTTCGGAATATCTATAAAGAATATATCAAACGTATATTGAGTAAAGAGTGTTTTCGTGCTGTGTATGACGCACGTCGTACGTGGAACGGTTTGAAAGAAACATATTTTGCCTCGCGTTGCCATGCATACGCATACATATACTGGATCAGTTGTCGTCACAAAACTAGCATTCGAAAAGTTGCGGCGCGCGAGTACACGTATTAGATAGACAGTGGCAAAGCACTTCTCGTCGCTGAAGTGCCTCGGACTTCTGCGATCGACGTCGGATAGGATATCGGTGCTGACAACGGCGTGTCGTAATTTATGTGCACCGTCTGTTGCGTACGCGGAATCATACTCATACTGCGACGGAGTAGGAAACCGCGCGCCACACTCTTTTATCATCGGTAGCAACCAGCTCATCGTGAGCGTCCCGAAGTGATGAACGACCGATCAAGGCAGCACGCGAGGCTTGCGCTCAGGTGAAAAAATAACGGTACGTTCGGTTAATACGTTTTTCGGCCAATCGTACAGCTCGGAGGGCTTCGCGGCGGCACTCTCGTTTTCGTTCTCGACGAACGTCTGACTGCATGGCAGTCTGGATTCGCAGTACTCTTCGGTCGAGCGGCTTTTCGACTCGCAGCACTGTGCGGTTTTTAAATGGAGCGTCGAACGATCGTCAGCGGTAATCAGGACTCGCGGTCCATTAGACTTGTTTCTACGCAAAGTCAACCCTGCCCCGGCCGATTTGATGTTCCCGGCTCGAAATGAGGGATGCACGATAAGAGAGGGGGGAGGGGATGAGATATCAAGAATAGTCCTTAATCGGAGCATAATCTTCGAAATGTTGCGTTATATTGGGCAGCGACGACTTTTGATACTTGCTGAATAAATAACTCTTTCTCTAACTACTGACAATGAGTCGATAAAAGGATTCTTCCCAACCTTCTCGAATACCGGCGAAGTGCTACAGCGCATGGACTCTGTCGACACTTTGTACAGTCTGCGCGTATGATTGTTTATTCATTGTCGGCGCCCGCCATTGCCATAAAAGGTGAGACGAGAATTGTATCGATTAACGATAAATCTCTGAACGTCGCGCTCGCAAACACAGCTCACACGGCACGCAACGATAACAGTGAGATAAAAATTGCGGAATAAAAATTAGTCAACGACGCTAGAAAATCGGCAACGGTTGTGATGATCGCCTCATCAACACGTAACGACTAAATTCTGAATACTTTTCCTCTCACCGATAACTGGCTCAGTTTATATACGACGATAACGATACGTCTGTTTTATTTTTTTGCTATATTCGATTTTTTGCGAGCGTTCAGCATTTACCTGACACATTACACTGACGTCAGGGAACACGTTCGTACGTCGAGACAATGTTACGACACGGTCGAAACGGAATTGAGAATCAAATTGAAGCGGTAATTTTCAGATGCACGGTAGCCCCCCCGGGGCATCGTTGAAAGAATTTGCTGAGGGATTATATATCACTGTCAAATCATCGACGATGGCAACGGCTGCCTCGACAGTATCGCCGTGAAGTAGTGATATAACGTACTCTGCTGCTTTACTATAGTATCAAATATATATGTATGTACGCATATGTATATATAATTATATATGTGTATATGTATATAATGAGAATTTCTGTAATTTTCTGACATCGTTATCGTAATCGATGGATATGTCATATAATAAAATGTTCAACAATAACGTATCGCGCCGAGCTTGTCCGATTTCAACTTCAATAACGTAAGTTGCATCGCGCACCAGCTGTATGCCTTCGATACAATGCCCGCAGGTGACTTTAACGTCTAGAACAACAGGAGGTACCCAAGAACACCGTGTAACGCGAGTTTGTTTTTTTTTGTCCTTACTGAACATTAGCGTGACGTGTCACGCGACCTGACTATTTCCTTTCAAAATGATCAGTGATAAGATTATCGTTTGCGAACAATATGAAGACAATACTTGTGATCCGAAGGTTTAATCCTTAAAGGCAAGTCGATTTTTAAGCAGATGTTTCAATAAAAACAAACTGGTGTCTGTACCTATTTAACGGTAAGATTAAAATACAAGATCCACGAAACGAAGTGACGGTAATGTATGTGTACATAAGTATGTCTATATTGTAGATATGCATGTAACTTGTAACCTACGCAACTTAATTTACATCACCATCGTGACCGACATCATAGCGGAAGCGCTGAACGAAAATTCCTTGGCAATTCAATGCAACGTTTTGTAATGCATTTTTCACCCGCGGCGTGTGCTCCCTGTAAAACAAAACTGCATTCTCCTCGCAATTTTACGGACAAGACTGGTTCATCGGTGTCAAACTAAAATCGACGAATCGCCATCGCTCAACGATGCCGTAGCACAGCTACGCGTGAATATAACATTAACTATGCTCATGTCGAATGAGTCGATCTTTGAACTAACGGTCAATCAATATCTCTTTGCACTCATGAAACAAGCAGACAAATTCCGATTAGCACGACGACAGGGGTTAGAACATGTGCGTCTTGTACAGCCACACCAAGTTCGCTCGTCCTTCTTGCCTTAACACTAATCGTATGTAAAGGCCGCTCGTATGTAATCTATGAACAGGATCGACGTTGTCCTGCTGATTCGATTGTTGTTGTTCCTCGCGCTCGCGTTCCGCCGAATGCTGCCGTGCTTCTTGGGATTCCTGAACAATTCTGGGATTCTGTTTCTCCTCCTGCACACCCTCTCCGGACTGCAGCTGGTCTTGTTCCGGCGACAATTCATGTTTCTCAATTCTCGCGTCCACTTGTTCCGCTCGAGACTCCTGCTGCACTTGCACTTCACCGGACGCACGAACCGTCTGTTGCTCCTGTCGCTCCTGCCGCTCATCTGTCAGGCGTTCATTAAGTAGCGGACACTCCCGCGCTTCCTTCGAACCTTCCTCTTGCGATCCTTGCCGCTTCACTCGTTCCTGCGCTTGCGACTCGGATCGCTCCGATTGTTTCTCTTCCTCCCGTTGCTCTCCCTTTTCCAAATTCTCTTTCTCCCCCCCTTGCCGCTCCTCCGTCTTCTCCGTTGATTCTCCCTCCTTCCCCTCAGCTCCCTGCTGCTCCGACAACGTCTCCTTCTCCTGTCCCTGCTCTTCCGCCCGTTGCTGCTGCTCGAGTCGTAGTTGCCGCTCTATCCGCTCCAGTCGCTGCTGCTCTATGCTCTCCTGCCACTGCTGCTCCTGCCGCTCCTGCTCCCAGCGCTCCTGCTCACTACGTTCGAACGGCAGAATGGCCGCCACCACCCTCTCCAGCTGCTGACCTTCCGTAACCGTCTCCGAAAGCGCACCAGCGTGCTGAGTATCATGATCCGTGGGCGCGTGTTCGTTTTCCTCGTTATTGAAAACGGTCTCACGCCGGGGCTCATCCGAAACGGCCGCGGTAGGTGCGGCCGTGGCCGGAGGTTAGTTGCTACCGGAGTGCTGTTTCTGATCCGATCCGGCATCGGAGCCACTGGAGCTCAACGTTGTATTGCTGCCGTACGGATCCAGTGACGACTGGACCGACATGCTGCGACCCTGTCTCCTCACTCTGTGGGGGGAGAGCTTCCCGGGATCGACACTGGTCGGGTCTGCCTGCAACAACCCTTCGGTCAAGTGACTTCCAGATCTCGCTCCAACTGATCCGTACTGGATTCGTCGGTATTTGCACACTAGAACGGCAATCAAATTTTCCTTCGTCATTGTTTCGCGAGGTACCGTGCGGTGCATTTGTTGTAATTAAGTATTTTACGGCTACGCGAACGGCGAAACTCGTTGTTAACTTCAATTTGATCAGCAAACTATTGGTATCTGTACGCATCTAATCACGATTCAAAACACTTATTGTGCTGTCGATATCGCATTCGTTTGGTAATCTACGCAGTAGACCAACTTAAGGTCAGCGCAGAGTCGGCAACGAATTGATAAGAAGGAACTTTCATATGATCTCTTTATCGTCGATAATAGCTAATCGATGAATTAAGTAGATAATTAAACCACTCGCGATATGATTTCCCTAATGGATTTTTATCTGTTGATAGAAGAGCGCGAAAGCAATACGCACCTGGTAGGCTAAGGCAGTCATAATGATGCCGTACGGAACCAAACCCAAGGGATAGACTTCGCGCATCAGCACGTTCGCCGGTATCTTATGGAATTGGATGTACTCTAGGAAGTTGCCAATCACGTCCTTCAACGGTGTATTGTCATTGCTGTCGCAATATTTTTTGCTCCACATCAATGCCGCCTGAATGATGTAGAAGGATAGAATGTAAAAATTGATTATGGGAACCGGTAGTTGTAACCCTTCACGTGCTGCACGTCTATAGATGCATATGAAAATGCCTAATGTACCTGGAACTTGGTGAATTCGTCAGCGTGCAACTCTTCCCTCGCAAGAATCAGTCTAACGACGTGTTGCGGCAAAAGGGTGAAGGACCCCAAATTCAATACTTCATTTCCATGTTCGTCGACAAATTCCAACACCTAAAGAGCATGTTGCAAAGTATCAACTAATTATTATTATTAGCGTCTGGTTAAATAAAGTGTATCAAGAAACATCTGATTCTGTGAACATACACAAGTTACGATTCTAAATATCACGGGCGCATACAACTTCGAATAAACTCGTCCAGCTTACTATGAAGTCGACAGATTTGGTAAAAACAACGTGACGGTCAGAGTATGACACTTATCGGCGAATATCATTCGATCATTTTATCCGTTCGATTTAAGTCCACGTACTTATGTGCCAAGCCCTTTTTTCTTATCTCCCCGGATTACCTAGATAATTTCTGGTCTTCTGCGGCAACTATAACAGGGGCGTTACCCTAAATAACTATCGGAATTTTGGATCCGATTGCGATAGCGACCCGACTGTCACTCTCTATCGATAAACTCAAAGTTAATTTGACGTAAACGGACATGATAATAGTCGAGTGCCTGTTACGTGTTCACGTAGAAGGAATGTCGCTGTTTACCTTCTGAACCAATGACTTCGTGCACTTGTACTGTATGTAACGTTCGGCCGACGCTAACAGAGCGCAGACCGTGTCGACGGTGATGCAGCATTGAACGAATCCGGAACAAGCCCTTCGTAGTTCGTCCAGGCCATAATAGTCGGCGGCATTCATTACACCTATGAAATATACCATTTTTAATTAACGACGAATTAACTAACGCCAAAATTCCTACAATTAAGAAACGTTTAATAACGTGAAATGATGCATGACATTACCTAGCAAGGTCCTGGGCTGCAATGTGACACATCCCGTGTGAATGTACTCAATGAGCTGACGGAAAACGTCGGGCTCAAATTCCTCGATGATCAGTGTATGATGTTGATTCGATTGCGGCTGTCGCATGAAACGGGAAAGTGAAATTCAGGGATTTTTCGAAATCACGCCGATCGTCGCGTTATGCTTGCATCTCATCAATCCGAAGACTAAAAGACTATAGAAAAACCCATGCTAAGCTGTTTCCTGCGAAGTGACGCGAACTAACGCACATATCTGCCCGATGATAACGTGTATCCGTTGGTCGTGTGTCTATCGTGTATCTCTAACGCGTGTGCAAACTCTTCAAGTGCGACACTACGGTGCATGACACGCCATCATAATCGTAGGATAGCTATTTACATCTACACTGTATCGCTGAAAGAGATCGTCTTCGAGAGAGAAAAGCGATTAAGAGGGTGAGATTGATAGAATACAGCTCCATGGAGTGTATGCAAAATGGACCAAAATTATTCAAAAAGTAAACATTATCTTACCCTTACTCTAATATATCATTTTATAGTAGTTTTTATTTGAGGATGTTATAATGTGAAATTATTACATTTTTTAAACGTTGCTATTGTTAGACGTTGATGTGTATAGTGATTTCTTTGATTTCTTTAAATTCTTCAATTTATTTGACTAATTGTAAGTACTTTCCATTATATGTTGATAAGACTAAATTTACTCAATTTCACCTCTAGAATTGCTTCTCTTAAGCAGACTGTCTTTTTAGCGATATCTTATATATGTCATGTGACGAAGATACTGCGTCCAGCAGAGTGTACAAGTGTCCGAATAAAGTTGATTCGAAATATCCACTATACAAGAATCACTATGATATCCAGTACGTGCCCAATCTATGACTAAAACACAAATTTACATCTAAAGATGTAACGATGTAATAAATTGTCCAGATGTAATTATTCTGCCGTGTTTTATGTCAAAGTACATGCTCACTAAAAGAGAGATTTTAAAGTAATGTTGATACCAAATCAGTTTCACCGCTGGCTTACTGAGTATTATTAAATTTAAATACCTTTGTGTTAAAAAGTTCAGATTTTGAAGTATGAAATACGAAAGTTATCAAATAAGTTGTTCTTGCAATTCAGCTGCTACAAACGAATTATTTCTATAAATATTCGCCAACACTTGTATAGTAGTTAACAATGCTGAATATATAGTTTTATTCGTAACGTTCCAATAATTATAAATTACGCCTAGGAACACCACTCGAATTGGTTAGCGCAAGTGTTCATTTACGTTCTACTTTTTACAAATGAGAAAAAGTTTATCTGACGATTTAATTTATGCCATCAACGTGTCCGCTAATCATGCAAATAAACACTTAAACTTCGCCACCTTTTAACACAATTCGTCTAATAGATGTCTTACATACAATTGCGGATGCACGTTTACGCTGGTGCGAAAAATATCACTAACGCTCACCACACGATGAATTATAAAAGAAATACGATTTGCAGGAATGCAATTTTAGGATAATCTTTAAGTTTCATATTCGATTAAAGTGGCAATAGTGACACTTTGGTGCGTGAAAATAAACGGTGCCGTGATAACGTAATGAGCACTTATTCTTTATTTTGCTGTATTTAGTACTTCGCGGACGTTCAGCGAGTTCTAAAATCAAAAATTAATTACACAGGTATGTATTTTTTTTTCATATCTCGCATATACGGCACAATAAAATTGAAAATAAATATGATGCACATAGGTACTACATGAATCTATAATCGAAAATGATGTTATTTCCAGGTTATTGAAATAAAAGCTTAAATGTTATCTTAAAATTCAGTTCCCACATCTAATATCCGAAAACAGTGAAGAAAGCACAGAACCTATTCGCACAGAAGCTACGAAGGCGAAGAATAAAATCTGTCAATCGTGACTTCTGTTCGAATGTCGACGAAACGAAGAAAATAACAGAGACAAGAAAGAGAATAGGAGAGAAAGAGAGAGAGAGAAAGAGACAGTGAAAGGGAGACGTAATTACTGATACGTAATACTCGTAGACAGACTCGCAATACAGTGAAATAGTAACATTGTACGTAATTGACGTTTCAAAAGTACCTCTTGTATGGGGGCCAACTGCTGCGTGAACCCTGACCGCTACACGACACCATAACAAAACGTAACACACTTACTATTTCAGTTCATGGTAACGGGAATTCTCATGTCAGTAGCGAGCACGGCTTATGTGATACGTGTAATCATTATGTACATTATCCGACACACCTCGTAATTGAATTACCGACTGATTGACTACTAATTGTAAGCGACTTATAATGGAACACTGTCCTTCGAGGTATTCTCGGATCGACATTTTACGTTACACCAATTATAAAGTGGCGCAGGCTTGAACGCTATTCGAGCATCTAGCACACCCTGTCTAACCCACCCACTGACACCTCCTTTAACACATTGCGTGCCACGTCATTCACATTGGAACGACACAGCTGTTTCCTGCAGGGCCACGGCACTCATATAATCGACTCTCTCAGACGGCAAGCTGATCAATTTCATGAATTGAGAAGGTAAAGGAAAATTACGACTTCTGATAATCCCGGCCGTTCGTAATGAAATCGAACATTTACAAGAAAGTCGAGTTGAGAAGTTTTATTACGCACGCATAAATGTAGTGCAGATTAAGTGGAGATTCGACAAACTGGATTATGGGAAGATCGTTAGAATTTTTGGGTTTGGGTAAAAGTTCTATAATTGTACAGTTCTGACTATGTACAGTGCGCAACGCTCATTGTTTCGGGTAATGAGGTGAGAGAAGAGGAGCGTCATTAGCGGAAAATCGGGGATTCCGTTAGTCGGTGTCGATTATTTACCTGTTGCGCAGCGTTCTGCAGGTTCAACAGCGGCTCGGAACTTCTTTTCAGGAAGAGACGGATTTTGTTCTCGCGCGCCGGCGGCTCTTTCTTCCGTTGCGGACTCGGAGCTTGGTATAGCATCTTGTGAAACACTCTGGATAATGAAAAAAGATCGTAAGTAGTGGCCAGCTTTCATTCCCACATAATACCAATGCGAGGTTGTTAAGTTTGAATGCACGCAGAAAATGAAGGTATGTCCGTCATGTAATGTAAGAAATTTGTACAATCGGATTGTACATACTTCTGCTCTGTTTGAAATAAAATGATTATTTTAACAGTGACGAACCTACTCCTTGCCGCTAGTACTGCCTTCACAGCGCATACTGGCTCTCTTGTGTCACCGACGAGGAACGTCACGTCGCAGAGTTCCGGCATACTCGCAAGGAATTTCATGTCTTCGGCGAGGCCGCTCTTATTCTCGAAAGTCGAATAATCCGACTCGTCGGTGACCCCCGACCCCGAAGCCTCCGGCATCGAGCCCGTGCTTTCCTGAAAACGAGTTGTTCCCAGTCAAGCTTCCTTCACGGACGCAATAGAAAGTTCCCCAAATCTACGAATCTATTAATCAATATCGGTTACCGACATGACATAACTGGTAAAAATAGGAAAATGCAGGGACGCTGTTTACGTTTATAAAGGTGCTTATCAATTTCTTCCGGCTTTCTCGCTGTATAAAAATAGAGTCAGGCGAACAAGTGGACGGAAAGCTCTGCACGCAACTGTAACCTTTGATAAGAGTTTGTAACACATGAAAAGAAAGAGAAAGACCTACCGACATCAAGCCAAGCATACGGCCAGTTTCTAAACAATGGGTAAAACTGGCAAACGAGGCTCTGTGGAACCGAGTGCACCTGGCCTTTATCGGTACGAAAAAATCAGCGAGCCCGTCAATAAATCACCCTCTGATGAAAGACTTAACTACCCCTCTGTGTAACAAGGTCCCTTATCTACCGTCCAGTTAACCTACTTGCGTCAACAGATCCTTTTCGCCCCTCGCAACCACGGACGGAAATAAATTCATATTTCCATGTTGTTATTTTCCTTTTATATATAATATACGGTGCGTGTGACAGGGTGATGGTTAAAAAGCTTTCCGATGGGGAGAAAAAAAGTTCCGCTCCAACAATTTCGACAACCTGATTCCAACGCTATCGTCGTAATTTACGATCGATCAAAATTGTGTGCGCGAAGCGTCAATTACTCGACTGCCAACGAGCCCTTAAACTTTAACCTCAATAAGGCTGCAATACTCGGAACAACGGAGATCAAGTTCCGCTACTCAACATACCGCATACAACGCATCGTGTCTGCGTCCGAATCGTGGCTGCGAGAGTGAAATTCGCAAGAAAACTCCGCAGGAGCGCGTTATCAATGGTAAGACTCGCGCACTCGAGAGAAAGTAAATTACCTGTTGCTCGGATCCCGGAGCCTCCTCGCTCGCCGGGCTGCCTTTGCCCCGAAAAAACACTTTTACCTCCCTTCCGCCGCGCTGGCTTCACGCATAATCCGACGAGCTGACGATTCTGCCTGACTCGTTCCTGCCAGAACGGCTCAGAACATCTCTGCGCGAACGGCAGCCGATCGTGTGCGCTCGAAGATGCTGCGAATGCAAGCACACCCTCCCTCTTCACTCTCCCGGCCCACCAGTGAACTCTCCCAGCCCTCTCCCGGACGAAATTGCGCGCTGGCCTCGCAGGGACACGTCTCTCGTGGTCGGCCTGATGGACCTGCCGCAAAGCAAGTGACAACGCCCGTCGCGCACTCTGACTTTCCGTCTGTGGAGCGACAACGCGCTATCGCGCGGTCGACAAGGGCTGGACAAGAACTGGCAAGAACTGACGACAGAAAAACGAAACGAGCACGCTTTCGTCCTTCGGACGCGTCGCCAGCGCGCAGGACTCGAACGCCGGAAGGTCGGACCTGTGAATGGGTAACGCAGCCACGGAACGCGAGGGGATGCGCCCTCGACGGCTTTCGTCGCGCAGACTTTCCACTCGGCAGCCTTTCGAAAGCCCTACCCAGTGCTGGAATGCACGAGCGCGTATACCCGCGCTTAACAGGAATAAATGTCTTATCGTTCCTCGTGCGCGAGGTACGAACGATTCTAAGGATTACTGTTTAAGATCTAGAGCTTCAATCTTTATTTTTACGTCCTTTAATATGACTCGTAATGGTTACTTACTTGGGGGAAAACATCGTTGTAATTGTTGTGATCGATGTCCTGGCAAGGTTCGCGGAAAGATAATGGGAGATTGGGACGTGCCGCGGACGATCGTAATGTGGAATGGATGGCGGAGATGATTTTGTAATCTGGAAGGTAGTATTGATACTTCGCGCTTGAAGCAGTCGCCCTCCTGATATGTTATCGAGCCGGTCCTGTTTTGCCGCGCAAGCGTCGGAACACTTGCCAAGCCTTGCAGCGAGCAAGGGGTGAAACGGTGAAAGTATAGATATAGACCAATGACGGGGTAAGGTGGAGATAGAATGAACTTGCGCGTAAGCTGGAGTCTCAGCAAATTTCTGTATTTCAGCAGCAGCTATGTTTTTTCTGTGAAACTATGTCATTTCTGACGCGTCGTGATAAATAACTAAATAACACGAAATTCGTGCAAGAAAAAATTATATCAGATTAACTACTCAAGTTATAAGGCATGTTTTTTTATTTGCTACATTTCACGTACAAAGGATATCTTTCACATATATTCAAACATTTACAGTCTTGCCGGTATTATTTAGTACTGTAATTTACAGATGTATTCCTTATTTCACATAAACAATGCTATTAACCTGTAAATATAAGTCAGTGTGCCAAAGATAGTTGAAACAATGGTTGACGTCTTTACGAAATAATTATTTCGTTAACATATTGCTCGAAACCGTCAGCAAGAAGTAGGGAATGAACTATGAGCTGTGACGTGACAAACAAATTACGTATATTCATTAGATATTCACATCTATTCGATACACAACACAACCTGAATAATGCGCGTCGATGCGCATTATCTTATTGATTCTTCACGGTTGACATCCGACTAACACAGCCCGACGAAAGTGAAGGTAAACGTAAACTCCACCGTGACGAATCCGGGTCAAGCTCAAAATCTGGCTACGTGCATCGGAGCCATTCATGTCTGTGGAGAAACTTTTGTCCCCCTCTTCGAGCGTCCTCGTCCTTCTCCGTAAATCAATAACATCCGACACTGCAACAAGTAGTATTCACACTGGAGGTGTAGGAAAAATTCGGTAAACATTCAAGTTTGTACTGTCTTGCTGTAACATCAGATCAATTTTCTGAATGTCTAATTTTCGAGCGTGCTTGAGAAACTAATTCTTCGTTAACTGTGGCATTGGCAAGAAGATGAAGCACAATGCGTCATATTCTTGAAATTATAAAGTTTCGGATTTTTATGATGAAATCCATGTAAACACAAATTGTATATAGAATAAAAATTGCTTTAAAGCCATATACAATAGCATAGGCAGAAAATTAATATTATATTGTTTGAAATTTGTCGACGTGCTAAAATATAACAATAATACTGTCGAAATTAAGTGTCACTTATAATGAAATATTACACTTAGTAAATAAAGAAAATCTTACGTACCTCGATAATAGAGTAACAGGAACGACCTAAGGCATTTTTCCTATTTTATAATAAAACCCCTGTATCCGAGTGGATGCTCTGCGTCAGCAAGGTGCGCTGAAGGCACGGCAATACGCCGAACACGCCTGCGCGAGAATAACGAGCGATTTCATTCTCCTTTCCGTAGCAGCCCGCGCGATAATTGCTAAACGATTTGATAGATAGACGGCACTCTTCATAATGAACATCGTGCAAACGAAAGCGCTCATATACTTGGAACCAATTTGACTGTGCAAAGCTAGCGACATTATCATTGATTAAATTCAGCCAAGGACCGCTGATAACAAAGTGACCGAAGTATGCCAGAACTGAATTTTTTCTGTTTTTAGAAACAAGCGTTAGGAATGCTTAATACAGCGATCAAGGATTTCATTTCCCATTGTTTGGTGAACAATGGCGAGAGTGCGGTAAGCTCTGACATAAAATGGGTCAGGGTTGACCGAAAGTGTGTCGCGTTCGGTTTCTCTCGCACGGGGACGATCTTTTCCTGTGACAATAAATGCATTTATTGAATTCCGCAATCTCCCCCGTTTCCATATCGGCGTCCACGCTTGAGCGAGAGATTGCTTTCGCAGTACGTTAGCTTACAAACAAATTGATATCTTTTGCCGATAATCCGCTGTCTTCGGGGATAATCGTTCTTTAATGAAGCATCGAATGACCGATAAAAAAAAGATACGCTCGCTACTGGGTAATGTTGAAATTAACGAACTGTGTAATGAACTTAAAGTTTGACTCTTAGTTACGTCTATGAACGGAACAAGTACGATCTCTTTATAAAACATTGCACGGAATTCCTATATACTACATACTTTAGCGCCGCTTCTACTCGTTTATATAACCTTTGTCACATTGAAAAATCGTATACTCTGAAGAACCGTCGGAACAGAAATTATTACTCACTAATACGATTCTATCAAGTAACAGTGGATATGTCGAACGAAAAAACGGATGAACGATATACAACGAGCGAGGATAATTGTCGATATCCATCAATAACATAAAACAACATCGATTTATTCAACACAAATACTTGCACGTTATGATAGAGGTCGTAGTAATGATAATAATGATAATAATATTCATATATACATGAAATAAGGCACGTTTGATATTACATTAATTAATGCGTCGACGAGCGTTCTCGTTGTCACGAACGCGACGACTGCTTCTTATCTTTTTTTCTTTCTCTCATCTCTTTTACGATATGCAGCATCCTTACCAAATGTAGAAAATGTCTTTTTATGTATATATATATGGATATATCTATATATGTATAAACGTCGTCTCGTACGAATTTCACTCGTGTCCGTTTCGTCGGTCGTATTCCTGAATGAAAGAACCTTCGGGGATCGTGTTAAAAGTCTACCGATACAGAGTCTGGACACGTTATCGCAAGGGACCGTTTGCAGCACGACTTTTGAAATCATTGGGTAAAGCATTGTCGGTCGTCGAGAATCGACGCTGGCGCGTGACCTGTGACGTGACAAGACCTCATTTTACTATTTAGAATGAAAATTGCTAATTAGTCGTACCTAGTTAAGCACTCGCCGCGGCCAAACGCCTCTGGCGAGCAAACTCCACCGAAGTTTCTTACGTAATTAATTGAATCGATGCGCGCGCCCACGCACTGCATCCGCGTCAATCGTGCTCACTCTAATAGTCACACGTGAAATCGCAAATCCGGTTTCCGCGCTTTCCTCTTCTCCGCGCACACCGACGGCGGCACGGGAAGTGGCCCGCGACAATAACATACATACATAACGCGTCTCTCATCGACACAGCGAGCGGTCAATTAACGCTACGGCTACTAATAGTTCGATATTGTCTTCCTGAAGAATTCAAGTTAAGAGGATGGCCTACTGGAAAATGAAACCTGTACGCTCGTCTATTCGAAAAATAGGCACGAACTTTACGAAGTGGAGCTTTTAAACGTAGATATACACATTCTTTTGACTATTTCATTTTCTCTCTTCGTCTTCTAGTCTCTTGCACTCCTTTTCACTCTCTCTCTCTTTCTCTAATACTTACATTATGCACTTTACACACCTCGCGATACACTTGTCAACGACTATTTCGTTCATTGGCGCTCATGACAACGAAGATATGTATGAAGTAGCCGTACAGATTACCGACACAGAATACGCAGTATAAAAAGAGACGCACAGAGAAGTCGATGACTATTATCGGAAAAGTGACTTACAAAAGTGGCGTACATTCACACGCACGCAACAGGCAACGGTATTTACGATTTCGTTGGCACGCAAAACGTCTGCAGACCGCGTCGTTCGAATATCGAGGAGAATTCCCATACTTTCATGCCGTCCGGACATCGCACAGTCGCAACGTAAGCAAAGCTGACGCGATCTGCATTATTACTCTCGCACATATATCACCGTACATTTCGTAGACTTACTTAGGCAGTACCTAAACGAACTGGCATCGAGATACTTATTTTACAAAAATTTACAAAGATTCGCGCATCACCGTGGTGTCTCGCGCTTCGTATTGCGATCTCGCCGCCTTCATTCTCCTTATAAACTAGGTCAGAGAGGAGAAATCACGCGCTCGCAGCACTGGAAATTGCACGAGAACCGTGGAACGGTTCGGGCGAACTTGGAATGTATGATATTACTCTTCGATAGAAGAGCAAACGGCGAATCGTCGATCGGCGTGTATTTCAACATCGGCACTAATCGTTTTCAAGCGAATACCGACAATAACACAGTACTGAGTTACCTGACACTTCAACTGGATAAAATTTCTCGTCCCCGTTCTGTTATACAATCTAAGTGTCGCTAAGACAGTTTTCCTCAACACTCGGCCTTATGCTTGAATTCTTTCACACGGTAAAAATACGTGCCGATTAAACTAAAAATAGACCGGAATCGTTGCCTCATTAATAATAAGTACACAGTCACATGATAAAAATAAAGAAAAATAAAATGTTGTCGATGTTTCAACACGCTCATCGATCAACGATTCGTTCTCGTTACGACATACAAACGACACGCCGTCTTATAATGGCACTGGCCAATCCATACCAAGTCGCACGATCTTCTGAGCATCGATCGACGAACGATTGCAATCAAGGTTCAATCACCTCGGTCCACTGGACTCTTCGAAACAGTGCTTTGCACTTTCGATTACGCTGATCTTTCGTCCATCTAGCGATCTTCGATACAAAAACGGAACATGAAGGGAGTCTCTCAGTAGCGATGAAACAACAGCTGGGAATCCTGACAAATGGCGCGTCAATTTAGATTCGCAGAGAAGAAACTCCGTTTGTGAAAGTTCTTTCGATAGCCATGGAACACATCGCGGATTCGCTGATCTAATTAAATGGCCTGTCGTCAATGAGAGACTACCTACACGATAGTCGTTCTTTTGGTCTTGCGGTATCTTCGGCATTCCGTGAACCTTTTTTTTCGGATTGGCCATTTATCGGTCAAATGCCGCCATGTTGCGGTCCTTTCGTCGTGTCGTCTACCTGCCGAAACGCGTCTTCGCCACGGAGTACCGCTGCAACGACATCCAGGATGCAGCGCGATCGGAGCCTCGGCCAAGACTGTGCGATTGGCGACGTGAGAAAACGCGGTATCACAGCTTTGACGGGTCGTAGTTCTCGAATGACCATTTCTGCCTCGTCGCGGATTGGGAGCAGTCCTCCATCAATAGTCGTTGCTTGCTTTCCGTGATCGCCAAGCACTTGTCGCTGCTGCCGTGCCTTATCTGCTTCGACTGAAAAGAAATATCAAGAATTGTAGTCTCTGGGCTCCCGTAATTGATGGGGTCTCGAACGAAGCTGTCTTGCGTCAATGACGCTAACCTTTCTATATCGTTACTACTGAATTACGTCTCGCGATGTAAGTATGTATACCGAGAACAGCGAGCATAGCTCGAAGTGAATAACTATCATCGTTAAAGTATAAATCAAACGTTGAAATATTAGTCTCCATCTGTCTACGGCCGTCCTTCTAATGTCCCTCGCTATCTCCGCACGACTGCAATGTTTAATGCGTGCTGTCCGTGTCGGAGTGTCACGCGCTGAACGCCATACCTGAGGATTGTAAATCCATTGCTGATTCCCCTTGCTCCCGTGGCAAGGATAGAGGATGACGTCGGTACCGCTGTAATCCAAACACGATTCGTCTCTGCGGATTTCACCGGTCTTGCTCAGCATCCAGTACTGTGACAAACGATCAAGATTAATATCACGAGGATCTTGACCTCCCGCACTCGACTACCACCAACGGTTCTGACATGTACACGTAGCTCGTACGATTTCAAGCGATCGAGCCGAGTCTGCTCAAAGAACCCACACACCGCCCCACGCTCGTAGCTCCGAAAATCAATACTTGCCGGCAAATTCGCATTACGCTCGCGAGCAGTCTCGTAATTTTAATCCCTTTCCGTACGCCCGCTAATTGCACGGTCAAAGACGTTCCACGGCCGATCAGATTAAATCGTAACGCGCGCAACAATATGTGCCGGCGCGCGCGCGCGCTCGCCTCCGGGATAATTGATTGACACGGACGATATACACGACCGAAAATTGGATCCGCTCTAATATCTATCAGCTTTTATCTGTCTCCGCTCGCCGGAGAGGCCGGGAATTTGTAGCGACCTGCAAATCGATTCCCTCGAATGACGATCGGAACGAGCGAAAGCGAACCTCCGTCGGACGAACGTTTGCGCGGGCCAACGCTGCGTTATGCACCGCTGACCTTGTGCCGCGGACGCATCCCCTATGCCTATGCGATGTACTCGGTTACCGGTTATGGATAGTTATTATTCCGCAGGCGATGCGCGCCCGCCGTGCATGGAAGCCGAACGAGAGATGAGGCGCGTCAAAGCGGTTCGCGCCGCTAATGAGCGTCGATCGCCGATAATCGAGTCCAGTGGTCCTCGAAATTGCGCCGATCCGAGCCTCCCGAGGCCCCCGTTGTTCCCGTTTGTGCAATTCCACTCGGCCGGCATTGGCATCACTTTGTGAAATCGTGCCTTCGCCGAAAACGCCAATGAAAACAGTCTCGGACGTTCTGCGGGTTATTAATCTTTCGTTTTCCAAGATCTTTTTAAGATTTTTAGTGGCGCGAGGGATATTATTGGCGGACGGTGGATCTTTGCTCGTGGATTATTTATTCGATCCTGTTGGTCGGAATGGATGGCGATGTCTAAGTTAGGATTTCTCGAACTGCCTACTTGTACACGCGGATAGTTATTATTCATTTCTGTGTTGAAATTGTTTGAAATATATCTGCTTTTTTATATTTCACGCTGGTGCCAGCTTTATGTGGCCTCGTTCGAGTGCGGAATGGCAGATCGGTTGTGCCCGGTGAACAGGATGTATTCATTATTTTTAATCGTTGTAAATTCCTATATTTTGAGAGCTGTGTATTAATAATATATTGTCATATATAACTGCATTTTAATGCTTTCATCGGTTTGAGAGAATAGCCTGCGTTACAATAAATCACATCCAAATTGAGAATTTACAGGTATTATTTTCAGTTACTTTAAAAAAAATTCATATAAAAGCCGCGCATTTTTCGGATTATTATTTTTGAAACCACAAATCGCATTTAATTAACTGCAAACAAGGATCCAAATATCACGAAATCTCATTCATTGTCCAACCCGTAACTTTTGTTCATCGCTTCCCATTTATGCACAACCATGACATTGTGCGCAAACGTTGATCGGCTGCGAAGAAATCACCGTCCCTTTTCGAATTCACCCGTATTTATCTGAACGACACGAAACTACTAGGTACCGCTCGCGTAATCGATATGTTTGCACTTCTACCCAAAACATTCACCATACTGTTTCTGCCCTTCGTCGATATCATGCATTCGAAAGATTGCCGTTTACGCGCGTCTCGCATGCCTTTCTTTCACGCACAATGATCGTTACGATGCGACGGAAGGGCGAGAGGAGCACGTATCGTGTTTTATGCGAAACGATAAAGATAACGAAAGCCCGTCTTGCGGCTCCCTTTTCCGCATTACGGCGGTGATTTGCTGTCAGAACCGTGGTGCGGCCGAAAGTGCGTATCACGTGCACACTCAACGTACACGACGATTACGGATTACAGGCTCGACGGAATAACGAGAAGCAGGGGAGGGTAGGGGTTCGTGGTATGCATGCTTTATCAGGTGTTATCAGCCGTGCAATTGCGCCACTATACCTACGTCAGCCACGTGGATGGAAAAGGGAGAACAGAAGGGAAACGTCGAACGTTACGATACACGTAAACGAGATCACTATCTTAATTCTGGCGAGAAAATTGCCGCTTACACCCCATTGTGCATACCTTGGAAATTACAAATCGCTCGAGCCGACCGTCCGCGAGCGGTGCGTCGCGAAGCAGACGCAACGGCAACAAGCTGCGATCCGTTCTCAGCTCTAGTAATGTATATCACTTGGCGAGTGTTCGATTCTAGCTATTTCTCGAAATTTGTCTACATTCCTCGGTACACGATTCTTTGACGAGAGCTACCCGAGAGATCGAAGTGCTTGATGCACGCACGCGGTTACGACTTTATCAGCGTCGGTCAGGCTGTCAGCCGGAAGCGTAATTGCCGTGAAACCACGGCTTAATTGCGAGGGCAAATAGGTAAATTAAAGCCGCGCTTTACGCGGGGCTAAGCAAGCGTCGACTGATTGTGTTTTTGGTTGTAACCGGTTACCACGGTTGTTGAACGCGTTGTGGGAGATTTTGTGGCGACGGGTACGTATTCGCGCGACTGTTTATACGAGCTCGTTGCGCGCCGCCGTGCACGCCCGCGTACGTACGTGCACAATTGTACGAGCGCCTTTAATGACGGACCGGCGGGGGCGCGAGCGAATGAGCGCAAGAAACGAGAATGCCGCTTTGCACGAGTCAGCCATAACTCACGCAATAACTCCCCTTGCGGTGGAGAAGCTGTTCTTTTTATTTTTTTTATTCAAGAACAATAGTACCCGGCGCAGATTTAAGCGGGGTCGCGAGGTCGTGCAGTGCGCCGCAGCCATTGGACGTCGGTACTCTACTCTGCCAGCAATAGTTATTTGACGTTTTCGGACGATCCCTTGTCGGCGCACCAATCGAACCCGCGTAGATGCCTTAAAAATTGACGCGCGTCTTGAGCAGCAAATGCGAAGTAGTTTCCGCCGAGAGGGGCAGAATTGTGAAAACGGACTGCGACATCCAATGAAACACGATCTTTTATATACGCTCGCGCCTAGAATGCCTCGTTCCTCCGAGGATTAGGCAACGCACGCGTGCGCGTGTCGTGTGTATAACGGCGGCGGGCGCAATATCGTGCAGAGACGATTTATCGAGGCGTTAACCGTGAAAGATTTATCGCGGTTCTCATTCTCGCTCGCGGATACATCGACTCGTCCGGCTGAGAAATAAAGCGGCAATTGAAACGCGACAGCCCGGCCGATTGCCATTGCCCACTGTCACCCGGGCGCAGGTATTAAGGTGAATTTAAGCGATCTCGGCGAGAACGTTCTCGCGCGGCCCCGACGTCGACGTTAGCCACGGGTCATCGTGCCAAAAGGAGGGACGCCGACGATTGATGAGCGCCTGCACCAGATTAGCGCCGTTACTAATTGCGCCGAAAATGGGCCGAGATTAGCGGTGGAGTTGGCGTGCGAGCGGCAATTCGTCGATCTTTTGTCCGCGTTCGCGTTTCGACGATACCATCGTGACGAACCCTGCTGCAAGCTCCAATTTTCGACTCGCGTCCACATTGCACAGCCCTCTCTCTCTCTCTCTCTCTCTCTCGCCGCCTTAATTAAACCAGTTTGAGGAAAAAGAAAAGCGAAGGACCCTCGTACCGAGAAGCGCGCGAGCGAGCCGAACGATTTTACGACGATCCGAAAGAACAGCTTCACCGAGGAGTCTCGAGTCGTTAAAGCGTCACGCTCGTAAAACGGACGCAGGAGTAACGTAGATGTGCGCTTGAGAATGCATTACGTCTTGCGTGTAGGTTAATTAACGTGTCAATGGTAAACCATTGGCTCCCAAAGCGTTACCTTTCACCAGGATGCAGGAGTCATGAATTCTTATGCACCGTCACCTTACATCTCCGGTGACTCACGGGATGAGCACCGTACGACGGAATGACGTTTTATGTACACAACGATTCAACGCTGCCATCGTGTGCGCCGGTCCCTATTATATCGCCGCCGACATAAGCTACGTTATTTACAGTGTAAAGTTTGTTAAATAGTACACGTCACCGATATTGCAGTCTCACATTGTTAGCGTGCAGCACCACGTGCCCCGATACCGTGCCGTTATACCCGCTTGTTTTCTGTGTTTTGTTTTTTTTAGTACTGCGTTTATATATCTCCCACGCGAGCGTGTCTACTTTCGTGTACCTGATTTCCGCCCTGACGGTGACAGGGATATAAGCCCACCGGCTGATGTAAGTCTTCCGGTTTCCCTGGCGAGTCTATACATATGCCGCTAGCGAGCTGTCTTATCTGCATTGAAATTCAACAAAGTTTCACACGATTACTACCGACAGAGGGTTGGAGCGAGTTGAACGGGGAGAAGAAACAAACATGGACAGAGGTGGAGCACTGCGATATAGGCAGTTGCGATCTCGTTCACCGTGATATCTCGTATGTCCTTCGTGGTTTCCTATGTATACTGTCTCTATCTGCGCTAATAGTTGCAGGCCAATGGGCCAGAAGCTCGGGCGTACACTCACACTTATTCACACACGGACACACCTACACACACGCACAACAGATGCTTAAATGAAAATTCGCTACGCATATAACACATCTACGGGCAAGCACAGAGCACTAGGTTGAACGTTAAGAAATTGATTGCTGATGAAACCGTTCATTCGATTACGTAAGCATGTAACACAAAAGTATTCGGTTATATGCTTCCAGTTAGAGTAATAAGAACATCTTGAATAATGTGACTGCTAATGCATTACAATAAGCCTTCTAACTTGCACTATAAGACTGCGATGAAAAGAAACTGGTCGAATTCACGGTTTCACACTGAACAAGCATAACACGTAGAGTGGGTAGGGTCGTAGGCGACGCAAAAGTGCGGCCAATTAGGATTCCCTCAAGTGCCGCGTCAGTTTGTACCTGATTGCCGCCCTGTCGATGGCAGGGATAGAGTCCGGCTGGCTTGTGCAAGTCAGCTTTGCGGGCCGGCGAGTCCAAGCAGGTGTTGCCGGCTTCGCCAAGATTGCGAACCTGTTGTCGTTGATCGTTAATTTCATTATTACTAATATTAGTACCGTTATTCGTGTTGTTAGTGACAACGCTGTGCGACACACGCGTACAGTTAATAAATAATATGATGCCCTGCGTACGAAATTGCGTGCTTCTGTCTTGTAAAAAAAGGGGCGTAAAATGTATAAAAATACAAGACTAAACTTAGATTCACTGCTGAAAAGTAAATTGTTAATTAAACTCCGTCGACTCTGCCGCATACTCTCTGCGACATCAAATTTACGACATAAAAAGAGTAAGTTTAGGGAAACGAGGGGAAAAAAGTTATTAAATCATCAACCCTGCAGACACTCCGCGGCTTAATTCGGTGGAACTCATAAAAATTTGACGATCTCTCCTCCTTTAACGAGACTCCGCCTGTATCCGGATTTACGGAGTGCCCCTTCTCCGATTTATTCAACGAGCACTCGAAAAACGTATCCGAAAAGTGATGCGCCGGGATTTCTGGGATTCCTCTGATCTTTTACGCATACATATCTTCCATCGATCGGCTGTTCAAAGCGCCACGAACACCAGGACCGCATCAAGTGAATTCTCAGCACTTCCGTTCATTATTCGGCTAAATCAATAGAACACGAACCAACTTCGTACTGCGTCAGACAGACTTTTCCGTATGCGCTCGTCTTGTTTTCGCGTGCGTACGCAAACAAGATAGATGAATTTGATTGCATAGTCAGCAGTCCTGATTTCGTTAAACGCAAGGATTCTGTGGCCGTTGCACTTTCAATGTAACCGTCTTCTTCAATCCCTTTCACCTTTCTTCCTCGGGCGAGTGTCGTCCTTGTCGCCGCTGGCTGCCTAGTTGTCCCGGCTAGAATAAAAACTAGTGATTTATGGCCAGACTGTCCGGGCTCCTGATAAAATTCCGAAAGGTCAGGTCACCTGAGTCGGTCGCCCGGCCGTCGGGATTATTAAAGCGACTCTCCAAGGCTCTCCCCTCCCACTACGTTACAATGTACAGACATAGGTCAGTAACTTAAAGTTTCGCCATATCTACGCGGACGGAATCCATAAACGGAATTGGAATGTTGCATACGAAGCACAATGATTTCTGACTGTCCAATATCAAAGAGGGTATAGATAGACTCGCAAACAAATAGTAAGTACATACTCGTGGCCGTTGAAGAATAAATACCGTGCGTAAAATCATGCCCTTATAACCGAAACATTGATTTGCCGCACAAGCGGACTCCGCGAGAATAATTGCCATTATTCGTACGTTCCCATACGAAATTCTTCCGAGATTACACGGTCAGGTGGAAAAAATAAAGCGGTCTTTTACCAGAACGACATATTTCTATTCCTCCGGCGTCACGTACGGGTCCGTGGGCACGGCGCAGAATTATTCACCACGGTAGCAATGCAATCTCCGGAACTGTTGCAAGGGAAAAGTACGGACTCTTCGTTCGCCGTTCCGGTGACGATGGCCGAGAGCGGAAAAAAGTGAGAAGAGGACAGAGGCAGGCGGCGTGATTTAGCCGAAATACCCATCGGTAAGAGAAAAAGGACGAAAGTGTCTTCGCGATGCGAAACTGCTTAGAGAGACGGACGGAGAGAGAGAGAGAGAGAGAGAGAGAGAGAGAAAGAGAGAAGAGCGGTGGGGGACAGAAAAAAAGAAGGATCCCGGTGAAAATTGTACGAGAGAACGAAGGTGGAAAAGCGGCCGGAGAAGGCGAGCCGGGGTGCGAGGGAGAGGGGGAGGGGCATAAGTTTCGTGCGAGAGTCGGCACACAAGCGTGCGCGCCGCTCGACCAGCGAAATTGTTATTTCGCATGCGGTGCGAACCGCATTCCGAAGCGCACATCGCGTGAAATGCTTCTTCGCGAAAATGTCTGCCCATCCTTTATGCGCTCCTCCTTTTTCACCCCCATAGCGGGCGCATCCACATTGCCCTTCACCCACACCCTCCCGCCCCCTCCACCTCTTCTCACGCCCCTCTCATCGTGTTCCGCAAATGCGCGCTCCGGCTGAACATTGAGCGAAAAGAAGAAGGGAAAAAAAAATATTGCGAAATGCATTCCTTCCCCGGCGAGGAAAGCGACCCGAGTGAATGGGCCAGGTGGTGATGGCGGATGTAAGAGCGTTGAACGCGAGCGGCAGCGACAGTGGCCGGGTGTGAGGAGCGGGGGTGCGGAGGAGGTGGGTGCGTGTGCTCGATTTCATTTCGTCGTGTTCGAACGACATCGGATTCCGTTGCCTTTTATTATCATGTTCGATCGCGAGCGCGCGTCGCATCCAGCCCTCCGACGAAACGGCGCAACTTCCGCGCCCGGGCGGCCGTAAAGAACGGAGCGACAAATTACTCGACGAGCCGTTAACGATTCGACGCCGAGGACCCGAAGCGCACTCGGCTTTTTTAATTTTTCACGATACTCTGCGAAATTAATGCTCGAACGTGACTGAGCCGCACTCTCTACTCGCACGTTTTCCGCCCGACACGGCCAGCCCGACCGCGCCCCCGACGCAGCCAGCTTGGGGGTGGTGAGTGGAAGCCGACGAGGACCGAAAAATTGTGTGCGCGCCCTCGCGAAACTGCCTTCGTCCGGCGCACCATGCTAATATGTTTCGCGTGTCTTGAGCAATGTGCAACTTTTGACGGCTTAATCAACGCCTTTTTCATCCTGCACTCCTTTTTCACTTTTCTCCGTATATCGTTTCTGCGCGCGGATGAGAAGGTTATATTATGCTGGCTGGCGCGTGTGCGCCTTAATGCGGAAATGAACGGCGCGCATTCGTATTAGCCGCGTTTCGTCCGAAATCTTGCGATCCCACGCGGGAAGATTGAGTTAACGTAAACTTTCTCCGGGAAGATCTCTACCCCACTAATTTCTTCTTCGCAACGAGTATATTCCGCGCTCCGGCGCGAGCAACAAAATCTCATCACAATAGTATGCCGACGTCGGTCGGTGACGGTCGTAACCGTGAGGTAATTTCGAGCGACGAGATCGTTCGTGAAAATATCTCCCCGGAAAGCGCGCGCGCATTTTCTACCCGCAAGCAACGAACTGTCTTTTGGGCCGGGAAGTCGTGCGGCATTTCCGGTACGGGGAACTTTACTATCCGTGGCTGTCTCATAAGGCATGTGCAGATAACGTCGAGCGAGATGATCCTGATATGAGAAGTCCGAGAAGAGGACTAGGATTACAAGACACCGCCAGAGAGGTGCCTCAGGCAGGAATGCGGGAAGAGAGAGAAAGAGAGAGAAGGGACAATATAGAAAGTGAACAAGGTAGAACGAGAGAGAAACGGCTGGAGCGGAACAGACGGCACAGGGCGAAATATTCGTGTCGCGTGACAGTAGTACGAGTGTGCGCGCGACCAGACGTGCTCTTACGTGGCTTTAATCCCTGCTAGGTGTCGTTCATGTGGTGTCATGTTTGTGAGCACTCGCATAAGGAGCGGTTGTAACGATCCGAACCTAGTGAGATCGGTGGAATTGTACGTGGAGGAGCAGGAGGAGGAGGAGGAGGAGGAGGAGGAGGAGGAGGAGGAAAAAGAGCGGGCGGTGGGTACACAGACAGGAGTTAGGATCGTCGTCGTCGAGTGCCACAATCGTTTCGCAATTACGAATGCACGAGCGCCCGGTAGCAGTGGTGGAGCGAAACGACGCAGACGGTTGGAATAGGTACGACGTCGCCGTGGGAACAAATCGCGGGCATGATTGATCGTCTGCCGTGAATCCGTACATGACGACGAAAATTAATGCACTATCAATCGTGCGCACGACGAGACTCCTCTGGCAGTTAGAGGCGGGCAGAGGAGGAGGAGGGTTAACAGGGGTTGAGCCGTCTGTACAAGTTGTGCAGTTTTGACGGATCAGGCGAGCGACGTTTCGTATCGGATGTACGTCCGAACGCTGTCAATACGCAACGATTTTTATCTCTGACGGAGCGCGCCGGGAGAAGAATAAATATGAATATATGGCGGGCAAATATATATAGATCGTGCAATTGAAATAAAAGACGGATGTTGCGAGCCGGTACGTTTCGCAAATATTCCCTCAAATGATCAGCGAGACGCACACGAAATTTCCTATTGCACAAATAAAGTGTGTACACGGCTAAATGGCCGTTGTTCGAAAGAAGCGGCCGTAGCAAGAGGAACTGTGCCGCTGTGAAAGAGCGAAAGAGTGGCGGGTAGGAAGTTTAATGAAAAAATAGCGCAAAGGGGTATGGGGCGCGGAATTGAGCCAGGCTTCATCGAAATTTCGTCGGGAGAAATAACTGGAGCACAGACTTTTGTGGACCGCCGACCGGCGAATATGGAATGCCGACAGCTCGGAGCGCTGTAAAATTCGCTACGTTTCCGTTCCCGTCCGTCCCCACGCCAGCCCTTCTGATACGTATACCATAGCGCATTCGAATTGAGCGACCACTGGAAAGAGACACGCGAAGGCAAAAATGATACTGCGTGCCCTGCATGGCAAAGGGCCTTTCAAAAGGCAACGTTTGCCCGCAGCGCCGAAACAAACATACGAATCAAAAGTATTGTGCCGCTGACAGTGGAGAGACGGAGAGAAAGTAAAAGAGCTACGAACAGTTGCATATTGGCACCGTCCGATTTTATGAAGAAGAATATTCCGCGTCGCGCCCGTTGCATGTTTAATCAATTTAATTTCGGCACTCGGTGGCTAAAGATTTAAATGGACTTTCGAAATGCTCTTGGGACGCTGAATATTTACAAACCGTTCATTTACGAACGCAACGTTTGTTGAAGTTCAACAAATAAACATCTGTGTCATTTTGTGGATGATACAAAATTTGGATGCCGTCACTTGGCAATATCGAATCGATATGAAGGATGCAAAATTAAACTCTTCCTCCCGAATCCTCATACGTTTAAATAAACGGTTACGACACAAAGCTAATCGAAGGCTCACAGAGCAGCTTCCACTTAAATATGAAATCAGTCGTTATCGGCCCGATCCGGAGAGAGGATTACTTAAGAGAAGCAAACAAAAAAAAACCTGAAAAAACACCGCCGGTCGTCTCGCCTCGATGATCCATCGCGTGATTTCGGTTTATACGAGCCAAGAATGCACAATGCCACCAGGCGGAGAGGAATCGATTTCCGATCGGAAGTCGAACAAGCCTTCACTCGTGATCGGATCGGGATTGCCTCAACCACGGAGCTGCATTGTTTCCCAATCGAAGGCTTTGTTTCCTGTGTCGCAAGCTCGTCGACATCAATCATCGCCTCTGATGCTAACAATCGAAACCGATCTATATGATATATATGTGTATGCGCTAGATGACGTACACATATGCACCAGATGGAGCGAGGTTACAGATCAGAAGGGTCGAACAGAAGGGATGTAAGGGGGAAGTGTGAGGACACGCGGACAGGCGCTGTGCAACGCGAAAATATAAATATCATTTGCTCATACTTCTGATTAAGCTGGTATCACGTTGCTTGCCCCGTTACTGCCACCAAAATTTAAACGATATTGATCTTTATAATATACACACGTACACCATACGCTAGGGTGCTAGCTGACGTACGAATAGAGACGCAAGGTAGAGTAAAGTTATATGTATATGAGAAGGGTGAAATAAAAGAGTTACAAGAAGCAGGCACTATGCAATGCGAAACGAGAGAACACGTGTTTTACTGACATTTACGCAGATTTCTGATTAAGCTGATTCCAGTCAGCTTGTCTTTGCCATGCGATGTGTATAAATTCAACGTACCAACAATGGCATGATAATACGCACGGAATATAACGCCAATGCGCTAATATTTAGGGCCGATTAGTAGATCCAGCGCCAGCGCGCACAAACTTGAGTAAACGTGCAAATCGTGCTAATGGGTATTTAACGGTGTACGGCTGATAAACGAGTAGCAATTAGAGGTTAGGGAAAAATACGATTTACTTTGTGAATCGACGATGAAAGTCAGCACTTTCCGCACAATATAAAATAGGACAAATTTGTTAAGAACAAAGTAAATATATGCGAAAACATTATCGAATAAACACGAGGAGAATGCAAATTAAAAAAGAATAAAACTCCAAGCGGGCTATGGACCGTCCAGGGAACAACATGCAAAAATAATAAAACGTAAAGACGTCGCTTTTTAAATTTAATTCAAAGAGAGAACGAGCCGCGCTGCATGACAAGGAAATCTTCGTTACACCTGACGCGAGAAGTTTCTCAGGATAATTAATTTAAACAAATATTTGAACAAATGTTTCACGACAAGAAAGGACGTCGAATGAATGAGTGGCGAGAGAAGAACCGTATAAACGCATGAAAAGAACATTTTACATACCCCGGTCTTAATGACGAGCCGACGCTAAATTGACTTATTGGACATTCAGGCCCGAAAGTGCATGCAAATCAGAAGAATAACCCGCGAAGGAGGTGGGGTAGCCGTGGTCTTTACCGTTCAACTTTTTTTTTTTTTCATCGTGCCACCTCCTTTCCCCTCATCGAACGGACTGAACCTTCCTTTAGGGGAGGAGAGCCTTTGAGCAAAGCCGCGTAAATCGACACCTTGATGGATCAAAGCGAGGCTGTCGGGGTGGGCGGGCCGTCAGAAATACGAGCCTCTCTTCTCCGTCGACGACACCGTCGTTGATTTCGGCCATAATTCACCAGCGGAACTCGCGCACCTGCGAAGAGAACTTTTTTCCCCCCCGGTAGATGGATGTGCCAACATCTTACCTCGCCAGAAGCAACCGCCTCGCCGGGAATGAAGAGCTCGGGATAAATGTTGTCGAGGTACCATTTGAACGATTTGCAGCTAAGCTTCTTCCTGAGGGCCTTTCGGTCCGAGACGTCGCCGTAGTTGCCCTGAAACGTCGTCGGTCCGTTTTAACGTCGCAAACGATCAGGACAGCGATGGAGTGTTGTCGCGGTCGTCGTGAAAAACAGAGCAAAACTAGACGTGAGAACGAAATACGTAGTAGCGGATGAAGAGTAACGAAATATATGAGACATGACGATTTTTGTATCAAGAACTTAGTCTCGGAACACCTGAGCCGCGTGATGACGCTCGGCTGGCTGTATGGATCGATTCACGCATTCAAGCATTCGTCAGGTGTCCGTGGCAGCGCGGCGTTTGTTTAGCGCCGCAGAAATTGACATTGTATAATCTATTTCAAATCGTATCATTTACACGCACCCGTATTTGTGCTGTTCGGCAAACTCCGTAGCGTGGACACCGACACGTGTTAATGATACGCTCGAAATGCAGCGGGCAACGTTAATATTAAATTCAACCGACGAAACACGATTTCCACAGGAGACGATACTGAGCGACTACTATATCAAAGTTGCGAGCATTAAACATAATAATTTACAGTGCACCCGACGCCGCGTTCGGAAATTTTAGCCTTCCTCGTCCGACCGCGCGGTCTCAGTCGGAGCGATAAAAAGAAAGTTCGCACGAGACGCGAGTAATGATCGGCGGAGGGAAAAAACGCGGACTGTCTATCAGGCTCGGTCATCGTCGCTCGTCCCCGGGCCCCGAGTCTGCCTGACCACGGGGATCTATTTTTATCTCGTCATTTCTACCTGTCGATCGCGGTTTGGCTCGGAGCGGAGAAGCTCACGCTGGGGCGAAGACAGATCGTTATTACCGCGGAAGAAGTGCTTGCCGGGAAAATTCAGGACACCGGGAGCGAGCTTTAAGAGGCGCTCGCTACGTTTATCGCCACTTTTTTTACGACTCACCGTCGTCTACAATCCTCACCCCGTCATGAACTCCTATTATTCCCGACCTGTCCCCCTTACCCCTCTCTCTCATTTCTTCCGACGCCTCTTACCGTGTATCGTCATTTAAGGGACCCCGCGCGCGCGCAATCAAGCGAGAAGAAACGAGCTCACGTGTGCTCGTCCCGCGAAACGTGTAAATCGAACGGAAAGTGACTCGAAACGGAAAACTTCCGCGATCCAATTGAGGGCCGTTTGCTCCCGGGTTCGCAAACAGAAAATGGGAGTTCGAGTCAAACAGAGACGGTGGAATCTTTCGCGTCGAGTCGACGACTGCTTCCCCCGACGATCGCGTCGCGATTGATGCATTTTAATAAGCGCGTCAGATGGGTGCCGGGCGGTGAAAGAATTCGGGGCGATCTCGAAACTTTCGCGAAATAAGGTTAATCCGATACAATCGTTCCCCGTGGCTGGAAAGCGCACTCCAGGCGGCTGATCAATATTATTTTAATTCCACTCGACTATTCGCCGGCGAGTTTCGCATTGTTCCGTGTCACGGTGTTTCCCCGAGTCAGGAAAGCCAAAACCGGCAACGAGAGGGTTGAAAGGTGGCGCGGTGAGGTTACTCGTGTAAATAGCGAGGGAATGAAAGAGATAATGTACATACCTCTGCTTAAGAGAGAACGAGAGAGAGAGAGAGAAAGAGAGAGAAGACGGAGGGGTGAGGCAAGGAGAGAGAGAGAGAGAGAGCAAGAGAGGCAGAATAAAAGTGAGAGAGTACTCACTTTGTCGTGACCTATCCTCTGGTAGTAGTACTTGGCGTACTCATCCAACCACACTTCGCTCAGCCTTATGCTGTTCCTCTTGAGCACGTTCACGCCGCTGCGCCACTTGTAAGGCGAACGTTTCCTGAAGATGTGGCCCACGTGCGAGCACGGCACGATTTCCAGAGTACCTGAGGCAGGTAGAAGTTATTGGATCAGAGCTTTCAGAAAAATTTTCTTACCTCGGAATAGAGTTGCGCCGCAAGCGCGGGGAGCGGAGGAATTTTATTGACTGCCAGAAAGCTACGTTTGATACATACCGATGCAACGTATTTGGGAATATAAATCCCTAAGGCGGCTTCGGCGGACGCCGATAATAAGTGGGATATCGCGATAAATGTGCCGCGATTATGAGAGCGGCCGAAGTTATGAATACGGTGAAATTGGATTAACGTTTTATTTTTTGTGTTGCGTTGTTCGAAATAGATGCGCGGTGTCGAACCATTTGATAAACCGGGTGGAGATAATAGCGTATGAATCGATGTTAGCGGCTTGGGCAGTAAATCGATTTAATTCGCGCGCATTTTCGCCGTAGCTGATATCACTTTCTCCGCGGTGAACAGATGAATTCAGTGCAAAAGGAAATATGCATTGGAGTATTACATTATCCGAGAGCGGTTCTGATAACTATTAGGTCGTTGTATACAAAATAACAGTGAAAGTCCACTTCTCTCATTATCAAATCCAAAGATAACACTTATAACTTGTAATGCTTCGTAACTGAAGACAACGATCATACAATTTAATCCACTTTCATGGTTACCGAACCAAGCGTTGAATGATCACGCTTTTTTCCAACAACTTGTCTAAATCGCAAGGAATTTAATTAAAATGATTTTTGACGTTGCGCGATTAATTGGAGGACTTTGCGATCCACGTGTTCTAACACTTTAACGCTGAAGCACCGTCCTACCTCCGCACATCCAGGTTTTGAACGAGAGCTCAAGATTCTCGCCGCCCCAGATGTCAAAGCCGCTGTCATATGTACCGAGCCGCTCGAAGAAAGCCCGGTCTATCGAAAAGAGACCACCCGCCATCGTGGGCGACCAAACGGGCTCAGCGGGATTCTTGTGCCGTTTCTTCTCCCTTTCTGGTACCGCGTGCCAGTTGAACTAATCGACAAATATGACAAGACATGACGTATCGTAATAAAAATGACAAATTCTCAGAAACATTTATGAAAAGCCAGGGACAGGTTTCAATTATCGTTTGTACGACCCTGATGTATACGAATATCAGTACGTCTCTGTGGTTGTATCATGTTTTATTGCGAAAAGTGTATTCGTTCTTTGGGATGATGTGCGAAATGTAACAAAATTATTCAGAAAAGAAGAGAGTAGAACAAAACAGCGCAATGTTCTGCTGAAACGTTTTCAAAGTTATTAATAAAGCGGCATAAAGCTTATTGCATACCATTTGTTGGTAGTGAATATTACGGAAAATTTGCAACGACGTACATAAAAGTTACCTATAATAGAGTCCGTCTCTTCGGTTCGTTAAAACAGGTCAGACCATAATTTCACGCGCATATTTCAGGAATTTGCAAGCAATGTAAACAAAGCACAACTCATTCGTTTAATTATGATGTTTTCCTTTGCTACTATTTTAGTTTCTATGTGCCCAACATACGTGTAACACAAACGACTCCCGCTAATAGGCAGAAAACAGAAACGCGCGGTTCGCAGAAGAAAGCTTGATTTAGAAAGATATTATTAAAGAAAAATCTGACATGCATGAGAAAATTGTAGAAAATTTGGAAATTTGGAGACTTATGAACTACCCCGGTAATCCTGAAGACTCTCACATTAATCACGTAATGTCCAGTTTACCTGAAGATTCCAATCGAAGCCACCAACATTTACGCCGCCCGAATCCCTCCAATGGTACTCCAGCGAATTGTCGTCGATAACGTCGATCACTGGGCAAACCACTGTCGTCGAATCCCGAGCGATCCGATCTAGGAGAGGCTCTAGCCAGCCCTCTGTACATTCGCAGTGACTGTCCAAATACGTAAGAACGGGAGCCTTTGCAGCTGCACCACCCAGTAATCGCGCCCTTATCAGACCCTCCCTCTTCTGGGCCCTAATGATCTTCACTTTCGGATAGTTCATCATGTAGTCTTCGAGCTGACGCTTCAGGTGAGCTGTAAACAACGATCAGACGGTTAGCAATGGTAGGAATAGAAATTTTCACTGCTTACGTTAACGAATATATTTGTATGACTACGAGAGATAGTCTGAAGAAAAGATTTCAACCGATCAGACGTCATCTAGCGACTAAGTCACTAAGTTTCTCTAGAATATTTCAATGACCAGTATTTTTATATGTTAACGAAATTAAAAGACGGATCGTTAACAATGGGATTAAAATTAGAGATAATGTGGCTAGGTAAAGGAAACTGTCAACGCTGACCCGGTTTATTTCTAAGCCAATTTGCTATATTCGATCTTGGCGTCTGGGGCACAGGGAAGAGTGTATACTTGTTAAGGTAGTTAGGAGAAAGTGGAACAAGGAATGAGCCAATTACCGGCCGATCCTTGATTTTCTTATATCGGATCCTGTTCTTAATCGTGAATCACCGATCATTGATAACGTGATACGCATTTGGCAGGAAATTCTATCGAGCAATTTCCATGCTCTGCGACACGACCTCGTAAAGCCAACAACAGCCGCCAAACAAAAAAAAAAAAATAAACGCCTGGTGGCGATACGGCTACTTACACATACTATTCCAGACGGCACTAATAAAACGGAGAAAGGCAACAACAAAGAAGAAACGCACCGCTAACGATGAAAGCGATCAGCGCCGCAGAAAATGAGCCAACGAGTATCGGCGATCTCGAGTTTTGCAGACTTCGCCATTAACGACGAACGGCGTGCGTGTCTATCCCGCTGCAAAGTGAGCCGTCTTCGATTCTAAGAACCTCCCGTAAATTATCCCCCCCCTCAACCGTCGGCGGCACTAACTTTTTCGCTCCAAATAAGACGCCTCTCGCGCGCCGGCATCCGAGGCTACTTCTGACGAAAACTGGGAAAGTCTAGCACGCGTTACTTCGGCCAATCGTACGCGAGATTTAGATTTACGAGCCGCATAGCCGCCTATAGTAACAGGCTGCCTGCTAGTAATTGCTAGACACCCGTGATTTATTCTCCGTTAAGATGGCTTTATGAGGGCACCCGTTACTAATCCCAAACCACCGTCGAGCGCGCTTGGTTATCTGCGGTATAGAGGGATTCCGCAGATCAGCGTCTCTCGTGTGTAAGTGCAATAGTACTAACGTATCGAATAACCCTGCTATCACCGGGCGGAAATGTTGCCGTGCGAAAGACGCACAGGGCTGGATGGCTGACCTGCCGGGTTATTTCTTGTTTCATTCTTTTTGCCGTTTTCTTTTTAAGGCGCAGCGTCTATTATTTAGCATACAGCAGAGGAAAGGGATAGAAAACAAGAAAAGCACAAGAATGAAAGAATAATAATAATAATGAGCAGAATAAATAGAGATATTGTCGAGAATAAACAGTAATTTTAGCAACTGTGTGTAATTTGCTTCTTGTAAATATGCACTCATCACGATAGGACAGTGCCTTTTAATAAATGGCAAAGCAAGAGAGGATATGTCGTAAAATTTGACGAGGCAGTAGTGCATAACATAAGCCGGGACCAGTGGCAGTCCGTAATTTCTGGATTATTTACGACGATATTCGTTTATAATACCGAAAAATCCCCTTCTGATATACAGCGAAATTGTGGAAAGGATCAAAAATACGTAAGAAAAAGGAGAAAAGATTAATAAAGAGATAATAATAAATGAGTATTAGACAACATATAGACTCCTCAAAATAAAATGTCCTCTTGATAATTTTACGCTCGACGAGGCAGATAACGGAACGGAAATTAGCGTAGAGGGAAAATCGACAAATATGTTGACAAAATTCGGTCTCACTCAGCATCAACCATATTAATCCTGTTTCGCAGGAGAGGTATTTAAACATATCCTTCTGGGGCAGAAATGTGCATTTAGCGGGTACAGCTGACTGCGATATTAATATTAGTAGATTCGACTCTAAATTCCAAGAGAGTCGAGAGGGCAAATATCCCGACGGAATCCGCCACATCCCGGTATGCTAGGCATCGCATGGCAATTTCATGGAATTGCGCGGACTAACAACTCACTCGCTCTTTCCTCGTCACACACGCCCTACGCTTTTCATGTTTGCCTTCTTCGTTTACACATACTAAACCATCCGATTTTCTCTCGGCGTTAGAATAGTCCTCGTTTTTTCTTACACGCAGTGCGAATAATGTGTTATGTTAGAGAAAAGTGCTGTGTTTGCTCGGTTCGTTCAACCGATATGTCGTACGAGAATTCTTCACAGAAAATAGCGAAACGCGGAGTATCGCTCACGAGAATTCGGGTAAGAACAGAGTGCCTTTCTTTAATTTCATTAAACGATAACCCACGTTCATCGATATTCAACACGTTCTCATCATTTTCTTCTTTGTACTCGAACCCTGTACAGCCAAGTGACTCCAGCCCGTTCATTCACTTGCATTCAAAAACGATGAACGTCTACCCATGTTCAAATAATCCTCGCCAGCGGCCAAAAGCGCCTTATCAACCCACACATTCTCCCTTCCGATCTCTACAGCACTGACCGACAAACAACAAAAAGCATCTCCTTCTCTTGAACCGATCAAATAATGAGAATTCCGCCTCTACTTCCACGCTTGCCAGGGAAAAAAAAACCGAGAATTAGATCGGTCGCATGTATCCGTGGAACGGGCTTCGTAAATGTCACTGCGCCGGGCGTCGGAATGAAAATAAAGAGAAAAGAAGGGGGACAGAGGACGAAGGCACCGTATTATCTCGTTCCTATGATAAAACAATCAGACGCTCGGTAATGGTACACACGCCATGCTGTCCATGAAGCCGCCGGAGGGGTTGGCAAGTACCTATGTTTATGAGTCTCGCTTCCGGCCAGTACGGAGGCTTATCTGCGGCTTTTAAGGGGGATTGCACAACCCCTCGGCGCTATACCCGCCTCTACCTTGACTACGTTTCCCTAACCTAGTCCTGAGGTTTAATCTCGCCACCCTTTCTACGGCTACTTTTTATTCTCCGCCGCTGTGTTACGCACGACTCCGCCAGATTAAGTTCCTACATATACTGCTCCCTTCCTCTGCACTCTTTTCTTTCTCTCTCGTCGACTCTCTGTCCGGATAATACGTTAATTGAGATCTAATGTCTGGTATCTCGCTGTATGTCCGGCATAAAGCACTCGGAGTTTTGTTACCGCGGCGAAAATACTGAGAGCATGGGAGGAGCGCTTGTTCGTATTAATATTGCTTTGTGCGAATGGTATAAATGTTGTTATTCGACCGTGATGTCAGGGCATAATTCAACATAATATCGCTTTGTGCTGGTTTCAGCGCTACGAGGTGGGTGTAACGGATTTCATCGTATAAAGCGAAAATGATTTCATCAGCTCTGTATTTTATTTCTGGTTTAATTATCATGTGGCCGACTGGAAGCTGTTTAGTTATTATGGACAAGTGATAATGAGTACGTAGATGTTTTTCAAGATGGCGTATATAATGGATCAGGATAATTCTAATAAAATATTCGTACAATTTGTGAAGTAACATTCTGTTCTCCAGAGCAGGATAGGAGATACTCTAAACGCATATACAAGATAGTATATGTTTCTACCATCGGGTCGGCAAAATGTTAATACTCAGTTATTACGCGTCTCGCGTGCAACTTCATCTTTAATCACCAGCCTGCAATTACTGCTTCGGCTTCTGAAAGCTGTTCTTTAGATAGTAAGAACAATTTTTCAATTCACATGATTCTCCGTTTCTGCTCTGCAGCGCGCATATTTTGGATATCCACGTATTAATATTGTAAAATAAAAAAGCATGCTCCGATCTTTAAATCACACGTTAAGAAACTACCCTATGTACACACACGCCCGTATATCTTCGCTCCGCTGACTGGAATACTTCACAAACGCCCTCCAGCATGCGTGACTTTGCATAATTAATATTCTCATTCGCCGGTGACATTGTAATTGCACGTTAGCCCGCATGTCGGCGAGAATTAATTTATATTTCCATAATAAGGAGAACCGAGAATTGTAATACGCTTTTAAGACAAATGTCAGCGTTTTTCCCTATGGACGACGCTTTTCGGGGCGCGATTCTCTGCCGTTCCTGGAAAGATTCCGTCGCTCTTTGTCGACCGGCCGGCCTTTGTACATTTTCATTTTCCACACCTTTCACTATACGCTATTTCCTCTAATTAAAAGAGTCGTTTGCATCAGATGACAGACAACCATTGTAACGTGAGATTTTGCGCGCAAAGACAGTCGTACCGCTTTTTAAACAAAGGAGTCCGGCAAAAAATTGTGATTAGTGTGATTTCAATGATTTCATTGATCTATGAAAAATACGAAAATTATGTGCGAATTACGAAAGAGTTTCTCTTTCTGTCACTGTGGATTAGAGATTTGATGTAGCAACTACACCTTATAATATGTCCCATTATATTTGCATCTATTAGTTGACGCATGGAAAATACGGAAAAATTACAGAAAATCTGATATAAGTGAAAATAATTGTTAAAATAAATTTAGATCAGCAAATGAAAGCTTTGCACTGCCTTTTCTGCGCGAGAACATTTGGCGTTTAACACCCGCACCTTTGAAGCGAAACAACGTGAGAGAAAATGAGTAGTGCGCGTTATTCCATGAATGGCGTATGCGAGTGTCGAGTAGCTCCTAACATTCCGTGTTAAACTAATCTTCAATTAGTCTCTACTTACTCTTGAGCAAGTCTTTAGCGAATTCCCAGCGAGTTTTTTTTTAACCGTTTTAGGAGTTAATCGCGAGTAACCTTATCGAGCTCGTTCCACGTCCCTGTCTTTCAGAGCATTATTCATTCACACAGCATTTATGAAGGATTCTAAAGTGTCGTTCTTAATGTTATTTATTAACGGCACCGCGCGTAACTGCCTGTTCCCTGTCAACGTAATCTCCGAAAGTAGATTTGACGTTCGCAAACTTTATTATAAATAATAACAAATTGGGCGATGTTTATAATAATTGGAAGCAGTCGACAATCAGCATCAAGTTGATGTGAAGCGAGTTATAAAGTGTGTGTGTGTAAGTGTGCCCTAACGTCGTTTTTAAACTGACGTCTCAGAACAGAGTGTAATAACTGTGGAAGCACAAGTGCTCTGGTCTCATAGTTAGAAGCAAACTGTCTCTTGCTGACAATCGGAAAGCCTTCGAGCGACTCGCGGTTGAAGGACGAAACTGTCGTACAGTACCTACGATTGCCTAGGAATTTTTGGTCACTTAAAAAATGAAAGTGTAGCAATATGGTGTACGCACAGGCACTTTGTTTGAGTTAACACTTGTTTTACAACAAATTTATGTAGCCTGTTTCATCTGTTGTGTGAAATGTTTTTTGTTGTAATGTCATTTACTGTGAGCCCGAAGATTAAATTTTAAACTACACAGTCGCCATCAATAAAAAGCAATCTGAGTATGGTATGACTTCAGCTGAAAGCGGCATGAGCCTTTGATACACGATCTATAGAACTCGTGGTCAAACAACTGTGATACGAACATTGACAATATTGATACGTGGCAACAGGCGAACAGTCTCTACAAATACAGACTGCTGAATAAGGACATCACAGTATGTACAATCTTACAACCCCAAAAGAGAGCATCAAAGTGAAACAGTCACAAAGGGCTTACCATATCTTGAGATAAGGGTCCATTATTAGTTTCACGTTCTTCCAATTATAAGTCATCTATTTTTAAGACCACTCACGGTAGAAACAGATATACATATACATACGACGATTCCGACACGCAACACACGACTCGTACCGTGCGATCTATCGAACGAAATAATGAGCAAACGACATATCGCCGAGGCCGTATCCTTTCTCCACTCCCCTAACGATCAGCAGTTAATCCGTGCGAAAGGCATTAGGGGGAGACGTATTATCAAGACATATTAACCCAAAGAAATTCGCCGCCGTCCGCGAGGTTACGTGCGCGTGTGCGGGCCGCGTGCGTGTGTGCGGTGCGTCGAGAGTTTCTCCTCCATTCACGTCGGACAGCCGTTACGCTGCGGCCTTAGAGGGGAGAGATGGATTGCGATTAATCGATCTATCGTGAAACTACGGAACGTTGCGACGATAACGAATCACCGGGGCTGAATAGAACACGGGTGTGACCGAACAAGTACCACGCGAGTATAATGACCCGCACTTTTTATTGGCCCGCCATCGCGCCACGCCGACGGCGGCGAGTTTCGCGCTAATGTACAGGAAATTTTTCATCGCCGAAAGCTGCGGATAATCTCGCCGGCGCGACGCGTCGTGCGACTTTTCTTGCCACGCTTTCTCGCGACTCCGAGAACGCTTCGTCTTTATTAACGAGCCGCTAACGGCCGCGCGCAAAGGCTTTCTTTCTTCTATACTTACGCATATCGGAAAAGTCGTCGACGAGAATTATCTCCTGGATCAGGTTGTCGGGCGATCTGTCCAGCACGGAGTGTACTGTTCGCAGCAGTACGGACCAGGCTTCGTTGTGAAAGCAAATGATCACCGCCGTCGGCGGCAAATCCTTCCCGTATCGGCCGGGCTCTTTACACCTGTAACATGCAAAGAGACGATCCTTTGAATCACCGGCGGAAGGCATGATTTATCGAATTTATGAATTCCGCGAAGAAGAGTGCTGATTTCATGGAAATGGTGTAATGAGTGTAAGAGAATTGTGCGTTCAATAAAGAAGGGACGAATTTCCATTTCAGCGCCTCGTCCCTTTCGCTACACCATTCTCATCTATGAATAATTCGTAACTCTCTGTGTTCGAAGATAGGGTTAATAATATATATTATATTTTATATACGTCGAGAATGAGAGAGAGAGAGTTTACCAATCGTAAGAACATCAATTATAATTTAAATCTACGATAAACCACGTCCAGAATTCAATTAATCAACATTTATTGGGACGAATCCAAATGTACATCGGTTCTCCTAAGATGCATAAAACGCAAAATTCAAATAAATGTGATACAGAAATGTCCGCGACGGAGAGACTCTCAAGCATAAGTTACGTAAATGACTACGTAAATTAATTACGAAGCTGTACCGTTTTCGCATCGAGACTATCAACGGAACTCAAACGCGTAACATTCTGCGAAGGCAAAAAATGAACAGGGCCGCGCGCATAACTCTCGCCCCTTAATTGGCGGTTAATTTTTACATTTCGCCATTGTAACGGAGTGAAAATTCGTCGGGCGTGGCGAGACACTCGCGCGTCGCGAGTTCAAGTTGCAAGCGGCGGCGTCAAGAATTATTTTAACGAGGGGGGAGCTGTAAGCGCGTACTTCGAACTTTCATCGGATAATGAACAAGCAACTTTAAAAAAAAATAAAAAACAACAGCGACCTGACGCCATAGCCGGGCAAATTGCATTTTGCGCTCCGTATGTTCGCGCCGGATCAATTTCGGCTTAATTCAAGCCCGCGCAAGGAATGAACGTGGCGCGGAAAGTGTGAAATCAGCTTACACGGCAGCTTAAAGAGGGCGCAGAGTGCTACGGTTGGAGAGACTAGCCATGTACAAAGTGATATAAGTAAGCCGCGAATCAGCCGTTCTGTGATATAGCATGTAGCTAGACGAGGTAAAGGGTAAGGAAAATATGAAAGGAATGTGAAGCAAAAGACGAGTGATGTGAGCAAGCCACTGCTCTGACAAGAATCAGCCGATCAGTAGTATAACGTACGCATAGTCAAACGCAAAGAAAAGCACGTGTCACAGAGCGACAGTAGGAACACTTTTAAAACATTTCCGGTAATGCTATGAGTAAATTAAATAAGAAGTAACTTTCTTGCAAATTGTATCTCATGATTTGATAAAGGCGGAAGTATTTGGCGATAAATCAATGTTATACAATCTGAATTTATTAAAATTTTATACACGTAAAAGAAGAAATAATTAGCTGATACAAACAGTTGAGAAAATGATCGCCGAAGGTAAATCAGGTAAAAATAATTACATCTGGAAAGACGTTCCGCATTTCTACGGTAAACGGATAAAAATTGCCCCATGCACAATTTCTCTGGGCGATTCATTAAAGACGACCGCTCTTGTAATCATTACGGGTCTACTCTGCAAATACAGAAGTTATTGGAGAGAGTTCGCCAAAGCTTTCGTTAAAATTGCAGTAGACGGGGTCGACCTTAACTGCGAGAACTTCGTCTACAGTTTCTCCGTTACAAAATTCAATTTCGACATCGACGTCATTTCGCCTATCGATTCTTACGTACGTCTTGGCAACGCGAGAAAAATGTATCTCCCGATATAGCAGCGAGGGGACGCAATAAAGTTCGTCTTGGCTCATTGATAATTAACAAATTATTAAAATCAGATGACGCAGTACGCGAAAGCAAGTAAGAACACGAACGGTATCTTCAGCCAAAGCACTGCTTAATATATGAACCTCTCCACCTGCAGCGGTACCCATTTAAACCGTATGCTGATAACCGGCAGTGAAACGAGGTGCTTGGAACTATTCAAAAATTCATGTCCGCGAGTGGCGCACGCTGCATTCCGTTTAACACTAAATCTGCATTTATTTCGTGCGTCACAGTAATATCACCCTCGTCACCGCGGTAACCGCGGCACCTCGAAACGCCGTGAATATTTTCTACCGTCTACGCACGTCGCAAAAAGAAGACGAAAAAGGACGGGAGGAGAAAAGGGGGGAAAAAATGGAAGGGGTCGTACAGGCGCGAAATAACGTCGCGAACGGCTGCCGCATGCATCGCTCGACTCGATTTACGCTTGTCTGTTTCCTCGATTCTGATCGGAAAGGCGTCAGGGCTCTCGGAAACTTGCGTATGCAAGACAAAACACGGAGATAGATGGTCGGATAGATAGTTAGATAGGCAGACAGACGTGGCAGAAGGGGAAGAGGTGCGAGAGGATTTTTCTACGTTTGAAAGATAGGAGAGCGCGAGGAGCAGAGAACGTGATGCGTCTGATCGAGTGCAACGCCTCGACAATCGAACAGGGAGTGTAGCCTGTCTGTGTACGTCTGACAAAGAAGGAAAGAGACCGAGAGAATGGGGATGGAAGCAAGAGTGGCAGAAAAGGGTGCAAGGGTGCCGAATGTGCTGAACGCACGCGAAGAAGCCGCTTTTCTTCTCTCTCATTCGATATCCGCGCCTGATTTCGGGGCGTACCCAATCCCCACGGTGCCCCACCCGACACAATGGGAACCTCTTTTGTCACCGGGAAAGAGGATATCGCTGTTGAGCGGCAATCGACTAGAAACGATTGAAGCGCATTTACCGATTTAAGCGACTTTCCACTTTGTTCGCGCCCGACGCGCGCGCGTTCCACGCTTATTCGAGCCTAGCTGAATTAACTGGCGGATAGGTAGACTCGTTCGTCCCTCCTTTCTACTCATGCCGTCGCCACACGTGTCAATCTCGGTTCTCGGTTCTCGTTCCTTCAGCCGGACGCTACCCGGCCAGACGACTTCTGCTCGAACAAGCCGAGAGAGAGAGAGAGAGAGAGAGAGAGCGGCGAGGAGGAAAAAATTTATTGACTTCCTGGCAATCGCGCCGTCATAAAGTCGGCGAAGATATCCCTCCGGGTGCCTTTCCCGCCGCTATGCGACGAGAGACCGTTACCCACCAGGAAGGAGAAATCGGGCTTCAATTTCCGATGATGGTACGTCAAGTTTAGCGGAACGTGTCAATATCGACGCGCCGCCAGAAATCGCGCTAGGGGTTTCAGCGTCTAGGCTACCCCTCCGATTGTCGTAGGAAATTTAGTCGGCGAGTCGATCGAAGCGCGGTTTAAACATTTCCAACGCTCTCTGGCCCTTACGCCCGCTCGCGATCTGTGCCTGACAGTTTTCGCCTGTATACCAGCAGCGGGTGACGTTTTTCGCGGAGAATTGACGGTTTCGCTTGTTGTCGGCAGAATTTGCCACGTTGCAGAAGTTACGACGCTAAGTCGGCCGAGTGTAGAAGCCTGTGTAGCGCGGAGTCCGCGTACCATGCTCTCTCTGATACCATCCGGGCTGGGCATTGTGTGTACTCTCTGCCGCGCAATTCCGAGCGGGGAAATATTCAACGTGCTTCACTGATAATGCAATTTGTGCATCGGGTACTTAGGCGGCCGTTCTTCTCGCCGTATCTCCCTGCAAAAACATTCAGAGTTGCGTGGAGCGCGAGGAAGCGTCTGCGTTAGCCGTGCCGAGATGTTGGGAGTGGGTTAATTATGAGCGGCGCTGCATTAAGGAAGAATCGGGCACGCGGACGAAAATTGCGGAGAATCTTGAAATTTTGAGGAACGATGTATTTCAATGGAAGTTGTCTCGAACATTTCCAACGCTTCAGCCGTATCCACGCGTTCGCTGTTCGCAACAGCGAAGCCTTTCGATCGTTACCGTCGCCTCGCTCTAAACATTCCGCCGCTCGTCTTATTCGAAGGTGATCCCGACCTTCAGAAATCACACGACACCGAAATTGGATTCGTCGCGATATCCCTGATAAGTTACGCTACATTTGGCACCCTCCGAAGAATAAGTTCGTACTAGAAGGATCCTGGTCCCCCCCAGCGGTGCTCGTCATAACCGATGGATGAGGGTGCTTTTCTCGTATGGGGTTACGGGAGGATTCCCGAGGAGGAGGTGGAATAGATCCGTGCTTTAAGAGAAACGACGCCGGATCGTTCCAAACTACCCCGATCGCGGCACACTCGTATCCCAACGAAATACGATTATAGCTCGTTCAAACGCACCTCCGGACCTCGTAGACGAGAGAAACTTACTGGCTGTCGTCTCTTTTCACGCCTTCCTCGCTTCTTATTTCTCTATCATCTCGTTCTCTTTCTTTGTCCTGCTCTGATATCAAGAATTCTTTCTTAGTTGGCTTATAACTTGGATTTTTCAACCTGACATCTTTAAGGATTAATCAGCTTGACTCCGTAATTATTTGCATGCATCGTTCCGTCTGTTTATACAGTATTAACGTATCATCTGCGGGTCATCGATTTATTTTGTGAGATTAATAAGAGTTTATCGAAACATACATTTTTCCTTGAAATAATTTCGAATTCATTCGGATGAACGTTACTGTATCAGAAACATAGGGTCGAGCGTAAGGGTTTCACATGGCCGAAGGCGAAGACAGAAGAGGCACGTGCCTTCAGAATACCGAGTACATAACATTAGTGCAAACAAGCGCACCTGTGCACACCTAAAACCGCAACTCTGTACGCAGAAACAGGCACTCGGCAAATGTAGACTTATATCGATCCCCCGATCTTACCTTGACACGTATACCGGAGTCTCGTAAAAAGCCGTTCAAGTGCACCGCGTTTGAGGACAGAAACTATTTGCCTTTCATCATCCGTCTGTTTACGTCTCATAACACGGCATCAAGCATGAACGGGATGCGGCCTTTTGCGGTCTTAATTCGATTTTCCCCCGCGCGCACGGCCTCGAAAGGACTTCAGAAGCAGCCAAGTCCGATTCCTCATAATTATTCACGCCTTCCGCATCATTCATTACCCCCTCCTCTCTCCCTCTCTTTCGCATCTCGTATCCACCTTTCGTCCTCTCAAATCCCTTTTCCCAAAACATAAACGCAGCTCCCCTAACGATACATTCTCGTTTCTCGTTACGAGTGTCAGCGACGTGACAAAAGAAAAATAAACCGCGAGAGCACTGTTTCAATTAGTTCACCGCGAGAATATTGTGCCCGCCGCTGTGCGGGTGCGTCCGTGGGGTGCTGTAAAGATTTGTAATGGCTGGGGCCGCGGACTTTTGGCCATGTGGGTAACGAGGATACCCATGATGAAGTGCTTCTCACCTCGCACGGAAAGTATGTTTCCCTCCACACCGAACGCAAAGGCCGTGTGTGAAACCCGAGCCCTCCGTAAGTTACGAGAGTTTCTGCACGCGAGCGTGTACGGAATATATCCAATCGCATATACCGTGATACTTGGAATTATTGTATCGGCGACGATGCATCAGGCCGGCCATTAGACGGTATGAAAATAACGTGCCGTGGATTTTCTGTAATTTCCGACACTGCAGGACGGACGTCGCGACGGCCTGTTCGATCTGGCAGGGAAATCGCGGCCGTGAGAGAAATAAAATATCTTCCGTGAGTCAACTTTACGCTGCCGCGTCTTGCGCGGCAAATTAATCACGACCGGTGCTTATATTTGATATTTATGTTGACGTACCTATTTCACAAGTACAAACCAAAGAAGAAGAGAGAGCTGTGCCCGCAACTTCGGCTTTGACTTTAACCAGCGATGCGAAGAAGTACGAAAAGTGTTGAACAAACCGCTAAGTATAACTAAATATTAAATTCTCGTTCTCCCGCGCACCCGCTCCGTCCTCGTCGACGAATATGATACAACGGCGCCAGTTGTAAATCCCGTTAACGAGACTGCGTTTTGAAAGAAGTTTCGTTAGCGGAGCAGTCTGAAAGTCGGCGTGTAAGAGGGCGGAGACGCAGTTCTCGGCGGCGGCTCTGAGAATAGAAATCGCTGGCTGGTATCGATCGAAAAATTGTACAAGCGTTTGTCGGCAGCGACGGGATCCGCGGTAATATCGGGACCGGCTCAACGTGGCACAAAGTCCTTCGGGATTCGCGGCATACGCCGGCGAGTGCCGGGTAGAAATGTCCCCACACACGAGCGAGCGCTCGTGCACGCGTGCGCCGAACGTACACCGACGGCGAAGGTACGTCTTATAAAATCCCAGGTGGGCACGGCAATAACATGACAGGTTTGTGTACCGGGACGACACCTCGAGACGGTTTGGGACACGTGGCACTCGACGCCCATTCCCGATACAATGGCGAAAGCTTCGTGGACTCGTTGCTATCGCCTCCTACCCGAGTATCGTCCGCAACTCGCATATTGCACGCCCGACCGTATTGCCCGGAATTTATGACCGGCACAGATTTCTGATTGCGCGCTGCCAACGGGTACGTACATATTCGGAGGAGTGCGTCTTCGACGACGATAGATTCTATTTTCGTCGGCCTTCTACGGAACGTAAGCTGCTGCCTTGTGTTACATTTATCCCATCCTGCCAATGTGCGATGTTTGTAATTACAGATTTTTCAGAATTTCGGGATCGAGTCGCAGATTCAAAAGGTGTACGAAAATAGTCGGGTAATTGCAGAGGAAATAGCGGTTCTCTATCATTTTCGCAGCTGGAGAGGAATCTGATTACGTGCTAGGGGCACCGTTTCAAATGATCTATTCTGAAATGTCCGGGCGAACGTAAATAGTTAGAGTAAGAATAACGCGATAGTCGATAGTTGCTCGAAACGGATTAAAAGTTCGATAAAGCGGAGTTGGCAAAGCTCGTTTTGATAATGGGGAAATTTATAACGCTTATCGTATTAAAACGGAACGACGAACTACGTTTAACTTCTAACGCCAATACCACGATAATTAATTAAACGCACAATTTAAAATAAAAAAAAAAATAAAAATTTCTAACAAACAAACTTGACACACTGCTCGCAATATATTATGTTAACTTATTTCCATTACCTACGCGTGAATAGCCGCAACTTACCAATAAATTGTAACACTCAAACGCACGATAGCCGTTTCCGTGTCCACTATTGCAAAGATAAATCTTCGACGTTCGGTTATACGCTGCCGCAAAAATGTCAACCCATTTCCTTGTGACGCTGGAAATGAAATCATACGTCGCGTTGAGCGCGAAACTGCATCTTCTGCGTCATCACCGTCGCAGTGAGCCGATACCAACTGCGTACTCGCATGCAATGCGAAGTAATTACTGATTGATATCCGGCTGACTAGAACGGAGCTGCGCTACTATCAAATAACGAGCGTGTATCGCGCCAGCCGATGCGGCCTGCTGCACGGTGCGTAGGGACAAGCGATATCGATGACTTTTTATTGTCACTTTTCGTGGAACGGCCAGATAGTTAAATCAGATCGGCGTTCCAGATAGACGCGACCGATTGAATTTCGAAGATTTATCGAAAACAATGCGCGAAGTTTATACCAATTCGAAACGAATCGGGTGGCCCAAAATCGGCTGCCTTTAATCAGCGCCAGCGCGGGAGCGATCGTGCAGTTTCCAATAATTGATAACGTCGATGCCGGTACTTCGCTAGAGAAGATAGCCACGCCACCATGCCCGTTTTCATAGTTTTCCGGGGGAGCGCCTGTCGTGAAGCGATTCGGGATGGCTACTGAAATTAAAATCCTTTTTTTTTCCGATCTGTAACGTCGCCCGCATCATTCTCAACGAACAGCACCATTGGCCGAAGAACTGAAAATTTCTACAATGCTTCCATACGCGCCGACATATTTCTACACGACGACCGCTTACTTTTACGATAACCGTCAATATAACGAAGTAACAGCTGGCAATCGCATACGCCACGCGTGTCGGCAGTACCAGGTACTAAAAATGAATACGCTCAGACTCGTATCTCTTACTTAAATTACCAAGCGAATGAAAGGACAAAGAACGAAACGCATCTCTGCAGGCTCCTTTGTCACGGCGCTGCGTTTTCTGAACAAACGATGCTTCGCAGCGGACGCGCGCAGGGTTGACAGAGTGCCGTGGCCGACCGTTAACGATATACATAGGCCGCAGTCGGATTTCAGGGAGCAGACAAAAGATGGAAGAGGCGCGCGGGAGAGAGGAAGCGGTGAGAGCCGAGAGAGGGTACGTGACGAATGGTGTTTACCTGTAATGAGTAAACATTCTCATTGCCGGCATCGTCTGTAGCGGCACGAGATGGAACGAATTCGTGACGTGAGCTGAGAAAGGCATGCGGAAAGAGAGAGAGCGAGAGGGGCGCCGCTAGATGGATAGATAGATAGATAGACAGAGGAGCGGGGGAGGAGGTTGAAGCAGCTAACAAGCATCCTCGTTTGCATCCTATTCCTACGTCCTACGTGTTTTCGTAAAATCTCTCGGCGCACCGCCGTGCACACGTCCGCGCACGCATATTTGCACGCTCCTCAACCAACTATGACACAGCGAGGGAGCGAGTTCTGCTCGGGACGAGCAGTTACCGCGGCCGCGGAGGGGTCGGGGACACAAAGAAGGGCTTCCACCCCGGGGGGGTGGAAGTAAGGGAGGAGAAATCCGCGCGCTTAACTGCCGCGGTTTTCAAAGGGAAACGAACGAGGCCTCGGGCACAGACGGTGCAACGCGCGGCCGTAATGTGTCCTCGGGTAACGCGAGCCTGATATTTGGCCGGTATCTAGACATTAAGCGCCCGACGTGATTGCAGCCGGCAAATAACGCCGTCGCCATGCGCGGCGAACACGTGCGTGCCTATGTATTCAAATTGAAACATCAGCCAAATGCCATTAAACTGATTACCGCGAGAAATGAACCGTCGAGTCTCTCTCCGCGCCCGGATACGCTGGCGAAAGGTCGCGTATGGCTGAAGAGGAGGGAGGACGAGGTGTAGGGGTGAGGAGTGAGAGAGAGAGAGAGAGAGAACGCAAGACCGTGGCAGGTCGGTATCGCCACTCTCATCGTTCTACGTTTATGAGGTATAACTTCCGCTCGCCATTGGATTCGTAATTAATGAAACAACAGCTGTGTTACGCTTGATTCGCCGGTGATTCGGTGGCGATTAAGCAAGCCGGGTGCGTCGAATCTTGGCGATGAATAATTATCTGCACAAAATTGTGCGCTCGCAGTGACACAACGGATGCGGCTGACGTACGGCTCGACTTCGTTCGGACAACAGAAGAGTTATAGCCGGAAATGTTGTTACGCGACACTAGGCTCCTGTTCAGTGGAAAAAGTACTTTCCCGCTGGATGCGGATCGCGTGGGCAAAAAAATAACATGGAAACTCAACGGCCACTCGACTACGGAGTTCGTAATTAAAAGTAACGAAAAGGGTAAGGATCGTGCAAAGTTCTTCCGGAGCGACATGCGCGCCCTTACGACGGCATATTCGGAATGAGCGGCGACGAGCGCGTTTCCGGCGTGGTTCGCAAATCGATTTTTCCATCTGCCCCGAGCAACGACACGCGGCGGCGGAGCGACGGCGGAAAGGAAGAACCCTCGTTACTCGATGTCCGAAACTGTCACGAAACGTGGCGAACTAACATAATTATCGGCATCTCCAGACAATGGCGCTCGTTAGCCACTACGAAACTATTGCTACGGACAGGCCACGGTTTGCCGAAGACGCTCGCACTCCTGCAGGCGGCTTTCGGGGAAAGCGGGTATTACTTCCTATTTGGAAGCGGGCCAAGTTTCTGGCTGCTTATTGGGAGACCATTTCCGTCCCCCCTTTCGCTCGATCTTTGTCTTTCTCTCGCTATGTCGCGCGTCCTCCCCCTTCCGGTATCTAGCCTTTCTCCTTTCCTACTCCTTTCGTCCCACGCCCTCGTCCTGCTCCGCCGACCCTTTCTCTATCTCAACTCCCCCCCCCCTCCCCCTCCTCCTCTTCAACCCTTCGGTCACTGCTGTCTTAGTTACACTTCGCGTTGTCTAGACTGCCTTCCATCCCTCGGACACCGAGGTCTCGCTCGGAAGGGGATACGCTTTAACCGAACCGCACGAATGTCCAATTAATGAACCTTGTACAGGCGACACGCGTTCGACATCGGTGCTCTATGTGCCAACGATTCTTGGACGCCGATGGGAAAGTGGAGAGGCAGGTAATTGCGGAACCGAGAAAAAGTCTAGTCCGCGTCTGATTTGGATTTTGTTCGGATGGAACTGTGATTTATTTCGAATACATATTGAGTGATAAGTTGTGAATAAGTTGGGTATCAAGTTCTCTTAATGAAATTTTCACGGACGGCAACCGATTCAACGTCGACCTTCCATAGGTCAAGTGTTTTTAGATTTTCGGTTAGACGTGAATTAGGAAAATTCGCGTACCTGCGGAGAGTCACGAAAAACTAGGACAGACGTTTGATTAAATTTGTCTATCTCCTAAGTACAGGCCATTTTAAATGCGTATTGAGCGGTGCGTGAAAACTGCACCAGGCAAAACATATTTGGAACTGCAGCCCAGTTAATCCCCGAAACAACGTAGCGTAATCGGACGTACGCGCAGCGAAAGATAGAAGTTCTATTAAATGCGCCGGCGAATGCCGTTACAAAAGTTTATTCCATGGAAAATTTTGCAATATCCGTTTTGGCATAGTAATGCCGTCAACGCCCGTTCTTTGCCACAAAACACCGTCGACATTAATAAATGCGCCTCACACATAGACCGTGAACGGCAGAATGTATGGAAAGGCAGTAAATCTAATATGCAGAACGTAACGTGACATCATAAATAAGAACACCCTCGCCGTAGGAACGTCCGCATGTGCACATACATGTAAATATGCGCGCGCGCGCGCGGGCGGGTGTGTGTGTAGACGAGTTGTACGGTGCACAAGTTATAATTACTACCGGTGGCATTGTAGGAGCACCGACATTATACCCGCTCCGTAAATAAGTCAATGGCCCGACGTTCCTCCTGAATAATAGGCGACTATCTCTAGCGTCGTCCATAAATGACAAATTTTACCCACGTCCCTGACGTCCGCGGACGATCAAACGGTTAATGATACCGCAAACATGATCGGTATAATTGCCCTGGTCGGATGAGCCCCGTCCGTGCAAGGGTACTAAACTTCGCAGCGTTGAGTTTCCTCGGAAATCTGGCATACAAGGTAATTCGACGAAGCCTCAGAGTTCCGCTCTTTATTCGACGTTGTATAGGGCTTCAGTGAAGAGATGCGCAAAGCACTTCAGACAAATAAGGCCCGGCGTTTAATAAGGCTCGGTTAAAAGGATTGCTGATACGAGCCAATGCACATGGTCTCGTAAATGTTACCGTGAAGATTGTGTTTGTCTCAGGAAAGAGAACCGTGGATTATTCACATGCCTTTATGGCTGCTCCTAACCAAGAACAGTGATTAAAGATAACATCAATAAAGTTCCAAGTTGGTTAAAATTGAAATTAATCCAAGCCTTGTAACAAATCAAACTTCAACATGAGCACTGCATTTCTAATTGATCTTAACAATCGCCGAAATTATTCAAGTTTTAATCAAGACCTGCCCTGGCAGCCGCAGGTACCTCACTCCGCGCCATATCGGAAAAGTTCCACCCTCTTTCCGAAAGGGAGAGGAAAACAAGTGGTCGTATCTGGCACAACCATCGCAGCCGTCAGTTCCGTCTGCGTTTCGACCACTTTTTCTCTCCCATTCCTCTTTATCCCTTTCGCTGACCGCTCCCACCTTTCCCGCCATTCAGACCCGTACCCCACCCAGCCCTATATCGCTGCGAATTAATTGGCCTTGCCCCGTGATTAGTAGGTCCCACGAAATTACCGTGATGCCCGGTCATGATTAATACCTCGGCGTTGCCAACTTTCGCGCGGAAGATTAATAACGAGAGGGCGGTGGTTAGACGGTGACGGAGGAAGCATAGGCGAGGAAGATGGCGGCGGGGAAAGGGTTGGCTGGAAGTTTTAATATAGCCACGACGCGGAACCGCCTCCGCGGACTTCGTATGGATAGTTGAATTTTCGCATTTCCGTGCCACCTCGCCGACGTCGCTGGCTGCCCGCTCGGCATCGGACTGTCTTCAGCAGCGGTCCCCTCCTTCTTTATGCCCTTATATTCGTCTTACCACCTATGCTTATCTCTGCGTCTGCGCCCTTTCAGCCGACGCTCCTTAAATTTCTCGCCGTGAAAGAGCATTCTCGCGGTACGGCTGAGTAACGCTGACGTCGTACGACGTGTTTCGGGAATCATATTTAATGGTCTCTGTTTAAGTCCATGATTGTGCACTCGAAAGATGGGTATGTATTGTTTTATATCGTGGCCTCTGAAGCGGCGACAATAATAATGATGAACCTCGACCAGTATGTGAGGAAGTAAAGAATTGGTCTTGAAAAGAAATCATTATATGTCACTGCTAGGAGTTGCAAGACCAGGGTGCGTGAAAATGAAAATGTTTATAGGAGACGCATTTGCGAGACTGGAGCTTTACGAGATTCGTTTAAGGAAGCCGACAGATCTGCGATGATTTTGAAAAATTCTTGAACCTTCCCCTTACGAATCAATAAGTAAGCTGAAGTTTTATTTCATCTGCGCAGCGACATGTCTGAAGCCAACGCAATGCACTGCTTCTATTTGCTCAATCTAGCTTTCTACTTCTGCGAAAGACTATATCTATTTTTAATTCATCCTCATTCCCTGTAACACCTAAGGGGGTAACATTTAAATAAGCGACGCACGTATCGTGCTCGACAAACAACATAATCTTTATTCTACATGCTCGGAGCGCCCCTTACCCGGATCGTGACTTTCCCTCTTGGAGGAGGCCTAGGTACCCTGGAGAGAGATAATACCGGAAGGCGAAGGTCGTCGTGCTAATGCATTGGAGAGTCTCGAGACTGATCCGGCCTTTAATATTTCATAGTGCGAGATCCTCCAGAGCATCAGACAGACCCTCGTTGTCGCGTTCACAGAGAGTTTGGAATCGGAGAGCGAGAGAGAGAGAGAGAGAAATAGAGAGAAAGGTAAACAGGTATCGTCTTAAGAAGTAATTAACGCGGCTTCATGGACACGGAGAAAAGGAGCAGCGTCAAATTACAATGTGAAATATAATGGGCAGGACCGCACAATAGCCGACACAGGTTGGTTCGAGGCTCCACAGAGGATTGGTAATTTGTGTCCTTAATTAATGAAATGTTGAGGACCGGCGAGCGGGCAGCGTACAGGGACGCGTCGCAAATTAGATTCATTGGATGAATAAGATTAGAGAGCGTTGATACATTTGAGTACCGCCATCACAATGAACCGATTTTAATTCTCTGATGTACTGAATAGTACTTTTTCGGAAAGTAAATTAATTTCTGAGGTCTGGACGCAGGGATGCGAATAATGGCCGTGCCTGTTGTCAAAATGGATCTGTAAGGTTAGCGGATGGATTAAAGTATTAAAGCGTCGTTACATTTGGACAGCACAATTATACGTATTCTCGGACTCAATTTTGATCTCATCTCGAATGAACGAATGATGTAATTTATTCTTCAATTCCAACGAGAGCCAAGCGATTGGCGTGAAAGACGATAAAGCGTTTACGTTTACATACCAACCGCACGTGAACTTAACAAATTATCGGCCCACCCAGGCGCGCAGCGCGTCATTCAGTCAGTTTCCCCGTGAACCTTAAATGACCGGCAACATTGAAAATAAAATGATCATTCGGCACTCTCTTATGCCCCATTTGACATTTGCATAATGGCGCAAACTGCATCGTTCGCTGCAGCGTGCGCAGCAGCAGGACGGATGCATCATCCGGTAAGAGTTACGGTCGTTCGGAGATACGTGAATTATTTTACATCGTTAACGTAACCAACTGTCCCAAATGACGTTACGTCGGCGCGCTGCGAACGAGCGGGCCGCGGCAGCGACATTTAATTAACGTATGCATTATACGCTCGTGACACAGAGCGAGAAAGAGAGAGAGAGAGAGAGCTGCATCTGTTAGGCAGAAACATCCCATTAATCATAAACAACGGCCGGCTGCAATTCGCGGTATGAATTGCAGGTGTAGACTGACTCCGCTCTCGCGCGGAATTCATCGGAGCACTTAAATATGCGTACGTGCGATCGGGCTAATGCGACCCCGAACAGAAGTGCATAAATTGAGCCTAACAAAGCGAGGCGCGGGTTCGAGGGAAGCCAGCGTGGGAGAACGCGCGCGCGCGCTTCACAAACGGGAACAATTTACATGGAGAACGCGAAGGTTGGAAGGCACGCCTAACGATGTATGCGCGAGTGTTGCCGAAACGACGACGACGTTACGCTTATCTTTGCCCGATTCTCAATGGATTTTCCGCATACGCCGGAGTGGATCAGCTGGCAAGTGCATTTACGAGCGCTAATGCCACGATAAAGATCCGCGTTTCGTTCGCGTCGTCGATCTCCTTCGTGCGCCGCTCCGCGATCCTTTGATAAACGCTGGCCAACGCCGGCGAATGAACGCGCGATCGCTAATTAATTCCTGCCGCCGGAGCGGCGCGGGGGAAGATGGAGAAATAAATAACGCCGGGAGCGTCCGGTGGCGCAATCGATACTCGCGTTTCGCAGTATTGTCCTTTCCGCCCTGACGTAACGCGTGAGCCCCGGTCCAATAGCGTTTAAAGTGAAAGGATGCAAAAGTAGTCCATCGCCGAACGCGCGCGCCGGCTCGCCTCTATTAAATCGAGCCCGTGGAAATCCGCTCCAATAGTACGTGTCAACGCAATTTCCTTTATGCCTTCTGAATACAATGTTGCGCGCAAATTATCGCCGTCCCAAATCGCGCCGGCGCGCACGCAAAAGCTGTGCAGTATGCTTCCTGCCGACGATGGAATCAGGCATTGGAAAAGTGGCTTTAGAGGGCGATTAATCATCGGCTGTATCAAGGATTGCCGAACGCAGCACGCGCTCTCAGTGTTACTAGCGCATTCAAAGTATAATTTCGCAAGGGTATCGCTTCATTGCGCACTATGCGATTCTCGCATCGTTGTTTTTCTTTTTCAAGCGTCCTCTCTGCATAGCTGCACCACTCTTTGTCATTCTCGCACAATCGGAAGCACTTTCAATACCGATGTACGGGGGACTAAGTATAGCGTGCTGTCACTGAATGTTTTACGTTGGATACCGTATTTCCGACAGAGCAACGTAATTATTGACTCCACGGTGTTGTGGCACTGGGAGACTATTCTTGTATCGCTGTGAGGGAAATTCTGCGGGATGGGAAGAATAACGTTTTCGATTTGGAACACCGACTGCGCATCTGTTTCTGTGAAGAAAATAACCTGATAAAAGTTGTGATAAAATAACGTGAAAGTCGACACAGATATAAAGAACAAATATTTACTACCCTCAAGAATCAATTGAATCACTTAATCGGACGACAACTTTGAAGAATAAAGACGATTAATAGATATCTGTAATTATATGCCGCGTCTACTCAAACATGAAAAAACACAAATCAATTTATTTGCCCATCACTAATCAGGTCCACACCGATCCGAGTAAATTCTGCAAAATAAACGCAGAAAGTTTTATCTCCACTTTGCATATAAAGTTATTTCGCACGGTCAATTGAAACTTAAAAAGTCTCCGTGCGCAGTCGCTCGATAAATAATTGGCCGTGTATCCGCGGGCTGTCAGTTGCAGCGCGGAAAAATCCGTTTTGACATTGAACATCGGCGGGCCGCGCAGGCAGTTTTCCACCGCGTAAAAACGAAATACTAATTACGCGGAACAGCTAATTAATGGCGCGTCAACCGTGCGCCCGCGTGCTCGCGTACAGCAGCACGATAATGGACCGATATATTTCAGTCCGCCCCTCTTCCTCCACGGCATCGTCGATTCGTCTCTCGCAGTACCCCAGATATCGATATGAAATATGACGGCCCCTCTCGAAGACAAGGAACGTCTCGACGGTCTCGAGACGCTATTTTTGTCTCAATAACCCCGCTTTTAGCAGACCTTCATTATTTCCTATTTCTTATTTCTTGCGTTACACGTATCGGCCGCTCTGATTACCTCTCCGTACATCATATTGTGTTCCGCTGGAGATCGGCCATCGTTATTCTAGATCGCTGGCATCTGGAGAGGATAACGACGGAGGATATTGATGAAAATTTATCTTCGGCCAGGCGAGGAGACTCGCGTTGGCCACTTTTAGCCGCTCCGGCGGAAAATTGACGACGTAGCGCGGCCTTATTTGAAGGATATTACGGGCCATCCTCCGCCTGACTCGGACGGTTAATGGAAAAAGCGCCCCGGACTTCGGACTGCAACCGGCGCGTGTTGTACTTCCGTTGGCCGCTCGGCAGCCTTGCACCAGCGACGCTCGCGCCCGTTACCGTTATTTCCGCGAAAGCCGACCGGTACCCAGCGAATCTCCCGAAAATTGCAGCCGGATAATCGATACGGGACGGAATTAAAGTCGTGACGCGGGAGCTCCACGTATCGCGCTTGCGGAATCACTTTGTCGTGCATTTCGTGCCTCGGCCGCACTGCGGAAGAGGAACAGAACGGAGCGTCGAACGTGCTGTTAATTTCGGCGCGGTTCACGTGCGTCCTGCAAACGACACCGAGATTTCCCTCTTAATTATCTTTCAATCAATAAGCGACCAAAAAAGAAGATATCGACATGTAAAAATTGGTGTGACCCCGCGAACGTATAAATAAACGGTGTCAAGCCCTCTTTTTAGGTTGGATCAGAATGAATCTATTTCTTGTCAATTTCCTACCCCAGATGGTTTCGGGACTGCTTCAATGTACAAGTATCAATGTACCGCTCAATTAAATCATGCGCCAGCATTAAAGCCGAAAAAAAAAGGAAAGAGCAGAAAATAAACGTAATATGTACGCGGCAGCGAATCCTCCGATCAGCGTTCACGGAAGCGGCTGAAAACGGCTGCGGCCGTAGACAAAGATTGAAAGTGTAGCAGAATTTATCGAAACGCCTCGCCGTGCATTTTCTTATTTGCCCTCGTGGGCGTAGGGGAATGTGATGGAATGTCGAGCGTCAGAATTTTCCGGACGCTCGGATGCGCCTTAAACGGGGGTAGGGATTGACGCTCCATGTAAGCGATATCGAGATTCTCCCCTCATGATTCCTCAGTCGGACTCGCCGAATTGGATTCCGTCGAATCGTCGAAAAAGAAGCTGGGGGGGTAGAGGACGGGCTTGGGTGGCGTCATTTCCTCTTCCCGCAAATTCGCCAACGATGTCGACCAGACTCAGCGAAATCGGTCGCGCGGACGGCATGCACGAGCGATTCGATCGGTAATGCGGGTAATGAAAAGCCACCTTTCTTATCAGGGTACGGGGCTCGAAGGAAAACTCTTATCTCCACGATGGTCTGGATCAATCTCGCAAATGTTGTGGCGGGATAAACGTTCGTCGATCAGATTAGGAGCGGGACGCTTTTCGTCGCGAGTATCGGGTGCAGCTGAATTATCAGATTGAACTTCGGTAGTTTTCTTTATACGGCAGATTAGTAATCGCAAAATTGTGTAAGGGTCTGAATGTATGAAGTTAGAATGCTTCTGAAGAATATATAAACGCTCGGCTTATAGTTGGTTGTAACGTATCGTGTCATACGTGACAGTATGTGATATTACGTTGGATGTATGCGCTGCGTCAGTAGTAAATGTGGTACGCGTCGTACGGAACTAATGAAGAACGTGCTCATTGTTTTCTTTTGTCATCCATACAGTTCCAGCGATTCCATGCACGCGTAATCTTCGTGCGTATTAGCCGTCTTTTAATGTACACTCCACGTCCATAGCTTAACACACATTAGGCTTACATAACGAACTAACGTTTCGTTCGTGGAATTGATACGTAACACAATGGCTCCGGGCGAGGTGGGCGGGAGAGAAGAAAAATGCCGTGTAGACACAGCTGCGAATTTTTTTCCCGCCACCCCGATACCCTCTAGAGTTCTAGACAAAGTGTCGCGACATAAAGGTCCGGCCACTGTGACTATCGGGTATCGAACGGCATCGAGACAGTAACCCTCCAGGTTCCTTACGCGAGAATAATGAACGGCCGCCCTTTCCATCGAGGGGGCCGCGGCAAAGTGAAATTCTTATCCCGAGGGAACACTTGATCGGATAAGAATTCTCGGGTAACGAAAGCGGGAGGAGTAAATTTTTGAGCGAAATGAACGCCGCTAAACGACCCGACGCGGAGGCGACGGGAATTGAGATCGGAACGACGTCGAACGAGCGAGCCAGGAATTTTAGGGGAGGCCGCCGAACGAAGACGTCGGTCAAGACGACCAAACCGTGCGGTCTTTCATCTCTGGTCTCTGGCGCGAAGGGAGATCTTCATCCCTCGTCGTGTCGGGGCAGCAAAAATATTAGTTTCACTTCGGTTCTACCCCGGAGCTACCCTTATTACGTGCTTACGACTGCTCCTTTGAGCGGGACCTTCTTCTCTTCAGCCAACCGGCTTTTCCTCTTTCTCATCTGCCCTCTCTTCCTCTCCCACCCCCCTCCTTCAACCCCTCTCGTCTCCGCAAGAGCCGCGTTTGCCGCGATGATATCGATATATTGTAATCTTTTGATCTTCCGTTATAACCCATGGGGCTTACCCCGGAGATGCCTAACTTTTGAACTAATACCGTCTTCTCTATCTCGGGCTCCTTCACAGTTTCACCCACCCCCCGCACCGCCCGTTTGCCCTTAGTACTCGCTCACACGATACCTCGCCCTCGTCCCGTCTGCGTCGCTGTCTTCGTTTCACAGACCAACTTTCGCGGGGCTCGCGGAAAGTTAACAAATAAATTTCGCTTTAACGACGACGGTAGAATCGTTTCGCGCAGTGAACGTGTAATGTTGCTGCAAATATTATAAACATTCCGTCGTAGCGTCGTCGGACAAAAGAGGGAAGAGTGCGATTGAACGGAATCGAAGGAGAGATTTCTAGAGAATTCTAGAGAAAATAGCTACCATAATTTCGTAGTAACTGTTTGCGTTTATCGTAACTTTTTTAACTGAGAGCATTTATCACCGTGCTATCAAAATTTACCATTTTCGATTTACTTTCAGCCGTAGAACAGCACACCGTCTATATTCACGTGCGTCGTAGGAATGGGCACACACCGATTGCCATCAACATATTTCTTTGATAATTTCACAAAAAAAGCATTTATCGACAATGTTTGCGTAACACTTTCGTCCCACTTTCACTCATAGCGTATGCTGGAAAGGGTTAGCGGTAAAACCTCTAGCACACCCTCTATATTTACGCGCGTCGTAGGAATGCGCACACACGAATTCTCCGCCAACATTTGACTATTTGAACGGCGGCGTAAAGACACGGGCACACTTTCACGGCCATTTCGCGCGAGCACGGTAAGTTCGAACGAACGTTAACGAACTTGCAAAATTACGCGACTGCGGCTGATGGTTGCGAATTAAAAGCACGGCCGTCGTCGGCGTCGCTTGCGCTGCGACTCGGCTAGAGTTGTAACACGCTATATGGAAATTGTTCGAGCTCGTTACCCGTACTGACTTACGAACGCTCGCGACTTAACTTCGGAACGACCGGTATTCTCCGGAGGAAGAGGACGGCACGAGGAAATCGAATTTGTAATTAGTATGTAATTTGTCAGAGTGTCGTTAGTTTTTCGATTTGATGCGCAAGCTCCTTTCGGTGACATCGGGCAGCTTCGGTCAGGTCCGAGGTTGCTGGTAAACGCAGGGTAAGTTTTGCGTTATCAGGCTCTTTCGTTGTTTCCGTTAGTTTAGTAGATGATCAGCGCCGAAGGCAAATGACTATAATTATTTCAGACGACAGTAGCAGACGTGGTTAATCCGATCGTTTCTACTATCTACATAATTTGCGTTTCATTGAACTACTCGCTCTCTCTATTATCGCTAACTAATCTCATGCCACGGTTTGACAATATCGCACAAAGGCGTATGTTTGCAGACGATGTCAACAGAGCCAACGAAACGATACTTGATTGCCGCTAACGATAACAATAGACGACGATATTACTATTCGACCCATTAACTGGCGTCGTTCCCGTCAGACCAACCAAAGACATGCCGCACACGTGTGCACCAGACATTAAAGGGTCATTATCTTATCGCCCCCGTGTCTCCGCATTCCGGAATATATTATTTGCAATTGAGACAAACCGTCGCGGCACGCACGACACTGAATTGCTGAAAAGTGGCCAGATTATAAGCCATTACGACCGGATTGTCACCGTCAACTCTTTGTGTCCCCCGATTGCAGCAATAATGGAAACTGTTAACTGTATGTGCCAGAACTTTCCTGCGGTCCGCGCATAATCGCTCCCTATTTCACTTTACGAGCAGCCTTAACGCCCTCTAAGACGGACACCCAGCCTTCTTATCTTCATTACCGTAATCTCGTTAATAGCTATCGCTCGAATGACGCGACCGGGCAAACGACATTATGAGACATCTCCAAGGTGCTCCGACCGACTCGTTCGGAACGTCGCTAACAACTATCCTCTGTAGAGTCTTTGAAGGGTTAACGGCTGGCCGTCCATTACCCCACTTTGCAGAGTATGTACGCGCTCAGTATCGATGCCTCGGCAGCCCTTCGTCTTTGTACGGCGCCAGGTTAGATTCGTCCGAGGGAATTCCTCGGCAAGGTGTGAGCCGAATCGATGCCGAGTTTTCATCTTCGCCGATCTCGTGAGAGTGCGCCTTTGCGGCGTCGTCTGTTGCGTTCCTGAAGTTTGCCGGCGCACGGGGTCGCTGCGGGTGGAGGTTAGCGCTGAGGCGAAGGCCTCGAGGGCTTTGGTTCGGACTTGAGACAAGGCTCGGGCGAGAGTACAAAGCGCCACTCCAAGACGGCCAAAGCGAACTTCTCCCGTTTCAGCCGCTGAGCTCGTTATTGTTCCCGAGATTAACCTCAAAGCAACCGCGCCCAACGGCCTCGTTGGCATCGCTGACTTTTATTTATCTACGCTGATTGTTTTCGGCCCTTCCAGCCCGGTCGCGTCCGAGAGAGATCGGCCCGTTTCCCGCTTTCTCACTGAAACGAGCTGGCGCACGCACGTATCACTGCTTTTTCGCCTCCCTTTCTATGCTCTCTTTCTCTTTGTGCGTTTCTACCTTTCCGGCGTCCAATTTTAACGCTCATCGTGGCCGAGTTATTCGCTGCCGAAACCGACGTTGAAAGAGCGCCGAATGCATATACATAGCCGGCCCCGTTTATTCTGGATGCACCGACGCGCGCGTGCACACGTACACAGGCCCACGCGCATTAAAAAAGGAAGAGGGTCGCTCTACATTCATCGTCGACCCAGTCTCCAATAAACGCGCACAGTAGCGGCGCAACGTTCACTTTCGTCGAATATGCACTCTAATGCAGTCCTTTCTTCTTTAAGTTCGCTCAGTTTCGCCGTTGCGCGCATCCCGCACAGTGCATTTTCACTGACGAAAACCGGGGCACAAGAGGCATACGAAACAGTAACTGAACCTAATGTAACGTTCAGCACTGCATTGTTTCTTCTTTCATCGTTTGAGCGCGCTGCAATTTGAGGGAATTGCGCTTTGGTCCATATTCCCATTTCAATTATTACATCTTCCACATCCGCTCTCTCATTGCCAAACGGTCACATTTTAACCCTTTGGCAAGAATATCCGTCAATCAAGCTCCATCCCGATTTTGCTTTGAGTCAAAAGTTGCTATAGAGACTTGAATATAGTTGCTATAGTTACTATATAGACTTCAAAGGTACAACGTATAAAAACGAAAATGTTTACACATACGTACACAGCGTTCGATATTAAGGGGTTAAAACTATCATAACATTTAAATACTATTTCAAAAGCAACCAGGTTCTTCTATAGATACCATCTGACCGTTACAGGTTACGCTTTTCGTGCAGCGTTTGCAGTTCAGGCAAACGATGCGCATCGCCAGATGGAAGTCAACATGTTATCTGGCCGTTTGTTCCGTGGAAAAAGAATGGCAAATCAAAGCGAACGGGCAACGACGCAGGAAGCTTGCCAGCGAATACGACACTTGAGTTGAGGATCGAAAAAGTATAGGCGTCCTTTGACTCGCATCGACGGATAATCAGAGGAAAACGGTCAATGGTACTCGTTACCTGTTATCCGATCCCTCTTCGCTGTTCGCATGTACCCAACTCTCGAATGCTCCAACGTCGACTGTGCACGACGACCAACCGCGGTGCTAATTCAATATCCCGCTTGTTTCATCCACTGCTTATTGCATACCGGCCTAGCAGCCTTGTCGTTCATCCCGTACACTTTCCTTCTTTTTCAACATCAATCTTTACTCTCATTATCGGTCCGCTGGGACGAGAACCGTGACGAAAGGTACGATTTCGAAATTTAATTGGCCTCGGCTTCTCCAGAAACAATCGGAAGTGTCCTGTTAATGCCGCGAGGGCAGGGGTGGATATAATATTTTAAATGGGAGGAGGGGTTCTCACGGAATATAAAATATCGCGAATGCAAATTCATCGAAATTGATGTGTATCTGAGGAGATTTATTTATTGAAGATAAGAGTTGGTTCTTATGTGCTTGTAGGTACTAGACGGCGGACGGCACAATATGGTTGTGGTGGTATAAGAGCAATAAAGCATGCTGCTCGCATAAAGTAGGAGGATATCATAAAAATGTTTCCGCAAAATGCAGCATATTTTACTTTTAAATCTGGCCGTTGCGAAAGCGTTAAAGTGTATCTTGCGTAAATGTCGAGATAGGGAATAGCGGTTTTACTCGAAATGGAAATTCTATTATACGCTCAGTAACATTTTCGCGAATCTACTGATTCCGCGGTGGTTGATGAATCGTTTGTTTTTTGCTAGTCGAGGAATGGTTTAGTAGCGTCAGAAATAAATGTTCCTTGTCGTGTAAAGTAATCTACCGCAACAAAAACGGGAAAATAATATAATAGTCTAGAAAATCTAAATACGTATATTCTTTCAGTACATTTCCTCGTATTGAATAATTCATATGTATCACGTAACACGGTATTGCCTTAATAAGAGTTCCGTAAGTTTCCTATTCATCGCAAATAGATCGATAGAAACAGAAGAGCTTTGCACTCGCACGCATGCGACAATATTGATCAATTTGCCGGGCAAAAATGACGCAAGCCTTCCTTTCATTTCAATGGTTTGTTTACCTTTATCGACGCATAAAATGTGTTCGGGAGCGTTGGCAAACATCATTCGTCACCGTAACTCATCGCCTCGTCAAATATGCAAAACATATTCATCCGCACGCGATCGCCGCACGTTCGCCATCGTGGTCTCATCGACGATGCGTCGAGGCCCTCGTGACTCGTGACTTAAACGGCCGCAATCAGAAGAAGCACGATCACACGATTGCGATCATCTTCCGTCTCGCCGATTCCGCTGCTTTCTCTCTTTCTCTGTCCTTTTTCTCCCACTCCAATCCTTCTCGGTCGGAGGTTTACAAAGGGTGAAGTCCCGTCGCCTCATTGACCCGGTGTCTAATGAGCGCACACCTGAGTGCCCCCAGACAAGTGGATCTGCACTTACGCCCACGCCGGTGCCCGAATGCCGATGTATGCGCTACAAAGTCACGGGGTTCCACGAGTGGCGACGTCGCAACGGGGAGGCAAGGAAAGGGTGCGTACAGTTGAGTGCACAAATATTAAAACCCACCCTCGCGCGTTTCGTAATACTTTCCGCGCGATGCATATTAAACGGGTAGCGCGCGAGAGAAAGAGAGAGAGAGAGAGAGAGAGAGAGAGAGAGAGAGAGAGGTAGGCGAAATAATCGGCACGATGTAACGGTTTTACAATCCAGTTTTCGTTCGTTATTATTATCGGTCGGGGCTCGTTACTGGATTTGGCTGAGACGGAATTACGCACCGGCCACTAATGGACGCCGAGCGGCCAACCGCTCGGCCCATTAGGAAATCAAGCGTCATCGATTTCGGGTGGAGTCGCTGCATTTTTAACGTCTGGCGCGAGACGATTATCGCCCTCGGCATCCTGGCGGAGGCTTGCACGCGAATAAAGCAGTGCGTTTGACGCGAATAGACGGGAGGGCGGGAGGGCAGTACGTTTTACGAGTGCCGGCCGCGTTACTTTTACGAGTGCTCGTGGAACTTCTGCAGCCGATTGTACCTGCGCGGCGACATACCTCCTACTTCACCGGCGACTCCTTCACATACGAGACAAAAAGGTGGATGGTCGTGCCTTCACCTCCCTTCCTCCCGTCTTCTGCAAGTATGCGACGTCGTGAACACCCCATCTATCCCTCTCACAGTCTCCCGTCGGGCTCTTTCGTCGTCCCGGTGTCTGTGCACGAAGGCGTGCACTCGCCACGGCGTGTATCGTGTGTTGTCCCTATCCGTATATGCATACATATGCATCTTGTGTACATATCCACACCGCGTAATTAGAGCGAGACGTGCTCAAAGGCTGGCCAGAGAGAGAGAGAGAGGCCCTACTCTCCTCTAACCGCTCTCTCGTGCTTCGCGATCGTCGAATGAGTTATCGGAAATTTCTGGCGGCAAACATCGCCAGGCGAAACGCCCGTACCGTCGACGAGAGAGGGGTGGAAAAAAAAGGAAAGCATCAACGGCCGAATGGAAATTGACGTGACGCGTCGTTTACCCGCAGAGCAGCGTTCAATTTGCTGCGTCTCCGGCTTATTACCTTTCCTAATGAGATGACTGCGGCGGCAAACAGCTTAATTTGTTAAGACCAGGTGGCGCTAAGGGGGACGCAAGAAAGAATTAGTGAGGGAATGGAAGTTATTAACTTCGATCCCGCACTTGCCGAATGGCGCGCGCGAGAGAGGGGTCTGAATGCGATTGAGCTCCGGCGAATGAATATTCGAGAGACTAAAAATGTGCGAGATACGGTTGCCCCGTGCGCGAATTAGGCGAGATGGGAGTTGGCAAATTGAGAAACTTTTACGTCCGGACGGGATCTTGGCGAGGTCCATCGAGAAGTCGCGGCAAGGTTCTTTTCTGGATATAACTGACCGCCGAATACTTCTGGCCGCGGTATCGGGAATATTTTACGAAATGCCATCCATTCGGGAGCCTTCTTCAGGATTGAATTCGGCTCGATAGGGACTGTATTTCATATCTCCTATTCAATCCGTGGCGTTCCATTGGTAACGAAATTCGACAGTTTACGAAATTTATTGCGCAACAGACATACATTGGCGTTCTTATCATAATTTATTTTGGTCCTAGTGCGAAGTGGAATGTATTCTTTGAAGTGTGGATCTTTAATCGGCCAAGTTAGCGTTGTGTTTGTTCATGCTTCGAGAAAGCGAGGAAGCAACGCAAAAGCCGCCCCCGGCTACCATACTCATACCAAAACTTTGCCGTAACTTCATTACTCCGATATCACTTTCCCATTATAATAATATGTGGGCCATGAAAAGCATACAAAATACGTATTGCCCCCTTTCATTCACTCTGTAAACACGCAAAGTTTCATTACAATCTGCATCGTAGTCTTTGTGGATATTGCTTCGCAGATGGATATTACATGCGAGTCGTTTGGTCTTGAAGTTTTTGCAGAACGCACGTTGAATAATGGAGAATCGTGCAAGACGTCGAACGGCAGGAGCGATGCATCGAATTTCGTGCCCGACGCCTGGGCGTCGCGACGAGACGAATGCGCGAAATTTCCACGGTAAACGAACCGGCCGATAAATATGAAAAATACGAGAACGCGGGCGCGCATATAGCGGGCAAGATTAATTGGCGCGTCATAAATCACGTAACCCTTCGTCGGGGTTATTAACGGGGGCGTACCCTTTGTCACCGCGAGCTGCCGACGCGCAATCAGTTTCCACTTATTGACGACAGTTGAAACTCCGCGATAGCGGGCGCGGCGGGGGTAGAATTTTCAATTAACTCGAGTTTCATGCATTTTCGCCCGAAACATTTGGCGCGGCGAACACATCGTTAAAAGGCAACGCCGACTGCAGCCGCGCATTTGTCGCTTAATTTCGACAAGGCGGGGGCCGAATGCACTCGCGGAAGTTCGCCCCCGTACGTAACGCGAGAATGATGTCTTTTTGAGAGCATAATTATGCGCGATGGGAAACCATGCGACGGAAAATTTAAAACGTCGTTACGGTGTGTTCTGAAACGAACGTCGATCGTAGCGATCGAAGGAACGGTTCCGTGGATGAGATGAAACATGACGCGAAACGAAAGGATCCGGAAGGGTTCCAATCGGCGCGACGCGCAAGGTAAGGCGCGCGATACTAAACTGAGCGCGAACTGGCTATTACCTATTGAGAAATGCGACGTATCAATTCGGCAAAGTGAAATGGTGTCAGGCAAAAGGTAGGGCGAGAGCGTGGACGAGAGAAAGGAGAGAAGATGGACGGAAAAGGAAAGAGACAGGGAGAGTCTGAAGGGGAACAAAACGTTATTTCAGCAGGGCCATTAATTGAAACACGTAACGGGGTGATCATACCGACGACTGTGCAGGCCAGATTGATCGCTCCGACGTTCCGCGCTGCACCACGTTTTTTTCCGCCCAGTTATGTAAAATAAATATTGTACCGTTACAGGTTCCATTTCGCTGCTTCATGAAAAAAAAAAACCATTTAAAACAATCCAAGCAATTAATTAACGAAGGCTTGACTGAATTCTTCTCTCGGAACAAATTTTATTGTAAAACTTTCGACCATCCGCGTTGATACATCCCAGCACGGGTATCCCGCGCATTCTAGTAATTGTGCGCGTAGGCCGCGTAGGGTAAAAAAAACATGTACATTCTACCTGTAACTTTTGTTCGTGCGAAATGAAACGACAGGGTTTCGAAGTAAGGCGACGGAGTTGGCGAGGGTCGGGAGGGAGGGAAGGGTCAATTGAAAAGTCTCAATTTCGAGCGCCGCTGAATGTTCATGTATCGTGTCAAGCGCGTTCGCTCGCGCCGATGTGTAAAGTTAACGGCCTTCGGGAGAAACGTGGCGGCCGAGGTACGCGAGGCGCGGCATAATTAGCTAATTGGAAACGCTCGTTTTGACAAAATTACGGTCGCGCAAATTCAGCAATGTTTTTGAGTGCAACGAAACGGCAGACACACGACGGAGAAGACGAGGCACGAGAGTGTGCACGGCCGTGAGAAGCGGAAAATAGAAGTGGAAATGAATAGAGTGAGAGAGAGAGAGACAGAGAGGGAGGGAGAGAGACAGCTTTATGCTCCAGGAGAAATCAACGTTTTTCCCGTCGAGGGAGTACCATTCTCCCCGCGCCTCTCATTGTGGTGACATGTCTCAGCGATCCCATTGAAAAATCTACATCCAGCCGGGAAGGAATTCGTCGTGTCTCTGAAAAAGCCTCGAAAAAGCGAACTGTGTCGCCGGGCGTACGTGACGGAGGTAACGTTTCATTGAATCGTCGACAAGGGCACTCGTACCGGTTTGAAAGAAAAACTCCAATACACATACGACCGCGGGCCGGAAAAGTTTTCACGGCCCAGTGCGCCTCGTGTCCCGCGGTCCTTGTTGTATCTCCTCCTTTCTCTCCACCCCTTCTTTCTTCTCCCATTTTTTCCTTTTCCCCTTTTTCGGAAAATCCTTCAGCCGTCCGCTGATTTTTACGACGCATTCGCAGTTCCGCCGAGCGTAAGCGTGGGCGCTATCGTTTCACTTACACGTGACGTGCGCGCCTCGTAAAACTCAATCGTGGGGAACATCTTCCAGCGAGAAATTCAGCGGAGAAGAGGGGCACACAAACACACACACACGTGACGCGCCGCGCACACCGCCGCGACCCGCCTATCTACATCAGCCCTCTTGTGTCTGGCATTAATGTCCGACCCGCGGGACTGAAAACACCGGAAAATCGTACGGAAGATTTCGGGGAGATTACGTGCGAGCCTTTTCCGTGCGCGCGCGTGCGCGTGCGCGGGCGTGGACTTGACGTTTAATACGGAAAAAGTGGATGGAGCAATGACGTGTACTTTTTCCCAGGTCCTCGAGACCATTGTGATCGCGTAATGCAGGAGCGCGCGGCGGTCGCAAGAAATGTGGGACTGTTGTTTGAATGGGTCTGATGTTTACGATCAACCGTACGGGGACGCGACAAAAACAGCGGTGCGCGACCGCGGACAAGGTAATTCTACGCGACATACACTTTGTTCGGGAACAAAGTCCGCCGGACAACAATTTATCTCGCCATCCTGGTTCAGCTTTTCAGGTGGAACGAGCTCGCCTGCTCCGTTACACGGCGATTTTTAGAAGATCCTGCGCGCGTAAGGTAACGTTAATGCATTTGGGAAGCTATTCTTTTGAGATCACGGTGCCCTGAATGCGAAAAATGTGATCTGGCTCATTAATTTGCTGCTTGCTGTAGAAAGTAGCGAATATAAAGATGAGAGTTACGAGAAATGAAGGTAATAAGATGATAATGGGAAATTGAGGAAAGTAAACGAAAACAAAAACGAAATAGAAAGAATAGGAAGCATTGCGTTTATAGGGTCCTAGCCATTCGAATTATTACGGGAAGACGAACAATTCGGCCAACGGGCGCGGTGCGACTTTTTCGATGGATCCCGATAGATTATATAATCAGCTAATTGTCGGCAAAGCGCAAAAAGCATTCCGACCCAGTTCTGCGCGCTAATTACTTCTTAACGATACCGACGAGAATCGCGGCAGCCGAGATAGAACGAAACTGTCGCGAAATAGGCACGCTACCCGCAGTGGTGAGAATCCGGTTATCTGGCAAGAAAGCGAAGATAACTCTCCGCCTCGAATAAAACTTTGTACAACTTGCGTCTAACGAGAAAACTAATAGAATATTTAGATGGGAGAGGCGCGTATATACGAGGGAAACTAAGCGAAGTAGGGGAGCGACAGAAAGATCCAGAGCACAGACGGAGTGGAAAGAGTAATGGAAGAAAGAAAATTATGAAGGAAAACGTAAAGGGAAGGAGCTGATTGTGAGAGTTATTTATCAGAAACAATAGATGCAGAGTCTTATTATTCGAGTATCGCGAACTCGACTCTCGAGCTATGTATGTACATACACGTCGAAATCGTATGGCAAGCTTTCGCTGAAAAGTTGGACAAACTTACTAGCGCACTGCGTTATCACCAATTTCGACACAGTATATGCATATGCATCATATCTTCACGTGAAAATAAAGTTTCATTCTTACTACCGTAGCACGACAGACATCGACCGATCGGACGACAGGACCATTACGAAATGAGTTGGAGAAAAGAGGTACGAGGGGCCACGAAGGAAACGGTAAAAAGGCAAGCGATGTAAAGTGGACGACGGTGGAAAGTGAAAAGGGAACTTCGGAAAAGGTACACCGACATCTTGTCAAAAACAAATAAAAGAAAAAAAAAACGGACAAAGAAGAAGCACCGAATAAAGACTACGAAACGAGACAAAAATGTTTCAGGAGAGAAATTGCAAAGTCGTAAATGATCGTGATGGCAAATGCACTTGACACCGAACGTCCTTGCACGGCATCTAGTCTCAATCTTTGACGCGTGAGTTAGCACATGGTTTACCGGCTGCATCGTCGAGGGTATAGAATGGCGGCCGATAACTATAAAGCACCTGTTAGCCAGATAATCCGGCAGAAAATGGAGAGTTGTTAAGTTACTGCAGTGTACAGCCGCCGAAGGACGGGAAATTAATTGCTACGAAGGTCGATGTCGCGTGCGGAAGACACGCGAACAACCAACGGCGATTGTCTAATTCATCGGAAACAGTCTTTTAGTCGCTGCGACGCTACCTTAACTTTCAACGTCATACGCGAGTCCAGCACTTTACCGAAACGATAAAAAAACGTAGAATATTTGGGTTAGATGAAAAGGGCGAAGAGTGTAGAATTATAAAGTTCTTAAAGGTTCGATGTCCTCGAGGTTATCTCGTAAAATCGAACATTATGTTTAAGGTTCACTGGTAACCTGCGTTCTACGTGCAACGTTCGATTCAGGAATCAAGATAATTTCTATCAATAACTGATTTCTCACGTGTCCAACGATACATACAACTATACACATACGAAATACAACTAAAAATGGTGTATACGACATTTATACAACTCTATGCTCCACGTGTCATGACTAATAACAATACAAGTCCACGTAACATTGATTAAAATCACTTTTGACCCATTATATGGATAATAATATAGAAGCACGCGTAGGTACCGACGTAGGTCTTAGAATTTCAACTCAACCCGGTCGTGCTCGAATCCATTATTATACGATCACATGTAGCGACGCAGTTCCATATCAGCGTATCGATCCTCCCTTAAACAGCATCACTAAACGTCCCCCCGCACGCACGTGATTCCCTTTAGCCGTGAAGTCTTTGACCCGACGAGCGCCATCATTATTCTTCCCGCTTCATAATCAAGCCTGGACTGATCTATCGTCGGCGTAGAAATAAGAAATCGTTAGGCGGACGGATGACGGTGTGCGCGCACCGACTGCACGACAACTGGGACGATCCAATTAGGAGGATAGATGTGATCGGAGACAATGGCAGCAGCCATCTCCGCCCGCGAAATACCCCGTAGGAAGGAAAAAGTGCGACTTACGTATTACTTACAAAACTGCGCCCTTATTAGATCCGATGAGAATCACGAAAAACGAGGAGGAGCGAGAGGAAAAAGGTGAATAGAGGAAACGCGAGGGGGAGGGTACGAAGTGACGAGGGTACCTCTCTCTAGTTTCGCGAACAACGACTTCTTTTATAGTCGGGAGGTTTCATTTTTCACGGAACTTTTTCCCTCGCCCCACCCTGTCTCTCCTCCTCCCCGCTCTTCGTTCCTTTACCTGCCTTATCGCGTCTCCCGCGTCATTCCTCTCTCGTCGCCCGGATAATGATTGACTCTTCTCTTGTTCCACCCGTTATCCCTCTCATTTTTTTCCTCCACAATTCCGCCTCGTCGTCGTCATAGTCTTCGTCCTCCTCCTCGTCTTCGTCTTCGTCTTCGTCTTCGTCACCCTACCCTCACCCCATTCGCTCTCTGTGTACTTAAGTGTGCGTTTTCACTGAGGCCCTCCTCCTCTCGACCAGTACGTATGTCGTTGAGAATATACATAAGGTTATTTGCACGAGCCAGTCCTCGGCGGTGCAATTTCCGCGACAGTGCGATTCTATTGTCTATCGCGCCATCCTAATTGGACGTTTTGCAGTGTAAATCCCGGGTCCGTCCGCAGATAATACTAATTAGCCGGCGCTGGGTTAATTCCGCGACGGCGAGCCCTCGAGAAGGCGCG